>CM068837.1:96212935-97412935 GCA_028554795.2 Sinohyriopsis cumingii
ATGTATGTTTGTACGTATGTATGTATGTATAGGCTTTACCAAAATATTAGTTATACAGTGAAAAATAAAAGGTAAACTCTAACAACAGTACTGTGAACGAAACAATATTCGCCTGTACCGTGGTTAATAGTATTATATGTAGATAATTGAAATGAATGTGTAGAAAATCTTTTTATTCTTTCAGTGAAAGTGAAATTGATATGATTCTTAGCAATCATAGATGTTGGTCTCGTTTCCAGAATTGTCACATTTGAACCCAGAACACGATTAAATTTACTATATATTCTCCACATTTGTTTCTCAATACTGAACTTTCCATTGCGTGATAATCAATACAAATCATATGTTAATCTAAAATACCATCATAGATGACTTCAGGGTGAAGTTCTTGTCATAGGTACACCGGCATTTCTTTGAGAGGTCGGACTGTAAACAACTTAAAGGGCAATGATTTCACTACCGGATCATCACCAAGACCTTATTATTCACTGTACACTGTCGCCGAAACACACACAGACAACCACACCATTAAGTTATATTCTAAAGAATACACAATTACTTTTAAATCCATACCAAGAATGCCTAAATCTAACTCTTGTATCACCATCAAAATGAGACAGGAAAAAAATGGTATAAAAATAGACTGGGACTACATTCGTGGCTACTGAACCGGAACTATTAATTGCGGTCTGATTCTATCTGGAACACTCCCGTCATCAGTCTGGTTCCCTGCTTAGTATGCTCCCTGCGTTGCACTCCGCTACACTAGGGAGCATACTAAGCAGGGAAGCGGAGGGCAACACAGGGAGCATACTAAGCAGGGAACCAGACTATCCCGTCATTATCTCGGTTATCGACCATCAAGATTAGTGGTCGCTTACGGTACAAAGACCAGTATCAAATAGAAAGATGAACCCTAAATTTAACAATAATATCTTAATATCTAAATAATTTTTTTAATCTGATTCCTGTCAATCATAGATGGTAGCCTCGTTTCCAGATTTGGCACATTTGGAATACTCCCGTCGTTATCTCGGTTACACTGGTCAACAGTGAAATCATTACTGACTTGAAAAGGCCCTAATCTGTAGTATTTTGGTGTGCCGAACACGAATATAACCGTGAAAAATTTGTATTGGCTCTCGTTTTGAAGATATTCATATACCTCATTTTCTATGTTTCACTGTGTAAATTTCTCCAGTAGGACTGCAGCAACATCCGGAATAATGATGTAACATTGCATAATACCATCATGCTCACATCATCCACAGTTGATTGCATCATTTTCTGATGCAATGCAATACTAATGCCATGCGGCTGCTGAAGTAAGTTGACGTCAGCAGTGTACTATACATGTGTAGGCCTATTATACTAATGCCAGGCGGCTGCTGAAGCTGACGTAAGCAGTGTACTATATAAAGCCCAATCAGATAGGTTCAGCATTTAAAATATTTTAGACGTTGTGCGAGACAGTTCAAGCTACTGTTACATAAAACTTATTATTTTATCCATTTACGTACAATAAAGAACAGTAATGCCTCGAAAGTGTGTTAATACCGCGGACAATTTTTGCTATATTTGTGGGGAAGTGACATTTGCCAACCAGAAGAAAAGTATCAATTCTCAAGTGAAGAAGGCATATCATCTTTACTTCGGATGCAAGGTTGGTGACCAAGACAAGCCTTGGGCTCCGCATATATGCTGTGCTACATGTACAACACAGCTTTCACAGTGGTTGAATTGCAAAAGGTCATCAATGCCGTTTGCAGTCCCAATGGTGTGGAGAGAGCCAAGCAACCACCTAAATGACTGTTACTTCTGCTTGGTTCCTCCTCTTTCCGGCGGAATAACGAAGCGAAAGAAGTCGAGAATAGTCTACCCAAACATTCCGTCTGCATTGAGACCAGTTCCACATGGTGAGGGACTTCCTATTCCAGAACCTCCAGCAGAATATTCTCTTGATTCATCTGACGAAGACAAAGGTGAGTCGACCTGTTCTTCTCCTGGTCCATCAGCATGCAGTGATCCAGATTTTCACTGTGGTGCATCATCAACCCCACACAGAATAACACAGGAAGAACTAAATGACCTGATTTGTGATTTGGACTTATCAAAGAACAAGGCAGAATTGCTAGGATCAAGACTCCAACAATGGAATCTTCTAGAAGAAGATGTCACAATTACTGCATATCGAAAGCGCCACCAGCAATTGGAGCCTTTCTTCAGAAAGGAAAGTAATCTGATATTCTGTTCCGATATTGAGGGCCTCATGAATGCTTTAAAAATCACTCATGACCCACAAGAATGGAGACTATTTGTGGACTCTTCGAAACTGAGTCTCAAGGCTGTGCTTTTGCACAATGGAAACATTCTTCCATCTATTCCAGTAGCGTATGCTGTCCACATGAAAGAGACATACGATAACTTAAGGCAGCTACTGAATTCCATTGAGTATAACAAGTACAGCTGGCACCTCTGTGGTGATTTGAAGGTAGTTGCCCTTTTAATGGGACTGCAGCAAGGATATACAAAATACATGTGTTTCTTATGCGAGTGGGATAGCCGAGCAAGGGAAATGCACTACATGAGGAAGGAATGGACTCACAGGCAGAATGTAGCCATTGGAGAGAAGAATATCCAACACCCAGCTCTGGTTGAGGCTCAGAAAATCTTGCTACCACCCCTTCACATCAAACTAGTTTTGATGAAGAACTTCGTGAAAGCCATTGACCGGACTTTGCCAGCATTCCGATACCTGCATGAAAAATTCCCTCGACTCAGCGAAGCAAAGATTAAAGAGGGAGTTTTTGTGGGTCCTCAGATTCGAGAGCTTTTCAAAGATGACCGGTTCAACAACTTGCTGGAAGGTGACGCGAAACAAGCATGGAATGCTTTTCGCCTAGTTTCTACAAACTTCCTCGGAAATGTTAGGGCAGAAAACTATAAGGAACTAGTAGAAGACATGTTGATGAAGTATAAGAAACTTGGCTCCAATATGTCTCTAAAGATTCACTTCCTTCATTCCCATTTGGATTTCTTTCCTAGCAACTGTGGTATTGTTAGTGATGAACACGGCGAACGTTTTCATCAAGATATCGCAACAATGGAACAAAGATACCAGGGAAAATGGTCCACTACAATGCTGGCTGACTACTGCTGGACACTCCTCAGAGATGCTCCCGAACAGCTTGTACAAGAGACAGGCGAAGAAATCTAAGATGTAGTCAATGACTTGATTTTTTATAGGTAGGCTATTACAGTTGACCTTTTACTATTGGAATGCATTTCGTTATGTAAACATTAATTTCTTGCAGATTACAAAAAAACTAGAGCCAATTTTGCAATTTGACTGTCATATTCGTGTTCAGCACATAAAAATTGATAAGAATTGACTAATTTTATTTCAGTAACATGACTTTTGTAAAAATTTGTTGTCCAGTGTTATCGACCATCATGAACAGTGTTTGCTTACGGTACCTCGATCACTACCAAATAGAAAGATCAACCCCAAATTCAAAATTAATATCTTATCTAAATAAATTTTTGATTCAAAATTCTGTTTAATTTTTTACGAAAAACATCACAGACCTTTGGGGGTAACACGAAAATATAAAAGTCTTTATCATTTTCGGCAACATGAGGGTGGGGACACCTCAACGGTTACCAGCTAAAATAGCTGGGAGCTAGCGGGTGTAACAGTGCCAATTGTACAACCACAGGTGGGCGGATCTTAAAGTGTAGAAACGTTGTATTCAGAAATAAACAACATAACTAGCTGTGATTGGTGCATTATGTAAGAATTGGTGTTTCTGTCGGGCTTTTAAAACAAAAGTTGTCGAGTCTCTTGGCAACATGTGAGATTATGTTAATTCACATCTAGATCATATTTTGTATTTTTTATACTTTTAATTTTTACAAATGTCATACACGTAATTGAAAATACATTTGTTGTAAGTGGATAAATCTTACCCCTGTTTAGTTCCAGCAGAGTTATCTCTCTTAACTGTAATGGAGTACCTGGTTCTGTCCTTGTAAAATTGACAATCTAACATTGTTCTCTATGACAGTGTGTGACACGAATGCTGAGGTAGGATAGAGTGTATATTTATATCAGAAAACATTTGTATTTAGGTCTGTGGAAAACAGTTGGAAGCGTGATACCAGCGAGGGGCCTACATTTAAAGCTTATGGTATCACTCATTTTAAAGCTCAACATTTATTTGTACTGCAAATTTTGATCATTCATTAATAAAATCGTTGTCTGCACGCTTAACTAATATTCTGTGGTGTTATATAGGTTTCTAGTTACAATTATTAATTATGGTATAATTTTCTTGCTATCGGTAGAGAAGTACGGTTTTCCCTCCGGTTGCTACCCAGCGAACGGCAGAATTTTCCCTGCCAAACGAAGAATTCTGCAGAATTACGCACTAGGTATAAAAGGTTTGTCAGCGTCTCTGCTGGGACCTGGTAGGTTTCCGAGGGTAGTGTTAAGAAATCCGTACGTTTAGAAAGTGCGTGGTAAAGTCTTTTTAGTATTTTTTTTACTACGAAGACGACGAGGCAGTGCGCAAAGAAATAATAACTCTTTTGTTTATTATTTTCCTTTGATCAGAATTCATTTATTTCACGATATCTACATAAATAAATGCAAAGAAAATAACGTTTGGTTCTTTTAAAAAAAAATTATTGTACATTTGTGACAGGTCTAATGCTAAATTTTGAAATCTACATCTGTATAACTAAAAACATTGCATAATATGTATATATACATTTTTTATGTTTTAAAATAGCAGCTTTAGCTTAAATATTTGCTTAATTAGCTAAACTGTAATCAGGATTTGTCATCATCGTATGAAGTCAAGCCAAGTGTTTCTTGTATACCTTGTTCAAATAATAACGTTTATTACAGTTCAATAGTAATAGGAAATCTAATAATAATAATAATAATAATAAGTACAGGTTTGAGTATAGAGCCAATGAGTGTTTCTCAAGGTTCTTTCCAATAGTTATTTCTTTGTTGTATTGTAAAGCTGTTTTGTGCTTCTCAAAGCTTTGTAGTTGTAAGTTATTATTAATAGTATAGCCACTGGGTGTTTCTGTTTACAGTTAAACCATACGAATTTAATTAAATGTTAGCCAACGTTTCTAAGACTATCACTAAGCAATAGCTGGATATAAAATTTGAACATTAAATAACTTAATGTTTGTATCAGCTTGTATCATAAAATTTGTTACTTAGATTAATTATATTTGTCTAAATGTACACAAAAACAGTGATATAAAATCAATTAAGTATTATTTAAAATTGATGCACCTGATATTTGAGTGTTAAATATGACTTTGTGACTGTTAATAAACCAAAATGAAACTTCAATCTGCATTTGCGTTTCATCCCCAGCCCCATTCTTATTGTAAGGATTCCCCACCTCATCAAAAGAATTCCCCACTTCATCCCTAGCCCCATTCTTATTGTAAGAATTTCCCACTTCATCAAAGAATTCCCCACTTCATCCCTAGTCCCATTCTTATTGTAAGAATTTCCCACTTCATCAAAGAATTCCCCACTTCATCCCTAATCCCAATCTTATTGTTAAGGATTCCCCACTTCATCCCTAGTCCCATTCTTATTGTAAGGATTCCCCACTTCATCCAGAGTCCCATTCTTAGTGTAAGGATTTCCGACTTCATCAAAGAATTCCAGACTTCATCCCTAATCCCAATCTTATTGTAAGGATTCCCCACTTCATCCCTAGTCCCATTCTTAGTGTAAGGATTTCCGACTTCATCAAAGAATTCCCCACTTCGTCCCTTGTCCCAATCTTATAGTTAAGGATTGCCCACTTCATCAAAGAATTCCACAATTCATCCCTAGTCCCAACCTTATTGTAAGGATTGCCCACTTCATCAGAGAATTCCCCACTTCGTCCCTAGTCCCAATCTTATTTTAAGTATTCCCCACTTCATCCATAGTCCCATTCTTATTGTAAGAATTGCCCACTTTATCAAAGAATTCCCCACTTGATCCCTGGTCCCAATCTTATTGTTAGGGATTCCCCACTTCATCAAAAAATTCCCCACTTCATCCATAGTAACATTCTTATTGTAAGAATTGCCCACTTCATCAAAGAATTCCCCACTTTATCCCTAGTCCCAATCTTACTGTTAAGGATTCCCTACTTCATCAAAGAATTCCCCACTTCATCACTAGTCAGTCTTATTGTAAAGATTCACCACTTGATCATCTCTAGTCCCATTCTTTTTGTAAGGATTGCCCACATCATCAGAGAATTCACCACTTCGTCCCTAGTCCCAATCTTATTGGAAGGATTCCCCACTTTATCCATAGTCCCATTCTTATTGTAAGAAATGCCCACTAGCAGCAGAGAGGGCGAACCGACCCAAGAATTGCGAAAAAAAAAAAAAATAAAACCGTCATGGAAATCTAATCCGTAGAAAGGTCCAGATTTTTACAAATAAACGTTTCCTTGAGATGTTTTTATTTTTGTTGAAACCAACCCCATCAATAAAACCTTAGTTCGAAAAGGTAGCTGAAAAAATAAAGTACTCTACATGTTTATTTATTTTTTGTTTTTTCCACCAGACGACCAACATTGGTAGGCACCCTCTCTGCTGCTATTAATTAAAAAATTGTTATATCAAAATAATGGTACATCCGGAATCTCATACTGCAAGAATAGCACGAGAACGATTAGAAGCAATTAAAAAATTTCTTCCTGTCAGAGACTCATTCAGAATAAATCTACAAGCGCTACAAGAAGCACAAGTTGAGTACGAAGAAGATACTAAAAAACTGTTTAAACCTATCACTGCAGCTACTAAGAAAGTTTTCAGCGGCTGTTGAAAAAATTATATGGGGAGATATTGCGGAGAAAGATGAGAAGAGGAAAAAGGGTATTTTTCCGGTATTAGAACAAACTGCGGCACAAACCGAAAAAATAGCAAGAAGAACTAAACAGACAAAGAAGATTTTATGAGATCTTCCAATTGATATAGCTGCGGCTCAACCTCCACCTGTTGGTGAGGAAATACTTGAAAGTATTGTAAAACTTCGTACTGAAGTCACAGGCGTAGAAAAAGAACATACACCTGAACCCTGGCCAGTAAAAGAAAATATAAAATTAATTACAAATTTCAAAGAAGGGGTTGTTGAAGAAATTAGAAATACTGAAAGAGAAAAATTACCCGAAAAAATATTAGATTATATATCTGACAAATCTGGTATTTTAAACCCCCCCTTATGAAAAAACAAATAACAAAAATCTTATTAAATGGATATATCGCATATATGCAAACAAAAAACAATCTAGAAATGATGATCCGAAATACAACACTCTTCGTGAACAAGTAGAAATACTTCATAGAGAGAGAATAAGACAACAAAAACAAGAAGAATTCTCACATTGGTGATGTTATTCAGGGGTTGTTTAAACGGTTAGCCCCAAAAGTAGCGCCTGTTGCAAAACAATTATCGATGAAGGCTATTGATGTTGTTCGTGAAAAAGCTCCAGGTGCAATTGTTAATGTTGCTGGTAGGGCTTTCTCGGCAATCAAAGAAAGAATAGCACGATTATTGCGACGAAAATCACAACCACCAGTAAAATTACCAAGTACTGAAATTATGCCCGCAGATGTCAGCAGAATAATAAATCAGGCTGCAAATCAAAAACTAGCGGCGTTAGCAGGTGAATCAGGGAATAATATTTCAAGCATGATATCAGGAAGTGGAGTTTCCAAACCCGGTAATCTTCGTGTTAGACGAAAATAATTATAATAAAATGTTCAAGCGTATATCAGACACAGCATTTGACATGGAAGCACCTGTGCTTAAAGATGAGTCTGTGCGTGATTATCAGTTTTATTCTGATGAAGCACGAACACCAGATCAACGTGGAGGAAGAATTGAACTACAAGTTCATGACACAAGTAAATAGTTTTTACCTGCTGAGGCGTTTCTTGAGGTAGAAGGTACAGTTGTAAAAACGGATAATACTAATTACGCAGATGCAGTAAAAGTTGGTTTTGTCAACAACGGGATTATGGCATTATTTAATAGCGCCACGTATATGATCGATGGAAAAAATATTGAATCAGTTCAGAATGATGTCGACGTTCCTACAACAATAATAGGATTAGCAAGATATTCTGATGATTATACAAGATCAGCAAGATCAGCAGGTCCCACAACGATGTTTGTGAAAGAACTCCAATCACCCTGAAAGCGATCCATATAATATAAGACGACCAAGAAACAATCTCAATAACGCTGATGCTGATGTGTGGCCAGTAGTTCATGGTTCTAATGATGATTTCTACTTAGGATTTGCAACGCGCAGAAAAATGTTGCTAGGAGCCGATAGAAGATTTTCATGTACAATTCCACTATCGCATATTTTTGGATTTTGTAGAAATGTTAGAAAGGTTATTTTTGGAACTAAACACACGGTTGTTCTTGTCAGAAAGGGTGATGATAACGATGCTCTGTGGAGACCTCTTGGTGATGCTGGTAAAGTAGTATTATCGAAACTTTCACTGTGGATGCCGGTAATGACTCCAACGATCGCAGAAGAACAAAAGTTGATTTCTTTCATGGACACTGGTGGTAAATCCTTGTTGTCATGGTTAACAACAAGCACGGATAGTATACAAACCACGGCATATTTTTATTGCGTTTCAGAACTACGATCGTTTAGGCTCACAAGTTCGCTCTCATATGATATTTGATAAACTAGGTGTCACAAGTATTTCTTTACGGATAAACGGATAACAAGAACCAACTGAAGATATACAACTAAATTATGAACAGAATCGTATAGGACGTGCATATCATCGTTTAATGTCATTCATGGGACGTGATCAAAATGTTGATACTGGGTTGCAAATATCACAATATGATTTCACAACTTTGTATCAGATTTATTATTTTTCACTGGAACATCTTGATCTATCGAAACAATCTGTCGTTGATATACATCTTAAAGCAACATTAAATACAGGTGGTGTTGATTATAGAGTAATCTCGGTCATACTCAGCGATAAAGCCATGTTACTTGAAGGTGGTAGTGGTCGAATGAGAGTCGTTGATGCACCAGTGGAAAATCTTTAATTATTCAGAAAAATATATTTTATATAAAAATGTCGTATGGTCATGTTAATGTTACTCTGACTCCTGGTCAGGTCAAAAAGCTTCAGTCAAAAACCGCCAACAAATGCGGAACTAAAATATCGCTAAAACGAGATCAGATTGGTGGTGGTCCGAACAAATTATCGTTGACAAATAATCAGATTAAACATTTTAATAAAGCCCTAGAATCAAAAACTGGAGTTCAGTTCCATCTTTCTCCGAGCGCCATCAAGGACATGGTTAAAACCGGTGGTATATTTCCACTTCTCGCGGCTATTCCAGCGTTAATAGCTGCTGCTGCTCCAGCCGTAGCAAAAGCAGCCGCGTTGGAAGCTGTTGGAACAGCTGCTGAAATGGCTGTAAAGAAAGCAACTGGAAATGGATACAAAAAAAAGGGACGCGGCCTAAGATTACCGGGATCTTGCTGGGGAAAAGGTCTGAGGCTTCCACGTTAGATGTTCCAGCATCAAATTTTGATTTACTCGATGCTGCTAAAAATTAAAAATAAAAGCCTTTAGAGGTGTTTTATGCGAGATCAATTGCCGGACCGACCAAACAAACTCGAAACAGGTATTATTAATCTAGACTCGAATTCAGGACCCGGTACTCATTGGGTATCATACGCGGTTGATCCACGTGGAATTGTTTATTTTGATTCGTACGGGTTAGCTCCACCTGTTGAATTTATCAAGTATGTTGCACCACTTCACGCAAGAACCTCTGGTTCCAAAGTTTGGTATTCAACACTACCCACACAAACAATGACAGATCCGCGAATATGTGGCCGTGAGGCAATTAATGTACTTAACGCTATATCAAAATCATCCAAACCGCCACATAAAGTCGTGCATGATTATACAAGCAACCGATTCGTTGCGCGTAAAGCGTTTTAAACAGATCTTAGATTATAATGGTTGATATTTACGGAAGAAGATCTTCACGCGTTGAGAAAAAAACCGGCGATGTTGATCTGTCAAAGTACGCAACTAAAGATGAACTTGCTGATATTATGAACCTGGCTGGAGTTGACCCAGATGAGGTTGTTATTTTTCAGGATCGATATGGTAAACTAAAAACGAGTAACATCAGATGGAATGATATAGTTCGACGAGTACTCGGTGCAGTTACGGATAATATTCCTGTATTTACTGACAGCGGCAGAATCAGGGATTCAAATATGTCGATTAAAACCATTAGAGATGAAATTGCAAAAAACGTTGCTAATTGCGTGAAAAATACCGGTGACACAATGACGGGTGAACTAAGCATGAACGGAAATAAAATAGTAGTGTTAAGAGATCCAACATCCGACGAAGACGCAGCAACAAAAAAATACGTTGACACCGTAGATGGTAAATTATCCACGCTGCAGGCTGAGTATGACGCTCACGTAAACGCGTTCACAAATCTTCGCAGAAATTTTAGAAAAATTAATGAAATCGCAGAAGAATTCTTTGGTAATCCGCTGGTCGCTGACATAAAACTCGTTGATATCAAAACTAACCTAGACACGATCAAACGAACACAGCAAGAGATCGTAGCGGGGATTCCTGAGATCGTTAATAAAACCAATTTTATTAAAATTCCAGCCGGAATAACTCCTGGGCATATTACCAACATCGTATACACGGTATCATCGGGATTTGCAACATGGTCGCAGCAAAATAAAACTATCAAATATACCGCAACAGTCACTGGTGTGTACAGGCTGTCTGTGTTTAGTGCTGCAAAATTTAAAATATTTACAATATATCCATGGCGTCATTCAACGGATAGGTTTTCCGGGGCTTGTATCTGTTATATTAAATAGCGGAACCGAAGAAATATTTATTCTGGAAGCAGCTGATAAGATAACCTCAACATCTTACTGGTGGTGTTTGGAATTTGTAGCTGAAACACCTCAATTGGTTACTGCATAAAAATATATGGACGGTGCACAATACAGGTACAATCAAGGGCGTGAATGGCAGGCAGCATTAAAAGATCGAGTCGAACAGTATACAGTAAAAGTAAAGAAATATCGACGACGATTAGTTATCGTTGACGTGATTGTTTATTCAGTATCCGCTGTTGTTGCTGGAGCAGGTGTTATATTATCAGCGGTGACAATGATGGCACCAGTAGCTGTAACTATTTGTATTTCAGCAGCAACAACGATTGCAGGTGTGCTTAATATCATCGCAAAAAAAATATGTACTTGCACGAACGAAAAATTATCCGATTACATAATAAAATTACACACAACGACGGTAGCATACTCGAAATTGTCCTCGTTGTTATCAGCGAGTCTCAGTGATGGAATTATATCTGATTTCGAGTTTTCAATGATGACTAAGCTATATCATGAAGGTATTGGTATTAAAGATACAAGTATTAATAATGACAGAATTACTCTAGCAGATCATGACTAACACAACTCCGCCAAAGATAACGATGATCTCGGTAAGTTCAACTAATCCTGAATTTAGTATTAACTTTCCTACTGCAATTCCAGTAAAAGAAATAGCACTAGCGCAATTACGAGTATATTACAGCTGGCCAAATATCAGATCAAAATCATTTAATGGTACACCAGCAAATAATTTGCTTGTATTTGCTAACAAGAACAAACCAGATGGTACTCCTGACTGGATAGATGTTGGAATACCAACTGGTAGTTATGAGATTGAAGATATCAATGAAGAATTTCAGCGTAGAATTAAATCAATAACAGGAAAAGAAGCAAAAATATCGATTAACGTTCATGAGCCGACGCTGTCCTCGACGGTTGAAATACATTCTCCTAATTATGCCGCTAATATTTATCAGTCCACGATAAGATCCGTACTAGGTTGGCCGGATGTTCCCCCGGTGTATGAAGGACCACCAGAACCAAAACGAGCTGATTTTACATCATCGAAAAGTTTTCAGCATAATATTAAAATGAATTATACAAGTTTCTGGTGGAATATAGAAAAACGGGTATGGGATAAACGGGATCAATTTCGTGTCGAGCGAACTGGTGAGTACTACTGGCTCTTACACAACGTTGATGGTGGTAATTAATTTTACGATATAAATATCAATAATGTCATTCATATCATAAATTCACATCACGAAGAACAACTAGACAATTTACGTGATAGTTTTCGGGAATATTTGTCTGATTTGACATCTACGCGTGAAGAAATTATTAAACGAGTAGAAATTTTAAATCATATAGCTGATACCATTGAATATTTTCATAATAGGATCATAAACCTGGTTTTTGAATCATTGGGTTATAATAGAAGGTTTTTCGCAACCAAGTACAAAATATCCGAAGCTGACATTGTAACGTTTAAGTTCCCTGATTATAATCCAGATAGATTGAGAAAATCTGTCAATGATGTCATTGATGAGAACTTTCCTAAAATACTCGATGCGTGGAGAAAACTAGCACCACCTCCAACTGTTCTCAGATATAATAATGATCCACATTGCGGCGGCAGACACGTATCTCCGGGAATCGTTAATATAACCAGCACGATCGTGGTCAATCTGGTTTGTGACGTAGTCGATGGTAGCTATCAAATAGATCTCGGAAGATCAAATCAGGCTCAACAAGGATATATTTTATATACATTTACACCACAAGTTTCCCCTGGAAGTTTAATCGTGCAAGAACCAACTAATCCTGTGTATCTGCGATGTCACAGTAATATGTTAACACGAATAAATTTTAAGCTCACAGACCATCTTAATCGCTTAATTGACATACGTGGAGAAGAGCTTGTGATAAATCTGTATGTGAAATCTTAATTAATCCAGTAAATATTATGTAATGTGCCAGCACGTGATGGTTTTTATACATGACAAAGAAGTATTTGAAAACGCCATCAAAACAGCGTTTTCACAAAACACAGAACAATTTAACGTTAATTTAGTTATTGATGAATACGGAAGTGAGGATTTCTTATTAACACAAGAACAGTTAGATGAGCTCCGTCGAAACATTATCGAGATCATTTGTAGCAGAGATTAGATTCTAAATTATGTGCATTCCTGTATTAAACTCGATCAACTTAAAAAAATAATATTTCAGAATAAATAAAATATTATTGATACAAGGGGTGATTAGATCTTTGATCAGAAATATTTTATTTTATTTTATTTTATTTTATCAGAAATATTTTATTTTATTTTATTTTATTTTATTTTATCAGAGATATTTTATTTTATTTTATTTTATTTTATCAGAAATATTTTATTTTATTTTATTTTATTTTATCATAAATATTTTATTTTATTTTATTTTATTTTATTTTATCAGAAATATATTATTTTATTTTATTTTATTTCTGAATTTCAGTGAAAAATCAACAAATTTCGTGTTTTTGAGGGGTATTTTACCCATCTTGGGTGATTTTGCCATTAGATCGTCGAGTAAAACCTCGAGCGATTCTCTAAATGTTTTATCGATAAATTTGTGAAAACTTACAAAAATCATCAAAATTTTTTATGTAATTTTTTGTCATTTTCCGATAAATATTAGCAAAAATGATCATTTTCACAAATTTATCGATAAAACAATTAGAGAATCGCTCGAGGTTTTACCCGACGATCTAATAGGCAATTCACTGAAATTCAGAAATAAAATAAAATATTTCTGATAAAATAAAATAAAAAAATATTTTTTATTGAATCACAGTTAACCTGAATAATTATTTTTTAAATTCAGAAATTTATCAGAGTAAAAATATATCCTTATTATTACCAATCACACCCTGATGATGCTGGAAAATTCATCATTTTTCACTGACAAATGTTGAAATATTTTATTTTTTTCTGAAAATTTGATTGGTTTGCATGATTCTGAGTACCAACTAACCCATCAAAATTACAAATTTGATTGGTTTGCATGATTCCGAGTACCAACTAACCCATCAATTTCAGAAAAAAATAAAATATTTCAGAATAAATATATAATATTTCAGAAAAAATAAAATATTTCAGAATAAATAAAATATTTCAGAATAAATATAATCTCAGAATAAATATAATCTCAGAACAAATATATATATTTCAGAATAAATATAATATCAGAATAAATATACAATATTTCAGAATAAATAAAATATTTCAGAATAAAAATAATCTCAGAATAAATATATATTTCAGAATAAATAAAATATTTCAGAATAAATAAAATATTTCAGAAATAAAATACTTCAGACAGGGTTGCTTTGGTCGTTACTTGTTGACATAATTTTTCTTAAGTATCTTATGCAGGTACTGATTGTTGTTTTCGTTTCGTACTCGCTGGATAATCCCGATCTGACCTTTTCTACTGAGATAGAAAGAGAAATAAATTCATTTACTTGATCATAGCTAGTGACTGAAACATAGCTGCCTGAATCCGCTTTATGAACTTATACTGAGATGATAGAACATACTTATTTTCATTTTTAAGTTCTTCTAACGTTTCAAACTCAGATATTATTTTTTTCAGGATTTAGTTCATCAGATATATTAATTCCGTTTTCTTCTAGTTTTTTAATAGCAGAAATAATGTCTTTGATATTTTCATGGTTCATTATATAATATATAAATCTTTAAAATAAAAAAATTATCCCAATAGAACCCCTATCGAGTGTTTAACGAGTTCGTCGGGATGTTTCAAGGACGGCACAACATATACAATGAATATATACAATGAAATGAATATATACAATGAATGACGAGCCCCTATCGAGTGTCTTAACGAGCTCAGATTATGAATATATACAATGAAATGGGTATGTACAATGAATGAAGGACATTACAAACATATAATGAATGAAGGACATTACAAACATATAATGAATGAAGGACAGTACAAACATATACGCTCAGCAGACCCCACCCACAATAATCAAACCCGTGGGTGATACGAAAATATGTATCAACCACCAGTTTTGCTGAGCGGGGGGGGGGGGTTGTGGTGCCCCCCATTATTATAAAATCGCAATTATGCGCACCACGGACCAGTTGTCAGCCATGGGGATTCGATCCTGGACCGCGAGCGTCACAGTCCAATACGATACCGATTGAGCTATCGAATCAGTTGACAGTATATGTTTCGGAAATTAATATGTAGCTAATAATCATTGAAAAGGAACTAATTTCAAATATATTTGCACTAAAACAGCGGTTTCTGAATAATAATAGTTTCTACACTTAAATAACTGTTTCTACATTAAAATAACGGTTTCTGTATTATAACAACGGTTTCTGAATATATAAACAGACTGCGAAATCAATAACGGATTGTGAAATACACCTGTGCACCATAACAACGGTTTCTAAGATGATTGTAACTGCAGCGTGGTCTGTCTATATTACAGCTACCTGCGGATCAATAACAGCGGTTGTAAATTACCCCGATTTCTCGTAACCTCGCTATGTTGTATGATGGGAAAATACGTTTATATATTTAAAAACCATATATATGCTTCTACGACGTAATTAGTTAAACTGACTAATTACGATCATAAAAAATCAGAAATCTGCGAATACAGAAGTAATCTCCCTTTCATGAATCAAAAATTCAGTAGTGTATGGAGGAAATACTGTTACATAAATTTAAAAAATTAATTCGAGGTGGTGATGATAGTTAACAATACTGAAAGGTGATTTTCTGTTTATATTTTTTTGAGAAAGCAGTTTTATATATATTTTCTGCTACTTTTTGTACTGAATACGGGTGAATATCAAAGTATTTCGCAGCAGAACATATCGAACGAAATATAATTTCTTCGCCAGTTTCTGTGTTTGTGAAATTTACCGCCCTTCTAGAAACTGTCTTACATCTTCCGGTATTACCACATGTAGAGTTCACGCTTTGTGTGACAACTCGAAGGTTGGATAAACTATTATTTTGAGGATCCCCGTCAACATGATCAATAACAAGATCATCTTTGATCACTCCGAAGAAACACTCGTACGTAAATCGATGACAGAGATATCTTTTCTTCCCAACAGTAAATCTAAGATAGCCAGTATTAGTAACAACACCAACCGGTCTTTTTAACCTGCAGTGTCTGATGACACCATTAATATTTGATTCATAGTTTGTTATTGTGGGATGTGGGAAATATATTTGGCTCCATTTATACAATAATATTATTTGTTTAAATCATTGTTTGTCTGAAATCTTGATATATAATCCTCCACGGATTTTATAGCGTTTTCACTACTATTATTTTTTTGTCATAATATCTTTTAAGTTCTCTGAATCGTTTTGCGCCGCAATTTGCACATAATTCTGTTTTTTCTCGCACCCCAACACCACATCGCAGACACGGTATTGGTCCTAGACTTCCTCGTCGTATACTTTGTAAGTGCATCCAGCAAAATTCCTTTCTGCAGAATTTACTGCATCAATTTACTGAACCGATCATGAGCCATCTGCATTGAGACATTGTATATATAATATTTTTTATTTAAATATTTGTTTTAATTATATGAACGAGTTTGAGAGATTATCCCAAACTAGGCCTTCTAAATATAAATTTAATCTCGACAGATTATCTTCTGATTTACCAGTACGAGATCTGGTTGATCCGAAAAATAAAAGTTTGATCAGTAAAATTCATGATGCCAAGAAGGAATTTTACACAGATGGTGCATCTCATGTATGGTCAACATTCAAGATTATTCGCAATACTGTCAAGGACGCTACAATGACTGACAAACGAGCGGCAACTATCATTAACTACATCGCTGAGTACGAGGGTAATAAAAAATATTTCTTCAGAGTAAAATTTATTGTATTAACAGAAACAGGTAGTTGGATTATCCGTGACAAATATGATTCTGTCCTTGGTAATAATAAAACTGTCATATTAAGTAAAAGTTCCAGACCGGGTCTATTGACGGGTATTGACAAACCGTATTATGAGCGAGCGTATCCTGTAACAGCAGTTATTTATGGAATCTATGAGATAAATAAAAAACCCAACGTTGATAAACTGGCACCCATGAAATTTTCAAGGTTAAATTGTGTAGCCGAACGAGTAACAGAACACTTTACAAACGCGATGCGTGGAAATGGATTAACTGATTTAAGACGTGAAAAAATAAACTCGTGGGCTGATTCAGTTAAGGATACCGGTGCTACAATAAAAGATGTTGCTGAGTTAGGAAAAATATTAAAATTTCCAATCAAAGTATCAACAATAACGGGAGAAATACTGTACGAATCGAAATATAAATCGAAAGGAGCTCAAATAAATATTATTGATCATAACGCGCATGCATGGACTAGCGCAGTAACAATATTTCCACGTGATCGAACAGTCAGATTTTACCGCGAAGACATGTTTGGTTTTATCAACGAAATAAGTAAAAACGATCCTGTATCGGTATGGTTATTTAAAAGTAATGAGGAAGGTGAATTTGATCAGTTTGTTAGACCGAATGGTGAAATATATCGAACAGAATCTCTCCACGACGAGATGAAAAATCTCGCGGAGAAGATTCTAGAGTGCAAGCACGCGGGAAATACCGATAAATCACTAATTGTTTTACCGTTCCATCTGTTGCGGCTCATTTTGCTAGAGAAAAAATTCATGGAAACCAACACGATTTGATTTACTCGAGGATGTACGCGCAAGTTGCGTCGAATACGGACACGGCGGATTGTGGAATACCAAGTATAATTACAATGATGTTATTTCGGTTGATATGGTTGCATGTTATCCGGAAAGTTTTCTAGGATACGGAGATTGTTCTGTGTACTTTAAAAGATTCGGTCACCCTACAAACGAGATGACGCGAGTGGCAATTAATGGACCATTACCTGATTTTGATCTGACTGGATTCGCTTGTGTTGAATCATTCGAGTTTAACGAAAATCTTCACCAAATTTGTTATGTTTGGTTTGGCAGACATTTTTGTGAAAAACGTTGGGCACCTATAGTTTTATTACGATATATGCTAGATTGTGCGATACTGACATCGTTGGTGGTTAGTGAGGCAATTATATCATATCATGCGCAGATCGAAGTTTGGTTGCCCATGCCAGATTCTATCAATCTCGATGACGTTATTAAGGAATTTAAGGAGAAATGTCCTGATGTTTCCGAAGATGATATTATCAAAGAAGCTCCTAAAATTCTCGAGATTAAACTTAAAACCGCAAAAGATCTCGGTAGAAAAATTATAGGTAAATTTACTCAGGGTGGTGCATATGATCATAAAAGACATCTCGCACGATTAATTTTAGATGATGCCGAGTACGATTTTATAATTGCTGATACAACAGCGAGAAATATATTTGTAAATCGAGAAGGTGTTTATTTATCAGACGGAACAAAATTAGGTACGATCGTTAGTTACATAAATGATGTCTCCCCACAGTATACTCATCTAAGATCTTCTATGTTGGCTTATGTTTCAATAAATTTATTATCGATGATTAATAGATTTCCTGAGACCGCAGTCAGAGTCGCAACAGATTCGTTTTATATTTCAAGTAAATATTTAGAGTCTGTTATGGAATTTATAGGTAGTGATGAACGATGGAGTTCGTGGAGAATAAAAAAAAAATATTACACGATTATACAGAATCAGCAGATGTTCCGATGAGAAATTTTTATCGTAAGGGTAATAAAATATCAGAAATGTCGAAAGCGTCGCCGGTGAGTGATCCAATAACTAGATATAAGACAGTATATCTTAATGGACCTGGTGGATGCGGCAAGACGACTTGAGCAATTAATGTTTTTAGAAATTCAGATATGATCGTGCTAACACCCACACATAGACTTGCACGGGAGATGAAACAACGGCAAGTACAATCGTGCACGTATCATAGTTTCTTTCGGTGGCGCGGGGATACATGGACTCCTGAACGAATGGGAGAAAAATATATACCTAAAATAATTATTTGGGACGAGATATGTACGGTGTCATTGAATACATTAAACACGTTTCTTGATTGGTTGTTGACGAAAAATACCGCTATAATAATGTGTGGCGATCATGGTCAACCGCCGCCTTTTGTTGGACCATTTCCACATGATTGGTTAAAAAATTTCGCTGATTATTACGAAGAAATAGATGATGATCATAGAGCTCTTGATGAAAATTTAAAGGAATTTAAAAAATTAATCAGATTACAATCAAACAAAATTCAGCGTGAAATAATACGCGGAGTAATCTCAGAGACCTCAATGAGTGGTTTTTTAAATTTATGGAGACACACCGATTTGATAGTAGCAAGCAGAAAAATAATCAGAGACGCTTTACAACGGCAGTTATTTCAACTACATAAAGAAAAATATTCAGAATTACCCGTACCGTTGTGTTATATAGACCATCAGATATACGAAAACAGAATATTAATGTTGATATTCCAGGACAGACTGAGAAGCAAAATCTCGTATTAAATGATATTGTCGCTGTTGATATCAGTGTGGTCGAAGATGCATTACGCGCTCACAAATCTCCATGGGTGTTGGGATACGCTATGACGATCCACTCGTCTCAGGAATTAACTATTTCTGATACACGAGTTTGGATTGTAGACGATCGCATCGAGTGGTCAAATTTAGTTTATTTAGCGGTATCGAGGGTCAGAAAAATATCTCAATTACGTAGAATTATAATTCCTGAAATCGTTAATAAATTTAACATCATCGATGATGATATAATAAGAAAAAAATTAATCGGATACAAACAATCTGATAAAAAAAATAAACGCGACTTTGATCTTGATGTTGAATTTATTATTGAGTTAAAACAACAGCAGAATAATCATTGCGCAAGTTGCAATTGTATAATGCTGTGGAGGTATTCGAATAATGATTCAAGACAATTTACCATAGACAGAAAAGATAGTAGTCGAGAAAATGTGATGTTGACCTGTCTCGAGTGTAATCGACGTCGGGGTGCTGGCACCCTTGGCGCTAGTTAAGTGATCGCGGTGGTAGTTGTGTATCCTCGGGAATTACTTGTAGTTGTTCACGTGTAAATCCACGTTGAGGAGCAGCCGAATCTAATCTGTAGATTGCAGGTCTACCTGAGGATCTTGTCACGGTGGATATTTTGTGTGTGGTAACACTCCAAATAGGATCAGTCGCTCTTTTTTTGCCACCTTCATGTTCACCAGGCTCGTATAAATATCTAACTGTAACATCACCCAATAAATTTGCCATATTGCTTGTTTGGATAACCACGCTTTAGCAGTAGAATGTTTAACCACTGCTGCATCAGCAAGTTTACTAATTGCTGCTTTGCCTCTCCAGTATCCTCTTGGTGAATAATAAATTAATTCCATTATATATTACCAGACCCTAATACGAGTTTACCTTTCGTCGCAGATCTTACCAACCAATTAGCTAATTTTTCTTTGATATTTTTATTTTTTATAGAATCTAGCGCGTGAATTAATTTTACATCTGCAATATGCCTATCTTGTAGATTTTTACTTTTATAAGCTACATCATGAGCGTGACAAACTCGATCAATAGCGTTTACTGGTTCCTTGCCTGGTTTTGGTTGATCCTGATTATCAAGTCTGATATCAAGTCTGGTACCAGGACCGCAAAAATTATATCCTGGTAGATGTTTTTCTCCGCTGTATTTAGCCCATGGAGCACCTGGAAACTTTGACATCACTTTAGCAATATCACCACCACGCTTATTTGGTAAAAATGAAAATTTCTTTCTACCGCATACAGAACATTTTCCACCATACATTATTTTTTTATTTTTTGTTGTAACTGTAGCTAAATCAGTAGTTGGAGTTTTAACTTTACAGCGTAAACAATATAAATTCATGATATAAAATATATGGATATAATTGATTTCTCAGCAACTCGGCGATGAGAGCCAGTTAAACACCACCCCGCGTTACCAAATTCCATCAGAATGATTATCATAGGACCATCTGGATCGGGTAAGACGCAATTATTACTTAATCTGATAATGAGATGGTTGAAATGGGATAAATTATATTTAGTAGCACCATCCGTTGATGATCAGAGGTGTTATGAAGTATTAAAAGATTTCAATGAAAATGCAAGATTACTGGACGAAGGTAATAATGTTATAGAGTTTATAACCGATATTGATGAAGCACCATCCGTAGATGTTTTGGACGGATTGATTAATAATTCAGTTGTGTATGATGATGTGATGCTAGATAAACAAACAAATCCAGCCAGAATATTTTCTCGCTGCAGACATAAAAATACAGATGTGATCTATGTTACTCAACGGTATACACAAATGCCAAAAGTGATCAGAGACAATTGCAATATTTTAGTTGTGTTTAATGGCGTAGATACACACACGATGAGAAATATTCATCAAACTTGGTGCAGCGGTGACATGGATATAATTACATTTAAAAATTTCTTCTCACGAGCGCAAGCTACTCCGCATGGATTTATAACAATAAATTTACATGATCCAAGAACAAGATATCGTGTAGGTCTTGATAAAATCTTTTAACATTTCTGGTTTTTTAATTAATAGCAGCAGAGAGGGCACCTACCAATGTTGGTCGTCTGGTGGAAAAAACAAAAAATAAATAAACATGTAGAGTACTTTATTTTTTCAGCTACCTTTTCGAACTAAGGTTTTATTGATGGGGTTGGTTTCAACAAAAATAAAAACATCTCAAGGAAACGTTTATTTGTAAAAATCTGGACCTTTCTAAGGATTAGATTTCCACGATGGTTTTATTTTTTTGGGTCGGAATTCTTGGGTTGGTTCGCCCTCTCTGCTGCTCCACTTCATCAAAGAATTGCCCACTTCATCCCTAGTCCACAATCTTATTGTTAAGGATTCCCCACTTCATCAAAGAATTGCCCACTTCATCCCTAGTCCCATTCTTATTGTAAGAATTGCCCACTTCATCAAAGAACTCCCCACTTTATCCCTAGTCCCAATCTTATTGTTAAGGATTCCCCACTTCATCCCTAGTTACAGTCTTATTGTAAGGATTCCCCACTTCATCCCTAGTCCCATTCTTATGGTAAGGATTGCCCTCATCATCAAAGAATTTCCCACTTCATCCCTAGTCCCAATCTTATTGTAAGGATTGCCCACTTCATCAGAGAATTCCACACTTCGTCCCTAGTCCCAATCTTATTGTAAGGATTCCCCACTTCATCCATAGTCCCATTCTTATTGTAAGAATTGTCCGCTTCATCAAAGAATTCCCCACTTCATCCATAGTCTCAATCTTATTGTTAAGGATTCCCCACTTCATCAAAGAATTCCCCACTTCGTCCCTAGTCCCAATCCTATTGTTAAGGATTGCCCACATCATCAAAGAATTCCCCACTTCGTCCCTAGTCCCAATATTATTGTTAAGGATTGCCCACTTCATCAAAGAATTCCCTACTTCGTCCCTAGTCCCAATCTTATTGTTAAGGATTGCCCACATCATCAGAGACCTCTTGTATTTAATATCTAATTTTAATGGCCGTTTTATTCTAAGCCATATTGAAGGTATTGTGTAGTGAATCATAGACGGTCACCAAGTTATAGTTATATATATATTCCGACAGTTTTCTCCACAGCTGTGGTTAGAGTTAATTTTTTGGGGTAGTGGGTAGAGATACTTGAATCCTCACTGCTAAAATATTACTTGTGATTTTATAATCAGTATTCAACACCGATATTGGACGCCAGTTGTTATGATCATTTTGCGCTCTCCTCCCTTTAAATAACTGATAACCCCTTCCCTCATTTTGTTAGGCATTTCGCGCCTCTGAAAATAACATTATTGTATAGAGATTCTAATATATTTTTTTATTGAATGATCTACAAAATTCTGAAGGCCATCTGTTCCAGGTGATTTATCTTTCAAAAACTGTCAATTGTTTTTTCTCTTTCTTGAACGTGTATAGATTCATAAATGTACATCTTCACAATATTTCCTGAAAATGTCATCATCAGTATTTGGTGAGGTATATAGTCGTTTCCAGTAGTTTTGGGTGTATTCAAGAATACGTCACTTGTCTATATAAGTCTCGTTCCACATCGGATGTCTTTGATTGATCTTTCTTAACCCTTTTTAATTTCCTCCCTCCTATATAATCTCCTAGCTCTGTTGTACAAGTCTCAAATTTGCCAGCCGTAACTTTATTCCCTCACTTCTCTTCCTTCTGGAGTTTTCTGTTCTCCTTGTTTTTTCTTTCATAGCTACTATGGTGTTACCACTATTTATAACATACATAAATTGCGTTTTTAAAATTTGTTTCTTCTTCTGTCTTAAAGACGGTTTTATTAGGTTTTTTGTATTTTCAATTACAGTTTATCACATTGCTGGATAGTGTCTTTATGTGGATGTGATATAAAATTATATAACAGCATACTAATTTTTTCTCGATATTCTCCTTCATACTGGATCTTCTTGTTCAAGTTCCAATAACCATTTATCTTTCAATTCCATTTTAATGGTTACCATAATGGTCAGAAATGTTGTAATCTATCTTTTTATATCCTTTAGTACTATCTAAACATTTTTCAGAGATGTAAAACCTATGTAATCTACTTTCATTTAGTCATTATATAAATGTAAAATCTCCCACAGCTATGGTAAAACATCTACATATGCCTGTAATTTTGTTCTGATTAGTAAATTTCCGATTTTTTTATAGTAAAATATCTGTTTTAATGTCCTCTACTCTCATCTATATTGTCTATCACCCAATTAAAGTTGCGTGTGAAAATAGTGTTTTTCAAAGAGTAATTATATATGTATTCATTCAGTTTATTCATAAAGTCTACCTTTTTGGTGTTACATGGAAAAACAACATATACATTTAGTATTAAGCAACCTATATATATTCATATGGATAAGTCTCCCCGTTATAAAAAAATTCCCAGTAGTAAATCTTTCCCATATTGGTGCTTTCCGTGTTATTTTTATTATTGTTGCTACCCCTGCATGAGGTTTAGTATGGTTATTATTTGTTATTACACCTGCATTCAGTATTTCTTCCATATATAACTTATTTTCGTCGTCTATGATGTGTATTTCTTCTAGATTATTATAATTTGGAATGTAAGTTGTTGGCGTTTTATCTTTTCTTTATTCCTACTGAGGTAGAGTATCTGGAGGTCCTTCCTTTTTTATATTGTGGTGGTAGTTAGATATTTCATTTTTTTAAAATACGCATTTCTTCGTCCATGCTGCTTATCGTCATTGTTGTAGGATCCCACTGACTCATCTTGGTTTTTATGTTTTTTTCTGCTAGTTCTCTTTTGTCATCCATCATTCCCTTTTCTTCGTCCGTATTCTCGTCCTCATCATCAGTGTCTGTTTCTTTGCCTAAGTGTTCATAGTTTTCCCTGTCCATTTCCCCTGTTATGTGTTTTGTCACTGTATTCACCATGTGAAGTGTCGAATTTTGAATTACAGAAATTCTAAAGTTGAATGCATTTAGCAATTAAAGTCTTATCACAGTTAAGCCAGAGCAGTCTTTGTGAAAGGTCACTTTGAACTTTCATCGTTCATCTCACCCGATGTCAGTGTAAACTTCAAAGGAACAACATTTCCAACCCAGTGAAATTGACCGGGATATCTTAACACTGTCCTTTGAGCTACCAGCCCTAACCGCTCGATAGGAACCTATGTCCACTTATCATATTTTCAAAGGGAAAATTGTCACGCACTGTCGTACACAGACTCTGAGCTGTATAAATCTGATGAAAGGTATTATTTCTTTGGGTAAGATTAAGGACCCTTGCCTACGACTGGGTAGAATAAATTAAGGTGTACACTTTAGAGCAATCTGACTTTAAAGTGACAACCCTGGTCAAAATCCTTTAGTCTGGAAATTTCCTAGAAGAGGAAACTCTGTCTCGACTCCGTGGAAGCCTAAGATTAGTGCTTTCCTCGTGAATTAAGAAAAGGGACCAGCTGGTCGTCGTGTAAAAAGAAAGGCATGTTTATTGCTAGGACGCCAGCGTCCTGAAAGAAGAAAAACAGCGACGAGGATACGCAGTTTTATTTTCACGTAATATTCTATTATTTGATTGCTTGTTTTATGCAAATATGTTTGCTATGAATAGGTTTCCATATTATGTATCCTTTATTCAATTCATGGAAATGTGTTGATGTTAGAATTGTTATCAAATTTATTTTATTCAAGTTCATTGAAAGTGTTGATGACAGAATTGTTATGCAGTTTACCTTTGTAATTATACAGTTGTTAGTTCATTGGTAGAATTGATTGCATGCGATCCAAATGTTCATAATGTAGGATTTCATATGGTTACATGAAATAACTTCCTTTGTTATTAGGACAATACGGAACATCATGAGTTAGCGATAATTACCTAATTATATCTAATTTTGTAATGCTTGGATAATCTTGTAGTTAAGGAATGCCACGAGTTACATTTCTTTCAAACTTCATGCAGGAGTAAGCGAACATGTAGTAGCATATGTAAATTAATATGGTAATACTCAGTAGTCATTCACATGGTAATTTAAGACTTGCCGCTGGAAACCGAGGTCAATGTCCTACTGTACTAAGTCAGAATTTACGCGGAGTGTGGATAGCCACAGGCTCTGAATAACGATTAAGTGAATTGTACGTGCCTCTTGAACAGAAGGTATACAGTATTATGGGGTAAATTTGTCCTTTAAGGAACAATTTCGGAAAGAAAGACAAGACAATCCGAAGACAGGAGTATGGGAAAAGAAAGAAAGAAGGACGAGGCTAGAGTAAAAGGACCAGGAAGTTCATGAAGGGCAGAACCTAGTAATTGTGGACATTGCGTTCTTTTCACCTCTTGTTATCAAATTGGACACACCTGTTAAATTCTACTTAAAGATTTAAGTTGAATTTGAATTGCTGGTATTAATTTGTTCTGATTAAAATTGCTATTTTCTTGTCAAAGTCGGCTCGTATTGTTTATTTCTGCCCAGTATTCTCGCTCAGTTCTCTGTTGAAATTTCATTCTTCTTTCACTCCCGCCGGGTTATAATATCGAGGGAGATCATCCTCTGGATAACGCCAACCAAACCCAATTAACCACACCTCTACGAGGGCGATGTCACACACCGTTTCCCATGTCTATTTCTGCATTCTCCGATTTCCCATAGTGTGAAATGAAATGATTTAACCCAACAAATGAAATGAATTTAGATTCCAAATAATTTGAAATTGAACAAAATGGTCTGAAGAATCGAATGGAATACTGCATTCAGATTCCAAACGACGTGGTATTAAATGAAATGTGTTGAAAAGTAAACGGTCTGACTGGGAACAGCACTACATTGTAAGGTCAAACTGCAAATCATCTAGCGTAAATTCAAACATACACAGCAGGACACCGTTATCCATGGTGTATGGTGTCAGCACGCCCAAATTCATAATCTAGAGATGTTCAGCATTCGGTTGGTATTTTTGCAGACGAAACTTGGACAGCCAAGGTGTTTCCGTTCCTATGATATAAACAAGAACTATATTTTCCAATCAGCATAAAGTGTTTTGATCCACATTAATGCACGTGCGCATGTATTTAACATTTCTCAGCCTTGCCTTAAGCGAGCTTCCAATTAAAGCTTCAACAAACCTAGATCAATCAATTAAAGAGATTAAAATTTTGATCTTATTTGATCAATAATAATTACAGCGTTTAATAATCTGTCATAGCATACACACTAAACCAACAAGTTTTTCTCGCTTACATTACTGGATTATGAACGTGCGCATTATTCGTCGAAGTCCTATATGTAATAATTATTCCTTTTTCGCCATCAAATCAAACGTTTCAGCGACATATTACTGTGGGGATATTTTTTCTTCTTCTTTTTCCAAGAAATGAATACATGAATAATAAATGGCTGCTTCCTTTGGTGGTGTTTTATGACTAAAACGAGCACATATATACTTGAATAAACCCAAATTTAGCAATGATGTATGAACATACCAAGGAAAGGTGTCCTTGATATTATTTCATCAGGGTTTGTATAAAAAAAAAAAAAGACCCATAAAGAGCATAGCGACTTGTAAGTGATAACACATTAACTCTTGGGGTAAAGACAGTTTCAGATACTCTCTCTCTCAATTGGCTGAACACATGTCTATCCAAACTTCTCTGCAGGCAATTTTATGGGCTGGATAGAAATGTTAGGCTGGCTGTATTTCACCCACCCCAGGTCTAGACTCAAGGCTTACACTGAGGAAGTTCAACTGTTATGGTTAGGTATTTTATGTACATTTTTACCGTGATCAGATATATACTTAACTTACTGTTCATCCAATGAATGCTTTCCATTTCTGTTTATTGTTGTTGTTGGGTTTAACGCCATTTTTCAGCACACGATATGCTACAGTTTCTGTTTACAGAATACATTTAAAATTGTTTTCTTGTAAAGTGGAGAATGGTTTGTTTCAATGTTTGTATGCAAAACTGTTCTTGTCCAATATCATAATAAAGATAATAATTTGAGTATCTTTTTAAGTTACTTTATTAAAGGAAGAAATTAAATTTTATTAAATCCATCTACTTTATTCTTAATAATAATAATAATAATATTTACAGAGGGTGACTAGTTTAGTCAAGGACTATTCTCCCTTGATGTCCTCTTAAGAAGAGTATAATAATGTACATTATGGGAAAGATAACAGTAATTACTGTTCATTTTGTCAGTATTAAAATGCTAAATTCCCATTATCTATTATTTGCACATACATAATCATGATATATCTTCATAAATACTGAATATTTTCAGAAGATTTTATGTGTAGTGGAAGCTTGTTCCACATGTTTGTGCCATAGTATTGGAGGCTCTTTTTAAATTGCTCTGTTCTTGGTTTTGGTGCTTAAAGGTTTCCATACGATATTGATCTTAACTGGTATTGTGTTGGAAAAGGCCTGAATAAGTCCTGAAAATACTCTGGTGCAGTTCCATGTAGACATTTATATACAAGAACTGCCTTATGAAAATCCATCCTTTCATATACTGTTTACCATTTTAGTTATGTAAACAATACTTTTGATGAATATCTGCATCTAAATAATGTGTGCTGCCCATTTCTGAAATGTATATATCCTGTCATGCTTAAATTTGGTACAGTTTCCCCATACAGTTGAACAGTTAATCCGAGGAACTTTGCTATCACCAATACGATGAAATTACCTCATTGCACACTGTAAAAGCTTTATTTTTCTAATAATAATTATGCTTCAGCTGACATATGCGTTTGTTGTTATTGGCAGTTTTCGTTTTCACAATTACTATTTGTATGTACCTCATAACCATTCCTTCCTTATTCATGACAAATAAATGGAAAACTTGGATTTTATGAAAATATTGAAAGACAAATGAACATCATATTAATATTGTTCATAGAAAAAATTGTTTCAGCTACAGACCCGGCCCTAGGATGTGCGGGGCCCAAGGCAGCACGCGGGGCTTTAGGCAGCATGCGATGAGCACAGGGCCCCAAGCAAAACAATTGCATTGCCTGAAAGCGAAAGGCCTAAGGCGACTGCCTCGTTCGCCTTGCCCTAGAGACAGGCCTATTAAGCTGGAGCTTCTGTTGTTTATAGCGGTAATGAAAATATAATTACTACTGAAACTTAAAATAAAGATCCTGTCGGTATAGTTAATGTGAATAGTTATTACTTCTATCATTAAGCAATGTGGATATGTGAGAAAGCTTGCCAGTAGCTTCTACTGGAATAAGGACAATCATATCGTGAAAGAAGTTCTAAGTGTGTTGTTCAAAGGTATATGATACCTGAAACAAAAATATGATATTGCAATTGACAAAAATGTGAGAAGCATTGAAATCAATTTTGGAAGAGATGAAACGGAAAGATGTAATACGGAAAGCAGATGAACCAACAGAATGGGTCAGTTCATTAGTAGTTGTTAAAAACCCCCAAGTCTGGAAAACTACAAATAGATTCGAGAAATTTTAATCAAGATATAACCACAAGGATGACTGGAGCTAAGGTTTTCTCCAAACTAGATGCCAATCATGGTTACTGGCAAATACCTCTGGATGAGGAAAGCCAGTTATTCACAACATTTAACACCCCGTTTAGTAGATATTGCTACCTGAAAATGCCTTCTGGTATTGAATCTGCTCAAGCAGTGTCCAGCTGATATGGATGACATAATTATTTGGGGAACATCAAAGGAAGATCATGGTGGAACACTAAAAATGTTTCAAAATGATGCCAGGAAATAAATCCGACACTGAATTTGGAAAAAGGTCAATTTGGACTAACAGAGGTGTGCTGCGTGGGACACATGTTGACATCATCAGGTATTAAACCTGACCCAGAAAAAAGTAACAGCAATCACAGAAACGCCTGCTCCGATGGACAAGGAATTGAAAGATTACTTTGTACAGTAAATTATCTAGCAAAATTTATCCCAAATATGTCTACAGTGACAGAGCCTTCAGAGCAGTTTTGAAAAGTGACACTGAATTTGTTTGTCGTTGTTGTAGGGTTTAATGCCATTTTTCAGCACAAGATAGGCTATACATGGCGGCCAGTATTAATGGTGGAGGAAGAACCCTGGAAAACCCAGGGAAGAACCACCGACCTACGAGAAGCTACTGGCAGGCTTTCTCACGTACCAACGTTAGCCGAGGCTGAGACTCGAACTCACGCAGATAGAGGTGAGATGGCAGTGATCCGTAACGGCGAGCGCTTTAGACCACTCGGCCACTCGGGGCCCCCCTGAATTTGTTTGGGAAACTGCACTGAAACATGCATTTGAAGAAATCAAACAGATTCTAAGCAAAGAACCTGTGTTGAAATAATCTGATGCTAAGAAGCCTGTCGTTGTTAATTGTGATGCATCAAAATCAGGACTTGGAGCAGTGTTAATGCAGTCAGGCAAATGATAGCATTTGCATCAAGGTCTTTGACAGATGCAAACACAAGGTATGCACAGATCGAAAAAAGAACTGCTTGCTGTGTTATTTAGTCTTGAAAGATTTAATCAACATACTTATGGTCGTCAAGTACAAGTTGAATCGGATCATAAACCTCTGGAACCAATCCTCAAGAAACCTCTATCTGCCACACCGCCTAGAATTCAGAGAATGCTTTTAAGAATACAGATGTACACTTTTGACTCGACGTATTATCCAGGAAAAAGAGTTAACTGTAGCAGATACATTGTCGAGAGCATAGACAGACAGACGAACACATCTGATATGAACATGGATAGTGAAATTGAGTGCTATGTGCACGTGACCATGTCAAATGTATAGATTGCAGATACACAGAAGCAATAAAGAATGGAACTAAATGGATAATAAAATGACCGAATTACGAGAAATTCAAAAGAAATGGCCCAATGATAAACATCTCATACTTTTTAGAAATCTGAAATTTCTGGAACTGCACAGATGAATTTTCAGAAATGGACGGATTAGTTCTAGGAGAGAAGACTGTAATATCAGATGCTCCTCAGAAAGAAATGCTAAAAGTACAAACTCATTTTTAGGGGGAGTTATAGTATTTTACGGTATTAACTATTATTCTGTTGCTAGAAATGGTCTGACAGTTACAGCTCACCTAAGATAAGCTCCAGGCTCTCATTCAGTTGTTAACTCTATATGTTTTATAACAGTGTGACAAACTAGTGTCCGAATGTTTTCACTGTTGTGGTCAGTAGTAATCTGGCCATTAAATTAATTAGACCAAACCATGTTTTGTTATTTAGCATAACCATGACTTTGTAATTGTCTCTCCCAAACAAGCTGAAACCCATTTGAATGGTATTAGACTTTAGGAACACTTACGTGGAAGGCTAATCAAATTTACAGGTAAAATAGCACTCACTCGCACTTTTCTATCCACCTTCCAGTCTAGTCATCGTATATACAGTAAAAGTATTACTAGGCTTCAAGATTGTACATAATTGTGCAAATACATGTATATTTATTGATATTTTACACTTTAATCAAGAACCAATTCTCAGACTGCAGAGGAAACTTTTAATTTTCATTTTTAGAAAAAGTAGGCGGTCCAACTATTTCCAAGTCCTGACAAATTTTTCACTTGGTTCTGACTGGACCTCGGACAACCACTATTTTCATGTCCTGGATAGTATTTGAAATCTTTTCATATTTATCAGAGACAGTCTTGTTTAAACAAGACTAAAAGAAATGATTTTTATCCTCATGCATCTTTGAAAAAGGGAATTGCGTCTTCCTATTTGTCTGTCGGTCTTCATCATAAAAGCTTCGTATATTCCACACTATTAAAGAGACAGACTTGAAGACTTGTTACGAGTCTTTATATAGACAAAGTGGTTTAAGCATTTTAATTATAAGTCTGGGATAGGGTTCTCTTATAAAACAACATCTCAAGATTTGAAGCCTTCTAGGTAGAAATCTGAACGACGGTTTGCATCATGTTCAAGATCAGTACTATAACATATGCACTGGAGTCTTAAATTGTACTCTCAAGTCATCTCTCAGGGATGGTTTTGGTGGGTAAGCTTCCTCTGGGTCACAACATGGAAACTATTGAGATCCTTACCCAATAACCATATACTGGTTTGAAGGACACAAGATGCAACCAATGTTATATCCCATAAAGCCATGGGTCATGACTCGTACGTTGTGAGCTTCCCCCTCCGTGTCATGGCTTGATTGCAGTTGAAATCCCAAACTTTTTAACCATACATTGGTTGAAGGATACAAGAAATTATGCACATTTTCGGTACAGACCATGTTGAAAGAGACTTACTTTTTACATATTAACTGTCGCGATCACCAGCCCATAACTCTATATAGGTTAGATGGGTGAACAGTCAAAATCTGCCCCAGAAAGCAATATCCCAAGACACAGATTTGAAGCGTTGCAATATTCTATTTCAGGTCATTTACTCAATTCTCATATTTTCCTGTGCCTCATTTTGGATTACAGAATGTGATGGTTATCCAAGCAATCGTCCAGTATGAAAATTGTACTGTTGACACATAATTCAAGAATATGCAGAATTAGTGTGTATAGAAAGATACCTGTGAAATTTTTGTATAAAATCGTCCAATAGTATTCTGCTTGGAATGTTTAATGAAACTAGCCCCAATGTGTGGATTATGTTTTGTAAATTCAGGTAACAATTACTTCAAGCATGTCCAATGTGCAACTGTCACATATCTTGTTTGAAGGTCAGAGGTGGAACACTTTTGAATGCAGTACAACATAATACCTGGTATAGCAATAAATCACAACCTGATTTTGTCAATTTGCACTTTCAAAGACCAATATGAAAGGCCAGTTGTCGGGTCAATATAATTTGTGTTCAAACTGTCACAGAGATACTGCTGGAACGAAATATCTCCCTCTGTAAAATCACAGATGAAAGGTGCATTACTTGCACCTATCATGTGTATCAACAGCATGGTTCTATCAGAAAGATTCAACTCACACAAGAAAGCTGCACACTTCTTACGTATGACTTAAAACCAAAAGTCATTTAACTTGTGTTCGATTTTTGATCATGTCCTTTTTTAAAGTAGTTTCTTGATCACAGATCCACATTATCTGTGTCAAAGCTCCAGTTCTCAAGGATAGTAAACGACTCAAATCCACGAAGGCAGATGCAAGATGGCAGCAATCATAAAAGGTTAATGCTTTATACCACTTGGCCATCAGAGCCACTGAAATCATTTGTGAATCATTACCCATGGCCATGTCACATAACACTTTTATGATCCATTTTTAAATCTCGGTGTAGTTTTGGCCTGTAGTTCAGAAGCTGTTTAAAGTATTTTGAATGCGGTCTTTTACCACTATCAATAATCTATCTGCAGAATTATGGATACAGTCATCTCTAGGCTACCTGGCCTTTGAGCCATTAAAAGCAGTACTATCTTGTACAATTTTACATCTTGACTTGACTTTCAGTCTTGGCCACATCTAAATATGCAAATAGTTCTTGCCAGTATTTTACAAAAGACCTATAATCAGAGAGATTGAACTGAATAACCTTGTTATCTATCAAAATCTGTTTCATATACTACTTTCATGGTTCTATTTTAACGTCAAGGTATTCAAGCACTGCATCCAGGTTGTAGTTGATACTGTTCAAGATGTTAGAAAAATGGATGTACTCGGTGTTGCATGCTGTTTTACATCATTTCTCAAGGTCAAGGTCTAGGTAACAAACACTTCAGTGTCATGTTACATTGTTAAACGACTATCTATACATTTTTAGATCCATCTTAAAATGGGAAAAATTACATTAATACTATATCTGTCCATCCTTCTATTAACATCTGCTTGTCCAGCCCATAACTTTGTGACAGCTGGAGTGAACAGCTTTCTAACCACTTAATATTTTGATGAAATAGTTTCTAACTCCACGCCTTTTCATGCAACTAGCAGGTTCAAGACTACACGGTAAAGGCATGAGATGAGCATACAATATGCTGTGTTAATTGTTACTTAAAACCCGGAGGTTGCATCACATATCATTTTGCTATCATCTTCAAAATTAAAAGTCGAAACTTTGAGAGGATTCTTCTTTTTGCTTTTACCATCAACCTATGTGACAATGATGTGAAATTTTGGGTCTGTGCATCTTAGCAACCCTTGAAATGGAATTTTCATCAATTTTCTGTATATAAGACATGTTGCAATAATTATGAAGATTTCTTTTTGAACATAACTATCCACAAGTTCAAATTTTTAATCTGACCCTCCCACCTCCATGCTAATTATCCTAACACAGCAGCACGTTCAGCATATAAGGATACATTCCAAACATGTTCCATATGTATGATGAAGTACTTATGATTTAATAACCACTTCTATGCAAAAATTTTATGTTGTACTTTATCTTATCTACTTTGGCCGATTTGAAAGCTACACTACTGGTCTGTGACATGGTAAAATATGTAACGACGAAATCTCATTGGTGGTTATTGCTTGTTCCAGTCAAGGTTAAATAATAGCTGACAATCAGGCATTAGTGTAACTTATTCCCAACATGTCAAACAGGAAGTACTAGCAAAGAAGCAGAAACTCTACGCAAAAGTAATTGATGCGTAGTATTTAAACAGCAGCAGAGAGGGTTAACAGACCACTTGCCGGAAGGTCCATTTTTGAAAAATAAAGCCTACGACGAAAAAATGAAAATAAAAAGTCAATAACATCAAACTGAAGCCTCTAACAAAAACCAAGAGTTTCTCTAATTGGGTTATTTTTGTTGTTACTTTATCTTTGTCGGTTAGTTTTTTTTTTCTTCAAAATTTGCACGATTTTTTTATTTACCCACAGTGACACTTATTTGTGGTTGCAACCTCTCTGCTGCTGTATAGTGCGAGTAATTAAATCAATAATGGAATCTTACACTAGTAGATTAGCTCGAGGATTAGAAGCAATTAGAAAATCATTTCCTGTTCGTGATGCTCTCAAACAAAAACTGCAAAAACGTCAAGAAGCACATGTTGAATATGCAGAAGGTACAGAACAATTATTTAAACTTGTTAAAAAAGTTACTCAAAGAGTTGCAGAAGCTACTGAAGGTCTTCTTCACACGTTAAAACAAACGGCTGAGCAAACTGAAAAGATAGCAAGAAGAACTAAACAAACAAAACGGATTTTAAGAGATCTTCCAACTGAAATAGCTGCTGCTCAACTGCCTGGTAGAGAATAAGAAATATTTGAATGTATTTGTGAAATAAAGAAACATCTTGCACTAAATTCAGAAGAAAAGAAAAGAAAAAATGTTGCATTGATTAAAAAATTATAAAAGGTATTATTAACCCTTTCATCACTTGGTAACTTTGGGGGCATAGAGTCCTCAACACTAAGTAACTTTGGAGTTGTAAAGCAAAATGCCTTGTAGATTTTGAAATAACGTAACTTTGCCAATTTTAAAGATATCTGGCTGGATTAGGTGTCAAAATCAAGGTTAAAAATCAAATTTTATCACTAATTGACTAAAATGTGCATATCTATTACAACTGTTAAAATACAGGTGCAAAAAGGTAACAAAACAGGTAAAATACAAGTAATTATCTATTTACTTCTTAGAAAACTTATAAAGTTTCCCAAAACTTGTTCAATTGACCCTAGATGTACTCATGAATAATTCCAGTAGCAACAGAAGTCTTTCTTTCAGGTATATGACAGGTAGAAATTAAAATTCCACAAAATGCCTTGATTTCATCCAAGGTGAGATCTGTCCACATAGCTGTATCGCCTCTGGCACGTTTGATCGTCGCATTCATATTCGTCAGATGGACAATGTTTCCAAAAACTTCATCTGAATAGAATATTTGAAAATATTCCAAAGCTTTCCTGGAGCTATCTAACCATCGGGTGGGTCCAACTCTCTCAGAAAACTGAAACAAATCCTTTTGGTTTTCGACCAAACAAAACCACGTGGCACGTACACTTCCGCCGGTTCAAAACCTTCAAAGTCCTTTTCATCATCACCACTGTCACCCACAAGTGCATTCCATTGCCTCTCCAGCCGCCTTGTCTCATTTTCATCCAACTTTACTAGGTCGAAATCCTCTAATAATTCTAAATCTGACACTTCACTCTCATCTGATCTTTCTTCAAACTCCGCCATTTTGGATACAAATTTCACCATTTGGAAGAGTCGTTAGAAGTGCTTACTTTGTTCGATATTTCTAGTTGTACACAAGCTAAACTCACGAGATAATCCAAATATAATATCTACATTACAAGTAGGAAGTTATTAGAGGTAGCCCAAAATTTGTATAGACTGGTGCTATAACATTAGAGAAGAACACTACCCCAGACTGGTAAAGCAGTCCATAGTGTTTGGGGACTTACTTCCCCTGGACCGGTCCATAGTGTTGAAAGGGTTAAAGAACTTAAAGAAGAGGAGAAAGATTTAGCTGAAGCTTCAAAAGTCTGAAATTTTAAAACCTGAATGTGCTGGTGTAAAGTTTGATAAATTTTTTAAATGTAAGGTGCAAATCCAAAAACTAGCAGAATTGATGTTCCTGAAATTGCAAATGAGAAATTAGCAAGGTTGACTAAAGAAATTATGCCGGTCAATACAAGTTTTATTTCAGGAAGTGGCCTTCATGTTAGACGATAATAATTATAATAAAAATGTTTAAGCGTACATCCGATCCAGCATTTGATATGGACTCACCAATGAAGCACATATACCAAATCAGCGTTGACGAATTGAGATGCTGAAGGATTTCTTGAAGTAGAAGCAGAACTTGTAACAGATACCCCTCTTAATGCAGCATATCAGGTGATCTTAAAGTTGGTTTTGTTAACAATGGTATTATGGCTTTGTTTTATAGCGCTCAGTATATGACTGATGGAAGAATTATTGAAATAATTCAAAAAGAATGTTCCTATGACAATATTAAATTTAGCAAGATATTCAGATAATTATACCAGATCAGCTGTGCCATCAATGATGTTTGCCAAAGATAACACTGATCATCCTAATCCTGGAATACATTTAAAAAGTACAAGTGACACAAGATATTTCAAATGCTGCACAACCAGATGGAGCAATTGACACACCTGCCAATGTTATTTTGATGTTACAGAGCGCCAACAACAATTACAACTTAGGATTTGCTATACGTAAATCAATGTTAAAAGATGGTCGTAGAAGATTTTCATGCGCAATTCCATTATCACATTTTTGGATTTTATAGAAATGTCAGAAAAGTTATCTTTGGAGCGAAACATACAGTTGTACTTGTAAGAAAGGATAATGATAATGATCCTATTTGGCAACCAGCAGCTGCTGCTGTTGATAAAGTAATATTACTTTCACTATGAATGCCGGTAATGACTCCATCAATTGCTGAAGAAAGAATAGTTAGTTTTCTGAATTCAGGCAGAAAATCATTGTGATCATGGTTAAATGTAACTACTGATCGCACTCGAAGTAATATTGCTGGGTTATTTACATGGCATACAGCATCACAACAAGAGTTTCTGCACCAAGACTGTCACGTTTGCCTGCCGCGATTACGTAAGTCAGGAACAAAGGAATGGGTTAGCGCAATGAGTATGTCGACCCTGCACTGTTACGGCGATTTTGTTTGTACAAGAACCCCCTCGTTAGGTGTTAACACTGGCATATAGATGTTAGAAGCTTTGTTCTAAGAACAAAGGACCCTCAACGCTATTGTAAATCTCCCCGCTTCGACAGATGGCCTGAGGCTCGTCTGTTAAACTGGACCGACTGGGGGTAGAATTGATATCCAAACAGAACTGAGGAAGGGTGGGGCCATCAATTGGAACCAGAACTTAACAGTCATTTGAACTAATAACGAATTAGTGATTTGTAAGCCGACATACTGGTAAAGCAGAATATACTCACTCCGAGGGAGCCACTCGTGATTGGGCGGAAAACTCTTAGTAAATTCTAAGGACAGAAAGCTTCATAAAGGAAGCTTTTGGGGACAGAATAGTCAAGTCCCGAGTCTCAGAGAGACAGGATAGAAGTAGGCAGAGAACAAGCTTCGTTGAAGGAGAAATAGAGAATAGAAGTAGGCGGGGAACAAGCCTTGTTGAAGGAGAAAGAGAGAAAGAAAGGAGGAGGAGAAAAGAAGACAAAAGGGGAAGAGGAACGGAAGAATCGGAGAACACCGGAAGGAGGAAAGCAATTGGCGTAGTAAACACAGATGAGTAGAAACCAAGTACAGGGGAAAGCCATCTCACACTAAAATCACGTGATGAAATAGGTTGTCACATGGTCAAGAGGAAGTAGATTGGTTGAGAAATTAATATCGTTTAATTTGTATTAAATTGTTATTCTTTTGGATTTCACCTTTGTGTTCTTAATAATTTAATTGTCGGTATTGCTGACTGGGGGCTCGGAGCTTTACCTCTCTCTATCACTAATTTCACTTCCTACAAGACGAGCCAGGGTGGGAATTACACAGTAATTCAAATAAATATTGGGAGCACCCCACCCCAACGCATAACAGCGAGTCACATAGAACTTCACAAAGACATACCTTTATTGCATTACAAAATGCTGAACGATTAAATTCACAAGAACGTAGTCTTATGATATTTGACATTTTTAATATTAGTGAAGTTTCTTTAACAATAAATGGACATCAAGAACCATCTGAACGTTAAATTTGAAAATAACCATCACGTGCATATCATTTAATGACATTCATGGGACGTGATCAAAATACAGATACTGGTTTGAAAATATCAGACTTTACAAAATTGTATACGATTTATTATTTTTCATTGGAACATATAGAATTGTTCAACAATCTGTCGATATTCGTTTTAAAGCTCCTGTAAACCCTGGAACTGGTGTCAATTATAGAGCAGTCACAGTTATACTCAGCAATAAAGCAATGTTTCTTGAAGGCACTGGTGGACGAATGCGCGTTACGGATGCACCAATAGAAAACGTAAACTGCTTTACAATTGTAATTAACATATTACTTATAAAAATGTCATCTCATCATGTTAGTGTCAGTCTGATCCTGTTCAGATAAAAAACATTCAAGCATCAGCAAATAAAAATTGTGGATTAAAAATTTTACAAAAAAAAAAGAACAACTCAGTCTATATAAATGACCATCAAGTGAACGCCAATTCAATAGCACCAAACATTCAAATTCGGTGTCAGACTTATTATTTCAGCTGGCTCAGTTAAAGACTCATTTAAAACCAGTGGAATATTTCTATTTCTTGTAGCTATACCAACTTTATTAGAAGCTGCAGTCCCAACTGCAGCAAAAGCTGCTGCACTTGGTCCTGCTGGTGGATTAGCAGCAAAGAAAATAATAACAGGAAAAGGATTTTAAAAAAAGGGGAAGAGGTCTATGACTTCCAGGAAATCCTCAATACAGCCGAAGACGAAGACTTCCAGGAACACGTCGTTACTCTTTCCAAAGAATTTTGAAACTTAATATTAATCTCGATAAAAGTTCCAGTCCTAGTACTCAATGGGTTGCATACGCAATTCATCCAGGTGGAATTGCTTATTCTGATTCATATTGGTCGACTCCAACAAAACAATTTATAAATTATGTAAATGTAAACACAATAAACACTCATGTCTGGTATTCAACATTACCAACACAAACAATAACCGATCTGCCAATACGTGGCCGTGAAGTAATTTCTGTCCTAGACGATGCGTCATCACCAACATTACCACCTCATAAAGTCGTGCATGATTATGCAAGAAGACGTGTAGTTTTATACACATCTTCCTCTAAACAAAAACAAAAAACCGACGGAATGACTCATGAGAATGTAAGTAAACAGATTAGTTATGAAATATCTGAATTATTAAATCTCACAAATGTAGATCCAAATGAAGTGGTTGTATTTTAAAGTAAGGAAAATTAAAAACAAGCAATCCGTCATTGAAAGATATTATCGTTAAGATTAATAGAGTAACTGGAAATAGCATAGCTATGTACGATAGTAATGGAAAAATTAAACCAGAATCAGACAGTTACACTGTAATGAAGAAATACATCCTTCCAATGATGAACTCATTAGTTTCAGTCAATAATGAAATAACCTCATTTATAACTGATTATTCTAATGACGCACAATTATTTTTCTAGAAATATAGATTGATTAATGAATTTTTGGGAAGTCGACCAGCCGTCGATATTAAACTCTTGATATAAAAAAAATTTTCTTCTGGGAAATAACAATTACTTTTGAATGAGTGGAATTCACACCCACTTACCGAAATGGAAATACAATTTTCAAAGTTAAAATCAGCCAAAAGAGAGACCCAGAGGAAGAGGGCCTTTGAAATTCAGCTAAACCAAAAAAGACAAGATGCACACAAAATATCCTCTACTTTCTTTTATTGAAGTGATGACCAGAGGTTTACTGTATATTTTTATTTGCCTTTCTTTGCCTTTGTTTTCCTCATGTAGAATTCCAGCTCTTTGCCTTCTAGGATGTATCCATCACAACGACCACACTGCCCTGGCCTGGAGACAACCTTTGCTATTAAATAAAATTAAAAAAATGAATTGATGAAAAGGTTAATGCACCAAAATAACTCGCACATCTGCATATATCACAAATATGATCCCCTCTCCTTATACTTTTCCCTTCCTATCCTACACACAGTTCATTATATTGATTTCTGATTATACAAGTTATGCAACATATGTATGCATTAACACCTGCATGTATGGTCAAGAACTGCATCATAAAATACCCCACGTGACCAAGTTTTCTGAGGTGCATGTGGCTTCAGATGCAATCATCTGAAATAGCTTAGTAGCAGATAATAAGTGGTTTAATAGATCACGTAACTATCTTAAAAATACTTTAGATACAAGCATGCAAGAAGAGGTCAAGTAACCATCTTGAAAATAATTTAGATACATGCATGCAAAAAACACAAGATAATGCAACAACAACAAAAAATTCCAAATGAAAATGTTCACCAAAACTTCATGATAAATGTTTATAATGTGACAGGTTTAATACTATTTTTTTAATTTGTCTTGTACTCATTGTCCCCTGGAAATTTATTGTCCACTTCACCAGAAATGGTGGTAGGAAATGCAATTTTTGTTACTTCTCAATGGATCTAAATACACAAATTTGCAAGAGAATTTAACCAGATGCTTCCTGGAAACCTGAAACTACCCTTTTTTGTGTGTGCAAAGGTTCATCTGTCCATGTGCAGTTCAAAGCAGTCTGGCCTGGTTCCAAGTAAAAAATCGGGTCAAACTCCAGTGCTGAAAAAATTACGCATTTTACGCTGTATTTTTTTTATGCAGGTATAAGGTCTGTATTATTTTGTATTAATACACAACTACATCTTTCCCCTTTCTGGCAATGCCACCTGATTTGTTGCATCAAAAATAATGTTGACAATACAAAGCTCGGCAGTAGGATATTGCTTCACGATGCATAAACACGGCATACTGGTTAAAAATGATGAATTTGCCACAGTTAATGTGACTATTTCTGTATAATTAGTTATATTTTCTAAGTATCAAAAGTATTATCAACAGGCTAGGTTAGAAAATGTTCTGAAATTCAATTACATGATAGTTGGACCATTATTAAATTAGTTGTTTTGTGCTTGTGAGTTTAGTGCCATGATATGCCACTATACAAGGACACTATCATAACTAGTGGAGGAAGAACCTGTGAAAATCCGGGCTCTTCCCACATACTCGTGGGAAGCTATGGTCACATACCTTGACTGAGCCTATACTTTAAACCATGTGGACAGGTAATGTCAGTGATCAGTCAAGGCAAATGCTTTATACCACTTGAGGCCATACAGACTAGCGAAATTATGAATCTTCCTAGTCCTTTAATTCATTCGGCCCCGTTTCCGTCTGTGTGCATGATCTGGTTTCTGCATTCAATGGCCGGTCCGCCTGCAGTTGTGGTTTGTTTACTGCATTCACTGGCCCATCCTGTTTCCAGTCATGGTGAATGTTAAATACAACATCTATGATTGGTTACCAATGTTTTTTTCCTCCAAGAATCAGGCCAATATTAAATTAATCAGAAATGATTTTGCTTTCATTTGTGCAAATCTGAATTGCTCAGAAGCCAAGGTTTACTAATTGAGAGCAGTTTCACTACACGTGTTCTGTTCATGCAAAATCATAAATGATGGCAGACGCACGAGTGATATTTGATGAGAGCAAAAATGAGGAGTTTCTCTGGTTTGATCCCGTAAATATTGAGCAAGCTGAGGAAAGATATGTTCGTCAGTTGAATATTTTGTGAGATGTAGATTTGAACAAAGAAGTTTCTGAGACTGAATCTTCAGAAGAGGATGCTGATAGAGCTGATGACATATTTCTAAAAATGTTGATGGCTGAATACAGATTTTGAAATCGCGTTGGGAATAATTGTCAATAAATGCTTTTCTAATGAAGTCATTCACTTTATGCACAAAAGAGACCTATATTTTCAAGATGTCCAACCACAGAGATCATCAACATTATTCCAACTGGTTTCAACAACCTTCACATGTACATCACTGCTTAATGTTGTTGAGTAGTTGGAACCCCTGATCCAACTGTTCCCTGCTTTGCTCTCTACTCTTGCGGAATGCAATTCAATGCAAGGTGCATGGTAAGCAGGCAAACAGAGAAGCTTCTGATTCAAATTCACAATCAAACATGATCCCTTTTACTATAAAAAATAAATAAAACCAAAACATTTAATTCTTGAAACAGCCATCATCTTCAAAAGTCATTTTTTTTAATTGTTCATAAATAAAATACTGATGACATGAATTTATTGCAAATAATAGTGAAAATTCTAATCCGTGAGGAAATCTGAGTACCAATTCAGGAATTACAAATTAACTACACACTCTGGGACTAACATTTCATTAATAAAATGTATCGGTGAAACAGATTTTTCGTCATCAAGTATTCATTTCACCTGCTTGTGTTGCGATCAATGATCACGCTTGTATGCTAATTTAAAGGTAGTTTAATTATATTACGTTCACCCAAAAAAATTTAAGTGCTTGACTGATTACTTGAAATGAGTTGACCTGACACTGGACCAGGGTCTCTTGCTCCTACATAGGTTGGATTTGCATGCCTTTTAACTTTTCAACGAGTCCACCCACTTTATTTTGATACAAAAGTCATAATTAACATGGTAATACAAAGTCAGCTTAATTAAGTGTAACAATACAACTTAAGATATCAAAACAGTTGGCATTTTATTTCGTTCTCACAGAAACGTTTGTGAACATAGCTATTACAGTAGATTGACACATTTCACATTTGACTACAACAGGGCACATTGTATTTATTGTCATTACTCTTAAACTATAACTAAACTAAAAGATATAATGCATTTCACTTGTTAAAAAAACACTTGTTTAATTGGTACTTATTTATTAAAATGTTGCCTCAAGTAGGCATTAGTGATAATTTCACTGATCAAAATTTTGTTGCATGGTTATTTATTGTGTACCAGAATGTTGTCTGGAAAGAAATTTTAACAAAATACATGACCTCTTATTAAATATGGATTCATTTTTCAGGTCATATAAACCATTTACAAAGATAAAACAAGCGATACATCAAGGATTCAGTTACCAATTTTGATCACAATTTTCTTCATGTGCAACAAGAGGAGGTCAAATTGTTGGTGCTTCTAGCAAAAGAAATGGGATCCACAGCTAACACTCAATTATAAGCGGGTATGCAAGTTATCAGGGTACACAAGTTAATGAGGTAGTGGTTTAGTCCAAAAGAATATTTATATTACCCAATTTTCACTAATATATGCTAAAATAAAATCATTTAGACAAGCTAAGCAGTCAGAGTAACTATGACAAATGCCTCAGCGAAAAGCTTGATCAAAACGATCAAATCCCTTCTTGGCTGATAGTTATCATCATTCTGCTCAACCTGCTGGTCAAAATGTCAACAGAAGGATACCTTCATGAGCAGTATTTAAAACCATGATCTGTGTATATCCAGATCTGCTTCTGCTCAATGCATGGACAGACTAAGGTTTTCACTTTTGGTTTTATATCACGAGAGAAAAGACCATTCACAATGGATGACCTAAACAATAGCATACAATTGAAGACTAAATTTCCAAGTCAAACAGGGTCATAACTCTTACATGTTTGCCAGAAAATGGTATTAGTCAAGCCTAACGTCTTTCAGTGAAAATCATGTTGATATGACCATCTGTCCAGGAGTAGATATGATGAGATTTTCAAACTGGCTGCCATTACACCCATAGTGGATAGGAGCTCTGCACCATTTTCATTTAGGACCAACCAGAGATCACAAGTCTTTCAGTGAAAATTACATGTTATTAAGAGCATCCTTTGAAAACTTAGAAGCAATAAATAAAAAATTCAAGATTGCCACTGTGCGGTGGACAAATGGATGTCAGATTGGCATCATCTTTATTTAAGACCAACTCAACGTCGAAGAAGTCTTTTGGTAAAAACCACGATGTAAATATAACTTCCTGTGTAAACCTTTAACATCTTAAGTGTTCATCTTCAATACATCCTGTGATTTAACCCATTTTATCCTGAATATGACTGCAGTCGTAATACCTCATTCTATCCTGAATACGCCTGCAGTCGTAGTCTCCCATTTTATCTGGAATACGACTACGGTCGTACTCTACCACATATGTGTGTAGCGTCTCTAGAAACACGTGTTATACATCACAAAGATAAGTGTACTTCTTCACCTACACAGGAAATGGTTAAAGCACGCATGCACAGTGAATTTTTTTTAAAAAAAACGCGGTTGGAAAAGAAATTATTGACTTGAAAATTGATCGATAAAATGATGGACGACAACTCTGATCTAAACATGGATGTTGATAGCGAGGGTAGCGACACTGAAGTTGACGATTTGGATGATTCCAATAATATTGACTTAAATGATGGGTTAGAATTTAATAAAGTTGATGAAAGAGATGATGCATGGCTTCATGCACTTTTCAACAGTGATTCGGAGAATAAAGCTGACTTTGAAAGCTTTCAAGAAAAATGGGTCTGGGATGATTTTTCACTTCGGTTACAGCCAAGATTTAAATTGATAGAAGGAGAAGCCGATGAAAAACATTATATTAAGTTACTTTGGGATGATTTAATCTGGAAAAAACTTGTTGATGAAACAAATCGTTACGTTGAAAGATTTCTAGGATTAATTTGTGACAAGTTTTCATGAGAAACTGCATGCTGAAGTACATGTTCCAGAATGTGAAGTAAACAAATTGTTCCTTGTGTCATGTTGTCCAATTTTAGTAAAATTATTATAACTTTTGAACTAACAGTGCTAGAAACTTCAAATTTGGACCAAAATACTAGAAATTGAATTATCTTTATTTTATTCACATAATATCAGAGCACTTTATTAGTTTTCATGGACAAAAGATTCACTGAACATCCTGGTAAGTTTTTTAATTTGTTTTTTTTTCCTTTCAAGTCGTATTTCAAAATACAGTTGTGAGCATGTACATTGATAAATGATAACAAAACATATATCACTGTGTGGCAAATTTTATTACCTTTTTAGAGATATATAGTTTTATATACTTTATAAAATAAATAACATTGTTACAACATTCTTAGTAAACATGGTGAAGGTAGTCACAATTTCAGCAGCTGCTGCTGTATGATGCTCCGTTTTACCACAATGTATTTAGAATTGCTTCTCAGGAATCAGGCACTGCAGTTGAAATTGGTAAACAGGATAAAATGGGTTAAATACTGCTCTGTCCTGAGAAAACACTAGCCAACAAAATGTCCACCCTGACAACTTAGAGCAAAACAGTGTTGTGTAGACTCTGATCATCATGATGTAGCAGGGTTTCAATGTAGCTGCAGTAATGGTCATATTGGATGTGCAAGTGGTACCTTTTATAATTAGGTCTCTCTCAAGTCAGGGTATAAAAAATGAAAGAAAAAATGAATGGCAGCCTATGCAAAATCATCAAGCAGCGCCTGGCAATGGGCAGATTTATTAACCCAGTACTTCATATCACATTCTAATAAGGTGAAATCAATAAACAGAAGAGACTTTGTAGATCCATTGCTCTTGTAAAATTAGCATTCATGCTTTTGTACTTTTAAAAGCGGACTATGCTCTTTCTATGGACTATAGCAAAGTCAACACTAATGCACAGCTACAAACTGTTCATGCTGCCTGAAAGCCTCGTTGTATTTTACACTCAATTTATCAATTTTCTTTCTCCCTCTCAATCTATCATACAATGTCTTTTTCTACACTCTTACCCAGTACACGTCCTGTTGCAAACTGTTCATCAAGGGCTTGTTCAACTTGCTTGGTTTTCTGTCTCTCTTCATACTTTTTCTGTGTCTTCTTGGATCTGACCTTATTTAGCACAGCTTCCTCCTGCTCAGACTAAAACAAAGAATTGACAAAATGAATGGTTATGTTAAGTACACCTGTAATGATCAACAGGCTTAAAATGATCAAAAGACCTGCAATGGACAACAGACCTGTCATCATAATAATCAACAGATCTGTAATGACCAAGAGAGCTGTAATGACCCAACGGACGTGTAATAATCAACAGATCTTTAAAAGACATAATGACCCAACATAACCCAAGCGACCAACAGACCCATGTTCAACTTCAAACTACAAAAGACTCTTTGCATACCTAATCGTTAATCTTTCCATTAAATTCATGTGGGCAAGGAAAATGTTGACTTTTCCCATTAAATTCATACCATAGAGTTTAAAAACAAAAAGACTACTTCAACAAATATTTTCTGTAATCACATTTAAAACTCTTAATGCGGAGCTGTGATATTACAAACAGAGATGATCAGAACTGAAATGGCATCAAATATATCAGCCGAAAGATGGTGAAATGTTGATCATCATTCATCCTGCTTGTATGCAATAACACGCACACACACGCAAAGTTTAACAATCATGCATTCATTACTTCAAGAACTCACGAGATATTTAAATTTCATCGATTCTCATAAAATTATATTTTCTATTGCAATAACTTTTCTGACAGAGAGACAACCAGAAATGTTTAATTCATCTCCTATGTATAAGGTTTATTGGTACATTTGCATCAAGTTAAACCCTTGCAAATGAATGTTAAATTATAGCTGATAAATTGCATCAAACCCAAAACAGCATCAAGCATAATGACAAAATTTTAGACTGGATGAATACAACATGCGTTATTATAGATAGCTGAATAGAGAAAACCTTCAAGAAGTTGTCAATTGTATTTACTACCAGTAACATTTTAACACAAGTTTAAGTGGCAGGAGATAGTATCCTACTACCGAGCTCTGTAGCGTCAAGATCATGTATGATACCAAATAATACACTACAAATTACTGAGAGAAAAACCTCATTCTTTTGTACCGAGATTTCTTTCTACCCAAAATTCGCCTCTGGTCGGAATCTGGTTTTGTGTCCAGATTTGAGACTTTTTGGTCAAAGATCTAAGGCAAATCAGTATGAACTGCAAACAGACAGATGTACCTTAGCAAAAAGTAGGATAAGATAGGCATTTGGAATAAAGAGTGGTCTCAATACAAAATTAACGGGCCCGTAAAATAAAAAAAATCAACGCGTCTTCTTGTAATTCATTAAACCAGTCCCCAAACACGTATTGATAAAGGGGCTCATATCATTTTAATATACAAATGCATTTCAGCTCAAAAATTCAACAATTTCGCTTAAAACAAATTGCAGTCCGTTTTTTAATATGTTTGATTCCGAATATTCCCACCCCATTTTTCATATTTGGAAATTTTGGTTGGGGTGTAGGGTCATTGCGGTAGTGACATATGGTAGTTGTTTACTAGCAGGCCTAGAAAATTTCAACTTATGTTATCATTTCTTCAGACTTTTTCCAGATAGCATGGGAACCCTGAAACATATTACACTGTGGAATTGCTGCAGAAAATAAAGGAACCTAGAAATAGAAGATAAATGGTATTTTTGGCCAGGTAAATTACGACTAAATGATGTATCAAGGTTCATTACTAATAAAATAAATTTTCTAATATGAAACAAATGTAAAGAGGACATTAGCTATGAACCATTTTACCAATCATCAAATGTAACTGGTTTTACTGTTTGCCATTTTATGTTAGTGAAGTGAAATAATGGAAGAATTAATATTTCTATTAACGTTTATTAACATTTCATTTTAGGAAAACGACATGAAATTAAGCAAAAACCAAGTGACCATTACGAACTTGCTACATCAATTTCTTGACATTTTTGCCAACTTCATCTCTTTTGGCTGGAGACAAGTTCGTCTGGACATTATGGCCCAGCCTGTACCCTAGTAAATGCACTTGAGAAGCTTTTTCTATCACCAAGATGACTTCTTTTAAGTAAAAAGGTAACATAAACCTGGATCCCAAGATGGACTGAAATTGGATCAGAAATCTGGACTCCCTGGTGGTACAAGCAATTCTTGATGGATGGATGCAGGCCACATCTAAAACTCATTTAGACTTGTGGCCAAGGAAGTTAAAAACTGCTCATGCCACCCAAATGAAAATTCCAGTCATCCCTTCTATAATAATACTAGTGTGAATCCTGGTGTGAGAATCCTGAACAAATCACTGCCAGGTAAAAATTGCTTGAATCTTTTGCTTAATTGATCCCACCAACTAGAAAGGAGAAATGGCACATTTCTTCAATTCTGCATGCTAGTTCACAACAAAGCAAACAGGTTATGTTCAAAAACTGGGCTAGATTCAGTATTTTAAAAAATGATTACCTGGCCAATTTGTACTAGTGGGTCAACTTTTCTTTACAAGTCTGTAATGTATATATGCATGTTCAAGATTTTCACGTTTATGCAAAGTTGTATGCAGGGGCCTTAGGGAGAACAATTAGTGACCTACTAAAATAAAGTATCGTTATTACTAGCAGTAGGTATTTTATTCCAAGTGGAGGTGTTCAGAGTTTACTGCTGCACATCAAAAGCTTTCAGCCGAAAGATGGTGATTTGTTTGATCTCATCATTACTCCTCCCTTATTTTCTTTTAAGCACACTAAGGGGTTTCTTTTAAACATACTATAATGGTTTACCTTTAAACATACTACAGTAGTCCTCTTCTTATATGAACACCCCTTCTGCACCAGGAAACTGGCCTTATAAAACAGGGGTCCGTTCCAGAGGGGGACTATATTTGCGAGATGTGTAAGTATGTGTGTATATAGCAGGAAATACTAACATTAAGTAGCATTAATTATTAAAATATGTGTACTGTCACTTGGTGTGAAGGCTAAAGCTCTATCAAAACACTGCTGACCCCATTTCCTGCATATGTTGGTGTTAATGATATAATAATAACCTTAGTTGTACATGTACTTTAGCCAATAATTCTTTCAGTAACGAAAATCTGACAAAAATGAACAACAGGAAAGATAATGAGATTACTTACCTTACCGTAATCAAATAATGGTTCTGAACATGTATTAATTTTACATTTGTGCACTAATATGTTAGCCGCTGGTTGCGTTGGAGGGGTGGCCTTTCTTGAGGGGAACTTTTGAACATACATTGGTGCCAAGGGATTCTGGCCGTAAAGAGTGGGTGGCAGCTGGTTGGGGGGGGGGGGGGGGGTATTCATAAGAGGAACCACTGTATTAACATACTATAAAGGTTTTCTTTTAATCATACTATAAGGGTGTTCTTTTTAACATAGTGTGACCCTGTTATAACACGGTATTTGGGAGCCATAGAACCCGACCGTGTTATGAACCAGGTCAATTAGCTGAAGAAGATGATGCAAGTACCACCAAAAAAAATGCGTGTCACCCTACTGTAATAGGTAATAAAAGCAAGCGGTAAAATGTGTGCTTCATTGGCACAGTTACCATCTCAAATTGATGCATATTAAATGATGTATACACCTGTAGTGAAAACAGAAGGCATATATTTTTTTTTTTTAGAGAACCATGAATTGGAACACATACGTATATACTGCTTATATATACATGTCTAATGTATAGCATAGCATGAATACAATATCACCACTGTGTAGTCACCAGCAAATCTCATCACATACATTGAATCCACAAGTAATTCCATCGAAAACATGCAACACAGATTTAAAATATTCAGTAATTTTGTCCCAGGTCATATAGGGGTCTTAGTTCAGTGGCAAAATATCTCGCAATCACGTAACGAATGACGAAGCACACGATTTATTTTTCAGTACATCCTAAGTCTGTAAAAGTTAGTTTGCGTTTTAAGCTGCCATTGTTAGTGTTCGTAAACATAAAATTTTGTCCCTGCAAAATGGAAACTTTCAGGACACAGTTAATGTGTTCCAATCACTCTGAAAAAATGCAAAAAATCCATCTGATTCCACTGCTTTTATTTAAATATGGTACTGACTTCGTTGAAGAGAGGTTCTTTGTTTTCATTGAAGACCGTATTGCATGCGTTATTGAAGTCACTGCTAAAGAACAGATTTGGAGAACCAAACAAATGCCCTTTTCTTATTATAGCGGCAACATCCAATAATTGTACTGTATGACCGAGATAGATTTTTTTCCCATTTGCTTAAAGGAGACCAGAAACCAATGGAAATATAGAATAATAATAAAAGTACTATAGCAGAAAACCTTATTATGAAGTATCATCTGCAACCGTAATGCCAATATTTAAATATTGGCCTATCTTCTAGGAGCTGAATTTCCGTGACCTCGTATGCAAAATTTCCGCGCCTATTCGGTTACTTTCGGGATGTGACGTCATAGTAGCGACAACAGCAACCCAAGTGGGAGTTGCCAGAGTAAAAGACAATACCGTTTTGCGTTGCTTACGGGTGTAATAGAACATTAAGAAAAGCCTGTGGACATATTTTTTTTTTTTTCCGAAAGATAAAGGCATCATGAAAGAATGGTCACATTATTACAAACGAGTCAATTTCAAAGCAACACCATATAGCACTATGTGCTCGTTACATTTCTCAAAGGAATGTTACGAGAGGGATCATGAAAAAATAGCAGCTCAAAGATACGCAAATGCTAGGCCTAGACTAAACGTTGCTCTGTTCCAGACATACCTTTGGACATTTTAAATCCTGGGAAAAAGAGTTAAACGTGTGAGTTACGAAAATACGCAGAAGGACGAGTAAGTGACCACAAAATGCAACAATCAATCCACATACCTTTTATCTAAAACAGCAGTGCAAAAAACAAATCTGATAGCCCGACACCCTGGGCCCCTTCTGGTTTTAGTTCTGGCCCATCCTGTATTCAAAGTGAGGTGCTCGTCAGGCTTGTCGAAACAAAAATTGTTTGCCTGAGGAAACTTTGATCGCGCTGGTGAAATAAGTAAATGTATTTTCAAGATGTTGACATACATGCCTTAACACGGCACAATCTAAATCAAATCACCACTGTCCTAGGTGAAATTTAGATTTGATTTTAATCAAATGGAAGCTTTGCTAAAAATAAGATTCTGAACCTGTCGTGTTTCGAGAAAATACAATTTTCAGTAATCTTAAAAAAATTAATTTTTTTTTTAAAAAATGCATTGTTTACATGTAGTATGCATAAACGGTAATCTGTATTAATTGGAACTGATATAAAACTATTCCTTGGGCAGTTTAAAAAGCAGCGATTAAAAAAAAGGTCAAAGTTTCACATTAACTGTCTGACAATAAAAGGGGGGGGGGGGGAGACTATTGACACACACACACCCCTTGCCCCAATGTGCGACCGCCCATTTGACATGCCTTTTCTCGCTGTGGTACGCCTTATTATTCCCCCATGACAAGCCCCTTTTGCAGTTCTGGCTAAATTGCAAAATAGCTTAAGTTTTGATTTAAGTACGCAAACAATAAAGCCGGTGTGACTAATGAACAGAATCCTTATCCTTGCATTGATCTTGTGAAAAGGACTGCCCTTCGGACATACTTCAAAGAAACCATGTTCGACAGTGTGTGTATGTGCAAGTACCAGCAATAGATTACCAAATAAACGATGCCTATTTTGTTGTTACTTACGATGCCATGGACTTCATTTTAACACTTCAAATCTGCAGTCACAAGTTACCGTACATGTGGCAACTGTTTTTCTCAAGTTTTATGCCCCACCTTATTTCCTTTGGTTTAAGTCTTAATGCATGTAACACTGTTTGCTGAATAAAATATTTATTCAGAATTAGTTCTTTAGGGCCACATATACTGCATGGTATATTTTGTTTTATTCCTTGCAATTTAATCATGGTAATTAAACTTTTCATATACGGTAGAGGAATGTCAGGTGTTAACTGGCCGAGTTTCTTTGGCGGAAATGGAGATGCGATTTTGTTTGCAGAGAAAATTTCAACGTGATCATTCATTTAAGCTAATTGGTGACAATTTTATTCTTTTAATTATTTTTTTTTACTATAGTACTGTTGTAGTTGTTTAAAAAATCTGAAATTTACTTGAATAATGTTTAATCTTCATGTTCTATTTACTGAAGAAGAAAAAAAGAAGAAAAAAAACTTGTATGATATTAATTATTTCGTCCAGTGCTGGGTTTAGACGTGTGTGCGTGTGATTTGAATTTTTAACGTAGCTTTAACATATTTTCAGTCATATCGCTACTATGTCAGCAGTGTGGCAGTTTAGACTGTGGATTGCATACATTATATTTAAAAATGGTTTGGGGTGGGGTTTTTTTCTTCTGACAAATGAAAATTGACAGACATAATGTAATAATCGGGACTTAGCTGCGCAAAATTGAGAGATATTACGAGATCGGGATGTAGATGAGGAAATACCCCCAAAATCGGGAGGTTTTTCTCCCGGCTTGAGAACTGACATGCATGAACTGTCCGGGCTTGTGGAATTTCATTCAGGACTTTAGTTTATTTAAGTCACCAGCCCGGGGCCTGTGCCTAACAAATTTCTTTTAGCACTTACCAGTACAGCAAATAAACTATTATATCAAACTGCAGTTCCAACTTTTGAATGTGCAACCCAAATGTGGTCTCCTGTCTGCCTCGCTCGCCAATGTTTATGTTTGTATTCGAGGACTGGCTAGTAAAGCGTCACGGTACCACGTGATCTGTCGTCTCATCAAAACTCGGAAAAACTCGGCAATTTACGGAATCATGGTATCTTCCACGCAAAATATAATCACTACCCGCTTACGATATTTGATTTATAAACATTGCAGTCGAATTAAACTCTGTAGAGAATTACATACGTAAAAGGAAAATTTTGATTTCTAGTCTCCTTTAATACATTTTCATAACAATTGGCGATTTAAAGGTAATCTGTTTCCTTTCGAAACTGCATCCAACTATTTTACCTGGGTTCATTTTTAAAAAGGAATTGGCTGTCGTTTGGTCTCTTCTTGTTACTGTTCCTCCCTGCCTATTGAATAGACCAACAGGTAAGATTTATTTGAAACATATCTGTGGTAGCAGAATGATGCTGCCTTCCAGTCATGCATCAGAAATTTAACAAAGGGTCAACAGATCATAGGTGTTCTAGTCTGATGACAGGGATTATCACAAACATTGTTTGTGTTCTGAAGGATTTCATTCAGAGTAAAAAGAAGAGGATTTTTACTTGCCTTCAACACACAAACTTCAGTCTAATATTAATTACTAACAAGCGGCCAAAAATCCAACGAAAGATAGATTATGAAATAATGCCTTGTCTGGTTCATCTCCATTACCAGAAATGTCAGCAACAAAAAAACACCAAAATAAACGGAAATCTCACAACATACAGTACTTGTATTAGATGTCAAGATAAGCGGATTATAATATAACAATGCCCTGTTTTGATGGTCTGTCATTATGAACAAAGAATCTGTAACAACAGATAAATTTCAATACATTTTATATCAAGTCTGCGGCTTCCTTTCATGGGGCCTCTGAATTTCTACACTCCAAACCAATGGTTGTATATACAAGTTTAAACAGCCAACAATGTTGGCAATAAATTTTAAAAAATCGCCAGGTGATATATTTTACTGCCAATAAGGGGGAAAAATCCCAGCTTTGCAACACTGGTGAAGCCTTCACAATTTCAAAATAAACTCTTTACACCTTATTTTTCGTCCTTTAAAATATTTCAGGAGCCACGCCACAATCGTCATGTATTATTCACACAATCTCTTCCCCAAAATGAAAATTAACTTTTTACAATGTTTTTCATACTTTTAGGAGACTTTTTTCGTGAATGAGAAAATTACATGTATATGAAATTTCGGGAGCCACATCACGAATGCGTTATATCTGAATTCATGTTATAACGGAGCATACTATACATGGCTCAAAATTAGCAGTAGTCCACTAGCCTGAGGCTAGCAGATTTTGTCAGACTAGTAACTTTCATAATGTTAATAGTCTGATGGGCTAGTAAGTTTCTGTTATCACTACAGGTTTACGCCATTCCCTAAAAAAGATGGCTAAGCAGATGTTCTGTAGAATCAAAGCAGTGGCCATTGTAAACTCAGTCTTAAAATATTAGCACGAGAAGATGAAGTCAATTTCTGCCTCGGAAAGGTACGTTTCTATAACAAGAATCCATTCTGTACCCTAGTAAATGCACATGAGAAGCTTTTTCTATCACCAAGATGACTTTTGTCAAGTAAAAAGGTAACATAAACTTGGATCCCAAGATGGACTGAAATTGGATCAGAAATCTGGACTCCCTGGTGGTGCAAGCAATTCTTGATGGATGGATGCAGGCCACATCTAAAACTCATTTAGACTTGTGGCCAAGGAAGTTAAAAACTGCTCATGCCACCCAAATGAAAATTCCAGTCATCCCTTCTATAATAATACTAGTGTGAATCCTGGTGTGAGAATCCTGAACAAATCACTGCCAGGTAAAAATTGCTTGAATCTTTTGCTTAATTGATCCCACCAACTAGAAAGGAGAAATGGCACATTTCTTCAATTCTGCATGCTAGTTCACAACAAAGCAAACAGGTTATGTTCAAAAACTGGGCTAGATTCAGTATTTTAAAAAATGATTACCTGGCCAATTTGTACTAGTGGGTCAACTTTTCTTTACAAGTCTGTAATGTATATATGCATGTTCAAGATTTTCACGTTTATGCAAAGTTGTATGCAGGGGCCTTAGGGAGAACAATTAGTGACCTACTAAAATAAAGTATCGTTATTACTAGCAGTAGGTATTTTATTCCAAGTGGAGGTGTTCAGAGTTTACTGCTGCACATCAAAAGCTTTCAGCCGAAAGATGGTGATTTGTTTGATCTCATCATTACTCCTCCCTTATTTTCTTTTAAGCACACTAAGGGGTTTCTTTTAAACATACTATAATGGTTTACCTTTAAACATACTACAGTAGTCCTCTTCTTATATGAACACCCCTTCTGCACCAGGAAACTGGCCTTATAAAACAGGGGTCCGTTCCAGAGGGGGACTATATTTGCGAGATGTGTAAGTATGTGTGTATATAGCAGGAAATACTAACATTAAGTAGCATTAATTATTAAAATATGTGTACTGTCACTTGGTGTGAAGGCTAAAGCTCTATCAAAACACTGCTGACCCCATTTCCTGCATATGTCGGTGTTAATGATATAATAATAACCTTAGTTGTACATGTACTTTAGCCAATAATTCTTTCAGTAACGAAAATCTGACAAAAATGAACAACAGGAAAGATAATGAGATTACTTACCTTACCGTAATCAAATAATGGTTCTGAACATGTATTAATTTTACATTTGTGCACTAATATGTTAGCCGCTGGTTGCGTTGGAGGGGTGGCCTTTCTTGAGGGGAACTTTTGAACATACATTGGTGCCAAGGGATTCTGGCCGTAAAGAGTGGGTGGCAGCTGGTTGGGGGGGGGGGGGGTATTCATAAGAGGAACCACTGTATTAACATACTATAAAGGTTTTCTTTTAATCATACTATAAGGGTGTTCTTTTTAACATAGTGTGACCCTGTTATAACACGGTATTTGGGAGCCATAGAACCCGACCGTGTTATGAACCAGGTCAATTAGCTGAAGAAGATGATGCAAGTACCACCAAAAAAAATGCGTGTCACCCTACTGTAATAGGTAATAAAAGCAAGCGGTAAAATGTGTGCTTCATTGGCACAGTTACCATCTCAAATTGATGCATATTAAATGATGTATACACCTGTAGTGAAAACAGAAGGCATATATTTTTTTTTTTTAGAGAACCATGAATTGGAACACATACGTATATACTGCTTATATATACATGTCTAATGTATAGCATAGCATGAATACAATATCACCACTGTGTAGTCACCAGCAAATCTCATCACATACATTGAATCCACAAGTAATTCCATCGAAAACATGCAACACAGATTTAAAATATTCAGTAATTTTGTCCCAGGTCATATAGGGGTCTTAGTTCAGTGGCAAAATATCTCGCAATCACGTAACGAATGACGAAGCACACGATTTATTTTTCAGTACATCCTAAGTCTGTAAAAGTTAGTTTGCGTTTTAAGCTGCCATTGTTAGTGTTCGTAAACATAAAATTTTGTCCCTGCAAAATGGAAACTTTCAGGACACAGTTAATGTGTTCCAATCACTCTGAAAAAATGCAAAAAATCCATCTGATTCCACTGCTTTTATTTAAATATGGTACTGACTTCGTTGAAGAGAGGTTCTTTGTTTTCATTGAAGACCGTATTGCATGCGTTATTGAAGTCACTGCTAAAGAACAGATTTGGAGAACCAAACAAATGCCCTTTTCTTATTATAGCGGCAACATCCAATAATTGTACTGTATGACCGAGATAGATTTTTTTCCCATTTGCTTAAAGGAGACCAGAAACCAATGGAAATATAGAATAATAATAAAAGTACTATAGCAGAAAACCTTATTATGAAGTATCATCTGCAACCGTAATGCCAATATTTAAATATTGGCCTATCTTCTAGGAGCTGAATTTCCGTGACCTCGTATGCAAAATTTCCGCGCCTATTCGGTTACTTTCGGGATGTGACGTCATAGTAGCGACAACAGCAACCCAAGTGGGAGTTGCCAGAGTAAAAGACAATACCGTTTTGCGTTGCTTACGGGTGTAATAGAACATTAAGAAAAGCCTGTGGACATATTTTTTTTTTTTTCCGAAAGATAAAGGCATCATGAAAGAATGGTCACATTATTACAAACGAGTCAATTTCAAAGCAACACCATATAGCACTATGTGCTCGTTACATTTCTCAAAGGAATGTTACGAGAGGGATCATGAAAAAATAGCAGCTCAAAGATACGCAAATGCTAGGCCTAGACTAAACGTTGCTCTGTTCCAGACATACCTTTGGACATTTTAAATCCTGGGAAAAAGAGTTAAACGTGTGAGTTACGAAAATACGCAGAAGGACGAGTAAGTGACCACAAAATGCAACAATCAATCCACATACCTTTTATCTAAAACAGCAGTGCAAAAAACAAATCTGATAGCCCGACACCCTGGGCCCCTTCTGGTTTTAGTTCTGGCCCATCCTGTATTCAAAGTGAGGTGCTCGTCAGGCTTGTCGAAACAAAAATTGTTTGCCTGAGGAAACTTTGATCGCGCTGGTGAAATAAGTAAATGTATTTTCAAGATGTTGACATACATGCCTTAACACGGCACAATCTAAATCAAATCACCACTGTCCTAGGTGAAATTTAGATTTGATTTTAATCAAATGGAAGCTTTGCTAAAAATAATATTCTGAACCTGTCGTGTTTCGAGAAAATACAATTTTCAGTAATCTTAAAAAAATTAATTTTTTTTTTAAAAAATGCATTGTTTACATGTAGTATGCATAAACGGTAATCTGTATTAATTGGAACTGATATAAAACTATTCCTTGGGCAGTTTAAAAAGCAGCGATTAAAAAAAAGGTCAAAGTTTCACATTAACTGTCTGACAATAAAAGGGGGGGGGGGAGACTATTGACACACACACACCCCTTGCCCCAATGTGCGACCGCCCATTTGACATGCCTTTTCTCGCTGTGGTACGCCTTATTATTCCCCCATGACAAGCCCCTTTTGCAGTTCTGGCTAAATTGCAAAATAGCTTAAGTTTTGATTTAAGTACGCAAACAATAAAGCCGGTGTGACTAATGAACAGAATCCTTATCCTTGCATTGATCTTGTGAAAAGGACTGCCCTTCGGACATACTTCAAAGAAACCATGTTCGACAGTGTGTGTATGTGCAAGTACCAGCAATAGATTACCAAATAAACGATGCCTATTTTGTTGTTACTTACGATGCCATGGACTTCATTTTAACACTTCAAATCTGCAGTCACAAGTTACCGTACATGTGGCAACTGTTTTTCTCAAGTTTTATGCCCCACCTTATTTCCTTTGGTTTAAGTCTTAATGCATGTAACACTGTTTGCTGAATAAAATATTTATTCAGAATTAGTTCTTTAGGGCCACATATACTGCATGGTATATTTTGTTTTATTCCTTGCAATTTAATCATGGTAATTAAACTTTTCATATACGGTAGAGGAATGTCAGGTGTTAACTGGCCGAGTTTCTTTGGCGGAAATGGAGATGCGATTTTGTTTGCAGAGAAAATTTCAACGTGATCATTCATTTAAGCTAATTGGTGACAATTTTATTCTTTTAATTATTTTTTTTTACTATAGTACTGTTGTAGTTGTTTAAAAAATCTGAAATTTACTTGAATAATGTTTAATCTTCATGTTCTATTTACTGAAGAAGAAAAAAAGAAGAAAAAAAACTTGTATGATATTAATTATTTCGTCCAGTGCTGGGTTTAGACGTGTGTGCGTGTGATTTGAATTTTTAACGTAGCTTTAACATATTTTCAGTCATATCGCTACTATGTCAGCAGTGTGGCAGTTTAGACTGTGGATTGCATACATTATATTTAAAAATGGTTTGGGGTGGGGGTTTTTTCTTCTGACAAATGAAAATTGACAGACATAATGTAATAATCGGGACTTAGCTGCGCAAAATTGAGAGATATTACGAGATCGGGATGTAGATGAGGAAATACCCCCAAAATCGGGAGGTTTTTCTCCCGGCTTGAGAACTGACATGCATGAACTGTCCGGGCTTGTGGAATTTCATTCAGGACTTTAGTTTATTTAAGTCACCAGCCCGGGGCCTGTGCCTAACAAATTTCTTTTAGCACTTACCAGTACAGCAAATAAACTATTATATCAAACTGCAGTTCCAACTTTTGAATGTGCAACCCAAATGTGGTCTCCTGTCTGCCTCGCTCGCCAATGTTTATGTTTGTATTCGAGGACTGGCTAGTAAAGCGTCACGGTACCACGTGATCTGTCGTCTCATCAAAACTCGGAAAAACTCGGCAATTTACGGAATCATGGTATCTTCCACGCAAAATATAATCACTACCCGCTTACGATATTTGATTTATAAACATTGCAGTCGAATTAAACTCTGTAGAGAATTACATACGTAAAAGGAAAATTTTGATTTCTAGTCTCCTTTAATACATTTTCATAACAATTGGCGATTTAAAGGTAATCTGTTTCCTTTCGAAACTGCATCCAACTATTTTACCTGGGTTCATTTTTAAAAAGGAATTGGCTGTCGTTTGGTCTCTTCTTGTTACTGTTCCTCCCTGCCTATTGAATAGACCAACAGGTAAGATTTATTTGAAACATATCTGTGGTAGCAGAATGATGCTGCCTTCCAGTCATGCATCAGAAATTTAACAAAGGGTCAACAGATCATAGGTGTTCTAGTCTGATGACAGGGATTATCACAAACATTGTTTGTGTTCTGAAGGATTTCATTCAGAGTAAAAAGAAGAGGATTTTTACTTGCCTTCAACACACAAACTTCAGTCTAATATTAATTACTAACAAGCGGCCAAAAATCCAACGAAAGATAGATTATGAAATAATGCCTTGTCTGGTTCATCTCCATTACCAGAAATGTCAGCAACAAAAAAACACCAAAATAAACGGAAATCTCACAACATACAGTACTTGTATTAGATGTCAAGATAAGCGGATTATAATATAACAATGCCCTGTTTTGATGGTCTGTCATTATGAACAAAGAATCTGTAACAACAGATAAATTTCAATACATTTTATATCAAGTCTGCGGCTTCCTTTCATGGGGCCTCTGAATTTCTACACTCCAAACCAATGGTTGTATATACAAGTTTAAACAGCCAACAATGTTGGCAATAAATTTTAAAAAATCGCCAGGTGATATATTTTACTGCCAATAAGGGGGAAAAATCCCAGCTTTGCAACACTGGTGAAGCCTTCACAATTTCAAAATAAACTCTTTACACCTTATTTTTCGTCCTTTAAAATATTTCAGGAGCCACGCCACAATCGTCATGTATTATTCACACAATCTCTTCCCCAAAATGAAAATTAACTTTTTACAATGTTTTTCATACTTTTAGGAGACTTTTTTCGTGAATGAGAAAATTACATGTATATGAAATTTCGGGAGCCACATCACGAATGCGTTATATCTGAATTCATGTTATAACGGAGCATACTATACATGGCTCAAAATTAGCAGTAGTCCACTAGCCTGAGGCTAGCAGATTTTGTCAGACTAGTAACTTTCATAATGTTAATAGTCTGATGGGCTAGTAAGTTTCTGTTATCACTACAGGTTTACGCCATTCCCTAAAAAAGATGGCTAAGCAGATGTTCTGTAGAATCAAAGCAGTGGCCATTGTAAACTCAGTCTTAAAATATTAGCACGAGAAGATGAAGTCAATTTCTGCCTCGGAAAGGTACGTTTCTATAACAAGAATCCATTCTGTACCCTAGTAAATGCACATGAGAAGCTTTTTCTATCACCAAGATGACTTTTGTCAAGTAAAAAGGTAACATAAACTTGGATCCCAAGATGGACTGAAATTGGATCAGAAATCTGGACTCCCAGGTGGTGCAAGCAATTCTTGATGGATGGATGCAGGCCACATCTAAAACTCATTTAGACTTGTGGCCAAGGAAGTTAAAAACTGCTCATGCCACCCAAATGAAAATTCCAGTCATCCCTTCTATAATAATACTAGTGTGAATCCTGGTGTGAGAATCCTGAACAAATCACTGCCAGGTAAAAATTGCTTGAATCTTTTGCTTAATTGATCCCACCAACTAGAAAGGAGAAATGGCACATTTCTTCAATTCTGCATGCTAGTTCACAACAAAGCAAACAGGTTATGTTCAAAAACTGGGCTAGATTCAGTATTTTAAAAAATGATTACCTGGCCAATTTGTACTAGTGGGTCAACTTTTCTTTAAAAGTCCGTAATGTATATATGCATGTTTAAGATTTTCACGTTTATGCAAAGTTGTATGCAGGGGCCTTAGGGAGAACAATTAGTGACCTACTAAAATAAAGTATTATTATTACTAGCAGTAGGTATTTTATTCCAAGTGGAGGTGTTCAGAGTTAAATGCTGCACATCAAAAGCTTTCAGTCGAAAGATGGTTATTTATTTTATTTCATCATTACTCCTCCCTTATTTTCTTTTAAGCACACTAAGGGTTTTCTTTTAAGCACACTAAGGGTTTTCTTTTAAACATACTATAATGGTTTACCTTTAAACATACTACAGTAGCCCTCTTCTTACATGACCACCCCTTCTGCACCAGGAAACTGGCCTTATAAAACAGGTGGCCGTTCCAGAAGGGGACTATTTTTATGAGATGTGCAAGTATGTGTGTATATAGCAGGAAATACTAATATTAACCCAATTTCCTGCAAATGTCGGTGTTAATGATATAATAATAACCTAAGATGTACATGTACTTTAGCCAACACTTCTTTCAGTAATGAAAATCTGACATCCTGAAATGGACAACAGGAAAGACAATCAGATTACTTACCTTACCGTAATCAAATAATGGTTTTGGACATTATTAATTTTACACTTGTGCACTAATATGTTAGCCGCTGGTTGCGTTAGAGGGGTGGCCTTTCTTGAGGGCTACTTTTGAACATAAACACATTGGTGCCAAGGGATTCTGGCTGTAAAGAGTGGGTGACCGCTGGTCAGGGGTGAGAGGTGTATTCACAAGGGGAACCACTGTATTAACATATTATAAAGGTTTTCTTTCGAACATATTATAAAAGGTTTTTTTTATACATTCTATAAAAGTTTTCTTTCAAGCATACTATATGGGTGTTCTTTTTAACATACAGTGTGACCCTGCTGTAACACGGTATTTGGGAGCCGTAGAACCCGACCGTGTTACAGACCAAACAGTGTTATGAACCAGGTCAACTAGCTGAAGAAAATGATGCAAGTACCACATAGGGGATAGGTAATAAATGTGAGCAGTAAAAGATGTGCTTCATTGGCACAGTTACCATCTCAAATTGATGCATATTAAATGATGTATACACCTGTAGTGAAAACAGAAGGCATATATATTTTACTTTATTTAGAGAACCACAAATTGGTACACCTACGTATATACTGTTTATATATACATGTCTAACGTATACCATGAATACAGTATCAACACTGTGTAGTCACCAGCAAATCTCATCACATACATTGAAAACACAATACAAGTGATTCCAACGAAAACATGCACACACACGATTTAAAATATTCAGTAATTTTGTCACAGGTCATATAGGTCTTAGTTCAGTAGAAAAACATCTCGCAATCATGTAACAAATGATGAAGCACATGATTTACTTTCCAGTACATCCTAAGACGGTAAAAGTTAGTTTGCATTTTAAGCGGCCGTTGTTAGCATTCGTAAGCATAAACTTTTGTCTCTGCAAAAAGGAAACTTTTATGGCACAGTTGATGTGTTCCACGAACTTTAAAATCAGTAAACGTACATGAAAGCTGTGTGACATTGTTTTGTGAACAGGACTAGTAAAGATTTGGCAGGACTAGTAAATTTCTCAATATACTAGTCCTTCTGGCTACAAAGAAATTTAGTGTTAAATTCAAGCCCTGCTATAGCGAGGCCACACTGTACAATAAAGGTTTTCTTTTAAACATACTATAAAGGTTTTCTTTTAAATAGATTAAGTTCTCTTTTTAACATACTATAAAGGTTTACTTTTTAACATACTATAAATTTTCTTTTTAGTCAACAAGGGCTTTCATTTTAGCATACAATATGAGCTTTTTTTTTTAAAGTACACTACAAGGGTTTACTTTTCAGCATACAAGGGTTTTCTTTTTAGCACACTACAAGGGTTTTCTTTTTAACATATTACAAGGGTTTGCTTCTATGGGAATCCGGTAAAGACACCCAAATGAGCTTCCATGAGAATGGTGTAGAGGCATCCAAAGGCACTAACAAAGGGTACAGGGTTTAACAAACTGAGGGTTTTCCGTGAAATACTGTAAGGGTTTCTTATCACAAGCGGTGGGATTTATACAGAGCAGGCATGTTCAGAATTAATAGCTGTACATCAAAGGTTGTCAGCCGAAAGATGGTGATTTGTTTATTCTCATCATAATGCCTGTTATTAGATCGATTGTACAATGTTCTACTTCTAGTTTGTTACATTTACTCTGAAATCAACTGGATTTCTATCAAAGAACAATAGTCAATGAAATTTTACAAAAAACATGACAAGACATTTTCATAGCCTTTTCAACAAAATCTATTTTTTTTCCCCACGGATTCTTCCACAACAGGAGTCAAATCAGCAAAAGTCTACACCACCACTTTCCTTCCCATGGACTCGGACAGAATTTGTGCCAGAATTATGGTACAAGAAACCCATAGACTGATGTTTGAAGGGGCATCTAGACAGCTACCTTATCCAAGTTCTTTATGGTTATGTAAATACATTTACAGCTCACAAGTCTTTTTGATACTTCTGCTCCAACATAAATTTTCAAAAACAAGCTCTGCAAAGTTTCACTTTCGTGAATCAGTGCTTTACCAACTACTATACAATATTTACCGTTCCACAATGCTGTATAAGGATTTTAAGTCCAATATCCTCATGTTCAGACAGCGTTATTTTCATACAATAAATCTTTACTTCTTAATTTCAACTTTAGATTCTATTAAATTTATCTTAACCTTTATACTAGGGCAGTATGGTTTTGTAGCAAAGACCCCAAAAGGCTAAATTGTGATAAGACAATAAATGAAAATTGCACTCTACTTTCAAACTATGTGTTAATTCATCTCATTATTCTGCATTTTTCTAAATTTAATTTAAAATACTGCTGTAATGAGGAGTTGATCCACATTTCTGCACATCCAGCTTGTACACTGGACTCGTATTAAACACCATTTTTGGGTTCAAAATCACTCACTGATCTCTGTTCAATAATCTGATATACATCCCAACTTTAAAAATAAATTGCCTTCAGCACTATCACTATGGGGTTTTCTAGTTAGACCATATTATAAATATGCATTTGTTAAACATTCTTGATGCAAGATCTAAGGAATGCTTTTTCCAGGGCCAACTGTGCTGAACAAATTTAGTTTAACCACCATTCATGTCAAGCAGAAGAATCCAGATGCGTAAACAGTTAATAGATGATAAGATACCAATACCAGCACGCCTTGGGTTGCAGCAAGCACTTTAAAGATGAATGGCTGAATAAAACAGTATACTGCTCAGAATATATTTTTATATGCACAACTTGAAACTGATTTGTGGGCAGAGTTCTCACCGCATGACTGGTCTCAAAGTGCAATCTTTTTCACACATTTTGCACTCAAACATTTTGCACTATGTTCACAAACAAGTACCCTAACAACATTATCTCTATCTGCAACCAGACAAACTACCCAGAATAGCCTTGTGCTGGACACCAGGCAGGAAGCATAAAAGGGAGTGGCCCATGGAAATATGATGAAATACAGATGAAGGCACGAGGCCTGAATTGTAAATCATTGAATCAGACATCACCATCTTCTGCTGAAAATTAAGAGGTGCAGAAATGTTGTCAAAATCAAGTTGTCCATATATAAGCAATTAAAAAGTTTACTTGCATGTATAAAACACCCACTTGTCCATATTTTCATAGCTAAAAAGAATAGAACTGTTAAAATGTTCCCTTTTATTTAGATACACCATTTTAAATGCATGCTGTATGGATCTGACATAAATCAAACTGGATATTTCAACTTGGCAACAGTGGAACCAAATTAAAATGACTATGCAGAGAAACAGTATTGATATTTCAATGTTTTTGGTTGCCATATTGGATGTCAGAATAGTACCATTTTAATTTAGGACCAACTATATATACATCATAAAAGTCTTCTAGTGGAAGAAGTCCAAGTTGATAAAAACATCCATTCAGGAAAATAGCAACATCATTTTCAAAAAGACTACCATAGTGGCCATCAAAGTAAGTAGCAACAAAGTAACACAGTTTGCATTTTGGACCATGTCATGTTTACCCCGACCCAGAGTAGCCCAGTTTGAAACATGTATAATCAAAGTAATTCTGACGGGTCATTGTTTGATGTCGAACATTGCCGAAGGCTAGCACTAATCCATTACGTAAGACTGTTGTGGCTAGAATAGAAAACCGGACATCGGAGTTGCGAGGCGCCCGATAGCCAATTATCACCTAGGTGTCGAAATGTTCCCAGATCAAAAGAAATTGCCTGAAGAAGTGGGAGTGTCCTAACTTCTTTCCCCTGCAAACAGACAGGTTGAACTGGCCACTAAGACGATTGGACAGGGGCACAGTGCCACCCAATCAGAATCGAGATGGGGGAAGACCTTGATTTGGGTAGAATGATATCCCTGCGTTTTCCAGCAAAAGTTAGTTCGCTGAGAGAAATTACCCAGAGAAGAGGTTAGCGTAACTCCGAATAGCCATTCGTTATTGGCAGGAAAATCTTAGAGCGGGAAATTCTAAGTACAGAAAGCTTCAAAAGGTCAGTAGATATTTGCTCGGTCTTTGTGGAATGCGACTGCATTTTAATTGTAGGTCGTATGTATACTTTATTAGTACTAGAATCGTAGTACGAAGAATTACTTTGTTTTGTTAACATGTTTGCATATTTGAAGAAATGAGTTGATATTTGTAAAGAATTATATAGCTTGCCAGCCGTCGTAAGAGTTAATATTGTAATTTACTATGTGGGTATTTTATAGTAGACTAACACATACGTTCATATGATTATAGATTTTGCCATTGTTGAATATCTGTAATGTACAGACATGCGTCTGATTTTGTCAGATTGTAGTACGATGAGATTAAATATATATGTGTATATACTGACGTGACGCAATGTATTGATGTCTGTATAACAATTCACTGATACTGTGTTATTACGCCATTGTTTACCCTGCAAGAAGTGTGTGGGAATTTCGATGTGTATGCATGCGTGGCCGAAACAGTGACAGCTATCTGATGGTTAATTGTCGTTACAGTGTGAGGTGAGGTTCGATAAAACATTTGTCAACGCCTTGTGGTTTTTCACAGGAAGCTTTGAGGGACAGACCAGTTTCAGTTTGGTCCCGTAGTCTCAGATAGAGAGACGGAGGAAAAGAGAAGAAAGGAGAGAACTCGGGACAAGTTGAAGTCTAGGATCGAATTGGAGGAGGAGATAATAGAGAGGGAAAGGAGAAGCTGAAGTCTGGAGCGAAGCTGGAGGAGATAGTAGAGAGGAAACAGAGACAAAGGAGGAGTTAGAGGAACGGAAAGAAGGAAGAATCAGCGGGAAGAAATAGATGAGTAGATGCAAGGACAGGGGGAAAATCGAACTCACACTGTAAATCACGGGATGAATTAGGCTGTCACTTGGTCGAGGGAAAGACGAGTGATTGGAAGTTATCGTTTTTAAATTATCACATTTATCAAATTGTTATTGATTGAATTTCATCTTCGTGTTCTCTATAATTTAACCGTCGGCATTGCTGACTGGGGGCTCAGAGCTGTAAACCTACATCATCACTAATTTAACTTTCTAACCTAACGAGCCAGGGTGGAACTTTCATCATAATTTAATTAAATTATATTGGAAGTACCCCACCCCAATACGACAGAACGTCACAGACCAATTAGATTTCACAAGTCTTTTGGTGAATACCTTGCATGAATATGGCCATAATTTCTTCTCTAGGAATTGAAAGATTTTCATGCTATATACTATGATGGCCATCTTGGCACCAAATTAATTTAGGACCAACCACCAGCACAAGTCTTCTTCAATGAAAACCTATATGACCATTCATTGAAGAGGAATAGCAGTAACAAGATTTTCAAGATGGCCACTGCAGATGTCCAAGCACCAATTTCATTCGGGACAAAGTAGACATCAGTGGAAGTCTTTTAGTGACAACCTCATCTTGATAGACCAACTTTTAGGAGATTTTCACGATAACCACAGTGGCAGCCAGATTGGATGCAGGAACAAGTTGCATTAACTATGACGACTGATAAATGAAAGAGACAATGTTCCATTCTACAAGCTGGAACAGTTCTCTTTTTCAAAAAAAGCTCATGAGCTGATCAAGACGGCGATTCCACTGCTTTGAATGGTTGTAGAGTTTCTTGATGGAACCTATTTGTGAAAAGTCTTGACCAATTTAGTAGAGACTAAGATGTTCTCAACTGCATCTGATGCTGTTACCCCTAGTTCTCATCAAGAAGCATTTAACAGGCATGATTTTGGTCTTCCATAAAAAAGTCATCCCCCAGCAGGATCTTTAGGGACAGCATCCCCAATCCGGGGAGCCAGGGGGCTGAAGGACCCCAACCAAAAAAAAACATTTTACTCATAAAAACTGCTCCTGGTACAACTTATGATCATAAAATGAACCGAATTAATAATCTGAAAAACTAATACTACCAAAAGATTCAACTTTACTTCAATAATTTCACAATATTTATAATCACAGGAATTTGTTCCCCAATACTATTGATGCTGAAGTTATTTCATGTGCATGTCAGTGTTCACATAGCAATTAAGTCACAATAATTTTGTCAATTTTTGCAGAAAATATATTATACTCCTTTCTTTTCATAACAAATCTGTAAAGTAAAATATATACAAATAATCCAATACATTCACTTGTCCTTTTTCCTATGGAAACTATCTGTTGATATGCCAGTCGAACTCTTTTTGTGGCTTTGGCAAAGATTTCTTTAGCCTTCCTTTTTGTCACCACTGACTTTCTTTTGGCTCAATGTGCAATTGTTTCTTTTCCTTCTCAACGAGTCTTTTTCATTTGAAGCTGGTGCTTGTATTGGCGACATGCAGTCCACATATGCTGACAGGGCTATATCTGTTTTCTCATGCAAGAAATCTTTCTTATAGTGATTCAGAGCTTTGATTTCTCAGTGTACAGCTTCTTTTGTAGGTGCTGTTCCAAACTATTCCAACCATGATTACCATAATACAGATGTTTTTTGCAGAGATCACAAAATGCCAGTCCTCTAGCATTCAGTTTCCATTACATAAAGATTCACTGGATGAATTTAAACCTTTGACCAATCAGAATACTCTTTGAGAGGGTGCTAACTAATATATGGAACAAATAATTTACAAGGGTTGTTGAGGAATGGGAAGATGGGTTATTTTTAAACCAGATCGGAGATGATGTAAAAAAATGGACTATATAAAAAAAATATCTGATTCTGGTCGGGAGAAAAGGGGAATTCTGCTTTAAAATGGATAAAATTCGTGTCTGATAAATGTGTGTGATTTTAAACGTAGTTTTAACAATTTTTCAGTCAGCTACTAGTACCACTGTTGTAAGCCTTTGGTTCAACTAGTCTGAGATTCGAACATGTGACCTTCCAATTGCTAAGCCATCGAAGTAGCCCAGAAGTATACATTATTACTCAGCACAAAAGGCATAGTGATCTCGTTTCCATAAATTTTGTTTCAAGAACATCCATAGAATTAAACTATGACAAATGGTAAAGTTAAAATTCTATAAAAGATATATAAAACATCATTATCTCTTTGAAGAAGAAAAATCAAAGAAAGCTACTCAGACAGTGTTATCAAACTAGTGCCTCCTGAGAAAGGCAACATTAGTTACAACATAACCATCAGTCCATGGATGATGGAAAAGATAAAAGATTTCACATGAAAAAGAAAAGGATTGGTGAAGCTCAGGCTGAGGAGGAAGATAACATTTGTGAAGTTAAGATAAAAGTGGACGAGTCGGAAAAAGCCAGAGGCAGTATTTATATCCCTGAACATACTGGTCAAAAAGACAAACCTGTTGCTGACAACTGCAAGAATTTAAAAGTCACTGGATAAACATTATTCTGAAGAAGAATCAGACTGTCGGGTTTATGATGTTTCAAAAAGAAAAGAAGCATAAAATCACTTGTTTCATGATACAAAAAAATTGGTGAAAAATAAGTACCTATTAGTTTGCTTTAATTCCTTTCTTTCATTTTTAACACAGGAATAAAATAATGATGGTTTCAGATGAATGTTATGGACCAGTCCAAAATTTTACTATTAACATCTTGGGGATTATTTGAACCTACACCGGTTCGCAGGGGTTGTGAACAAGTTCAGTAGATGTCAATCCCCGATAAATAAAACTTGTATTTCCTGGTATATTGTCAGAATGAACAATTTTCACAAACAATTTGCAACATTACCACATGATCAAAAAATGTTGGCAACTCTGCAGCATTATAAAACATTATATGACAATCTCTGCCGTTTACAATCAAAGGTGTGCATTACCTGCTGCTGTTATGTACTAAATGCAAAAAAAAAACATTAAAAGGTCTTGGAATGTATCAAATGGGATGGGTGCTGTGCGGTAAAAATATAAAAACTACTATTATGCAGACAAGTTACATCACTGAATAACAACAAGACTCTCCTTACCAGCTTAATACCCTTTTTACGACCCAGGGGAGCAGCATAGTGAGCTTCATACCACTGGCGGAATGGTGTTGCATCAATCTGCACTATGCAGCTTTTGACCAAGGTCTTCGTTCTGACCAGTTCATTGTTACTGGCATTGTAAACAACATCAATAATCCTGGTCTTCCTTGTGACAGCTGAAAAAGAAAAAGACAAAGTTTCTTTTAAGAGTTTTGTTGCACACACAGCCAGGGACAATTCTCAATGAATGCAGGATATGCACTAATTTCCTGGCTTATAAGAACGTCCACAAATTCATGACATTACCATTTCTTCCTTTTAACTGCGTGCTGATACCATCTTCAGATCTTTACTACCCTTTCCCAACTCCATCAGTAGTTCAAAAGCAGATAATGTGCATTTCAGAAATATAGCTAAGTTCAACAATAAAAAAGAAAAGTTCACACAAATACATATATTACCATTAATAACAATGGCAAAATAGTTATGTGTCTTTCACCAAGAAAAGAACTGTCTTCCTAAAACAAGCATCACTCTATATTTTCTTATTAAATTTTGAATATTTTACCTTCCCTGCTGCAATTTTGCTGTCTGGAAAACATTTTCGTTACATCCCATTTAATGAATCAGCTTTTCAACGTCAAGTTTAACTTGGCCAAAAACTGACCCATCATCACTTCAGCACAGATGTCAATTTCCTCACTGTCAGTACTGTCCTTTACATAATAAGGACAAAGACTTATTTTATCTTTTTTTTGGCCCATTCATTGTATTTTTACATCACTTTTAATACCATGTGCAATAGAAAAATCCAATGCACACACGCCAGTGAACATAACGAACTCCTTTGTGAAACTATTTTATAAAAGGCCAAATATCTGTAAAAATCTTTAGAAACTTCTACCCAGCACAGACCAATTTTCATTACACATGACACTGGTCTGCCTTTTTAAAAAAACAACTGTCAATTGCTCTATTCGATTCATGTAGATGGTTTACCAGTTTGCACAGGAACCATTAAACAAGAAGCACTTCTTTGATACTGCTCAAATATTTAAGACGCTATTTTATGCCAATTCTGCAGTCTTGCCTAAACGATCTGTAGTATTTTTCTGGCTTCATCTGTAAAAAAAATTAGGAGAATCTTTAATATTCTTCAGCAATAAGAAGACTTTCCGATTAGCTATTGTGGTGGAAATCTTGAGTTGCCGACTTGGTCGCATTTTCTTTTGGAGCCAACAAGGTATTGTAAGGTCATCATCCTAAGTCTAAGCCAATAAATCAGTCCCACACAACTGAATGGTGGTTTAAAGTCAAAACCTGCAAAAGTCTGCAGAAAATTTTGTCTACACTTGTCAGTGTACATTTTATACACTTGCTGGTATTTATAGTGGCTGTTGAGCTATTGTCAGCTGATAGGTTCTTTTGGTGACACATCACAATAGTACAGATGAAATCCTGTGTTTGACAACTTGTAAATCCACATGATGGATATGGTTGTTACCAAAAACCAGAGTCTCAACTGCACATACACGTATTCTGGAAAGAGCTGCAAAATTGCATATTTTAATAAAGATCAGACCTACATATTGTTACGTTTAGGCTCTTACAAAATGCAGGAAGAAAAAAGTGAAGACAACAAAATTTAACAACTAATTTATTTCCCCAGAAAAACAAGGTAAAAATGAGAAAATGAACAGTTTTAAGAATCAAATCCAAAAATAATCCAAGAATTAAAAAATAGAAGTTCTAGTAATAAAAAAAAACATAATGAAACCAGAGTTCGAGTCTGGATGAAATCCAAAAAGGAAGGTCATGATGTATGCAGTTGTCAGTGTCGTACTGATGTGTCAACAGTTCTTTGTAAATTTTGATAATTGTCCTTGTCCAAGAATTTAGAGCACAAGTATTTCCTGGGAAAAATAATTTCTTAGAATCCAAACTGGACACCTTTAAGTGTCAATGGTTTAACCCTTTATCTCACAGAGCATAGGGACAAAGTGCAGCTCGCTATAAATAGAACACATGTTACCTAGTCGACCGCATACGCATAGCCTGCCTCTGAACTGTTAAGCAATGTAGTGTATGTTACGTTTAACAGCAATTTTAACCATTTTACATTTTTGGTACACATCTATTACATGTGGAACAATTTAAGAGTAAAGTCCGATTGTTATAGCTGTGTAATTATTTATCACGGAAGAATTTGTTATGTGCTTTAAAATCTGGAGAGAACTTGTTCACCGTCATGTCAGTGAGGCCGTGTGACCAACCGTAGCTGCCATTTCTCATACTCGAAATTTACAAGTTTTTCGTCTGTGTCTACATCACTGAGTCATCTAAATTTGATAATTTATAAAAACTAATTGCAGCCTATATCAATATCAGAGCCTTTACCTAGGTTATTGAATCTTTCATAGTTGTGATTCTAATCATGAAAACTTCTAAGTACTGAATGAAATCCGTGACCGCCATTTTGGAGAGTGGAGATTACGATCCAGTTACTTTAAATAGCAGATATCGACCAGTACATAAACAGTGACCACGTGATCTGATGTAATTGTCATTCGCAGAAATGAATGTAGTATCTAATAAGGGGTTTTCCCCAAAGGTGGCGCTATGAAATCCGGCTTAATATGGCTGATGTTTACAGCCGACGTCAAAAGGCGCTTCGATGCGCCTTTTGTAGAGGCGTCCAAAGACGGTTGTACGAGATAAAGGGTTAAAGCCCAACTGCCTGAATTCTCTATAGAAAACTGTTATAAACTAATTTAAGATGCAAAACAATTTCTGTATGAGGGTAACATGATCACCCTTATAGAATAACAGAAGCTTTTTACATGCCTAACATCACATACTGCCACAACTAAAACTAATGATTTTTACTCTGGGAAAAAATATTCCAAAAAAAATTTGTTTTAAAGTTGTTTACTTCAACTCACACTGACTTCTGAATCAAGGTAGGAATTAGGTCAGCTTTAGATACCAAGTCTCTATTATCATTTGTTTACAAAAAAAAAACCCAGGTCAAACAGAACTGATTTTCTGGAAAATGTCAAATCCAGTAAATAAACAATAGCATGTAATGGAATAAAAAATTTAAACAAACAATTAAATTAAATCAAATATATATAACATAACATCCATCAACACAGATTTGGAGGGCTATTTATCAGACTCCTGTAACACCCATGGTCACTTTCATGCTAAACAGATTTTCGTGAAGAATGAAACAAGGTCAATATTTGACATCAGGCTGGTGCCATTTCTATTTAGTACCAGCTCGACACAAGCTGTTACCATTAGGACAAACAAGACATACCAGTTCTTCTGTAAAAACCTTATCTTGAAACAATGAGAATGTAATAATAACAATTTTTTCAATATAACTGCTGTAGTAGCCATACTGGGCATCAAATCAACACCATTTTCATAATCAAACCTGATTTTGTTCCCCCTCCCAAACTGGTCTCAAGGGGCAGCACCCACGATCCGCGGGGCCAAAAACATATTTTACACTAAAAAAAACTGTGCATGATGCAACTTGTGATCATAAAATAAACCAAAATATTAATTTAAAAAAATAATAAACTTACCAAAATCGTTCAACTTCAATAATTTCACACTATTTATAGTTACATGAATCTATTCTCCAGCAATATTGTTGCTGATGTTATTTCACATCATAATTTAAGTCGCAATAATTTGTCAATTTTTGCAGCAAATATATTATACTTCTCTCTTTTCATAACAAATCTTTTAAATAAACACCAACAAATAACCCCATACATTCTCTTGTCTTGTTCTCCAATGGACACAACCTAATGATATTTCAGTCAAGCTCTTTTTGCAACTTTGGCAAAGATTTCTTTAGCCTTCCTTTTTGTCAAAATTGACCTTTTTGGCTCAATGTGCAATTGTTTGTTTTCCTTCTCAATGAGAGCCTTTTTCCTTTCAAGACGGTGCTTCTAAGAGGGTTACATCTGTTCTTTCATGCAAGAAATCTTTCTTCTTATAGTAATTAACTGCACTTTTTCCAGACACCTTCTGAGCTTCAATTTTTCCATATGCAGCTTCTTTTATACATGCTGTCCCAAACTATTCCAACTGTGATTGCCATAGAGCAGAGGTCACAAATATGCCAGTCCTCTAGCGTTCAGTTTTCTTATAAACTGACCAACTAAATTACCATCAACTTTTCGCTCCAGCCATTCCCATTTCCATACGTTTTTTAAACCTTTATGTAAACTTTTTATGCCATGGTCTCTCTTAACAACTCAAAATACTCTTTACTAGGGCCATGTGCTAATTAAAAGATGGAATAATTCACAAAGGTTGTTGCTGAATGGAAGCAGACAGACCGTTAAAAAAACCTGATCGGAGACATAAAAAATGGACTATATCAAGAAAAATCCGATTAAAGTCAGGAGAAAAGCAGAATTCCACTTTAAAACTGATAAAAATCAAGTGTGTATAACTATTCATTATAACAAGTCTTTTGGTGAAAATACCCATGGCACTGTGACTTTTAGTTAAGCAGGAGTAACAGAGTTTCAAGATAGTTTCTCTGGTGGCCATTTTAGACACAAGATCAGCACTATTTTCATTTAGGACCAACTCGACACCATAAGAAGTCTTAGGGAAATCCCCATGTTGATGATCTAGTTTCTCTGGTGGCCATTTTAGAGATAAGATCAGCACTATTTTCATTTAGGACCAACTCGACACCATAAGAAGTCTTAGGGAAATCCCCATGTCGATATGATCATCCATTCAGGTGGAATAACCAGTGCCCTGGGCTGGCAACTTAAACTTGCTGCTCTGACTCAAATTCCACATGCCCAAAATTCCTTTTTAATATTGTCACACAAAATTGCACTGGGAAGGACATAATGCTAAACGTCACATCTTTATGAACAACCACACTGCAGACATCGATAGGACTGAAAAAAGTTGTTAAACCTACATGAAAAATCCAACGCATACACACAACTACTTATAATCTAAAGACTGACCCTCTGACCCCCAGGAGAAGTTGCCTGACTCCAGCCTCAATGCTCTGTATTTTTTGCCACCGCCACGTATTCTTATTGTGTGGATGCGCTTCTGTCCCAACTGTAACAAAAATAAAAATAAATACGTTTTTACATAGTTGTCGCAAAATGACAATCTTTATGTGTACCAGATATTAAGTAGTTATATTTATAGGATACAGTGAATTAAAAATATGTTGACTTAACTAAAGGTTTGTAAAGATTTAATACAATTTCCCTTTCACTGGATACCTTGATAACCAATCATTAGGATCAAAAAGTATTCAGTAGACGTTTTCTAAAATTTTGAGTGCTTTGATTTTGCATGGAAAAAGCTTGCGGGCAATGGCCAACTGATGCTTAAAATAGAGAATTTGCTGCAGTTTACAAATAGCTTCAAAGATAAATGGAGGAAAGAATTCCCCTTGATGAAATACAATTCATCCGTTGGAATGACATGCTCAGCTTGTGTTTGGTTGAGTGCAAAGTCTTCCACGTGAAGAATCCATTTGCAACTGTGTGAAACTACAAAAAAAACCACCCTCGTTTGCCATGAAGAATTTAGGGAATGTGAACAGAATTATTTTGCAACAACTAAATCTCGAAGCTTGCAGAGAAAAATGCAAACAGCAGGTAGATGCTAGCCTGATGGCACATATAAAAGCAGTGCTCATGTTGAGAAAATATTCAAGACAGTTCCCTAGTTTAATCGAACTTCAGGTAAAATCTCTCGCATTTGCATGCATGTGTCTGTGCACGTGTCCCACGTCTAATTACTCAAGATCCAAGTTGTTGTTGTAATGTTTAATGCCATTTTTTAGCACAAGGTAGGCCATACATGGCAGCCAGTATAACCGGTGGAGGAAGAACCCGGGAAAACCCCAGAAAGAACCACCAATCCACAAGAAGATACTGGCAAGCTTTCTCACTCACATACCCAACTTGGTCAAACCTGAGACTCGAACCCATGCAGACAGAGGCAAGATCCGTAATAGTGAGAACTTGCCATCCCCCAATATCCAAATGAATTATAAAATGAAATTGATCAGTCCACTCCAGTTTACTCTTTTATTATTGGTTCTACCATACTTAGTAAACGCATAACAGCTGACTCATGCTCTGTGACAGGATGATAGACAAGTTTTTTTTTATATATATTTTGGTTTTTCTTTTTAGAGGGACAAGGGTTACTCAGCCCTGCAGAATGAGACCCTGACTTACAAAAAGCATGGGATCATGTCTGAGATGTAGGCAGCAGCTTCTTTAGTTTGCAAGAACAGGGTTCAACAAAGGGTCCATGCTTCACCATACCTGGGCATTCTCCTGGACAAGTCTTTGGATATTGCTGTGCAAAAAAAATGGTTATATTTTGTAGGACTGTTCATGGTGGGAAGGCAAACACCGATTACACTGGACAACAAATTTTTACAAAAGTCATGTTACTGAAATAAAATTAGTCAATTCTTATCAATTTTTATGTGCTGAACACGAATATGACAGTCAAATTGCAAAATTGGCTCTAGTTTTTTTTGTAATCTGCAAGAAATTAATGTTTACATAACGAAATGCATTCCAATAGTAAAAGGTCAACTGTAATAGCCTACCTATAAAAAATCAAGTCATTGACTACATCTTAGATTTCTTCGCCTGTCTCTTGTACAGCTGTTCGGGAGCATCTCTGAGGAGTGTCCAGCAGTAGTCAGCCAGCATTGTAGTGGACCATTTTCCCTGGTATCTTTGTTCCATTGTTGCGATATCTTGATGAAAACGTTCGCCGTGTTCATCACTAACAATACCACAGTTGCTAGGAAAGAAATCCAAATGGGAATGAAGGAAGTGAATCTTTAGAGACATATTGGAGCCAAGTTTCTTATACTTCATCAACATGTCTTCTACTAGTTCCTTATAGTTTTCTGCCCTAACATTTCCGAGGAAGTTTGTAGAAACTAGGCGAAAAGCATTCCATGCTTGTTTCGCGTCACCTTCCAGCAAGTTGTTGAACCGGTCATCTTTGAAAAGCTCTCGAATCTGAGGACCCACAAAAACTCCCTCTTTAATCTTTGCTTCGCTGAGTCGAGGGAATTTTTCATGCAGGTATCGGAATGCTGGCAAAGTCCGGTCAATGGCTTTCACGAAGTTCTTCATCAAACCTAGTTTGATGTGAAGGGGTGGTAGCAAGATTTTCTGAGCCTCAACCAGAGCTGGGTGTTGGATATTCTTCTCTCCAATGGCTACATTCTGCCTGTGAGTCCATTCCTTCCTCATGTAGTGCATTTCCCTTGCTCGGCTATCCCACTCGCATAAGAAACACATGTATTTTGTATATCCTTGCTGCAGTCCCATTAAAAGGGCAACTACCTTCAAATCACCACAGAGGTGCCAGCTGTACTTGTTATACTCAATGGAATTCAGTAGCTGCCTTAAGTTATCGTATGTCTCTTTCATGTGGACAGCATACGCTACTGGAATAGATGGAAGAATGTTTCCATTTGTGCAAAAGCACAGCCTTGAGACTCAGTTTCGAAGAGTCCACAAATAGTCTCCATTCTTGTGGGTCATGAGTGATTTTTAAAGCATTCATGAGGCCCTCAATATCGGAACAGAATATCAGATTACTTTCCTTTCTGAAGAAAGGCTCCAATTGCTGGTGGCGCTTTCGATATGCAGTAATTGTGACATCTTCTTCTAGAAGATTCCATTGTTGGAGTCTTGATCCTAGCAATTCTGCCTTGTTCTTTGATAAGTCCAAATCACGAATCAGGTCATTTAGTTCTTCCTGTGTTATTCTGTGTGGGGTTGATGATGCACCACAGTGAAAATCTGGATCACTGCATGCTGATGGACCAGGAGAAGAACAGGTCGACTCACCTTTGTCTTCGTCAGATGAATCAAGAGAATATTCTGCTGGAGGTTCTGGAATAGGAAGTCCCTCACCATGTGGAACTGGTCTCAATGCAGACGGAATGTTTGGGTAGACTATTCTCGACTTCTTTCGCTTCGTTATTCCGCCGGAAAGAGGAGGAACCAAGCAGAAGTAACAGTCATTTAGGTGGTTGCTTGGCTCTCTCCACACCATTGGGACTGCAAACGGCATTGATGACCTTTTGCAATTCAACCACTGTGAAAGCTGTGTTGTACATGTAGCACAGCATATATGCGGAGCCCAAGGCTTGTCTTGGTCACCAACCTTGCATCCGAAGTAAAGATGATATGCCTTCTTCACTTGAGAATTGATACTTTTCTTCTGGTTGGCAAATGTCACTTCCCCACAAATATAGCAAAAATTGTCCGCGGTATTAACACACTTTCGAGGCATTACTGTTCTTTATTGTACGTAAATGGATAAAATAATAAGTTTTATGTAACAGTAGCTTGAACTGTCTCGCACAACGTCTAAAATATTTTAAATGCTGAACCTATCTGATTGGGCTTTATATAGTACACTGCTTACGTCAGCTTCAGCAGCCGCCTGGCATTAGTATAATAGGCCTACACATGTATAGTACACTGCTGACGTCAACTTACTTCAGCAGCCGCATGGCATTAGTATTGCATTGCATCAGAAAATGATGCAATCAACTGTGGATGATGTGAGCATGATGGTATTATGCAATGTTACATCATTATTCCGGATGTTGCTGCAGTCCTACTGGAGAAATTTACACAGTGAAACATAGAAAATGAGGTATATGAATATCTTCAAAACGAGAGCCAATACAAATTTTTCACGGTTATATTCGTGTTCGGCACACCAAAATACTACAGATTAGGGCCTTTTCAAGTCAGTAATGATTTCACTGTTGACCAGTGTTATTTAGCTAATGTAAAGGTGCAAGACGAGAAAGCTGAAACAATCATGAATGCTTTGATGGATATTCTTCAGGACTATAAGATTGATATTAACACAGTAACCCTTAGCAACGACTTTACGGGGCAGGAGGTAGTAGCCTACTGCCGAGCTCTGTAGCGTCATGGTCATGCATGATACACTAAAGTGGGTGGTATTATAGAAAGGTAGACAGATGTAGCTCTACAATGATACCAAATAATCTGGAATATCTAGTTGCACTATAAAACACAGATAGAAAAACCTCATTTTTTGGACCCAACTTTTTTTAAACGCAAAATTCACCCGTGGTCCGAATCCCATTTTGTGTCTGGATTTTAGACTTTTTGGTCTCAGATCTAAAGCAAACCAGTATGAACTGCAAACAGACAGATGAGCCTTTGCAAAAAGTAGGATAAGATGGGCATTTCGAATAAAGAGTGGTCTTCATACCCAAAAAAATGGCTCCATTTAGCAAAAAAAAGAAAAAAAAAGAAAAGAAGTCCAACTTCTACCCTTCTGCTCATGTGCGAGTCAAATAGCCAATGAAAAATTATGTTTCTAACACAACTAGGCAGTATGTTATTGAAAGATGACTGGGGATTTGTTGTTTTTGAGTCTATTCAGAAATAGCTTTCAAAATGTGTTTCCTACTTGATTTTCAGGCAAAAACGGAAAAAGCTACAGGGGTTAATGTGTTAAGATGATTAATTTCGGCACTGATGGGGCAAATGTCATGGTGGATCCAAAATCTTGTGTGGGTGTACGGCTGAAGAATAAAAGAATGGTGAGTGCCTGAAGTAGTGCTCACAGACTGGCCTTTGTAGGATACTGGACTGCAGCAAGCACAGTATATATGAAAAAGTACCAGTCTGTTTTGGTCACAATCTACAACTTCTTAATTCAGCTTGTAGATCTCGAAAGAGACGAGATGTGTGCCAAGTCATGGGAAAGAGGTCAAAAAGGTTAAAAAATCCTACCCAGGTGACATGGCTGTCTCACCATGATGCTGTGCAAATCAATGAGACCTGTTGGGGCTATTTAACTCTGCAAATGCCGCGAAATCAAAAGGCATCCTAGCCGAGGCATATACATACAAGTTTCTAGCATCGACAATGTTATTGCTTGATGTCCTGTAAGAGGTAACCAGATGCAGCCAAAGTATTTTAAAAAGAGGTCACTGAGATTGATCAGGTAGAACATATGCTTGATGCTACTCTGGAAACACTCAAAGATCATGTCAGCAATGTAGATGGATACACACATGACTGAACTAAAAATGGTCAATTTGACATGTCAGGAAAATACCAAAGAATATTATCAGTGTACTAAAGAGTCTGTCAAGAACCTCGGAAAAGAAATTACAGCATGTATTTAATCAGAGATGAGAAAAATATTCTCCCCATGTGATAGGCAGATTTTGAAAGACCTCTCTACAGTACTCAATCATATAAAGTTACCTCAATTTGAAATGGGAAAATCCTTATGGACCCTGAGGACACCAAGGCATCCTTCCTCTGCTTCAAAAGCTACATCTCAAGACACAAAGAGAAGGGACTGACTGAAATCAGAGAACTATTGCTTCAAGAGGGAGGAATATTTTCCCAGACTTTGTTCAGCTTGCTGCAATTGGTCTGGCCATCCCACTTCCGTCAGAGCCTAGTGAGGGTTCTCTGTCCGAATTCTATACAGTCACTCAAAAGAAACAATCTTTCATTGAAGACTGTTCATGAGAAAATGCTTACATCAAATATTCAAGAAATCTGTTGTAGGAAGAAATAAATGAAACAATGGCGAGAAGGTACATTTCCTGTCAGAAGCATTAAAATGATTGATTATTGTGCTTTTTTGTTGATATTTTAAATTTTTATTAAGGGATACAAGTTTATATGTTCAGCTAAAAAAAAAATACCAGGAGCCAGAATCCTCTTGCCCAAAAAGACCAAATTTTTTACAACTGTTCTGATGCAACTATCCTCTCATGAAAACTTGAATGGTTCATCCTTATACTGAACCCTTGTTAATACCATTATGTAAGTTTCCAACAATTTCACAATTTATTCAAAGGTTGGTGTAGAATTCTGAGCAATTGTGCACTGGCATTTTCTTTATATCAATCAGTACAAACCGTTTCAAGTTTTCAAATCAGTTCATCCATCTTGATAGTACTGTTGATGTGTCATAATTACAGAATCAATAGAACTAAATGGATTAAAATATAATGTAATTGACTTGATTCATTTAGGGTGAGAAACGTATTTCATAATTTTACAAGAGCTAATATCATAGCTGAGTTTAATTTTCAAACAATCGCGCAGTTACTACTTAACCAGTGACTTCATTACCATGACGGTGTGAGCAAGTGACACTGATTATTCATTCATGACAAGGGGGTACTTTTATAGGTAACCAGTGTAATACAAAGAAAACGAGTCGAACTGTTCCCCATATGTAGGTTACACACTTCACTCTGTATAAAGTCATAGCTTCTGATGCATAAAAGCAGACAATCTTCACAAGGTGGAGGATCCTACAACAGAGCTCCAACATTTTACCAGCATCTTTCAATAATTTCAAAGTGAACATGCCATTTTGGGGATTGTGCTCTCAATCTGTTTGGAATACAATAGAGCCCAATCTTGATCTAAAGAGGACCCTGGCTATGAGATTGCATGCAAAATCCATTTCTTTTCAGCTGCAATAACCTTGATTTTCAATTTCCAAGCCATTCAATACCTTTTGCCCTACGTTTTTCCAAAAGCAGAAACAATTTTCATTAAGGTATAATAAATTATTTTGTACTGATAATGTCAAGTTGGAAAACACAATTTTAAAAGACTGATTCAGCGACAGTTAACATCATATTGACCAAAATGTTTGTGAAGCAAACTTAGACCTTAATTACCTCCAGTACTCAAAACCCTATGGATCCAAATGGCCTCTTGCCATCTCTCAACTCGAGACAATCCATGGCTCTTTAATTCCTTTGCTGAATGATCATGAGCATCAAGTCATGATTGAAATCTACAATGATCATGACTGGCTCAATCTTGGTGCTGCATTACATTACTTTTATAAAGTTTGTAAAGCAGTGTTTTTTTTCTTTTTCTGATCTGACATGTTTTGAAGTTTGAAAAGATCCATTTGCTGTGAAATCTGTTTCACATAACATTTGGCTTAAGTACAGAATATGTTATCGTGGAAATGCGTCATACAGTTGCTATAATAAAAAATAAGCAAACCACAAGCAAAAGTCTCACTAGGATTTTAAAAATTGGAGTCCAGGACTCCCATTTTGGTGAAAACAGAAGTCCCACCATCAAAAGTCGCAGTCCCTTCTTTCCTACAGAATCAACACAGACGTGAATGATCTATTTTTAGATGGAGAGGTTTTCTTAATGTAATCACTCACTTTAATATAGCTTCAATACAACAGTCCATTGACAGGATTGCAAATTTATGGTATTTCTTGCTACATACTTGTAGTAATTTTAGGCAATGGTTAAATAGTATCTGATTTACTGTTTTTCCCCCATATTTCCGCAAATATTTGTTAAGTCAGAAAACAGCTTAGACCTTAAAGCACATCTCGCAAATTCCACAACATATCCTTGTCCCATACATTTCTAACCTACATAATTTGCATTGTAAAGATAAATCTTTAATAAAATAATACAAAGCTTTGCTTTCAATGATCAGTATATTTTTCTGATATATTTGCCTGATGATTTACGAAAACAGCCAATCTAATAAACTGGTACATTCCAGACTAAGCAAAGTCCACCATTATTTCCTGTTAGGCATACTGGTTCACTTACAATTTCAAACTAATTTTATGACGAAATAGTGTACAAGAGGCAGTTAATATATAGCCAGATCAATGATCACTGATTCTGATCTTAAAACACATGTTTGTATGTTTTATCATCAAGGATATCGTGCAGGAAACTTATAGTTGCTACCTTACTCGGAAAAGGGTTAATGGTCAATCAGCAATCAAAACATATGCCTGTGAATGGGCAAGAGTTTGTTTGCCAACGTAACTGATATCAGAACAAGGCCTAGCTAATGATGTCTTGATGAATACACTTCGCTACAACACTAGAACTAACTGGGCTAAGGCGTGGGGCATTTTAAAAAAAAGGTATTGTCAGTCAATGTACCTCTTAAATAGCTCTTCTTTGTCCATCAGAATGAGACTTATTCCAAACACTAAGGTAGGCATCACACACTTTCTTACACTTAGCTACTGTCCCATCCGAACTATCAATTCTAGCAGCTTTAGCACTCTTCTGAATCTCGTTACAATCTACGCATGTTTGAAGTTTAACCACAAAATACTATCCAAATTTACGAATGGCATTTTGTCTAAGTCTCAACATGTCTTGATTCTGAGGTCAAGTGCACTACTTATTCCGCTACATTCGGAAATGAACACAATAACGAAAGCTGAAGTTTTTTATTTTATGTACTTTTATAAATGACCACATGTACATCTCTGGGTCCTTCTGCCTCTGAATTCAATCACTGTAAATATCAGTACATTTACCACATGAATTATGTCATTGTATATATCAGCACAGTTAACTGATTGACACATTTCCCACAAAGCAGGTGGTTGACACATTTCCCACAAAGCAGGTGGCTGAAGCAGGACTAGCAAGTCTTTGAATTTTACCGCACACCTATCCATTCGATCCAGAATCAAACACAAAATTTGTTCTTTGTGCTAAGTTTCACTGTCGGACTCTAGTCCAACATACCTATCTGACCTCACCCATGTGTACACAATAGCAAGATACTTACGCTCCTCTTCTGACAATCGTATACCCATTATTCCCACTATGAAAACAAAGTCATATGGACAGCGTTCTTTTGCATACCAGGGCCCGGCAACGTGGAATGAATTGCCCACTGAACTTAGACACAAAGACATAGTGATCACATTCAAGAGGGCTCTCAAAACTCACTTATTCGACTGCAAGAACAAACTTCAAGACCTAATGATGTTTCCTACCTTAAATATTCTCAGCATATTTTTTTTTTGTTTTCTAATTTCATGGTGTTTGTTTTTGTAATCATATCAGTTTTTTTAATCTTACAGGTGTTGTCTAATGTTGTAAAGCACTTTGAGCTTCTAAAGATTAGACATTATACAAAGTCCTCATCATTATTTTTACATGAGTACGGAGGACTCCCACCAGTGATTTCTGCGTCCCAGATCGAAAATTGGCGTCCAAATGCGCGCAATTAAGCATTTCCGAGATCTCTATAACATCATGTACTGTTGTGCTATTCAAACAGCTATTACTTTTAATATTCTCAAATTTATACGAGTTGTATTGAAGAGATGATAATAAAAATGACAAACACGTCTTTATATTGAGTTAATTTCTATGTACTAAAAAACAAGCATTATTCATACACAGGCAAGTACCAGACGTAATTTGGCAAAAAGAAAACCAAAACTATTATGCCAAAGGTGTAATGGTTGGCATTTATAATATTCACATCTTTTAAACATTTTTTCAGCTACTGAAATTACACTTCTCCCTTTTCATAACAAATCTGTAAAATAAACACCCAAGTACATCACCTATATACAAATAATCCCATATATTCACTTGTCTTTTTGTCCACTGGACAAAACCTGTTGATATGCCAGTCGAGCTCTTTTTGCAGCTTTATCAAAGATTTCTTTAGCCTTCCTTTTTGTCACCAAAAATTTTGTTGGCTCAATGTGCAATCATTTATTTTCCTTCTCAACGAGAGCCTTTTTCCTTTCAAGCTCCAGCTTGTATTGGCGACATGCAGTACACATATTCTGACAGTGAGCTACATCTGTTCTCATGCTGTTCCAGACTCTTCGAACCACGTCTTCTGTAATTTATATCTTTATAGCAGAGGTCTCAAAATGCCAGTCCTCAAGTGTTGTTTTCTTATAAACTGACCAACTAAATTTCCATCAACTTTTCGCTCCAGCCATTCCCATTTCAATACATTTTTTAAAAAAAAAAAACTAAACTTCTTGTGTCATGGTCTCTCTCGACAACTCAGGACGCCATTTTTTTAAAGCATGCTCCTTCTTTCCATTGCCATCAGTTTCATTTACACGAAGATTCATTGGATGAATTTAGACTTTCAACCAATCAGAATACTCCTTACGAGAGTCGTGGGCTAACTAATATATGGAGCGAATACGTTACAAAGATCGTTTAAAAAACCGGGAAAAAAACCCAGATCGGACATAATAAAAAAACAACAATGGACTATATCAAGAAAAATCGGATTAAAGTCAGGAGAAAAGCTGAATTCTGCTTTAACCCTTTACCTCATACAACCGTCTTTGGACGCCACTACAAAAGTTACATCGAAGTGCCTTTTGACGTTTCTACAAAAGTCCCTTGGAAGCGCCTTTTGACATCGGCTGTAAACATCAGCCATTTTAAGCCGGTTTTCGTAGCGCCACCTTCGGGGAAAACCTACCTATTAGATACTACATTCATTTCTGTGAATGACAATTACATCAGATCACATGGTCACTGTTTATGTACTGGTCGATATCTGCTATTTAAAGTAACTGGGTCGTAATCTCCACTCTCCAAAATGGCGGTCGCGGATTTCATTCAGTACTTGCAAAGTTTTCATGATTAGAATCACAACTATGAAAGATTCAATAACCTAGGTAAAGGCTCTGATATTGATATAGGCTGCAATTAGTTTTTATAAATTATCAAATTTAGATGACTTAGTGATGTAGATGTAGACACAGACGAAAAACTTGTAAATTTCGAGTATGAGAAATGGCAGCTACGGTTGGTCACACGGCCTCACTGACATGACGGTGAACAAGTTCTCTCCAGATTTTAAAGCACATAACAAATTCTTCCGTGATAAATAATTACACAGCTATAACAATCGGACTTTACTCTTAAATTGTTCCACATATAATAGATGTGTACCAAAAATGTAAAATGGTTAAAATTGCTGTTAAACGTAACATACACTACACTGCTTAACAGTTCAGAGGCAGGCTATGCGTATGCGGTCGACTAGGTAACATGTGTTCTATTTATAGCGAGCTGCACTTTGTCACTATGCTCTATGAGGTAAAGGGTTAAAACGGAGAAAAATCATGTCTGTACAAAGAGCCTCTGCCATGGGGGGCTTGCCAAAATTTCTCCATTTCCTTAGGCTACCACAAGTAATAGTATAATGAGGGTTTATTCTATGACACCAGATTGTGTGAATCTTGCCAAGAAGTGATATACTGGGAGATGAATTCCCTCAAACAATTTTACACTTATTTGCTTGACCTTGTATAAGCTTGATCTGAATCACCTGCTGCTCCTTCACCATGGACTGCACTGTGCTGCACGTTCTCTTTTCTTTTGTATAAAAAATTTCTTTCATAAAGTGTCATGTCTGCCATCATATAACTTGCATAATAATGAACATGTGCAACAAGCTACAAAAGTATTAACAGTTGGGTTTAGATCACCAGTCCACAGATCTACAAATAAGAAGTAATCCTCAAAATGAATCTGCACAAACTGCTACCATAGCTGCCAACCTTCCAGGATCACAATTAGTGAAAATAGGGATAAAAAGTCGTGAATTTGGACATGAATTAGGGAAAAATACCACGACAATAAATCCATCTACTCTGACCACTCCAACCGTCAATACCGCACTATATCAAGTTCGCAATATAAAACTAAAACACTACATATATGCAGAAATATTTATTTATCATGACATGATAATGTGGCAGACTTGAACTTCCTCAACTGCTTGATCGTAAATTTGTTTTCTAAACAGTTCCGACTTCTTGCCTGCTGGTTGATCTTTTGGTTCTTCCGCAGGAAAATCTGGAAGCGATTTTCGAGTCCCGGAACATTTGTCAGAACAAATGTTTTGCATGGTCTCCAACTGATAAAGGTAGATTGTGTTCGCCAATAATGCTTCAGCATTGGTAGCCTGCAGATCTTCTGCCAATGGCTTAAAATATTCCAGAGCTGAAATCTGCGAATTCTTAATTTTCCCAACTTCTACGCGTTTTTTGCAACCGACGTGCTTCCTCATGTCGTCTCTGAGATGGCACACTGAGTGCAAAAAGCACGATGAATATCAATGTTTAATGGCAGAATGCACGAACAATTTTTGATATATTCCAAATTAAACTTCACTTTTCGAGTAATACATTTCTTTTTCCTTGGTGGTGAAGACATTTTCAAAGATCTTACATGCGATGCTGAATGGTAACTCAAAGCAGTGTTGGTGACGGATGCAAAGAGCAAAATTCCGGTTAGGCCCCAGTTTCTCTCAAAAGCATTTGTAAAACTAATTTTATACATATAGATTAAAATAGGCTAAAATGCTTGCTACCTGGCAAACTGCATAGCTGCCAACCTTCCAGGCTCACAATTAGTGAAAATAGGGATAAAAAGTCGTGAATTTGTACACGAATTCGTGAAAAATACCATGACAATAACTCCATCCACTCTGACTACTCCGACCGTCAATACTACAATATATCAAGTTCGCAAAATAAAAATGAAACACTACATATATGCAGAAATATTTATTTATCAAGACATGATACTGTGGCAGACTTTAACTTCCTCAACTGTTTGATCATAAATTTGTTTTCTAAACAGTTCCGACTTCTTGCCTGCTGGTTGATCTTGGGGACTAAAATTGCTGACAAATTTTCTCCAGCTAAGGAGGCAGTAAAGTCTGTCTTATTTTTCCTCACTAAAGAAAATACTCTTTCGCTGTCACTGTTGCTGTGAAAAATGCACAGGAGCTGCAGCATTTCTGGTTCTTCCACATGAAAATGTGGAAGCGATTTTCGAGTCCGGGAACATGTCAGAACAAATGTTTAGCATGGTCTCCAGATGATAAAGGTAGAGTTCGACACAAGAAAATTCACAAATAATGCTTAAGCGTTGGTAGCCTGCGGGTCTTCCGCCAATGGTTTAAAATATTCCAGAGCTGAAATCTGCGAATTCTTAATTTCCCCCAACTTCTACGTTTTTTGCAACCGGCATTCTTCCTCACATCATCTCTGCGATGGCACACCGAGTGCAAAAAGCATCAATGAATATCAATGTTTAATGGCAGAATGCACGGCCAATTTTTGATATATTCCAAATTAAACTTCACTTTTTGAGTAATACATTTCTTTTTCCTTGGTGGTGAAGACATTTTCAAAATCTTACATGCGATGCTGAACGGTAACTCGAATCAGTGTTTTGACGCATGCGGGGAGCAAATTTCCGGTTAGGCCCCAGTTTCTCTCAAAAGCACTTGTAAAACTACTCTTGTACATATAGATTAAAATAGGCTAAAATGCTTGCGACCGGGCTAACTGTACTAATCGGCTGTAGATCTACTAATATCGTGACCAGCGGTACCGGACCGTTTCAGCAACTGCGAACATCGCGACTAGCGCTTAACGGGAAATCGGTTATTTTATTAAAGATTTAAAATAATTGAGGATCAGAAAATTCGTGAATTTTTGTCTTACGGCGTGAATCCGTGAGGGTTGGCAGCTATGAAACTGTACTAATCGGCTGTAGATCTATTAATATCGCGACCAACAGTACCGGACCGTTTCGACAACTGAATATCACAACTAGCGCTTAATGGGAAATTGGTTATTTTATCAAAGATTTAAAATAATTGAGGATTGGAGAATTCGTGAATTTTTGGTTTGTGGCATGAATCTGTGAATCGCTGAAAAAGTCATGAAATTCACACCAAATTCATGAGGGTTAGCAGCTATGTGCTAGTGATAAGGAAAAATGCTAAGCAAGCAATAAATTCAATTGGCAAGCAAACCTTCTTCTTAAAAGAATACATTTTTTAAAAACCAAAGTACAAGAACCACAACACTTTTAGTATTTAAATAAAACAAGATAATGTTATCAACTTACTTTAGTGTTTGATGGAGGACGACCAAGTTCAAACTTTCTCTTCTTGCGAATCTGGGCCTGCCGGCCACCAGTTGCCCTTCGTTTATGCCATTTATCTCGGGATATACCTGTTGTAAAAATGAAGTTCATGAAATTTAAAAAAAGCTATAATTAAACGATTTTTAATCCATGTCTTTGTACATTTATGTATCATCCTGATTAAGAAAATCCAGTACCTGGTTGCCCACAGCAACTTATAATTAATTATGGGCAACTAAAATGACACCCAAACAGATGAAGAACTCATGATAGCAAGGATTTCATAACAGAACATTTGTCATTATTTTAAATTTTAAAAAAATGGGCTCCCTACATGAAATGACAGATCAAAGTTGCTCTGCTATTCCTTTTCATAAACTTCCAATGTAAATTTTCAAATTGCTAGCAATTTTCAAGAGTGCAATTACCATCATTACTGGGAAAGATCATTTTTTGGTGAAAAAAGATTAATACAAATTTATACTGGTATCTTTAGAAATGAGATGCGATTGTTTTCTGTTTGAAGAATAAGAGCCACCCACACACCCCATAATAATTTAAAAGAAACTTTTAAAGATTTTAAGGTTACTCACAGCTCAGGCTGTTGTATCATCCATACCCCTGCATAAACACCATTTGTCCAGATTTTTTTTTAAATACACTGGTTACAAAATAAGTTAATATTGTTATAACAAAAAAAAGGCCAGCACAATCCAACTATGCAATAAAGCAAATGCAAAATAAATAAATAAAAATATACATTAAATACAGTACAGTATACAACTTTTCACAGGAAATATTAGAGAAAAATAAATATTGTATGTAAACTTTGTCATAAAACCGGTATCTTTTGATGAACTTGTCTAAACAAATTCTAATACAGGTAGGCATTTAAAAGGAATAAATACCTAGATTGTCTTGTTACACTGTCCTTATAGATTTCTTTTGAAAAAGTAAGGAGGTAGATGTTACCAATCCCTTTTGTTTTTCACTTTCACATGAACAACAATCTTTACACATAATTTGGCTTCTGGATTGGACATGTTCTGATTAATTAAAGCTGCAAATTCTGGATTGGCCGAGTCACATTTCCCCATAAATTTCTTTTTATATACTGCAGACATTGTAAAGTATGCCTCAAAAACAATCAAGTTATATTTTCTAGTGACCGCTTCATTAATTAACCAAAAAAAACCTTTCCATTACTGGATTTGTTTTCAATATACACTCACTTTTTGGAGAATTTTTTGTTGTTGCAGGCAATAAAACAAGTTGATTGGACTTGCGATGAGCAAAAACCACAAAAAAGGTGTATACTTTATTTGATAATTTGTTATTTTGTATGCTTTGACCTCCTCAAAAATACCACAACAATTAACTCGAGATGGCATGTTAAATTTGGCCAGTTATCCCTATACACTGCACCGTTTTTAGGCAGCAAGACATCAACCCCAAAAATGTAAAAATCTGGCCCTAGATCTTAGGCTATATTTCCAAAAGGCACTCGGCAATATAATATTGTTCATTTTAATGCCCATATGGTCTTCTATTCATCAAGCCATGGCTAACTTTGTGCGTTGCACCAAACTGAAAATAAGGGCCCCGAATAAAAAAAAAAAAAAAAGGAATTTTACTAGCATCCGGCATGAAACTGTTGCGAAAAATGTACCGTTCGTCAAAATATTTTACTAAACCATTCCCCTCTCAAACTGACTTAATGCTGATATTCCTGTGCAGTAGGACTACGTTTATATTCACAGGATGTCGACTGCTTTGAAACAATTGCATTACGAACTACAACCATAGCATGGAACCAGTGTGGTACAAAGAACTAAAATTCTCTTGAATCTGAATGTCTAATCTGTTAACTATTATAGCAATCAGAAGCATATATTATTTTTCTACTTTTTTATCGTGTGCTACAGTCGCTCCTGTTAAGAGTAATGATGATTAACATTGATTTTTAACCATTTTTTCGCTTGCATACCTACCCATGATGGTGTTTAACCGGAAAAGGAACTGTCCCAGGAAAATCTGGATGACGTCCGCTTTGTAAGGGACGTAACTGAAATTTTCAGTCGTAATTGGAGTTTCACCCCCTTTTTGGCCATACATCGTTGAATAGACTTTTACATATTTGCAAGATAAATCTGATACTCCTTCTTGAGAAGTAAAGTCTGTTTTGTCATCGACGATGGCACGCACAGGGGCTCGTTACAAAGAAAATCAAGGGATGGGGGTTCTAACCTGTAATAATATAACTATTACAGGTTAGAACCCCCATCCCTTGATTTTCTTTGTAACGAGCCCCTGTGATGGCACGTACAAAGCAAACGCTTTTGAACGGACATAATGTCATTGGAAACTTCATGGAGAAATGAATCAATAGAACATTATGCGCAAGTATTAAAATATAACAATTAATATAATATTTGACATTGTATATTACTAAATATTCGGGGCCCCGAGTGGTCTAAAGCGCTCTCCGTTACGGATCACTGCCACCTCACCTCTGTCTGTGTGGGTTCGAGTCTCGGCTTCGGCCAATTGGGTATGTGAGAAAGCTTGCCAGTAGCTTCTCGATGGGTCGGTGGTTCTTTCCGGGGATTTCCCGGGTTCTTCCTCCACCATTAATACCACAGGGGCTCGTTACAAAGAAAATCAAGGGATGGGGGTTCTAACCTGTAATAATATAACATATATTATTACAGGTTAGAACCCCCATCCCTTGATTTTCTTTGTAACGAGCCCCTGTGATTAATACTGGCCGCCATGTATAGTCTATCGTGTGCTGAAAAATGGCGTTAAAACCTACAAACAACAGCAACAACAACAACTAAATAATCAAGAAAACAGTGAACCAAACTGAGCGTTCGAGCTGCACGATGAAACCCAACAAGATGGCGAGATACAGAGAAATTAATGAACTGGACAAATATTTCCACACAGAAAGAATTGAAACGAGAACTCAGGAAACTGACACAACAAGGATAACAGTAGACAAAAAACCGTCAGTGGGCACCATGATATCAGCTTTAAGTCTGAGAAAAACTGATTTCACAAACCTATCGGATAGCATGAACATGAATATGTCTAATGGATTTATCCTAAGACCTAAATGAACTGATCCAATCATGCCAAATGGGAAAATAAAAATCGCCAACGGGACAAAACCTTTTCCAAGAAAAATTAAAAAGAGAAAGGGGGAACTACATATAGTTGACATGCCCATGGAAATCCCACTTGAAGCAACGGTTAGAAGATTCCAAGAAAAACTAAAAATCGAACTCGTAAGGGCAAGATTTGACACAATCTCGGGATATGAAACAAAAAATGGCATCAGAATACTAGAAGTGGAGAAAGAAAAGTTGAACACAATCAAAAAAGTGTTCTTCCTACACGGGTTCCATATAAAGAAGTGGTACAAAGGGTACGTTTTCCATAGAAAATGCCACAGATGCGGAAATACGGGACACACGCCCAAGAAATGCAGTATACAGCATGAAGAAACGAAACAACAGCTACGAGTACAAAAGCTACACCACAGAAGCGAGTTTACACTTTTTCCCCAAACAGACAAAGACACGACCAACAGGATAAATAGAAAATGCGAAAGAGAAACAGGATAAACAACAAAGACAACAATCTCCAGAAAAAGAAAAACAGTTACAAGAAGATAAACAACAACCTTTTCAACAGCAAAAGTCTAAACAACCGCTACAACAACAGAAGCAACAACCAACAGAAAAACAGAAACAAAAAAAGCAAACAACAAGAAACACAACAGAACCAACAACCAAAGCAAATCTAATCAACAAACAACAACTTTTTCAACAACAAAAGTCTAAACAGCAGCAACAACAAAAACAACAACAGAAGAAACAACCAATGGATAAAAAGAAACAACAAAAACAAGAACCGAATGAGAAACAAAAAGAAACACAACAAAACCAACAACAAAAGCAAATGGAAGCGACAGAACAACAACAAAAACAACAGAAACAACAGCAAAAGAAGCAGAAAGGAGAACCCCAATATAAAATAGGACAACAGAAGCAAAAAGAAAACCCAAGGAAAGCATTAACGAATGAGCAGGAAATAAAAAAAAAACAGAGGAAAAGAACCAAGAAAACGAAACCATCTACAAGTCAAGAATCAGAAACAGAACATTTGAAAACTACCCTGGAAGAGAATGAAAGGAAAAGAAAAAGATTTACATGCTATCATACGATGAGGAACTTTACCTGGAAAACACACATAATACAGTTGATATCTCAAGTCTAACTGAATTGGAAAATGAATGAATGAACAAAAAATGGGGGAAAAAGATCCAAAAGGACCAACAACAAAAAAAAGGTCCAAAAAGACACAGCACAAACAACCCATACAGTCTCAAGAAAAACAAACAAATAAGCACAAACAACCCATAAAATCTCAAGAAAAACAAACACATAAGCACAAACAACCCATACAATCTCAAGAAAAACAAAAAAATAAGCAAAACATTAAACAAAATGGGGAAAATACCTAAATATATAAAATAAAAAAAAACTTAAAGAATTTAACAAATAGCATTCAATTTGAACAAATACACTAAGCCTACGGGTACAATTACAGTTAGAAAGGTGGGCCAAACTCCATGGTCTGAAAAGATCAGAAGAGGGAAGCCCCCCCCCAAAAAAAAAAAATCAAAAAAAAAATCATAAACCAGCAATATTTTAAATTTACTCTGTGTTCATAAGCATATTATTTATTCATCAACTCGATCGCTTGAAATGTATGATTTGTTTTCAGTGACAATTAAATATGAATGATTGCTATATACAAGAGACAGACTCTAATATTTAAATAGAGATGTATCCCAATATTCTAGACACAAGCCACAGACGATAATCCGCCACGCTCCATTATCACCCGTGGCACATCAACACATGAAAAGTTATATCGTGCTGTAACAAGTGGATGATGAAGATAAAGACGTTGACGATAACAATGACGATATTGATTATTTTCGATTTTATCGAAGACATGGTTTGCATGATATATTAGTATTTTATTTCTCTACGATAACCAGAATTTGTGAACCAAATAAAACAAGTTCAAATCCATCGTCGTAAGCCACAGACAATAATCCGCTAGGCTCCTTTATTACCCGTAGCTGCCTGTACTGAGATTACATTGTTTCCCGCAAACTGGCATAAACCTGCTTAACCAGTCACTACGAGCGCCAGTAAATTTTTTGTTCTTGCAGTAGTTACATAACATGATCTTTCACGCAGTTTGAATGGGCAAATTCAAGATTCTCTTGCATGTACAGTAACTTATCAATCGATAAAACAGACACATCCATTGAGGTGTACGAGACTGTTACATGTTGTTGATGACATATGCGTACTCGTTAAAAACAAAGAATTCGTAGTACAGGCAGCCATGGTGATACAGAGCATAGCATATTATCACCAGTGGCTTGACCCGATGGACATAGAGAGTGCTTATTCTGCACAACCAATATCTAGAGATAGTGAAGTACCAGATAAAAGCGAGAAGTCACTTTTATGGACGTTATGGAAGGACAACTAACATCATTTATATTTCCAAAGAAGGTCATGAAACGCATACTTAAGAAATTAACACGGACAAATTAATACTTAATAACGGATTCATTGTCTCGTATCATATCTTGAATTGGCTTAGAGTCATAAAGTCATCTGGTTCAGACTGAGTCTCGAATTTATTCAAGCAATGATTTAATTCTTTGCCATATAGTTTAACAAGTATCGAGGTCGGGAGTCTGTGATGGCCAAGTTAAGGATTCAGCTTTGACTAACAACATTAAAGTATTAAATGTAACTCTTACAGCAAGTTGCAATATGCTTTTGTAGAAGATATTTAATTATAAAATTGACTCCCCAGCTAACGTGGACGCTATAATATCTTGTTCCAAATTATTTGAGTCAGTTTAAGAATAACACAAAATAACTGCCATGCAAAATGACTACAATAAAGTCAGGGGCGCCCAAAAAATGGGGAGGGGAGGGGGTGCATGTAATGGTCACCTATTACGTTTCACGGATGCCCATGAATAAAGTAATTAAATGGAATTACATAATGCCCATTTAATTAACATTAACTTGTTGAAAATTTAGAAAATTAAGACTGATTGCGGTACAGTGACACTGCAGAGTGTAAATAAAAGTAATAAACGGGAAATAATATATAATAAGTTAAATAACGTTATAGAAGTTGGTATGGCAAGAGTTTCTGGTTGAATCTGTTACAGCTGCTAGTTTAGGAGTTGCGTCAGCCTGTGACAAAAGACATTTCATACTTCTTGCTTAGCTTAACTTTCTGCACGTTTTTAAAGTTTAAAAAGACAAGCTTTTATATAATATATGTTTTTAATTATCATCTCTGTCCGGCATGTACACACACACACACACACACACACACACAGATACACATTTGGCATACTTCCTACTGCGACAGTCTTAACAGAGTATAGCTTATGTCTAAGCCCATAAAATGTTTATATTGACATCCTCTTCAACTCATCAAGAAATCCAAGAACTTTCTTGTTAGCTAATAGTATTTCACAAATTTTATCATTTTTGTATTCGCATTTTTCATAAAACTGTATATTTAGTTACATATCATGGTAAAATTTGTCTGTTTCAACAATAATACAGACAGAATATGCATAGGTCGTTCATAACTTCGTTTCATCACCATACTGATTCTTTCGCTTGTTGCAGTAGGAGTGATATGTCAGCAGCTTGCTTTTTATGTATATTTAATTTGCATTATTTGTTAGTTTTTCTTAATGATTATATGTTATATGCATTTGTATCTGACCTTATCCAAAATCATCTTCACTGTGTACCTAACAAGGGACATTTATATTCTAAACAAGATAATACATAGCTAATATTTCTCTATGTGTATAGATTAAATATTAGGATCGTTATCAATGGAGATAAACATGTTTATCTAGATCTGGGTCAAGGACGATGGTATTTCCCCATGGAAAAACCTGGTGTACCTGATGCTTACTATGGTCAATATTATACTTTTAGTAATATACATTGTCTCGTTGATGTTCTAGAAAATAACTTTTTACCCTCATCATGGTTCTATTTTTATGTCTTAGTTTTCTTAAATAATGTTATTTACTTGAAAAATTACAAATTCTTGCCTTACATCTTGAAGTGGAATCCGTCTTATTGTTGATTCTGTTTGGGTTCTTTTTTGGATGGAAGTATTTATTCAAATTATTATTCACTGGAAATAAAACGTGCTCTTCAATAATATTCTTGGAAAGAAACATTAATTAGGAATTATAGTGAATTCAGACAAAGACATTTTGAGGCTAAATTATTGTGATACATCAAAATATTGTTAGTACGCCGTCACACTGAAGGCCGTTGGTGCATTACCATGTTCGAGACTACGTTCAATATTTATAGATTACTGCATTTCTATGGGAAAATATGAATGAGTTTTTTGGATGGAATACTATACGACCTTGGGAGTGAAGTATATCCATCCGACAAAACGAGTTCATATTTTCCCATACAAAGGCAGTAACCATTTTATTATATGCTATATTTTAAATTCTACCTAAGGCTTCATTATATAAACAAAATACACTACACGAAACAACGTAAATGAATGTATGCCGTATTCCAAACTAAATACACAAGCGCATTTTTATCATTACACAACAGCAACATTATTACTGCGCACATACCTCCGCCCAGATAAATTTGAACTTAGTCGCGCACTCGACATAACTTTTGAAAGAAAATGGTGTGTCTAGTTAAAATTGAAATTTGGAGTCATATTGTGAATGAATGTGCCTTGCAACAACTTTTCCATTTGATCTGGAATGAATAGATTTTGATATTTTGTTCCATTCTGCGAAATTTGGTGATTATGGACTGGATTTGTATGTGACTATTCCACATGAAATACATGGGATTGAAGAAGATAGGGAGAAGCGTGTTGACCTCTGCAAACATGTTTCCATTTTTGTCACTGAATGTTTGAAATCATAATGTGGGAAAAATATGAAGTCTTTCAATTGCAATCATCAAAAAAAAAGCTATGGAATTTAACGCTTATTTCATTTTGAGTGCAGTAAGGATGATGTAATTGCACTTATCATCGAAATTACAGTACAATTTCGAAATGTGTAATCAAGATTGAGAACCTATGACATGGCTCATGTAATTCGGATTTGCAGAACTAAGCAAGTACATTTTGAGGAAATTCAGAATGTAAAACTAAGTATTGTTTTTTTGTTGCCATTCTTATCACCAGCTAAAGAAGACAGTATATGACTTGTCACTTGTATTTTATTTGTAAGGACCTTATCTTGCGTCTGTTATATAATGTAGCTAGCCTAAATCCGAAAAATTGTATCAACGCGGAATGTGCCAAAGTAGCTGGTATGAGGCAGTCCATGAAACATCTGTTTTAGTTCATTCAGAAACAAATTTAAACAACCACAACGTAAAGCGCCTCTTACGCGAGTGTACATGATTTGTTTACAAATCAAAAAATGCTGGCATCTGCGTCCATTGTTTACAATAGAAAGTAGTTCATTTATGCACGTGAATGCTAAATGTGTATTGGCGCAAGGGTTCAGTATCGGGTAATACTGCACGATTCTGACAATGTAACGTTAATGGGAAAAAAATGAGCATATAATAATGGAACTTATATGGAATACTACTGGAATTCAGTTGTGACTTTACACATTCTGACTTTGATAAAAAGACAATTTGGGATTTAATTCACAATACGGTAAGTTCTTTTCAAATGTTTACTTTGTATACTATTGAAATAAATTATTTCTTGAATTTTACAAAATTTGTTCATTTTCGCTCTTTTCTGTTAATTAGTTTAAGACTATCGATTCATAACAACTTACTACTAGCACTTTAAATCGGTTTGGCTAATGTTGTTTTTGTTTCCTTGCAAATGAAATATTCTTTTGAAATTTAAAATATTTTTTCATTAGCACATATTTTTTTTTACATTAGTTCTCTTTCTTAAATTTTCCAGACAGATGTATTTATCAACTTAAGAAGAATTTTAGCAGCAGAGAGGGTGAACAGACCACTTGCATTAAAGAACATTTATGAAAATAAAACTTCATACGAAAAAAATTAAAAATATAAGGTCAGTAACACAAAACCAAAGCCGAGAGTTTCTCTAATTGGGTTAGTTTTTTTGTTACTTCATTTTTGTCGTTCGTGTTTTTCTAAATTTTAATGCGTGTTTTTGCTTACCCGTAGGTCACGCATTTTTGATCACACCCTCTCTGCTGCTGTAATATGTGAGTAATTAAATCATTATTATATCAGACTCTCAACCAAAGATTGCATGAAGACCTATACGATATCGTGATCGAGGATCATGTAAATGAATCGTGATAAATCTGTGTGGGCTACATTTTGCTTCTGAAAAGAAGTTTTTTGAACTTAATCATGTATATATCCCCTGAACACCTGGCCTGATAAATATTTCGCAGAGTATGTGTATCGACTCCATTAAACACAACTAAAATATTGCGTTATCTCTGATCACTTTAGGTATCTGTGTATATCGCTGAGTAACATATATAACATCGGTGTTTCTGCGTCTGCCTCGATAAAATATCCGAGCTGAATTTGATTGTTTGTCAAGCATTACATCATCGTATACTATGAGATTAATAATAAATCCATCAAGGTCATCCACAGATGGTGCTTCATCAATATCGGTGAAAAAATTAATACTATCATTGCCGTCATCGTCCAACAATTTTGCATTTTCATTAAAATCTTTAAGCAGATCGTAGTATCGCTGATTACCCACGGATGGTGCCACTAAATATAATTTATCGCACTTGAGCCATCTCACTATCAAATTAAGCAATAATTGTAATTTCCCCGATCCGGATGATGGAATTCGGTAATGTTGAAATATGTTTAACTGGTTCTTGCTTTCGTGTCGCTGAGAAATCAATGACATCTATGTTGTACAAATATAATAAATTATATAAATTTATATTGTGTTCGAAACAAAGCATCTACCCTCACAAGTGGCTTAACAATAATAACAACAAAAAAAGTGTGTAAAATGTGGTACAAAAAAAAGATAAATTTATCCCCCTGACACAGTCAGGATACAAACTGTCTGATTGTGATATAGCCTCTTCGTTAGGAAAATTACAAGGAGTCCCATGGGCTAAGTATCCAGGAGAAAAACATCTTCCCGGACATAATTATTGTGGTCCTAGAACTCGACTTGACATCCGACTTGACGAGCGAGATCACCCAAGATCTGGAATGTATCCAATAAATGCAGTTGATCAAGCATGTCACGTTCATGAGGTAGCATATAAAACTAAGGATTTACAATAAGGACATAGTGCAGATGTGAAGTTGATTCACTCGTTAAATTCCATAAAAAATAAATCTTTCAGAGAATCATTAGCTAATTCGTTGATAAGATCTGCGATGAAAGGTAAACGAGTATTAGGGGCCGGTAATTAATCAACCGATTATTATTATTATTATTATTGAATCGATTTATTATAGCCCAAGAGCATATTGGAAAGGTAGAGCAGCGATTAGAAAACTTGCTGATGCAGCAAATGCTACACATTATGTTGCTGCAAATTGGTTAGCACGACAGGCCATATGGCAAATTTATTTACCACCATCTAAAACAATTCAGCATGCACATTTTGATGTCAGTACTTTTAATAACGTTCATCAAGCTGATATTTAATTTTTACCACACGATACTATTAAAATTGGTAGACGTCAATAACGTACATAGAAATACGCGTTAACCGTAGTTGACCTTGCAAGTAGATATAAAGAAGCATTAGCACTATCAACTAACATAGCAGCTGAAGTATCTGCTTTTGCGATGGGCACAGTTACTACAGGTTGACCCTGGCAAAGAATATCTTGGTGCAGTATCATCTCTAATGAAGAAAGAAAACATAACGTCAAAACCAGACGAGGACAAAACGCAATTCATCGCGATCAGGCAATTGTTGAATGATTTCATCGAACACTTGCTGAGCGGTTATTTGGATATCAATGTGCGAGGGAAATAATTCAGAAAGATATGAGATCTCGCGAACGGGTTGCATTATTACCAGGTGCGATAGCCGAGTTAAATAATGAAATTACTCGTGCAATTTATATGAAACCCTTTAATGCAATTACAAAAAAAAATCATATACCAATACAACGACATGACCCCTTTTCAAAACCACCAGTACTAGGTAATGTGACTGTGAGGTATTTATATGAAACCGGTGAACTTGAAGGTGGTTAAAAAAGAAAGAGCGACTGGTCTGATTCGGAGTATTACGACACATAACATTTCCTGCCTGGTAAGATCCACTTGTAGGCCTGCAATCTACAGACTAAATTCAACTGCTCCTCAACGTGGATTTGTACGTGAACAATTACAAGTAATTCCTGATGACACACAATTACCATCGCGTTCACTTTTGTAAACTAGCACCGACGTCGATTACAGTCAAAACAGGTCAGCATCACATTTTCACGTGTATGACCAAAATTAATGTTAGTTATATCTACGGTAAATTGTTATTGTTTGAATAATGCCACAACATTACTGTGTTACAGCTTGCACAATGATTATTTTGGTGTTGTTTCAGCGTCATAATAAATTCAACATCAAGATAAAAGTCACTTTTATTTTTTTGTCACATTGTTTATATTCAACTATTTTTTTCCTTACTACATGTACATCATTATCAATAACATTATCGCTATTACCAGCAGTTTCTGTAAAGTCAATAATAACCAGCCACAGCTGAGATATTCTTCTGACTCGAGACATTGCGAGATAAACTAAATTTGACCATTCGATACGATCATCAACAATCGAAATATTAGTATCAGAAATAGTTAATCCGTATGATGAATGAATCGTTATAGTATATCCTAGCGTCCACAATCCATCAAAAGGTGGTGGTTGACCATGATCGTCGCACATTACGGCAGTATTTTTTGTCAATACCCAATCAATAAATATTTTTAGTGTTTCTAGCGGCACTATACATATTTCATCCCAAATAAATATCCTTGGAATACATCTTTCACCCATTCGCTCAGAAGTCCATGTATCTCCATTCCATCGAAAGAAGTTGTGATAAGTATGAGATTTAACTCCTCGTTCGTTTATTTCTCTGGTGAGTCTATGTGAAAACACAATTATATCAACAGAAATTGACGAACTCTGACGAAATAACTCAACCACGTGTGTTGTTTTACCAGAAGCCCCCATCCATTAAGATAAACAGTATTATGTCTGGCGAATGGATCATTTACCGATGGTGCTGATGATAATTTTGACATTTTATTATTTTTTTTAATAAATATTTTTTATTTCAACGTCGGCAGATTCAGAATAACTAAGTATCTTTTCTAGTTTTATTCTCCATTAGACCCATAATGCATAAGCAACAATATGTAATTGTTCTAACACTCCTTCATGATTCTTTTCTTTTTTTATAAAATAAATCTGTAGCGACTTTAAGGGCAAATTCAGAAAATCTGTTTATCATTGATAATAAATTTATCGAAACATTCGAAAGCATCGAAGATCTTAAATAAGTATACTGTGGTGACTCATCCTCAGTATAACTCACAATTGTACCGAATTTAGTTCCATTTGGCAAGAAAAATGTTTCTCGACTTATAAATATGTTTCTCTTCGTTGTATCAGATTAATTATTGATGATGCTGAACTATAAAATCTAGTTCATCATCATCAATAATTAATCTTATACAGTGTCGTTTATGATCATATGATCCTCCTTGGGTAAATTTACCATTTATTTTTCTGCCAAGAGCTTTTGCGATTTTATTCTCAAAATCGGTTATATCAGGATTTTCATCACCAGGATATTTCTTTTGCTGTGGTAACCAAACTTGTTTCTGCGGACTATATGATATAATTGCTAAACTTACTATCAACAATAATAGAATTTTACATCAAGCATATACCGTAATATTACTGTTGGTGCCCACATTTTTTCTGAAAAGTGTTTGCCAAACCAGATATAACAAACTGAATGAAGATTTTCAACAAACTTAAATAACTCAATACAAGCGAATCCAGTCAGGTCAAATCTGGTCAAGGTCCGTTTAACGATACTCTGGTCATCTCGTGTGTTGGATATCTAAATCGTTCAAAATACTTAGATCACTCTCCCATTCCAAGAAAACTTCCGGGATAACATGCAACAATATTATCTGATATTCCATGAACCACAGTGTCCACATTCGACACAACTCGGTATTACATCATCTAGAAAATCAAACCTCGTAAGCTTCCACAAAGTTATCTCTCTAGCAAAATGAGCCTCGACTGATGGAATTGTAAAACAATTACTGAGTAACTTTTCATGATCATTGGTGTATTTCGACGCAAGATCTTTCATGTTTTGTATGAAGAAATTCTGTTCGATAAATTTCACCATAAGGTCTTACAAACTGATCAAATCTGCTTTTTTCTTCGATACAGATACTTCCAACAGGTTTAGTTAATTTGTCATGACTTTCTTCAGAACTCTGAAATAACCATACTCATACAGGATCATTTTTACTTATCTGGTTAATAAAATCAAATATATCTCCAGGCTTAAAATTTAACAGTTCGATTTCGTGGAAATATTTTATAGCTTTAGTCCATGCATGCTCATTATGACCAATAATTTCAATCGGAGCTCCTTTCGATTTATATTTCGATTTTTACAAAATCTTTCCTCTTATTCCTTCTACTGCTATTGGGAATTTTAATTTCTTTCCTAATTTAGCAACATCATTTATTGTAGCTTCTTTGTGCTTGACTCATTCAGCCCATTTGTTTATTTTGTCACGTCGTAGATCTGTTAGTTTATTTCCATGTATCGCGTTTGTAAAATGTTACATTACTCATTTGGCTACACATTTTATTTTCGAAAATTTCAATGGTTTGAGATCATGAATGCTGGGTTTATCATTCAGCAGATAAATTGCATAAATAACTACAGTAACAGGAGCTGCTCTTTCATAATACGGTTTATCTATACCAGTCAACATTCCTGGTTTAGAATTTTCATTCAGTGTAACAATATTTCCTATGTGAAGATGAACAGGGTCATGTTTGTTACGGATAATCCAAGTATCATCAGGCACTGTCGACTAAAAAAATACAAGTCGGTACTGCTGAAAAAACTGGTTATCTCAGATTTAATGCTGGAGAAAAGATATCTCTGTCATAAATTCGTATACAAGTGTTATCACGGATTAATCAAAAATGGACTTGTGATTGATCATGGCAATGGCAGAAAAATCGATCATTTCTTGGATTATTTACGAGCTGTTACACAGGCAACATAGCAAATTTGGAGATACTGGGAGATGTAAAATACTGGCGAATAAGGTGGCTAAATCTGTAAATACTGAGACTGGAGAAGAAATAATATTTACATCGATACATGCAGACATTTTGATATTCACAGGCATTCGGTACAATAGATAATATTACCAGATCAGCATTTTCGAAGAAATATAAACACAAATGTTTTAGTATCTCCTGATTGTTAGAGACAAACAAATGGAGATAACTCTGTTAAAGCAAAGTTCTCTCCAGTAGAGTAATTAAGTCGTTATCCTGCTTGTTGCTGCATAATGGCCTCAGTATTTATTTTTTGTGTCATTCAGTAACAAATTATCTTCAGTAATTTAACCAACTGTGTGATAATTAGTATCAATGAAGTAACATAATTTTGTAATAATTCAAATTAGTAGAAGGATATTTATATCTTCTAATTCCTTCTCTGTTAAAGTCAGAAAAATGTCACGCCCGCTTGTGTAATGCAGTAGTTATTTTTAGATCTCTCTGTTATATAGACACATGTATTTCAACCTTGATTTTGCCAATGCAGAAATATAATGTGCGATTATTTTAATAAAGTGTGTTCTGGAAAATGAAAATAAATCCACACTGTAGTTTATATACTGATCATAGGTAGGAATCCAGCATAGGTAACTAGTACGTAGAGCAGTGGCAGAGTGGCTGATTCTCGTACTCGAGGTTTGTCGTTCCAGTTCTGTGACTGACAAACTTTCGACGGTGGCAACATTTCATTAAAAAATGTGGAGGCTCCAGCCCCAAGTATTTTACGTACACCACCTCACCACGTCGAACAATGTGGTGAGTTCATTTTTCACTCTCCTCAGGGTTTGATATGGGTGTGTGTGCATGAAATTCAAAGGCCTAGAAAACATGCTGAATCTCTAAAATTTCATTTCATTTAGGGATTCGCTGGAGGTGGATGTCTATGTATTTGGAGCCTCCAAAAAGAAACCATAGCGTGATGTGAGCTCTCAATTTCACTGGAGGGTACCCCACACAAAAACATTTGGCAAGAATGTCAGCCAAAAAGAAAATCCTCATAGGGTGCCATTTTGATTCTGATCTTTTTTTTATTCTGTTAATAATTTTTTTAATGTAATTTTCTGTTTTTGATGAGATTTTTATTACTTAGAGTTTTAAAAAAATTGTGTTATATATATTTTTTATTTCCCCTGATTATGAACCAGGATTTAAAATCAATCACTAACGTGAAGATCTATGATCTTAAATACAGATTTATATTCAGAGTTCCATTTTGTAAATCAAGTAAACATCCGGATTGGTCATCGCAAATAGAGCGGACTAATGGGTTCTTGTACGATCAAATATCCAGGAGGTACTTGAGGTGTAAATGTGTATAAAATATATCCTTGCTGAGACTGACTAGATTTTCAAGATTAACTGCAATTGTTGATGTTATATTAACAATTCCTGGTGAAATTTGATGGCCGACACACTACAGATTATTGTTTCAGAATACCTACTGGCAGGGCTATTTTTCTCCATGGCTCAACAATGTTTAGAAAGTTTTCATTAAGATCGTTTACCGATTTTTTTTTATAGCTCGTCAGCGGAAAGTACTGGTATTACAAATTTTTAGCAAATCTGCTTTGGCTATTTTATATTGATCAATAAATACATTTTGAGTGTTGTATTATATTCAATACCTTTTGAGGTTTGTCCACTTCAATTCTTCATCAAACATCACCTCTTCAATGATATGCCAGTTGAGATATTCCTGATCTGAAGCAACTTGATTTAAATGTTTTTTTTTATATTTTTTTAATTTTATTGACCATCGTAATAGGTTGACCAGTGGGTCGGGGAACCATCCCAATGTGACCTTACAATCAAACATTTCTGTTTATCATATAATTTAGGGATAAGAAATATAATTTACAGGAAAAGAAAACACACACACAAGCATGCACACATGCATATGGCACACACTCTATGTGACATGGACTTTTGTGATATTACAGTATTTTGTTCCTGTTTACCGTCAAGTCAGATACAAGTTACATGTTCATTATTGAGGTCCATTTTTAAAGAAATTGGTCTTCTTTTTTATTTACCTTAGCAGTATTTTTTCAATGTTCTTATGCATTGCAACTATTGGCTTAAAAGCAAAATTAGAAGGATTTTTCATATTGAATTTGCAAGTATAAATATAATATTTTGCCATAATAAGCAGGAAATTACACAAACTGTCCAGTTGTTCACTCCCTAAGAATGTTTCTTTTTTTTTGACAAATGTACAATATTTGGGCAAAAAGGTGCAAAAATTTCAAAGAAACGGTACCAAAACTGTGAAGTAATACTGCAGTCATAAAAGAGGTGCTCAATACTTTCATTTTGACTCTTACAGAAAATACATTTGTTGTCATCTAATATGTTAATTCGTTTCAGAAAATCATTAGTAGCGATTATTATATGGATTAATTTAAAGTTAAAACAGATCAACTTGGTATCCTTGGTACAGCATTTCGTCCAGCTATAATTCTCAGACCACTCCTCACTATTTATGTTTTTATTAAATACTTGCATCCAGGTTTCTTGCTTCGCAGTGTGTTGCTTTTTAGCTTTATTTTAAAAAAAGATCTTTGTAAACAAACTTGAGTGAATTTTGCTTTTGCAAGTTCATTGTTTTATCCTCCTGCTTATCAAAATTATTATGTACTAAATGGTTTTTTATGGCATCTTTCATTGCTTTTGTAATTTTGGATATTAAGGATTATTTTAAAAAGTCATCGCTTCTGGTTTTTTGTTTTATCACTAAAAAAGGTATTAAATTACCGTGATCATCTACTAGATCATTCACAATTTCAAAACCGGCTTCTGTCCAGCATTTGTATTGATAAAACATTTTGGGGGGACAAAATTTAAAATATTCATGAATAGATGATATTCGTTAGACTTTGTGGTTCCTCTTTCCAATTAGATACTGCCAAATTACATCTCCCCCAAAACTGTTTTTAATGAACTTACTAAATTCTTCTAATTTCCTACAACCTAAATTCCAAATATCCTTTCTAAGTATAGTTGTATTGACTAAGTTCTGCCACATTCCATTTTCCATTTCCAGCAATCTTTTAACCCATCTTATCTTAATATACCTAATGAATGAAAATAGGTGTATATTTAGTCCTTCCTCGTTTTCTGGGGAAACTAGTATATCACGTTTTATTCTCTCTACTTTAGTGTGATTTAGTTCTACTTCAACTTTTGCTGCTGGGTTTGGAAGAGCTGAAAAAAGATGTATGAATATGGGCAGAACAAGAGTTTTTACAACAATTTCTTTACCAACTATTGACAGATGTCTTTGACTCCAGCTTGCCAGTATTCGTTTCACCCTTGTTAGTTTCTTCATATAATTAATTTCCACCATTTGTTTTAAATCTGTAAAAATTCCATGCCAAAAAGTGAAAAGTTAGAAAAGGACCAAATTAGCCCCATTTCGGGACATGTTCTTTCATTACAAAATTTCCTGTTTCCAATCCAAAAAGCATTTATTTTTGTCATGTTACATTTAAGTCCAGAAAAAAGAAAAACACCTGCAAGACATTCATAGTTGCTTCAAGAGAAAGTTGAGATCCATCAAGAATAATAAAAGCATCATTGGCATACTGACATCGGATGTCATGCCAATTTCCCCACAAACAATTCAACAATTGTTCTCAAACAATCTTCTTTCCTCGTTCTTTTCCATGTTTTCCATTCTTTGAATTCCTCCCTGCCCTCTGGAGTCACACACCAAGAACGTTAATGGCTAGTTTCTTGCCCCAACTTCATAAATTTCATCAAACTGACATGAATTTCTTTTCCCTATACTCAAGTCATCGTGTTGCTGATATTGTTCTGTGGCAGGAACATATTAAATTTCATTGACTATAAAAAGCGTGTGCCCATGATCGAGTGCATGAAACAATTTGAAACTCACCAACGTTCCTGTTAAGGATCATTCTTGATCATCATGGCGACAAAGCTGGTCTTAATATCATGGCAACAAGGGTAGTCCTAATTACATATTTCAACACGAGTACGGCATAAATGAAACATAGTTATCCCTAATAATCATTAGGTAAAACAAGATCTTACAAGTCTGACAGTGGCAACACAATGCATTTTGCTCAGACCACCAATATTGGCAAATGTGTTCCACTCCATGTGTTCTGTACACGTTTTATGATGACCAGCAGGGAATCGACCATATTCACACACCCATAGGTACAAGGAATACACACTGGATTTTCTCTAATTGAAATTTTTCCACTTCGTACAACATGTGTGTAGCATTCGTTAGTCCTATAAAAAAAAAATTCAGTGGATTTAAAGGTTGAAAGTCCACCACACAGCAATCTTAGGCAATGCGTTTAAATCCTCTGTCCGTTTTTAAAGATCGATCAAAGTCCTGCTCCCACATTTTAATAAATTGGTATCATTAACTTTCTAAACACTGGCTGGCATTGTTGATATGTTTAGTTGTACAACTCTTTTATTGTAAATTCTGAGAATAAATTTTTCAGGTCTAGTTGAGGAAAACAAGTTGAACCTCAATGAACTAAACATCCCTAAACAATTTATGCACTGAGTGCTTTCCAAATCCTAACTATGCACAAAAAATGGTTAAAAGTTTCTGCAGTTTCTAGCACTTTGTATCCACATGTCTTCAGTATCAAATACGTACTGAAGCCAGCGCAAGGCTTTTGCTAAATATTGACAGCAGAAAAAACAATAGGACTGAGGCGGTGTGATTACTAGTTTGTTTTCGGGTATCAACCTTTTGCGATCAACTCATCAACATGGTTTAGCAGTAGTAGAAATTCCCTTGATGGGATCATTACCTACTTGATCCCGAAATAATGTCGAAAATTTTCCACAATACCACCATAAAATGTTTTTTTCTTTTTTAAATTTAAGAGTCAAAATAGGGGAGCTGGTACCAAGCGTAGGAAGATTTCATTGTTCTCTGTATATACTGTCATAGTGCACTACATGCAAATATGGTAGCACATCATGTACATTAGCTCCGGTATTGAAAAAATGTGATAAACGCTTTTTACCATTTCCGTTATTCCAAATGTTTAGGTACTCTACTCAAACAATAGCCTAATAACTTTAAATTGCATGTTTCCCATATTCATGTAAGTAATTTTGGCTCCTTTTATGGTACCTGTTAGAAACGCAGTTCTTTATTCTGAATATTTCAAAAGAAAGTGTTAGTCTTAGCCCGATAAATTACTATAGCGTATCCATGGCAGTCATAATAACGAGCAACTTTTCTTCACTTCAAGTGTTGTAGGTGGGATCTAAAATCCATTCTGTAAAACCATAAGAATTATGACAGCCTCAGAATATCTTTTCTTGTCCTCCTAGTATAATGATGAAAAAGGATGTCTGATGCATGTCTGCGTCTATGGACAAGGTGTAACAGGGAGAAGGCGAAGAGGAACCGTAAATCGGCGCCACCCATGTTTACCCTCTTTGGTTTACCCACACCTACTCAAAGCTCTCTCAGAAAATAGAGTTACTACTAAAAAATGATTCCTACTAGTACAAGTCACATAGCTCATGTACGCGGTCTAAGTCACTTTTTGAAGCTACAAGTGTCATTTTGGAGAATTTGATCACATATACCTATACCTATATATATATATAGAGTTTATTCTCTTTATTCTGAGCCTTGTCCATCAAACTTCCATTAAAGATTATTGTAAAAATCCCTCTAAAAATGCTTAATGGCAAATTCAAGTTTTAGGCATAGTCAAGCAGGCAGGAAGATCTCGTTTATACCGGTTTCGTCGTGCGCTATGAGGTAGTGGGAATGCGCCTGCAGTAGGGAAAAAGTTGTACTCCAAACATAAACAGAGACGCGACAATGTCGTGATTTATAAACACAGCCTGGGAAACCACCCGCGGGAAAAAAGTCAATTATGTAACTTTGTATATATCTTCTGTATGGTAGGTCATATCTTTTATTTCAATTTGAACACAATACCTATTTTTGCCATACTAGTATACATGTATGAGCTTTAGTCCACGCAAAAGATTGGTCAAATTTTACATCAGGTTAAATTATCATTTTGAAGAAATATCATATGTACATGCCAAGTTGAACATCCATACAGGAGATAATTAAAGATACACGTGACTTCTTGTTCACGCGATCGTACACTTGATTCCCCCTGTACTAGTAATAGTTTAATCCAGTAAAGACTTGCTTGACCCGGTGTATGTCGAACTACCATTATAAAAATCCACAGCGATCAATAATTTTTGCCTGGAAATTTTTTTATGACAATTAGTGTGAAGATCACTCAAAAATCATGACTGAATAAACTTTGTTATAAATATATTACAACTAAATTTTATAAATAAAATTATATTTTAAACCAATATCAGTAAATGCACTTACATGACCTGTGTGACTTGTACTTTGTATATGTTTTCTATGTTTGTATATGTCTGTTCACAAACTTCAAAGCCCTTTCTTCCCCGTATTGTGCAAGATAATGTGTGTGTGTGTGTGTGTGTGTTGCGTGATGTGATAGTATGTTTGTCTGATTTCATCCCCCTTTGCCCTTTTCAATGGACAGAATATGTTGGGTCTATTAGTGCAATTTGTTGAAAAGTATGCTATTCATTATTGGTCACTACATACAGCTTGTTAGATACTAATAACAAGTGCTGGATAGTAAACAAAATGTAGGTGGTGGATACTTATCAAAATGTGGGTGTTCGATAGTATTAAATAAGTAGGCGTAGGATAATACAAACTTAGCGCTGGATATTTATAAGGAAGTATGTGTCTGATAGCAGATCACTAAGTTATGGGACAGTTGATAAAGTAATGTTAAACTCCCATTTGGGTACCTATTTTTCAGCCAAGAGGAGGGACACTTTGAACATTACCATTCCAAGTCGGGTCCGTAAATGTTTCAACCTAGAGGAGAGATATTTTAACATTACTATTCCGGTTTGGCTCTATATGGTATGCTATTGTTAAACTACGGCATAATGTTAATCCAGTAGGACTCTCGAGTACTGAGGTTGACAATTTCAAATAATGTATACAATATTTCCCCACGAAGATGGCAAATCACTTATAACAAATTAGCATAGTACCCTCAATTTGAAATTCACTTTTCATGCCATATAGTCCCCCCACCCCTGTATAAACCCATGGTATAATATTAAAAACAAGAAATTTGTTATACTTCTTTTGCAAAGAGTGGGTCATAAAGTTGCAACATTCCCATTCTGAAGTATGTTCTAAAATGCAGTAAAGCAGGTTTGGTTTTGTTGAAAGCGGGAAGATTTATACCAGAAAGTGTCTATGATGTATTTTTTTAAAAAAAAGGCTTCAAATGAAGCAAGAAATTTCTGTTTACTTTTTGCATTGGATGCAAGTTATGATGTAGAAAGGTCATAACACTGATAATGCTCGTAAATATTTAAATGTGGGTATGGTGTTAAATGGCAAGATTTCTCAAGTCTTTTATAGTGCCAACCACAATGTGTACTGACACTGTGAATACGATGGAGTTTATGTCATTAAGTGTTTTATAGTGCCAACCACAATGTGCACTGAAACTGTGAATACAAGGGAGTTTATGTCATTAAGTGTTTTATAGTGCCAACCACAATGTGCACTGACACTGTGAATACAAGGGAGTTTATGTCATTAAGTGTTTTATAGTGCCAACCACAATGTGTACTGACACTGTGAATACAAGGGAGTTTATGGCATTAAGTGTTTTATAGTGCCAACCACAATGTGTACTGACACTCTGAATACGATGGAGTTTATGTCATTAAGTGTTTTATAGTGCCAACCACAATGTGTACTGACACTCTGAATACGATGGAGTTTGTCATTAAGTGTTTTATAGTGCCAACCACAATGTGCACTGACACTGTGAATACAAGGGAGTTTTCCTTAAGTGTATTATAGTGGTAACCACAATGTATACTGATTTTATTGGTATGAACGCATAAAGTTTAAGTACTTTAGATAATATTATGAGCATTTATTTTTGGTAGTAGTTGTAATATCCAAGCATTTTTATTCTCATCCTTATTAAATATTCAACAATACAAGCTGTTAAGTGGCTGGTCTGGGCAGGCAGCCTAGACCTCTAATTCAATAGTGCAAAAAGTGCGCACAAACATGAAAAATAATCGACTCATTAGCTAAGAAAACAGACACCCAAAAATATAATATATTTTGTCTTGTAATTTCTTTAATGCTTAATCCAATCTTAAAACAGTTGGAAAATAAATTCAAGCCAAAAACAAAACAGGAAAATTAAGGGTTGTTCTACAAATATAGAAAAATATAGGATTCTTGACGCTCTAGATTAGAAAATTAAATAGAAAACTTTCTTGATTCCATTCACAATGTGACACTTTGTTTCATGTGTGGCTATTTTCAAGATAATTTTAGATTATATTATTCTCTAAGCATATTTCTTGCATTCACAAAATAACACTTTGTTTTACATGTGAACATTTAAAACAAATTCACTCTTGGATTATATTATTCTCCCTGAGCATATTTGTACACCAAATATTTCTAAGCAACATTTGTTTGATTTTCCAGTATCAATTTAATTATCACTGTGCATTCTCTCTCCCTCCCTCTCTCTCTCTCACACACACATTTAAAAATCATTCAGCAAAGAGAAAGTGGGTTAAATCTCTCTCTTTTTGCCACTCTCACACAAAAATTAAAGTAACTATGTGAAATAGAAGGCTGTGCTACTTAATTCTGACCTTCTGAAAATTGGAACCGATATACGGTTACATTCAATTTTTGGTTTAATGAGAAAATTTCAGAGGTGATCTGAATGAATTCCAATTTGAATGTGATGATGTGCCAATATCCTGGAATCTGGCAGTAGTTAACTAGTCTTGATGTGTCACAATGAATAATCTAAAGTGTCCCTGAACGAATTCACAGTAATCTCAAAATAATAATAGAATTCAAGAAGTATTAATTAGTACTTTGAAAGTCCAGTGAATAATTTAAATAAATAACTCTCTCAAACAAAACTGAACACACCAGTAAGACCGATTCCTCATAATGCAGGAATGAGTCATCCTGAACCAAACAATTTTATGTATCCCTCCACTTGACCCAGGTTGCAATTATAATTTTCTAAAGATACTCTGTCAGCTTAATGGAAAATTTGTTTCTGGAACCTTCTAAGGTCAGAATCAAGATATGAGTAAACATGTTAATAATTAATAATTATCTTAATACATAACATATCATGATTGAAAAATATTAACTATCTATTATGTTGTTACAAAAGAAATTTCACTAGTAAGGTAGGCCCTTACAATCTATAATTATAAACAAAAGAAATATTAAACACACAATACAAATTAAATATGCATAACACATCCCCTCATAAAGGAAAGGAAAGATTTATACCATAAAGCTTTCTTTCACATATTAATCAAATATACATATGATGCTATTAAAATTACATAAATGTCACAATATATACACACATAAAAATATCTTAGATTATCTTTACCATTGATGTGCAACATATCAGGTTTATTTCTGAAACAAAAAACTCCACCCTAACAATTTCTGATGTATTTTTCTTCATTTTTAATAAAGAAGGGGGCTTCTGATCACTGAATACAGTAATCGGAGAAGACACTGGTATAACCAATTTACACTTCAGAGTTATGCAAACCCAATATCAAAGCCAAACATTTCTTATCAGTTTATTTTCTGATGCTTGCTTAATTTTGTTTTGAAATATAGTATACTGTATGATAAACACCATTTTTCTCTTTCTGAATTGATACTCCACCAATCCCAACATCACCAGCATCAACAAACCGTAAAAGGCCTTGTTGATTATATGCTAGAAAGGTGAAGGAGAATATTTCATAATAAATGGCAACACTTCATATTGATAAAGACACAAATGCCAAAATTTTCTTTTCCCTTTCTGTTGGTGGAATTTGCCAGAATACTTTCAAAATGTCATACTTGGTGACATATTGTGCCTTTACAATTTTGTCCATGTAGTCATCGATTCCTGGCATTAGAAATTAATGTTTTGGTGACACCATTCACCTTTCTATAGTCAGTGCACAGGTGGAAAGTACTATCAGGCTTTGGCACTAGAATTAGTCACTTTTCCTTGGTTCAACGAAACAAATCTCAAGCAAATATTAAATTTGTTTCTCCAAACATTCCTGTTTGAAAGGATGCATGCTGTTAGGATGCCGTTTCACATGTGTGGAGTCCACAATTTCAATGTCATGGTAAACTTTGTTCTTTTCGGAACATTTGGATACAACTGCTCATATTTAAATAATAACTGTTTTAGTTCACTCTTTTCTTGTGACTGTAGATGTGAAGTTTCTTGTCCAGATTATTCAATATTTCTGTATTCTGTAGATCGGTTCAATCAAAGTCACCATAGTCCAATTGCATTCTATCATTAAAATCCTCTGTGTGTGGGATATGTGCAACTAAACTGAATGAGTGATTAATATGGCCATCTCTACCTACATACTCCTTTAATATATTTATATCACAAAGTTGTTTCTGTTTTCGCTTTCCAGCTTCCAAGAGTGTTAATGATATGATTTAAGTCTCTGACTTTCTTTTCGACTGTGTAACAAAAATAATACTTAGCCTAAAGAGCACTCTGAGGTATAGGTATGAAAACCTGAACTTTATCACTGAAAAGTACTTTCCATTGTATGAAAGCCATAGTGTTACGTGTTTAGGCTCTTACAAAACGTAACAAGAAAAAAAGTGAAGACAACGAGCTTTATAAAATTTAACAAATAATTTATTTCCCTAGAAAAACAACATAAAAATGAGAAAACGAACTTACGAATCAAATCAAAAATTAATCCAATTAAAAAGACCTAGCAAGAAAAAGTCCTAATGAAACTGAGTTTGAATCCCAATGAAATCCAAAATGGAAGACGATGTATGCTGTGGTCAGCATTGTCTTGACGTGTCAACAGTTCTTTATTGAATCACAAAAAAATAATATTCCAGTTTTTGAATTCTACGTAAATTTTGATACATGTCTTTGTCCAAGAATTAATTTAGAGCACTAGTATTTCCAGGGAAAACAAACTTGAAATCCAAATAAATTTAAGAAAACAGAATACATGTAATTAGCCAAAAACTGGTCATAACATGAAACACTTTAACTTCTCAATTGTTAAGGCACTAATAACTATTACTTCTCAAAATATTAATAATAAATATAGCTACAATGCAAAACAGATACCCCGATGTGAGTCAATCCTCTGAAAAGACCAGAATTTGTAACAACTGCTACATATTTGTCACGTACTCCAAGTATGACCTAGATTTAACTTTATGAATCTTACTCTGAGAAAGAATAAAAAAATATCAAAAATGTTGTTTACTTAAACTCTCACTGATTTCTGAATCAAGGACAGGAACTAGGTCAGCATTAGATACAAAGTTTCTATTATTAGTTGTTTACTAACGAATTAATTTCTGGATGATGTCAAATCCAGTAAATAAAATTACATTACAATAGCAAGTAATGGAATAAAAAAATTAAAACTTATAAACAAATAATTTAATTAAATTAAACATACATCACAATAGCTTGAGTAGGGGGGAAGTTTCATTTTTGCTACTTCACAAACTTTTGACAACTTATTTTTGAAATCAGAAACATAATCTAGAAGATTAATGTCTAAATCTTAATTTGAAAGAAGTTCTCTTTTAATAACTTCAATGGCCCACAGGCAGTATATCAGAAAACTAGTCCAAATGGACTAAAAGCCTAACAATTCTTGAATTGATTCCCAAACAGTAAATAACTGTAAATCTCTACCCTCTTACTAATCTTTTCCTGTATCAAAAACAATATGACCAAATCAAATTCTTCCGAGCTTAATGAAATCTTTCTAAAGCCCCTTGGCATTCAGGAGGATAGTCAGAAGATTCAAACTGTTGGATGCCTAATTCATGCATAACTTGCTGGAATATTCCAGACATAAAAGTTGACCCTTGATTAGACTGAACAAATTCTGGAAGGACAAAACTTGTATGAAAAAATAGGTAATGAAAAAGAAGAAGAAAAAAAATGTTATCAGCGATTTTACTTTTTACTATGGTTTTTACATTCATATTCCTCAATGAAATTGCCTCTGGAAACCTTGTGAATTATGATCAAAAAGTATTGGCAGCCTGACTTAGATAGATAAGGGATCGACACAGTCTACCGTTATTCTGCTAAATGGTTCATCAAATTGAGGAATTGGTTGTACATTAGACTTAGGTATCTTCTAATTGGATTTTCATACCATTTAACAAGCGTAAGCGATCTACAGTATTTACAAATATCACTTTTAATTTTCAGTAAATAAAAATTATTCAAAAACTCAGGTGATAAGACTTACTGACTCTTAAATGACCAGCCAATGATGTTTCATGAGCTAGACTAAGAATTTGCTATCTATACAACTTAGGAAGAACAAACTGATACCTTACGGACCAATCTTTACCAGCGGGTACCTCGTGTGGTCTCCATTTTCTCATAAGGACCCAATATTTCAACCAAAAAAAAAAAAAAAAGGAACTTTTGTGGCTTCAGTTTCGAAAAAAGCATTCTGAAAAAACAGAAGGATTCAAGATCTTCTTCCTGTTCAACAATGAATGATAGTCGTTATCACCCTGATTAAAATAGAGAGAATGAGCAGTAAAAAGAGGACTGATGTGCTCAATACCTCTAGAGTGATCAATACATGGAGCGCGCATGACTTGATCAAAAGACTGACCAATAAATAAGTCAGCTAAAGGAATAATTTCCTGATCAACGTCATTCTCAAGAGCTCTTTCTGCTATAGCTTTAGTAACTGCTTAACAAGATCAACGTTTTGATCCAAACAAGGTCTGTCAGTTACAAGTTACTAACCACAATCTTACCTTCAGCTGGTAATATATTAATACTTTGAATAGGTAAAGAAGGCCATCTTCCGACTGTCACGAGTCCTGAAAATAAGCCTGATAACAAATTTACACAGCGGAGAGGAACTAAACAAAGCCGCGCTATATTCTCTGAATAAAAACACTTCCATTAGAAGAAGACTTCTCAGATAAAGGCAAAGTACCTGCTAATAAAAGACTGTGAAAAGCTCATGTGTCCCTTTATACTGTAATAGAGATAAGATTGGCAGAATCAACAAGGGATGCAGAAACTTTTGACATTAATGGTTCATGATCCTCCATAATAAAATTAACTGTTTTTTTTAAAACAAATATATTGAAGACAATTCATGACTGTGACTTTTATGTCTTTTAAATAAGAGAATTTAGAATAGCTCTGTCTTTATGAGACTGAGATGGTCCTTTACCAAAAGAACTGCTGAGAGGAAGACTGATTCATAAATGAAACTTGTGAGTCAATGAATACTCGTCAGCTGTACAAGCATCATTGTCCAAAGGTTCCACCATTTTTCTCAGCAAGAAAAGTCTTCATATTGCTATGGATGTAATCCTTGAGCTCTTCAATTAATATGATCGTAATCTTTATCAACCTTCTTGGCCGAGGAACACCTGCTAAATGGTTTGTATTTTTCCTTTGCAAATTCGATGCAGTTTTGTCCAATTTATTTTTTTAAAGTTCCACAGCCTTTGTTGATATGCCTCTGGAACCAACATTTAATCCGTTAAACTACATTTCTTATCCGCATCATATTTTGCAGTTTGTTGTGCTGACAGTAAAGTGTAGACTTCATGAGCTTTGCCAATAGATACAATTTGTAATATTCGAGTCCAGTGTCCTCTTTGTCATTTCAAATATTCAGCAATTTTCTCTAAACCTAACATTTCTAGTAACATTAAAACCCGAACTTAGGTGTGACGAGAGAGAGAGAGAGAGAGTGCTTTCACATGCAAGTTCTTAGTTCTACTGAGATATATTACATTTACATTTCTTCTTTTTTCTCTTTCTTTCTGCATTTGCATCTTTTCATTTTTCAATTGCATCTATAGCTGCATTTGCATCTCTCTCTCTCTCTCTCTCTCATTTTCCTCTGCACAGAATTAAAACCTATTCTGCATTTGTCTCTCTCATTCCTCAATCTGTAATTGCATTGGTCTTCCTTCTTTCTCGCTTTGAAAGTGAAGCCTTCTTAACCTGATTTCAATGGGGTTTTTTTTTCTTCAGTTTCAATTTTTTTTCTTTCATTTTGAACCAGATAGAGACCAACTGATCAAACCCAAAGCACTTCTATCCCAAAAATTATTTTCCATCAAACACCGAACCAAAATATTTGTTATTTCTTACTTCGCTATAGAAGCATTTGCTTCAAAAATATCATTTTATCTGGAAAGGTGAAGCAATTTGTCCTTTTCAAGAACCTTAACGCTACCTAGGTAGGGTTTAAAATAACATTCTTGCCTTTAGATGACATTATGATAGCTTGTTACGTTTGCATTAGATTTCCCAAACGTGTAAAATTAGAATACCAGGAGACTGACAAAATTCCAAAGAAAGGGAAATGAAATTTCAAAAACAACTTGAAATTTTCTGAAATATTTTAGGGATATGTCAATTTAGGTTGAGCTGCCAATCTTCTGTTACGAATTTCTTACAAATAAAATGTCACTATATATATATATATATATATATATATATATATTTATATATGTGTGTGTGTCTCTCTCTCTCTCTCTATATATATGTTTCATTTCATGATATGATATTGATAAAATATAAAATAACATTGCGTGTTAGACTTGACCCTAATCCAAAATCTACTTTATTTTCTACTTGACCTGAATCATTGATCTTTTTTAATTCTGTAAACGGTAAACAACCAATACATATCCAAATAATTTCATATGAGAAAAGAGAAGCAAACATTTATTTGCGTCTGGGTCTAGGTTTTTTGAATTCCCCTGAAATATACCTTACCTACCTGATCTATTCCAAATTCTATATTATAATTTTATTAACAGACCTTCTAATTATAACTAAAATATTAGTTTGTGAACATTAAGAGGCTTCTAGAAGGTTATTTTCCAATAAGTAATAGCTTTTTTGTGTGAAGAAGATGCTAATGGTGATCTGAGGTCAAGTAGAGGATTATATATTCTTGTTACTAGAAGAATCAATTATTTATGCTATTTGATCTTGAGGGAGAATCTGCTGTATTATTATTGTATTCAGTAGTTCATTTGGGCTGTAATTTTATTAATTCAAATTATTTAATTCAAATGATTCTTCTCTGGAAATACAAAGTGCTCTTCAAAAATAACATTATTGGATACAGACTTGAACTTATAGTGAAACTGCAAATAAGGATTTAATTCTTAGATTGTATTATTGTGATCCAACAAAAGACTATGTAGATTGCCACAGGCATATCATTACTTTTCAGCATTGGATTTAATTTGGATATCCACTAACGTTTATTCAGAATATAATTATTAGGAAGTGTGTCTGTAATTCTATGATTATTTGGGATTTAATTCACAATACCATATTTATTTTTTATATTTTCACTTTTTATTTCAGGTGAATAAATTAACTGTTGAATTTTACAGAGCTCTTTGCTTCTCACTATTTTCTATTATTTGATTTAAGACCACCCACAGAGTGAAAAAATAAAAAATAAACATTGTTGGCTTGGCTGGCAAACCTAAACAAGCGCAGTTAGGTGTGCAACCACCAACACCCCATTCTAAGACCACAATTTCAGCTGAACAAAGGGACACAAAACATAAGCCAGGACAATCAAGAAAAAATAATAATACTAGAACAAAACAAACAGCAGTACCAAACACATCAGCATCCGCCATATAATTCAAAATTCAGATCAACCAAAAACAAAGTCAACAACAAACAAAAAATAACAAATATAAAACACATTTTACAAATCTACTCTTGTCAGTAAGTATTAAACATACATTCACTAACGACATAAATATACAACACAGGGTGTTACTATAAAATAAGTATGAACTGAGTTCTACAAACACTCACTTGCGAGACTTTGGCTGCCCCATCTTCGCTAGCCAAGGTTCTGACAACCCTATCTACACATTGGCATATTGAACAAACATTTCTGTGATTCGGGTCTTTTAATTTCAGCCACCATATCCTATCAAAATTAAGTTGTTCAAATTTGAACACTGTTCCTACGTGATCAAGTCAAGGGGTTCACACAACCTAAATGGACTGCTAAATAAACAATTTTCCTCTGCCGCTCAGTGTTTGCACAAATACCTTTCACTTGAATACATCTGTAATGGCTTCCCTCTGGTACATACTTTCAATGCTAAACTTAACAAACATGAAATCTAATAGATATTGCTTGGACAAGCACCAATGTAGCCGTTCGATCTGCCAAGGTGTAGATAGGGTTATCTGAATCTTGGCTAGAGAATATGTGGCTGCCGAAGATGGGAGAAAAACGAATAAATAAATAAATGTATTAATGTTAACTGAAATTTTAAAAATAATAAACAAATAACAGAGGGTTATTTCTCATAAATACGCGATAAAGAGAGAAGACAGGATGTAGACCACAGACATATTCTCAGTCACTGAAAACGAGGGCATGAAAAGATGGGTACACAAGCAGACAAACGGGGGTTAGGTGGTTGGGTTGGTAAGATATACTACACATTTTTAGTTAAAATATGCAGACCAAACAAACAGCCAGTACAAGAAACAAATTTTTCCTTTTTCATTGAATAGTTGTTGTCTTTTTCTGTTATATAAAGGACTGATGAATAAACAACACATAACATATTTGATCAAAGGAGAGGGAGAGAAAGAGAGAACTCGCTAACTAGAGATAGTAAATAAATCAATCCACAGGAAGGACACAAACTTTTTTCAATGGGTGGTGAAATCAGCCAAAAGGGTTTTTAACATCTGTGGAGAAGAATACAAGCCTATTTTCAAAAACAATTTAGGGGATGGAACGAATGATGACCTAGCAATGGTATTCTAACCAATTATGCCCCAATCCAGAAAGAAAAAAGAAACTAAAGGGAAAAAAATACCTTGAAATATATTTTTTTGTTTTTAAATATTAATCACAACAAACTGGACAGGGAGAGGGAGGCATTACTAAAAATATATAACATACTTTAACGTTCAGACAAATGGGAGGGGTACATCATAATCCTGCTAGTTTATCATTGCCAACAGTGAAAGAAAAGCTTTAAAAGTTCAGTTGTTGATATTGACACTGTCTGACTGTTGATCTTTTGCTTTAAAATTAAAATACAAAATCTCTGAAACACTTGTAATTGGATATATATTCTGATGCTACATTAGATTTATTTTATCAAATAATGAATTGATATACTGCATCTTGTCGAGATATTTCCATCTTAAATCGGTACAAAAAGGTGTACATTGTCTACATACTTGATAATTAACGACGAAGTTGGCTAACATTTTGAGTTTCAATATGAGAGTGTCTTCCTTTTCCGATCATTAAATCAGGTTTTGAGCACCAAAGAGACGAGATTCCTTTTCTGAAACTGAAAGGTAGATTTTATGTCAAATATATTTCAATTTCCATTAACGATCTGTACTGACTATGATATACTTTTTTGGTGGTAAAATTGCCTATCTTACTTGACTAGACCAATATTGACGAATCAGACATTGTCTGGCCATAGCTAGAACAGTGTTTCTTTTGTCCACTTTGTGTGTTGTCCATGCAGAGCCAAAACCACGAGAACAAATTTGCAACTTTACTGTCGCATGTGTATTTTGCTATCATCATCTAATTTCTTTAATACCAGTAAGGACATCTACTTGCAGACATATTGTTATGTATATTTAATTTATATTTTGTGCTGAACTTTATGTTCATGGTTGTAAGTTATAAACATATTTACATATGTAATGTTTGTGCATAATTGTTGTATATAAGTTGTTTGCGCAGCAAAAATACAAGGTCAGTCTTATTTACAGTTAGACTAGATTCTCTGTTGGAAAAATCAACATTCTAGTATGTTATAGTGTGAAGGAGCAAATTTCTGGCGATCTATGAAGTACACATTAACTTGGGCCAGAGAACAATTAATTAGATTTATGGGGACAGGTGCATATCAAATCAACATACTGCCATGATTGGTAATGTCTTTTTGACGGTAGAATTTTATTCTTAATTAAGCATTCATTTATTTAGCCAACAGAAGACTGGTGGAGACAAAAGTTAACTTCAATTCCATAGTGTAAATATCAGAATTGAAAGATTCCAGAACACTGTTACTCAAACTACAAGGTCAAGTCGACCACGACTTGAAAAAGGCGGCAGATACATTTGATTCTGATTGGTAATAATAAATTTAGGGCGCGTCTTTCACACGAAACTCATTGGGCATTAAATACTGTTTTCATCGAAATTCACTCAGTCTAAGCTTTTCTGCAAGAGAAAACAAGTGTAAGAAGATCCTGAGAGTAAATCTGGGAGAAATTCTCTCATAAAACTGTTGTCAAGGAAACCTGACGAACAAATTCGGCTGTAGAAGTGAGGAACGCTTGAAAGCTCAAAGGTAGCATGATTTCATGTATGTACAGACTTGAATGTGTGTATTCACTTAATACGACATAGCAAGCCATGTAATGTATATTTCATTCATTCACTTGTGTAAATTGAGGCTGACTCGGAACCGTTATGCCTCATGTGGTGTTAATGTGTTATGAATTAGCCATTAAACTAACTAGGGTCGTTATAGGACATATGGGGCCGACTGATAGCTTTGGCATCTGTTTAGCACCGATAGTAAGATCTGACAACGAGAGGGGATAATGCAAACCCCTGTATCATAAACAACAGAAAATTTAGGTTGTCTCTATTTTTTTTATGGGAGAAAATGGCTCCTGTGACGTATTATCTCTGAGGCATAATATCCGAGACGTATCCTGTGACATATTATCTCTGAGACATATCCTGTGACGTATTATCTCTGAGATGTATCCTGAGATCCAGGTGTCTGTGAATCTACGCACTAAGCACAGAGTTGAGGGTCAAAAGTCGCAAGACAGAGGGAAGTCGAAGGAACAGCTACAGTGGAAGTGGAGTGAACTGGAGCAGGTTATGCAATTGTACAAAGCATTGACTTTGATTGTTCACTCGATCCTATGATGAACTAATTCTATCAGTAACACAGGTCGGCTACTTTATTTAAATATATTTGTGTTTTGTAATTTGGTGAAAGTTTTATTTCTAAAAGCAGAGTATATTCCTGATGTAATGAATTCTTACAGTTGTTTTATGTAATTGATTAAGTTGTTTGTTTACATGTATGGAGGCTTGAGTTGTTCTGTTCTATATGTCTGGTCAGATCTCCATCTATTCCACTTATAAGTTTCACCACTTATATTTATATTTACTCAAATCAGACAATAACATCGAAGGCAGTCAACCTCTATATAGCAAGAACCAAATTAAGTGGACACCTTGAAAGAGGGTACAATCTGCCAACCCACAAACCTCTTGCACGAAGAGGGACTTTGTGTAAGGTTTCTACAAAGTGGACTGTGGGTTGCTTACATACAGGTCAAGTGAAAGTGGATACATAGGGATTTAATAAATAAATCAGTCTGTCAGATATAATTTGAGACGAATTGGAATTACTAGGAACTTATTGACTTTTGGATTAATTAATACACTACAATGGATTTTTGTGAACTCATTCAAAGACATACTGGATTGCGTCATTGTATTATATCAGGACATTCAAAATTATTGGAATGTAATTGAAACACTACACTTTTACACTTGGGATAAGCTATTTAGGATTAGTTGGGATTAAATACACAAAACAACATGGGTCTCTTAAACTTTCACTTTGTATTATATACCACTTTATTGTTTACCAATTTTACTTCAAACTGTTGGTTTCACTTTTTTCTGTTACACAATCTAAGACATAGATTCATAGCATACACAAACTGGTGGCTCATGTGGATCTGAAGTTCTTTAGAATATTTCTGAGATATTAAAAATTATCTTTAAAATTTAAACATATGCTGTTTCGGAATTTTCATTGTCCCTGGCAAAGATTTTAATTTCATACATTTTAAATTATTTTTAGCTAAACAAGTAAACATTCACAGTATTAACTAACTTTGTTTCCAATCCTACCAAGGATAGGTTTGAGCTTGATCTTTCAAAAGTGAAATCATCTTCAAAAAGGCTAGAGATAAAGAATATTTTGATTGAATATTTGGTGTAAAAGGAAATTTTGGTTGATAGCGCTTTGGGTTTCATTGGTATGTCAATATCTGACTTTGATAGGAAATCAATAGGAACTACAGCTATCCCAGATGGGATTGGAATTAAGAAAGTGACATCTTCGAAAGGGAATGATGGAAATGCAAATGGAGAGGGTGGGAGGAGGAACAACAGATGCAGAGAGAAGAAATGGAAATGCAATATAGATCTTTTTATAAAACTGAACTGAGCACTCACTTCCCATTTACATACAAATTCAGATTTCGGTGCTACCAGAAATATTAGGTTAGTGCCTCCTTTTAAAGAAAAAGAAGTAGCTGAATCCATTGATAACTTTGAGAAAATGGCTGAAAACTTGAAATGGCCAAGAGATCACTGGACTCTAATATCACAAAGTAAAGTTACTGGCAGAGCTCATGAAGTCTAGACTTCACTGTTAGTACAACCATGTGCTGATTATGATGTAGTTAAGGTTATGAAGGGTTATGAGTTGGTACTCAAGGCATATCAACAAGGGCTTAGGAACTGTAGAAACGAAACTGCTTAAGTCCATGTCGAATCTGCAAAGAAAAAAACGAACAACTTTATTATAGATGGTGTACAGCCAAGAAGTTTATAAGGATAATGATAACCTTAGAGACCCCATATTAAGTTAAGAGTTTCAAAAATGCACCTGTAGTGATGTCAAAACATATATTGATGAGCAAAAAGTATAAACTTTGGAAAATGCTCCACATACGGCTTTTGATTTTTCCTTGACTCACAAACTTTCATTTGTCAGTAAGTGTTCCTCTTTTGCAAAAAGTAATCTCAGACTCATACAAGTACTTTCAAAATCTCAATCTGGTAAAATCAAACACATCTGGTAAGACTGATCTGAAATTCCTATCTCTTCTTACGTGTACTTACTGCAAGAAGAAAGGACATATCATTTCTGATTGCTACAGGTGGAAAAATAAGCAACAGAAAAAGACAGAGCTGTTAAAAATGTTCTTATCTCAAAGAGGTAAATATCAGTGTCCTGTATTGAAGGCAATACATTTGTTGTATAACCCACCCACCACGCCCGATTCTATTTTGGAGATATATGAACCTTTCCTGTCACAACAGTTTACATCATTTATTGGTGATTCTGCCAAGCCTACAATTATAAAGATATAAAGAAGAGCTTCTCTGAGCCTTTTGACTTCTTTACCTTTAGAGGGTATTCATTATATTTACTTGGCAATGACCTAACTGGAGATGAGGTCAAGGTTAATATACTTATAACTGACAAGCCTTGCTTGGATCAAAATATTAATCGTATTTAGAATGAAATCCACAATTTCTATTTGTCCAGTTACCAGGGCTGTGTAAAAAAAAGAGCTCTTGCAAAGGATGTTGAAACATTCATTCAGCTTACCCATTGATTGATCATTCTTTTAATGTGGTCATCTATGCTCCTGGTATTGATCTATCTATAATTACTAATCTGTGATCTATTTACTACTCATTCTCTTTATTCTAATCAGGGTGACAAACGACAATCACTCATTGTCAAATATAAAAAAGATCCTCATATCTCCTGTCTGTTTCAGAGGGCTGTTAGTGAAACTGAAGCAACACAAGTTCAAGTTCATGGTCAGTAGGCTAAAAAGTTGTCGCTACAAGGTCATATCGCTGAGAAATTCTTAGTCTAGTTAACGAAACCCATTTGGCTAGTCATTTAAGAATTCAATATTACTTATCCCAAGATCCTGAATCATTTACAATGACTGAAAAATAAATGAGATGTTTGTAATACTGCAGATCCAGTCACTAGGCTCATCCACAACATACTCCTGCATTTCACGAACTATTTAGTAGAGTAATGGTAAAATGTGTTGGTCCCTTACCAAAAATTAAGTCAGGCAACCAACACTTGTCACCATAATGTGTGCATCAACAAGATTTCCAGTGGCAATTTTTTTAAAGAAATATTACAACAATAACCAGAATAAAAGCTTTGGTAAAGTTTTCTACACCTGTTAGCCTTTCCAAATGTGTCCAGTCTTGTAAAAGAGTCAAATGTTATATCTGGAATTTTCCAGCGAGTTATGCACAAATTAGGCATCCAATAACTTAAATTTTCTGCCTATCATCTTAAAAGTCAAGAGGCTTTGGAAAGATTTCAACAAACTTTGAAAAATATGATTTCATATCGCTTTGACACTAGAAGGGATTGGAATATGGGTGTTCATTTTCTGTTGTTTGCTGCTAGGGAATCAATTAAAAAATCATTGGGTTTGAGTATTTTTTAACTAGTTTTGGGACATATTGCATGTGGACCACTGAAGTTATTACAAAAACCTTTTTACTGCTCTAGTGGCCTACTGGTTAAAGCGTCCACACCAGATGTAGCAGGTCATGCGTTCGAACCCCGGCAGAGTCATACCAAAGACTTCTAAAAATGGTAATAACAGCTGCCTCGCTTGGCGCTCAGCATTACGAGGTTAGTGTTCCGACTGGTCGGCCTGGTGTCAGAATCATATGGTCATTTGCTACATATATTTAATTTACATTATATGTTATTTATTCCTTATATGCTGTGGGTTATATAAAATTATATCTTACAGATAACCTTGTCCAAAATCAAATTTATTGTCTACCTGAACAAAATAATTTTTTGGATTATGAAAACAACTAATACATAGTTTTTATTTCTATGTGAGTGTAGATTAAATATTATTATATTAGCATGAGTTAAGGACATTATGTTTATCATTTTCTTTATTATAATTCTAGTAACAGACCTTCTAAACGCAACTTAGATTGTTCAACAAATGAACTTTTGGCCCTAATATTCTTTTTGTCTTATTTTTTTAAATGCAATATTGTTTACTGGAAAAATATTTATTCATCATGTAAAATCTTGAAGCATAATTATTTTTTGTGTTCAGTGTTTGATTTAGGCTTGAATTTATTTATTCAAATTATTTATTCACTGGAAATAAAAAGTGCACATAAATATTATTCTTGAAGATTAACTTGGAATTAAAGTGAATTCAAACAATGACTTCTTGGATTATATTATTGTGTTAAAAAGAACACAAATAATGATGGCACATCATTACACCTTATGTCATTAGTTCATTCAAGACTACAGGCCACTACCCACAGGTCAACACCTTCAGTGTGGGATTTTATTTGGAATACCACTAAAGTTTATTCAGAATTTTAATCATTGTGTTAGAGATTCTAGCACTATTTGGGATTTAATTTGCAATAATGTAGGTTCTTTTTAAGTTTTCATTTTGAATTCTTGGGAAATAAATTATTTGTTGTATTTTACAAAACATGTTCTCACCCTTTTCTAATTATTTTAGTTAAGATCAATGAGCCACAATATCTTACAAAACTGAAAAGAAAGTAAATGACTTAAATTTATGATTAATTCTCATGGGAGGTGGAAACAGAAACAACTTCGTTATATAAATATGTTAAAGAAATATGTAGACAGAGATAGACCAGTTAATTATTCAATGAATTTAGTTATACCTATCCCATACAGTGAGGATGTAAATGATGAAATGTAATCTAACTGTAGTGACTTTGGTTTGACCAATCTTTACAACTCAAAAATATTAGACAATCTGGACAACAAATTTTCACAACAATAGGAAAAGTGTAAACTAAAACAACTATTTTATGAGCATGTGTTTCCACATATCCAACAGATACAAATAAAATCTCTCAACAATGAGAGTGTAGATTCTACACCTGTGAAACAGGAACCTTGCAGGATGAATCCTCTCAAGCATTGCTGCATGAATATTAAAATAAAAACAAATATATTTAAAAAAATAAATTCAATAATTGCCAGAAAATAGTTTTACAAAACCAAGTAAAAGTAACTAGAATTCACCAAGTATTCTTGTGCCTAAACCAGATAATACATTCCATATGTGTACTGGTTATAGAAAAGTCAATAGTAGTGTCACCAAAACAGTTTCATTTCCATTGCCATGAACAGATGATTGCATTGACAAATTTGAAAATGTGAACTATGTCACCAAAATGTGAACTTTTAAAAGGATCCTGGCAAATTCCATTCACAAAGGTTAAAATCTGACCAGCTTAAAATTTGTCCCGGGTCTTCTTGAGTGTAAGGTCACTGCAACTTAAATTGGAATGAAATAAAATCTCCAGAGAAATAGGTACGCACATTTTAAGTTGATCAAGGCCATAGTTATTATAAACAAAAGTAAAATCTACTCATCAAACTCATCTGAGACCTTGCAGATGTGAAAATTCACAAGCAATTTTACTGAAATCATATAAGGTGGATGCTAGAGTGCTCACAAACCAATAGGGTGTCTATATCTTCTATTACTATAAAATATGATTAAAGCCTGGCAATAATAAAACTATGTTGTGCTCTTGTTAAACTGCAGGGATCATGCTGGGCTTTGCCAATGTAGCAAGTTGCAATTTATTTTTTCCTTTTTGGTGACAAAATATACTATCTGGTGATCTTTTGGGTGTCAACGTTTTTGGCTTTTAAAAACTGTATATACAGTCTTGGGTTTGGAGTGAAGAAATTCAAAGGCACCATGACTGGAAGCCACAAACTTGGATATAAAATTGCACTGGAATCTACTGTTACATAAACAAATCCTCTGATCATATTGACACACCACCCTAACACAGCATTATTATATTTATTATAATCCACTTATGCTGAAGTCTGACTTTAGTACTCTGTGCTGTAACATAATCCAAATAGTCATGCTACCTGACTAGCTACAATCGACCACATGAAAACATGAAATCACCTTATTGGTAATATAAATGAACATTTTAAATGTTCGTTTATATTACCAATAAGGTGATTTCATGTTGTCAGAGATTTTTCCATACTTTATTTATAAAACATCAGACTCCTGTGGTGTATGTACCATGTAAACAGATATACAGTCATGTGCTACTAAGATAGTGAATATCAGCGTGAATTGTTTCATGAAACATGTTTGTTGACAATGGGATATAGATCAAACGAGAACTACCATTTTTTTATATATACATTAGTTATGTTTTCTAACAGGATTTGACCGTTGCATGAATTTTCTAACATATGATATATCACTCTAAATTATAGATTTTTCACATACATGTACATTATTTAACACATTGTGGAGTGTTCTACACAAATATATGCTGTCATTATACAAGTGTATTTAACACTAGTTGTCTTCATTTAATCAAACTTTCCATTGATTTTTTTTCCCTTTGGGTAAATCATAGTCACTAACTACAGGTCACTTCTTAAAAATTTCACCTGACAACTTAATTTCAATTTATTTTCAGCCACCACCACCCTACCCCCTAACTTATCTAGACATCCGCTTATGCTGACAATATTACCTTGGTCCTGAGGATGTTATGATAAATGGATAGAACTGTATTTTGAAAATGGCAACATTTTTTGAAAATTGGTAACAAAATATTGAGGTTAGCGATTTTTTGGGGACAACTTTTTAAAGCCAGCAACAACCCTGAACTGGATTGTAGTTGTGAATTTGATTAAAATCAGTGTAAATAGTGAATAGTAATGTTCACAAGCCATTTAGGGGCTGTCCATTTAGTACATAAGTATGGTTTTTATATATAACCCAAATGTATACACTTGCGCATGGGGAGGGTCTACTGATAATGTATGTACACATAGGAAATGGGGTGGGTGGGGTTAAAACATCGATAATAATTTGTCTGATATGTAACATAACCTGTTCAACTGGATTCAGTCGGCATTTGATGTTGTTGTGGGGTTTAATGCTATTTTTCATCTTGCTGAAGTTTATGCTGCAAAATATCTCTAAATTTTGTTTCAGTACATGTGATATACAGAATGCTTAAGTGAAATGAAAATGATGTGTCAAATAAATCTGGCAGCCTAAGAAATGTATGTACAATAGAGAATTAATTATCCTTTTGTGCTCCTTATCTTTATGAAACAAAAACAAGAACACACCTTTTTATAAAGAGACAAGAGGATTTATTTAGTGAGTCACAGTATTATTTGCTGATTAATACATCCAATAGTGAATTTGAATGTTCTGTTTGTCAAACAGATCCAGTAATAGTGAATTTCAATGTTTCTGTTTGCTGAACAAATCCAGTAATACTGAATTTGAATGGTTTTGATTGCTGAACAGATCCTGTAATACTTAATTTGAATGGTTCTAATTATTTAACAGATCCAGTAATGCTAAATTTGAATGGTTCTGAGAAATGTTGTTTCATACAAGATATAGCAACATGTAAAATGAATATAACAAAACCACTTGTATGATTCAACAAAATGTTTTGATAATAGCTACTTTATTTATATATGAAAAATCAAATGTAACTTTCAAGAAGTATAGATAGATAATAATTTTGTTTCTGGACCTACCCAGACATTAAAATCTCTCTCCACATATTTACAGGTCTGCTTACAACTCCTTAGATCCATGGAGCAATTATTAAAGTTAACATCTTCCTTTCCAACGCTGACTTCACAATGGTTCATTTGGGTATGTACATCATATTTCCTGTATCCTACTGGTATGTACATTGTATTTCCTGTATCCTACTGGTATGTACATTAGTGTTCCATATGGAGGTCTTCATTTCCTTGCTCAGCTGCCATTAAGTTGCTTATGGATAGCACATTTTCATAACTGAAACCAGGCTGTCCAAGACACATAAACTGTGTTACCAGAATTAGTATATTGAAAGACTTGGAGTCAAAATCTGACAACCTAAATGTTTTTTAAATCTTCCACTGTGAGAGATAATGTATCTGAAACACGCAGTACTGCATTTGGAATAATTCCAATTGGAGTCTGGAGATCTGCAATTTGAATCTGTTGAATGTTGATATCTATGGCTCTAATTTTTCCACTAACTTTTGTTTTCTCAAACATAAAAATATCTGCTTCCTGCCCATTTAGAGAACCCATCATCCGTAAAAATCTTTCACGAAGGAAAGAGCGAAATTCCTGCTTCACACAATCCTCTTTTACTGTCTCCATCATGATGGTACTGGAAGACAATAAAACGCTGAACATAGCTATAATGGATGTTATAGAATGTTATAGCTGCACAACAGTAAAGTACTAGCATTTGTGTCTTCTACAATAGCATTATTTGTATTTATGAACAGTGCAACTGCTAAATTGGTTTGCTTTAAATCTAACATACCTGGGCCCCTGCTGAACATGTGGTCCTCCTGACAGTTTTTAAACCTGGACCCCAGTAATCTGAAGACCGAGACTAGGACTCCTAATCTCAAAAGCTTACAAAGTTTTATCAATAACTATCTAGTACTCATAACAAAGCAAGTTCTATTCATTTTCACCTCATTACACTGTGTCTTATTCAGGTGTTACAAGAAAATAGCACCAAGCTACATTATGTCATGAGGTATTACTAGTCAGCCCTACTCTACAGTGTCATGAGGTATTAATAGTCAGCACTACTCAACAGTGTGTCATGAGGTATTACTAGTCAGCACTCCTCTACAGTGTGTCATGAGGTATTACTAGTCAGCACTCCTCTACAGTGTGTCATGAGGTATTAGTAGTCAGCACTCCTCTACAGTGTCATGAGGTATTACTAGTCAGCACTACTCTACAGTGTGTCATGAGGTATTACTAGTCAGAACTACTCTACAGCATGTCATGAGGTATTACTAGTCAGCACTCCTCTACAGTGTCATGAGGTATTACTAGTCATGACAATTTACATCTGAAGTCCTTGAAGTGAATATGACCAAGTCGTTCTAACAGTTTTTTTTAAAGATGCACATCTGGATTAAGGCCAAGCTGTATACTCTATACCCATATTACACACATCAATCATATACCAAAATAATGGTAATTAAAGGTTTTTTGAACAATTCCTAAGATACACAAGGTCTTTTCTAAATAGCCAATATAACCAGTGAGGAAACCCGGTGAAATTCTTTTTCTTTAAAATTCTAACCCTATACAAAATATTAAACTGTAGAGCACCACCATAATAACAATAATAATGCTTTATTTGTAGAGAGTGACTCGTTAGTAAATGACTATTCTCCCTTGAGGCTTTCATAAGAAAAGTATAATAATCTGCATGAAACAAAAAACAGTAATTACTATTTATATCAACATGTCTTTATAATCTAATAGTAACACATGCATTAAAGCTGCACCAATGTCTCTTTTTGCCGATTATGCCGATACCGCATGAGGCCAATTATTTCGGTATTGTTTTATAACAAGGACTGGTTCAGAAACAAAAATCTATCAGTGCAACGCAAGCATGTATTTTGCAGTGTGAGTTATAACAAGGTTGTTTATGCAGCAAGTGAATTTGAACTTCTGTACAAAAACAAACAGAAACTGGATAAGAAGTACATTGCTATTTATAGAAAACAATGATCACACAAACATAAAACTTGAAAAACTTTAAAACTAACACTGATAAAACTTATGGTTTGCCAATTCAAGATATAAATGAATGAAAATGCATTAAGCTAATATTTGAACTTACGTTCAATGATGCAGGTCGCCATTATTAGATTTCAATAAATGACTAAAACAATATTAATAACGATAGCCCAGTAATAATTAAAATTAATAATATGCATGCTTTAAGACTAAAGTTAGACCTCACTGTACGCAGACTGCAGCTAATACTGAAAGCCTAGTTGAGGTATATTGTGTTTAAGCAACAGTAACATTTCTCCCTTCTTGCCAAATAATAATCCAGGGTGATCCGAAAAAAATCTAGCCCGCACCACTTAACAGCTGCTCGCTCGGAACGCCTGAAGCTGGTGCAGACAAATAGCATCTAGCTAATTTGGCCAAGTAGGGGAACTGAAACCTGTGAGTGTTCCACCAGCCATATATGTCTTCTTGTGGCAACAGAGGGCTGACCAGATACAATTCAAGCATTGCATCAACAGCGTCATCCACATGGGATGTTTAATTGATGGTATGGACAGGTTCATCACAGACCACAGAAAATTAATCCCAGAGACGCAACGTTGAAGGTCCAATGGCATTTGTTTTAGTTGCAGTTTTTCTTTGTTTGGTCTGGGGTTCCTCCTGCTTGTCAGCATTCTGCTCCAAGCCATTCTTTGGATCTGGTCAAAAGTAATTCTTTGCTGAATAGGCGATGTTTCAATTGTGGATCCAAGATGGTGGCCAAGACAAACTTCTTGTTGCTGGCAGCATCACCAAAGTGTGTGTTCAGTGATGTCAACATATCACAGCGCATTGTCTGAATACCTTGACTTGCTTCATGCTCTCGAGCCAGCAACATTCGGAGCATTTTCAGCATAGGAAGAATGACAGATACTGATGTTTGGCTATCACTTACTTCATTGGTAATGTCAGCAAATGGGACTAACATGTCCACAATATCACAATATTGTTAAACAAGACCCACTGTTGGGCTGTTAGGCTAGGCAGGTCATAGAGAGTAATGTAAGCCCAAAAGACTTGTTTTTGTTCACGTAATGAAACCACATATTGTCTGCAGAATTCCAGCATGTCTTGGCATCCAGGATGAGTTTCTTATAGGCAGCGCCAAATTTTTCATGCTGCTCTTTGAGTTACTGTTATGCCAGGAGGGAATGCCAGAACTTGCTGACTATGGATTGCGAGATATCCAAAACATCCTTGATGGCTTGTTGTGACAGAATGCCATCACTGACAACGAGCTGCAGTGTGTGTGCAAAACAGCTGATGCTGTCGATTTCAGCCAGACGTGTTGCTTTAACCATGTTTGCACCTCTGTCACACAGAAGAACATGGATATGAGTTTTGGAAATGTTGTATTATTGCATAATTTGTCCAGTTTGCTCGCCAAATATTCTCCTGTGTGTGATTCATTGAGGGGGCGTTGCTGCTAAAGTCACCTGTTTTCCCTGAAAGTCTTCCATCAGCCAGTGTTCCATAAGACTAAAGGCTATGCCGATGGACGGGTCTGACCACACATCAGAGGTCAAACTAAGGTCAGACTGGGCAGAAACTAAATCATGCACCTTGCTTTGTATCACCTTATACATGTCAAGTATCAAAGATGTGGAAAAGAACAGCCGACTTGGAATTTTATAGTGCGTTCTGCTTTGGCCATCAGATGTCGAAATCCAATGTCTTCAACAATGGAAAATGATTGCACATCTACTGCCATGAACTCTGCAATAACTTTGTGCCAACGAATAGCTCTAGGGTCGTCAAATGCAAATGGCTAGTCAAAGTATGAGGATTTGCTGCAGCTGCTGAGGTTAACTGCACAGCATCCTTTTCTTTTTTATCTGCCAGAAACAGGCCATGTTCGACGATGTGCTTGCAGCACAAGTGATGGTCAAAATTTGAGTTGTATAGATTTCAGAATCCTTTCCACCTCTGGAAACGCGTGCTTTGCAAAGTGTGCAAATTTGCTTTGGACTCGTCGACTGAATTTACTTTGAGTGTTTCAAGCTCGACATTATGCATAGGCTTGGTAGGATATTTAATAGTGGACAATTGCTAGTCAATATTAATAATCCAATCAATTCACACTCTTGAAACAATGTTTAAAATCAAGTCAATTACTACTAAGTTGTCAATGTGGCTGGATGGATGCATGCACCATACTGCGAGTCGCATGCTGAAGCAGCTTAGCAGCTGGGGTATCCAGGGGTAACATCGCTGGTGCTGGCATGCCAATATCAATGCTGCATAATATTTGTATGTCAGAATTCAGCTGGTTCAGCGTGCGACTGCTATTCTTTGATTATCAGCATCGCAGGACCGGCTAAATAACAGATTAACTATAGTGAGTCATAGTTTCGTAGTAGTTAGAAATTTCGCTAGCTATCTAATCTGCCTAGCTATCTGCTAATGTGTAAGCAGGAGGTTCAACAGCCACATAAGGCCTCGCTTGCTGGTTGGCTGCTGTGACTGGGATGAGTGCATGAATGGTGTTGATAATTTGCTGTGTGCAGACAATCAGTGGTAGTTTGCAGCAAGTGTGGTAAAAAGTTTTACTTTTAAGAATATACTGTCTTTCAATTAACCCCCAAATCAAATGTTTTTTCCTTAATTTCCACTATTTAATTGTGATTTTAAATTCAAGCCATGTCAAGATGAATGTTATGGTTGAATTTATATTTTGGAAATTTGTTTACATAGGCAGCGATTATTTCTGCCGATACCGATTATACCAATTGTTTTAATAATCGACCCGATTATGAGTATGGCTGATTAATTGGTACACATTTAACATGATATCTCTTCTTAAATAATGCTACCATACACAAGAACATGTAAAATATGATCAAACCACTTTTCTTGCACTTCATTAAATATACCATCAATATTACACCTATAAAGCACGAACCAACTAGCTGATAAGATGTTGACATTTGTTCATTACAGTGAACATCCATGTTATCATGTATGTTCATTTGGGGGCGCTCACCAGTTATTATGTGCATTTGAGAGAGTGGCGTTTGTAAAGTGAAGTTGTTTGCATTTTAAAACATGCACACTGGAGAGAATGTTGGCATACATCTACGCTACCTTGATGTAATGTGGCTGACATTTCTTTGCATATTGTACTTTTAGAAATTGTAAATAATCTAAGCACACTGATAACTAAAATGACTAATCCCTTGTGCTAAAAAAAAATCGGCCTGAATCTGTCTAAAGTACACAATCCTTAGCAGCTATTAAAATAGGGAAAATACATTTTTGCCAAACTAGACAATACCAGCTTCTGAAAGTGCAATGAATAAATAACCAAATATATAAAAAGTAAAAAAAGTTATTGGCTCTTTTTTGTTTTTACAATTTACCTCATAGTCTGAAGTTCAGGAAGTGAAAATGACCAAGTGGAGTGAGCACTTTTTGAAAGGTGCACATCTGGAGTAAGGCCAAGCTGTATAATCTATAACTGATATTACACCCATCAATTGTACACCAAAATAAAGGGAATTAAAGGTTTTTTAAACAATACCTAAAATATACAAGGTCTTTTTTAAATAGCCAGTATAACCAGTGAAGAAACCCAAGGAAATTCTTTTCTTAAAAATTCTAACCCTATGCAAAATATGAAACTGTAGAGTGAAACCTTAAAATAAATATAAAAATGTATGCAATTATTTTTCTTATTTTTATACCATTATGTATGATATTCTAAATCAAATTGTACATTCACATTGATTTTATCCATGACAATAAGCTAATTATGCTTATTTTGCTCTTGCTTACATGATTTGCCATGAGACATGTTTGTGTTAGTAATGACCTTAATTTTGGGGAAATTAGAAGGCTTAGAATGTGGGAATAAAGTCAACTTGAATTTAAAACTGTTGCATTAAGTACAAGAAATATATATTCAAAATGTTTCTTTTCATTTATTTGGAATAAAAATTTTAAAAAAATGATGATAAAGCAAATTCACTTTCTTCCATATTAAACATAAATATTTTACCCTTTGACCTTTATGAACCTCATCTGTTCCATCTCTGTTCAAACTGTAAAATTTATTGTTGTCATCTCAGGAATAATTCTGGCTGGTTTCATGTTCCTGTCTTTCAGCATAACATTGGTTGCTATGTTGATAAAATGTAAAGTGTGTTTTTAAAATAACTCACTTTTTATCATGGGTGGGACTGGGCTTATTTGAGACTCTGACACTAATAAATACTGTTCTGCGGGAGGAAATACAGAAGAATTATTCAAAAGGACTGTTTTGATGCTTGTGACTTAAATGTTTCAGCCATACAATTTTAAATCATACAATAATACCATTATGATCTTTAAGGGGGTGCTCATCAGTTATTATGTACATCTGATAGAAGGGGCCCCCGAGTGGCCGAGTTGTCTAAAGCGCCCTCCATTACGGATCACTGCCATCTTACTGCTGTGTGTGTGGGTTTGAGTCTCAGATTCGGCTAATGTGAGAAAGCTTGCCAGTTGCTTTTCGTGGGTTGGTGGTTCTTTCTGGGGTTTTCCCGGGTTCTTCCTCCACCATTAATACTGGCCGCCATGTATAGGCTATTGTATACTGAAAATGGCGTTAAACCCTACAACAACAACAACAACATCTGAGAGAGTGATGTATGTAAGATGAAGCTGTTTGCATTTAAAACATGCACAGTGGAGAGAATGCTGGTATAACTCTATGCTACTTTGATGTAATATGGCTGACATTTCTTTGGTTATTGTACTTTTAGAAATGTAAGCACACTGCTAATAAAATGACTGCTCCCTTGTGCTAACAAAAATCAGCTTGAATTTGTCTAATGTACACTATCCTTATCAGCTATTAAAATAGGGAACAGTAAGTTTCTTTTAAGTTAGTGCAGCTGAACAAAAAATAATAAAAACAGTTACCTTGTCCATGTTTAGTTTTGTTTCATTTTATTGACAAGTTACTGTAAGGAGAGTTTAATTACAGAATGTAGCTCAGGTCAGGTGACCTACCTTACAACGGCTTTAATCCCTAACTGTAAAATTCATTGATACAGACTTGGTGAGATGAATATAATCTATTATATTGTAATGCCATGGGGACTATTAGATTTTTGTCCACATGGCTGTCAGACTCAGGCTCAGCTAGTCCTACATGTAACACATAGCACATGTTGATTTTGTTTAGGTTATATGTCTTACTATCCAAATAACGGCCTTGTATATTGTGTTCCAATGTCGTTGACATCGGAATGAGTAATCAAAGTTTCAGGAACATCTCACACGCTTGACAGCCTATATCGACACTCTTCCACTAATTTATGTGTAATTAATATACTTACTGTGCTGTCTTTATCCTGATGGAATGAAAATATGATACTAGCAAATGGATGCATTTTCATGTTCCATTGACATACATTTGAATTTGTTGCAATGCGACAGTAGTCGAGGTATGCAGAAGTAAGTTCAAGTAGGTACATGTAGGGGACAAGTTTCTTGAACAAAACAAAATGTTACTCACAGTTCCAATAGGCATAATATATTTTTATTCGTTTTGTTGAAGAATAATATTTCAACTTAACCTAATTTCTGCACTCCTGGCTTTCATCGCTTTCCAGCCAACTGAAATGTAAGCCAACAAAACTTGAAAATAGGTCATTTCTTTTGTGAAAATTTGAATTTATTAGAGAAAAGACATCACAGTAAGTAAAGTCTGACTAAAACATTATGACTTTACTTTGCAGAATAGCGTCATTATTTTAGTTGTCAGTTGTTTGAAATATTCATGAAAATTTGACTTTTGTAACAATGTAAGTAGACATCAAAACATGCTACACAGTGCCATTACTTAGGCTGTAAGACCTTGACGCCCACAACATAAATATCATTGTCAGGTCTTACATGTAGGACTAAGGCTCAGCCAACACAGGTATGTGAAAAAGCTTGCCAGTAGCTTCCCATTGATCAGTGGTTCTTACTGGCGTTTCCCTGGGTTCTTCCTTCAGTTATACTCGCTACCATACATAGCCTATTGTGTGCTGAAAAATGCCACAATACCCACAACATACTTGTTACGCTTGTCTGATCATTTAATTTCAAAGTATATGTTCTAAATAATGCAGTATGTTACAAACTTAAAATATTCCACATCAGTTATCTTTACTGATTTAAATATTTTACAATGATGATTCTGCCATTTATCCCAGAATCTCTTTTGCAACCCAAACCATTTTATCCACCAGTTGCTTTGCTCCAGGAGTTGTACACCCTGAGTGATTATTTTCAATTAGTGAGTCCAGTGTATTAGTTAATTTTAACCACAAGTGTTTGATGCGAGCCTGATTTGGAAGAAGAAAAAAATTATCTAAAGGGGAAAAAAAATCATACCTAGTGACAAAACTACCTCACTGTCCTCAGATTACCCCAGTGGCTAGTCCTACAATGTAAGACATAGCACATATTGGTTTTATTTTAGGCCATCATCCCCCCCCCCCAAACAAAAATGTCGGCTGATGTATCTTACGTTGTAGGACTACCCCATGGCCGGTTCTGACATAGGACATAGGGCCCTGTCATACTGTATGTCTCCCGCAAAGTTAGTCCTACAATGAAAGACACAGCACATGTTGTTTTTGTTTAAAGTGCTTGACGCCCATAACACAAATATCAGCGTCGAGGCCTTACATGTAGGACTACTGCGAAGTATGACAGGCGGGGTCTTATGTCCACAGGGGTTAGTTACAAAGAAAATTTGGTGTATGGGTCCATAAATCAAGGGATGTGGGTTCTAACCTGTAACGTGTTATACTGTTAGAGTTTAGAACCCCCATCCCTTGATTCATGGACGGATACTCCAAATTTTCTTTGTAACGAACCCTCGTGATTTCAACGTGTCCCTTAAATTAATATTTCCTTTAACCCTGAACGCTGTATTATCGCGGTACTTACTGCTCTTATCGGTACATATTATATATGTTTTGCTATTGCTACTTACTTATAATTTAAAAAGTTTAAATGACTTTCTCTCTTTCGTTGTCAATCGAAGCGCGTAAATGTAAATAAAACAGCATATGGTGGTGGACCCAGATTAAAGGACCATGGGGGAACAACTCTAAATGATCGCGGCATGAGCCTAACTTACGTATGGTAGCACGCACGTACAATGCTGTCGGGCATATCTGCGCACCAAAGGTTTCCGTCACCAATACTGAAGCAAAAGATAATACCGAATACGACTGATTGACGAAAATAAAATACCGCAATGCTTACCATTTCAAACGAGGCAATTGTCACCAGAATATTATGTTCAAAATAATATTAATATTGAACACCACCCCCGTGTTTTCATGACTCGCGATATGACGGCCAAATATTGGCACAGCTTTGAAAAGATGTAATATTTATCCATTGGGCTATATAAATGAAATACATTTCTTTGGACTATTTCTGTCAGCAGTTCAGTCGAGTGATTAAGTCAGGTTTATAGCTAGTTTTACAAAATTCAACGTAACAATGCCAATAATATTAAGCCATGTAAACCGATCTTGTAAAATAATTAGTAAAGTTCAACATTTAGAAAAAAAAATATTACGTTACAGAGAAACAACAATGGAAAGAGTGAAATGTGTTTATAAGGTCTTGTTTATGAGGAAAAATTATTAAAGAATTTAGAAACAGACTATAAGCCAAGGAATTTCTTGAGAACCCGTTCTAGCGGCAAGTTGACACGTTGGGTAGCAGATGATTTCGTCGGTGTGGGACAACTTCTTGCAAAATTGGAAACTTGGATTAAAATGCAGGATTCTTTTAAGGTATACATTTCCATCTTTTAAATAATGTATTTATTTGTACGATTCTAAAATATACATAGCAAATATGATTGTCTGGGTTACAGGTTTAAGAAGGTCATGAAGTGGGTCTTCATGTTGACATTTATATATCACATTTTCATATGTATTTAGAGTCGAAATGTGGGATATTTTTATTCAGTTTATGAATATCACTTTTCTTAATTAAAGTAAGACCATTCTTTATTGATACAAAATGGATTTTTGACCCAAAATAACACGTGATCCAATGTTTACAGACATGACATATCGTTGCGCAGAATTACCCGACGCGCAGAATTGGCCGACATGGTTGTATATATTTTCATGTACAGTGTATTAATTCGTTGCACTTTGAGCCTACTGTGGTAAAATTCATTTCCTATTTTAATACCTGAAAACATTTGTGTACTTTTTGACTTTACATGCTGACAATTTGAGGAGAAGGATAGACCATTCGATCAGATGTGTACTTAGTTTATGCACGATTTTCATGACTATATGAAAACAAATTATGGCAACCACGTCTCCTTAGGCTTGTATTATAATAAACATAAAATAGATCTTACCTACGAGAAGAAATGTCCACGCTTGTACTGGCATACTATTTTCCACAATAAACGAAAGCATCTAATGATAAAATAGAACACACAGAAATGTAATCCTGATTAGAATAAAGAGAATGATTAGTTAAAAAAGGATCACTGTGATTAATACCTTTTGATTGATCCAAACAAGGAGTGAAAGTGGCCTCATCAAAAGCCTGGCCTATACATGTGTCAGCTAAAGGAATACTTTCCTTATCAACATCATTCTCAAGAGCTTTCTTTGCCATAGCTCTGGTAACTACATAAGCTGGGAATAAATCAGGGAATTCTTTTTCAACTGGATCGACTTTCTGATCCAAGCAAGGCTTGTCAGTTACAAGTGAATTAACCACAACCTTGTCTCCAGCTAGGTCGTTGTCTAGTAATAAATGAAGGCCCTCAACGGGTAAAACATAGACTGTTCCAACTGTCACGACGCCTGAGACTAAGTCTGATGACAAATTTTCACAATGGAGAGGAACATTAACAAAGCCGCACTCTACTCCTTGAATACGAACACTATCATTAGAAGAAGACTTCCCAGAAGAAAGGGCAAGGTACCTGACAATGACAATAGAAGACCCTGAGAAGGTCCTGTGTCTCTTAAAATTTTAATAGGGATATGATTGGCTGAATCACCCAAGAGTAATATAGAACCCTTCGATATGAATGGTTCATAATTCTCCATAATACAGTCAGACTGGGGTTTATTAGACCCAACAAATGTATTGCTTTCAATACACGACCGTGACCTTGACCTCTTAGAAATAAGAGCATTTAGAATAGGTATGTCTTGATTATGGTGCCTATTTTTCAGTTTGTAGCAATCAGGAATAACGTGTCCTTTTTTCTTGCAATAGTTACACGTAGGAAGAGACAAGGATCTTGAATCAAGCTTCTCAGAAGCTTGGTTCTTAGAAGTTGTGCCAGTTTGAGTTTTAGAAGGGCTTGTATTAGACTGAAATACTGTTCTGCCAGAAGATTGTTGAGTAGAAGTCTTGTTTACAAAAGAAACTTTATGAGCTAAAGCATACCTGTAAGCGGCAAGATCAGCATTTTCCAAAGTTCCGTTCTTATGCTCGTCAGGATAAACCCTAATGTCACCATGGACACAGTTCTTAAACTCCTCAAACAATAAGAGTTGTCTGAGACTTTCGTAATCTTAATTAACCTTTTTAGAAGAGCACCACCTATCAAACTGTCGTGCTTTTTCCCACGCAAATTCGACATAGGCCTGGTCAGTTTCTTTTATATAGTTTCTGAATTTTTGCCTATAGGCCTCAGGGACTAACTCATAACCCAAGAGTGTCCTTAACTACATCTTAGTCAGCGCTCTGCTCTAGTGACAGTGAAATGTAAATATCACGAGCTCTATCAGTGAGTATACATTGCAATAATAGAGTCCAGTACTCTCTTGGCCACTTAAAACTCTCAGCAATTCTTTCAAAACGAAAAATAAAATATTTCTACTTCTTGCAAAAAAGGAGGTACTAACTTGATATTTCTTAAAACATCAAAAGTACGGGAGTGTTTTCCCTTGCCAGCTCTAATTCTTTCAACCGAATTGAAAATTCCCTTTCATTCTTCTCTCTTTGCATTTGCCATTGTCTTTTTCGCTCTTCACTCTCTTTTTGCAACTCCATTCGTCTTACTTCCATCTCTTTCTGAAACTGCATTTGTCTTTCATCTCTCTCTCTTTCTCTCTCTCTCTCTCTCTGAGCATGCATTCGTCTTACTTCCATCTCTCGTTCCATTTTTATCTTTTCGATCTGAAACTGAACATGCCTTATCTCTAATTCCAACTTTTTCAGCTGTACTTCCATTTTCAAAATTTCCTACTACTCCTAGGTAAAACTTTTTTTTTTATAAAATCTCTACTTTTGATGATATTTTAGAAAAAGCTGGCCGATTTCACTACAAATTTCAAAAACATGGGGAATTCAAATTTCAAAAACTAAACTCTGAAATATTCTAGCCAAAATTCAAAATTATCCTTAGGAAAAGCTACCCAATTCTTATGTTACGTGTTTAGGTTCGAATAAACAGCAACACAAGAAAGAGTGAAAACAACAAGCTTTAAAAATATAATAACTTATTTCCCTGAAAATAATCTGTAAAAATAAAAATAAAAATAAACTTACGGTTTTAAGAATCAAATCCAAAAAAATCTAATAATAATCCACGAATACAATTTTAGGAATCCTAATAATAAAATGTTCTAATGATTTCAAGTTCGAGTCACGACGAAGAACCCAAGATGGAAGACGATGACGTATGCTGTAACCAGTAGTGTTGAAGTCTACAGTTCCTTGTAGAAACAAGAAATATCACTCCGGTTTTGAAAATCTGAATAATCTTGTTATAATAGCTGTCTCTGCTCAAGAATCGCTCATGAGCACACGTATTTTCCAAGAAAAAAGAATTAATCCTTTTGAATCCAGGTAGTTTGAAATAACTCCAAACGACACAACACCTTCCAGTGTAAAGATAAAGCCCAACTGTGCTTGCTTCTCTAACACGATGGTTAAAACTCGAATTTTACGCCCCGGATAAGGGTCACGTGGTCATACTTATATATATATATATATATATATATATATATATATATATATATATATATATATATATATATATATATATATATATATATATATATAATCACGCATCCCCAGTATGTCCTTGATAAGACCCGATCATTTTACTCTAAGATATAAAAATTTTAAAAAATTGTTTACATCTTAAACCACATAGTCGCATCATGACCTCGACAACAACTAATCATCTTAAAATAAAAATAGAACTTATTTACGTGGTTGCTACTAATTTTGAATCAAGGTCAGGATCTAGGTCAACACCTGGTGTTTACTAAAACGAACTATTTTCTGGAAAAAGTATCATCTCCAGTGAATAAATTTACATTACAATAGCATGTAATACAAATTTTAAAAAAAATTAAAACTGAAAAGCAAACAATTAAATTGAAATAAAAATATATAAAATCAGATTGATTAAATCAAATATACATAACATCATTAGCAACATTTTGTAAATTTTGGTCCAAATTGCTCATCATGACACGAAATTGCAATATTAACTTTGTAAGGACATGTATGTCACCATCAGTATACGACCTATAATCATCAAACATCAGACGATACACTGAATAGATTTCGTAATCAAAACCAATGCGGGTATAGCAAGTTCGATTGGAGTTTTGAATATGATGATCAACATAATTGCGTGCACTTTACAAGAAAGTGATGTTCATTCTTTTTCATTGTAAACTTATATTAAATTTTTTTTGACATTTTAGAGGAAATTGTGCTGTAAGATACTTGCTTCCTTACTCGCTACAGCTTTACATCTGTTAAACAACCACTAGACTACGCGTGTCCACAATTAATCGGAAAATCACGTTTGCCGCGATAATATAGAGCCCGCGATAATATAGTCCGAGTTTCCTCTGATCCTTGCCACCCCATTTTTGATATTTGGACATTTATGTTGGGTGTAGGGTCAGAGTCCATTGCCTGTCGAAAAGTTGGAATTCGCCGACACCATTTATTTGGTGTCGGCATAGGGTAGCCGCTTATTAACCAGCCTAGCAAACTTTAACGAACTTTCACCGAGATATACCTGCATGAAAGTTGTAAAAGCATGCTTTAATGTTGATTGAATGCAAAATTGGTACATACGCAACCTTAGTGGTCTCCATGTTTTTCACGTTGTGATCGATGGCGACATTTGTTAATAAACGTTCATTAATTAGTTGTATAAAATTAATTATATTATTGAGATATACACAGTAACGTTATGACAGAATTATACTGTATATATATAATATAAATATTTAATTGAAAAAGGCGGTTATAGTATGACAGTCATGTAACCCAGCTTATGACGAAAGCAGTCTTGGTGTGACAAATCAGACTGAATAATTTTATATATATAAAAAATTGTGCGACTTACCATGACTTTGTCTGAAATTTGCATGACGCTGCGGTGTTTACTATGACTGTGCATTAGTAACTGAATCCTTTGCAGATAGAATAAGATCAGAAAAGGAAATCATTGGCATCCAAATTACCGGTAAAACAGATTCCTCTGAAATCTATTTATTTGCCGACGACAGTACAGGTTTCTGTTTTACTGAAAAATCTATTGAAACATTTATTTTGGTCACAGTTATGTTCCCATGTTTCTTGTGCAAAACTTAACGTCTCCAAATCAAATGGACCGATGGAAAAATGAAAAGTCTGAGCAACTATGTATGTAAGAACATGTCAATTGTATATTTTAATATGTACATGCTGAATAAAGATTTTATTTGTAAAAAGAAAATGAAAAAGTAAATCTTACCGAGGACATTGAAAGCTAAATGTTACCCTGAATAAATAGTTCCTTTTAAGTTTCCAAATGTCATACCGTAAACAAATCGTCGATGTTCAAGACACGTGCGATGCAATACATACAGTAGATTCCTCTGATAAATAAACAGGATTTAGAGCAGCAGTTAATTAAATCAATTGTCATCTCCTCAGTGCTGTTACGTCCAGAAATTAAAGCATGGAAAAGCTACAGGCTCGGATGGATTTACCTCCGAATTTTGCAGAACTTTAATAGGATATTGCAAAAAGAAAACTACTTCAATTACCAAGAGAATATCTGAACACGGGTAAAAAGGAGGGGGAAATAAATCTCCCCTCACTAAAACATATAAAAATTGCCAATATTATTAATAGAATAAGAAGTTCAAATGATGATCCAAAGTATGTTTGGCCATCTTTATACATTGGTTGGGCTTTATCTTAAAACACAAAATCTATATTTTTAGAAATAGTAGTTTTCCTAAAAATTAAGATTGTCCTATGAAGCTACAATATATACATAATGCTACAATATATACACAGTGCTATATATATACATAATACTACATTTTAAAAAGAAACTTATTCTTTGCAACTTTTTGTCCGTCTTTTTGTTTTTATTTTTTGTTTTCTTTTACTAGATATGGGGTCAGGATATGACCGGATATACATATGCAGGTATCGGAGAATAAAGCCAAAAGTAACGATGCATGCACGTGTACCTCAGAAAATGATTACTATTCAGCTTTACAATATATATATATATATATATATATATATATATATATATATATATATATATATATATATATATATATATATATATATATATATATATATATATATATATATAAACATTCGAAAAACCAGAAAATAACAAGATAATTTGACTAAACAAAGGCTGTCCAAACAATTGTTTTATATAGCAGTCACGACATTATAGTACACACATAACACACATGGACAGTAGGAAGATCACTAGCCATGATCACTGGAAATAGGGACCATGTTATTAAAACTATTGACGAGTACATCTTTTGGTGGGAGTACGCAACATGCAAAAAATATATTCAGAAAAAAGTGCATAAATTTAGGTATAGAGAAAGGAAACGGAGGTGGGGGGGGGGCTTTGAATTCAGGACCTTTGGAGTACAATTCTTAGAACAAATCCCGCAAACAAAAATGAATAAATAAATATATTTTCTTACAAGCTTCTTTTTTATGCTAGAACAGCAACAACAACACTTAATATCGGGAGTGGGCACAACAACAAAAAACAACATCACATAAAAGCATTTGAATGTTTCAGGAAAGAACCATTGGTGGGGGGACACAGTTTCTCTGCCCCAGAATCTACTAAACAAATAAACGATAAGATTCAGAGACCGAAAACATAAACGTGAAGAAAATATTCATTCCGGAATAAATATAGCTAATGATTTGGTCAGTGTTTTAAGTGAGCTTCACTATAATCCAGTCATCCAAGAAATAATTGTTGTCATTGTTTATAGCAACCAAAAGATTGATGATATATACGATCAGAAACTGTAAAGAAGATGACGGAAGTGTTCTAGGTGTTAATAGAACTTATAGCGTCTAGCACCTTCAATGGATCAGCATGTCATTCCACAACAGGTATGGCATGGTGTGCCACAAATGGACAAAGACAGATATGTTCAAGCAGCAGAGAGGGTGAACAGACCATAGAATTCCGACAAAACAAATAAAACAAACAAATAAAATCATCTCATAGAAAGGTCAAGATTTTACAAATGAACTTTTCTTGAGATGTTTTATTTCTGTAATGGACGATTGTACTAATGAAACCTCAGTTCGAAATAGTAGCTGAAAAAATAAAGTACTCTACGTGTTTATTTATTTCTTGTTTATTTTTTTGACGACCAACGTTGGTAGGTACCCTCTCTGCTGCTATTAATTTACCACCATACCAAGTTTGATGAATATTTTTCAATGCGTTCTCGCTGTCGTTTTTCCTCATCTGTTTTATCTTCATCTGAATCATGGGAATTTGTTCTATGTTTCAAGTAATATTCAAGTTCTGATGGTGGTTTTTCTATTTTTGGATTTATGTTCTTTCTGTGTTTATAATATATCATCAAACTTCGATATCGATTTCCACCGCAATTTTTGCAAATCTGATATAATCCTCTAACGCCGTTGTTTTCAACACAACTTCGTGGACCAGCATGAGGGTTTTTCTTTATAAGATAATTATGTTTCTTGCAGTATTCTCCACGACATTTTTTATTACATTTATCTGTTGTTCCTTGACGCAGCCACGCACAGTTGTTCATTATCTATTTAATTCAATTTAATTTTATCATCACCCCTGTTACCCAAATATTTTATCAATACCCACACGATATCTTGTTCTTGGATCATGTAAATTTATTGTTATAAATCCATGCGGAGTAGCTTGCGCTCGTGAGAAGAAATTTTTGAATTTAATTATATCCATGTCACCACCACACCAAGTTTGATGAATATTTCGCAACGTGTGTGTGTCTACGCCATTAAACACAACTAAAATGTTGCAGTTGTCTCTGATCACCTTCGGAATTTGTGTATATCGTTGAGTAACATAGATCACGTCTGTATTTTTATGTCTCCCTCGGGAAAATATTCTGGCTGGATTTGATTGTTTATCTAGCATCACATCGTCGTATACAACTAAATTATTAATAAATCCGTCTATGGAATCTACGGATGGTGCTTCATCAATATCGGTTATAAACTCTATAACATCATTATCTTCATCCAGTAATCGCGCGTTTTCATTGAAATCTTTAAGTACATCATAACATCGTTGATCATCAACGGATGGTGCTACTAAATATAATTTATCCCATTTCAACCATCTCATAATCAGATTAAGTAATAATTGCGTCTTACCCGATCCAGATGGTCCTATGATAATCATTCTGATGGAGTTCGGTAGCGCAGGATGATGCTTAACAGGTTCTCGCTGCCGAGTTGCTGAGAAATCAATTATATCCATATATATTATAACATGAATTTATATTGTTTACGCTGTAGAGTTAAAACTCCAACTACTGATTTAGCCACAGTTATAACAAAAAATAAAAAAATAGCGTACGGTGGAAAATGTTCTATATGCGGTAGAAAGAAATTTTCGTTTTTACCTAATAAGCGCGGTGGTGATATTGCTAATTTGATGTCAAAGTTTCCAGGTGCTCCATGGGCTAAATACAGTGGAGAAAAACATCTACCAGGATATAATTATTGCGGTCCTGGTACTCGACTCGATATCAGGCTCGATGATCAAGATCAACCAAAACCAGGCGAGGAACCAATAAACGCTATTGATCGAGCTTGTCATGCTCATGATGTAGCTTATAAAAGTCAAAATCTACAACATAGGCATATTGCAGATGTGAAATTAATTCATTCATTAAATTCTATAAAAAATAAAAATATTAGAGAATCATTAGCTAATTGGTTAGTAAGATCCTCGATGAAAGGTAAATTAGCGATTGGGGCTGGTAATTAATAATGGAATCAATTTATTATTCACCGAGAGGATACTGGAGAGGCAAAGCAGCAATTGGTAAACTCGCTGATGCAGCAGCGGTTAAACATTCTACTGCTAAAACGTGGTTATCTAAACAAGCAATATGGCAAATTTATCTACCACGTCCTAAACAAATTCAGTACGCGTATTTCGATGTCAGTGTTCCTAATGAAGTTCATCAAGCTGATATTCTGTTTTTACCGCATGATACTGTGCGTGGAAAAACGTACAAATACGCGCTAACCGTAGTTGATGTTGCAAGTAGATATAAAGAGGCAGAGCCGCTATCAGCGAAAACATCATCTGAAGTAGCCGATGCGTTTGAACGAATTTATCAACGAGGACTCGGACCACAAGGTGGTCTGCGATGGCCACAGCTACTACAGGTTGATCCTGGTAAGGAATTTCTTGGTCCAGTATCATCGCTGATGAAACAACATAATACCAAAATACGACGAGGTCATACTGCAATTCACCGTGATCAAGCAATTGTTGAGCGATTTAATCGAACACTTGCTGAACGGTTATTTGGATATCAATACGCGAGGGAATTTATTCAAGATAAAAGATCTCGCGAATGGGTTGCAAGATTACCAGGCGTGATAGCTGCATTAAATAATGAGATCACACGAACAACCAACATGAAACCCATTAGCGCGGTCACAAAAAAAAATATACCAACACAACGAAAAGATGTTGGAAAACAAAAAATATTAGGTGATGTCACAGTCAGATATTTATATGAGCCTGGTGAACTTGAAGGTGGTAAAGCGAGAGCAACTGATCCTATTTGGAGTGTTACCACACACAAAATATCTACCGTGACAAGATCCACTGGAAGAAATGTAGGCGTTTCCAGACCTGCAATCTACAGATTAGATTCGGCCGCTCCTCAACGTGGATTTACACGTGAACAACTACAAATAATCCCCGCGGATACACAACTACCACCAAAATCACTCCGGTGATTTCGATCACTTAACTAGCACTAGCGCCAAGGGTGCCAGCACCCAAGGTGCCAGCGCCAAGGGTGCCTGCACCCCGACGTCGATTACACTCAAGACAGGTTAACATGGTATTTTCTCGTGTATGACCGCGACTATTATCTTTTCTATCTACGGTAAATTGTCTTGAATCATTACTCGAATACCGCCATAACATTATACAATTACAACTGGTGCAATGATTGTTCGGCTGCTGTTTTAACTCAATAATAAATTCAACATCAAGATCAAAGTCACGTTTATTTTTTTTATCAGATTGTTTGTATCCGATTAATTTTTTTCTTATTATATCATCATCGATGATGTTAAATTTATCAACGATTTCAGGAATTATGATTCTACGTAATTGAGATATATTTCTGACCCTCGATACCGCCAAATAAACTAAATTTGACCACTCGATGCGATCGTCTACAATCCAGACTCGTGTATCAGAAATAGTTAATCCCTGAGACGAGTGGATCGTCATAGCGTATCCCAACACCCATGGAGATTTGTCAGCGTGTATTGCATCTTCGACCACACTGATATCAACGGCGACAATATCATTTAATACGAGATTTTGATTCTCAGTCTGTCCTGGAATATCAACATTAATATTCTGTTTTCGTGTATCTGATGGTCTATAACAGAACGGTACGGGTAGTTCTGAATATTTTTCTTTATGTAGCTGAAATAACTGCTGCTGTAAAGCGTCTCTGATTATTTTTCTACTTGCTACGATCAAATCGTTGGGTCTCCATGAGTTCAAAAAATCACTCATTGATGTCTCTGAGATCACTCCACGTATTATTTCACACTGAATTTTGTTTGATTGTAATCTGATTAATTTTTTAAACTCCCTCAAATTTGCATCAAGAGCTCTATGATCATCATCTATTTCTTCGTAATAATCAACGAAATTTTTTAACCAATCATGTGGAGATGGTCCAACAAAAGGCGGAGGTTGACCATGATCGCCACACATTATTATGGCGGTATTTTTCGTCAACAACCAATCAAGAAACGTTTTTAATGTATCCAATGACACCGTACATATCTCGTCCCAAATAATTATTTTAGGTATATATTTTTCTCCCATCCGTTCAGGAGTCCATGTATCTCCGCGCCACCGAAAGAAACTATGATACGTACACGATTGTACTTGCCGTTGTTTCATCTCGCGTGCAAGTCTATGTGTGGGTGTCAGCACGATTATATCTGAATTTCTAAAAACATTAGTCGTTCGAGTTGTTTTGCCGCATCCACCAGGTCCATTGAGATATACTGTCTTATATCTGGTTATTGGATCACTCAACGATGGTGCCTTCGATATTTCTGATATTTTATTACTCTCGCGATAAAAATCTCTCACTGGAACATCTGCTGATTCTACATAATTGTGTAATAGTTCCTTTTTTATTCTCCACGAACCCCATCGTTCATCATTACTTGTAAATTTCATAACAGGTTCTAAATATTTACTTGAAATATAAAACGAATCTGTTGCGACTCTGACTGCGGTCTCAGGAAATCTATTAATCATCGATAATAAATTTATAGAAACATAAGCCAACATGGAAGATCTTAGATGAGTATATTGTGGGGATACGTCATTTATGTAACTAACGATCGTACCTAATTTTGTTCCGTCGGATAAATAAACACTTTCTCGATTTACAAATATATTTTTCGCTGTTGTGTCAGCGATTATAAAATCGTACTCGGCATCATCTAAAATTAATCGTGCGTGATGTCTTTTATAATCATATGCACCACCTTGAGTAAATTTACCTATAATTTTTCTACCGAGATCTTTTGCGGTTTTGAGTTTATTAGGAATATCATCTTCGGAAACATCCTTAAACTCGCTGATAACTTCAGAATCTGACATGGGCAACCAAACTTTGGTCTGTGCATGATATGATATAATTGCCTCACTGACCACCAACGATGTCAGTATCATACAATCTAGCATATATCGCAACAAAACTATAGGTGCCCAACGTTTTTCACAAAAATGTCTACCAAACCAAACATAACAAATCTTGTGAAGATTTTCGTTAAACTCGAACGACTCAATACAGGCGAATCCAGTCAGATCAAAATCAGGTAATGGTCCATTAATTGCCACTCGCGTCATCTCGTTTGTTGGGTGACCAAATCTTTCAAAGTACACAGAACAATCTCCGTATCCCAGAAAACTTCCTGGATAACATGCAACCATATCAACCGAAATAACATCATTGTAATTGTATTTGGTATTCCATAATCCGCCATGTCCATATTCGACGCAACTTGCGCGTACGTCCTCGAGTAAATCAAATCGTGTTGGTTTCCATGAATTTCTTTCTCTGGCGAAATGAGCCGCAACAGATGGAACGGTAAAACAATTAGTTAGTAATTTGTCAGTATTTTCCGCGTGCTTGCACTGTAAAAACGTCGCAAGATTTTTCATCTCGTCATGGAGGGATTCTGTGCGATATATTTCACCGTTCGGTTTGACAAACTGATCAAATTCACCCTCCTCATTACTTTTAAATAACCATACCGATACAGGATCGGTTTTACTTATTTCGTTGATAAAATCAAACATATCTGCCCCAGAATTATCTGGGGAGTAAAATCTAACAGTTCGATCACGTGGAAATATTGTTACTGCGTTAGTCCATGCGTGCGCGTTATGATCGATAATATTTATTGGAGCTCCCTTCGATTTATATTTCGACTGGTACAGTACTTCTCCCGTTATTGTCGCCACAGTTATTGGAAATTTTAATATTTTTCCTAACTCAGGAACATCTTTTATTGTAGCACCGGTATCCTTAACTGAATCAGCCCACGAGTTTATTTTTTCACGCCTTAAATCAGTTAATCCATTTCCACGCATCGCGTTTGTAAAGTGTTCTATTACTCGTTCAGCCACACAATTTAACCTTGAAAATTTCATCGGCGCTAGTTTATCAACGTTGGGTTTTTTATTTATCTCATAAATTCCATAAATAACCGCCGTTACAGGATACGCTCGTTCATAATACGGTCTGTCAATACCCGTCAGTAGACCCGGTCTGGAATTTTTACTTAATATGATAGTTTTATTATTGCCAAGGACAGGATCATATTTGTCACGGATAATCCAACTACCTGTTTCTGTTAATACAATAAATTTTACTCTGAAGAAATATTTTTGATTGCCCTCGTATTCAGCGATGTAGTTAATGATAGTTGCCGCTCGCTTGTCGTTCATTGTGGCGTCCGTGACAGAGTCGACACTGACTTTGTCAGTGTTGCGTATAATCTTGAACGTTGACCATGTATGAGATGCACCATCCGTGTAAAATTCTTTCTTGGCGTCGTGAATTTTCGAGATCAAACTTTTATTTTTCGGATCAACCAGATCTCGTACTGGCAAGTCAGAAGATAATCTGTCAAGGTTGAATTTATATTTAACAGGCCTAGTTTGGGATAATCTCTCAAACTCGTTCATATAATTAAAACAAATATTTAAATAAAGAAAATTATATATATATATATATACAATGTCCCAATGCAGATGGTTGATGATCGGCTCAGTAAATCGATGCAACAAATTCTGTAGAAAGGAATTTTGTTGGATGCACTCACAAAACATACGACGAGGAAGTCTAGGACCAATACCATGTCTACGGTGTGGTATTGGAGTGCGAGGAAAAACAGAATTATGTGGAAAGTGCGGCGGGAAACGGTTCAGAGAACTTAAAAGATATTATGACAAAAAAAATAATAGCGGTGAAAACGCTATAAAATCCGTGAGGGATTATATATCAAGATTTCAGACAAACAATGATTTAAACGCATAATATTATTATAATGGAGCAAAATATATTTGTCCCACATCCTGTCATAACAAACTATGAATCAAATATTAATGGTATCATCAGACACTGTAGGTTAAAAAAACCAGTTGGTTGTATTAATAATCATGGTTATCTAAGGTTCACATGCGAGGGGGGAAAGAAACATTATCTATGTCATAGATTTACATACGAGTGTTTCAACGGATTGATCGAAGATGGTCTTGTTATTGATCATACTGACGGGGATACTCAAAACAATAATTTATCCAATTTACAAGCTATCTCTCGCAGCGAGAATAATACACGTGGAAATACAGGAAGATATAAGACAATCGGAAAGAGGGCGGTAATTTCCACAAACATAGAAACTGGCAAAGAAATTATGTTTCGTTCAATGCATTCAGCTGCAAAATATTTTGATATTCACTCGCATTCAGTACAAAAAGTCGCAGAAAATATATATAAAACAGCTTTATCGAAAAAATATAAACAGAAAATCATCTTTCAGTATCAATAACTATCATCACCACATTATTAACTATCATCACCACATTGAATTAATTTTTTTAATTTATGTCACAGTAGGTCCTCCATACACTACTGAATTTTTGATTATATAAAAGGGAGATTACTTTGTAATATATAGTTTTCTTCGTAGATTTTTGGTTTTTATGATCGTAATTAGTCAGTTTAACTAATTACATCGTAATTAATTACATCGTAATTAATTACTCGTAGAAGTATTATTTATGTTTTTTAAATATTTCCCCATCATACAACATTACGAGAGATCATGACAATGTTATTGATCCGTAGGAAGCTGTGTGTAGAACAGAAACCGTTGTCATGGTAATCGACCTGCAGGTGTGTGTTCATGCCACTGTTATTATTGATTATCAGTCTGCTTAGGAAAACCGCTGTTATAAATACAGAAACTGTTGTTATTCAGAAACTGTTATTATTCAGAAACTGTTATTATTCAGAAACTGTTATTATTCAGAAACTGTTATAAATACAGAAACTGTTATTATTCAGAAACTGTTTATAAATACAGAAACTGTTATTATTCAGAAACTGTTTATAAATACAGAAACTGTTATTATTCAGAAACTGTTATAAATACAGAAACTGTTATTATTCAGAAACTGTTATTATTCAGAAACTGTTATAAATACAGAAACTGTTATTATTCAGAAACTGTTATTATTCAGAAACTGTTATAAATACAGAAACTGTTATTATTCAGAAACCGCTGTTTACTGTAAATATTGGTTCCTTAGCTATATAGCTAACTATATATTAACTTCCAAAACATATGTTCGTAACAAGGTTTGATAGCTCAATCAGTATGGTATTGGACTGTGACGCTCGCGGTCCAGGATCAAACCCCCATGGCTGACAATTTGTCGGTGGTGTACGCATAATTGCGATTTTTATAATAGTGGGGGAACCGCAAAACCCCCCCCGCTCAGCAAAATTCCCACCCACAATATTGACTTGTGGGTGATACATATTTTCGTATCACCCGCTGGATTAATTATTGTGGGTGGGTTTTTGCTGAGCGTACATGTTTGTACTGTCCTTAGTTAGTTATATGTTTGTACTGTCCATGCATAATCTGAGCTCGCTAATACACTCGATAGGGGCTCTTCATTCATTGTATATAACCATTTCATTGTATATATGTTATGTGTATATCCTCTAAACTTGGTAGATTGCGGTGGCAAGCTACGAGTTTAATGAGGATTGTGCTGTCCTTAGTTAGTTATATGTTATGTGTATATCCTCTAAACTTGGTAGATTGCGGTGGCAAGCTACGAGTTTAATGAGGATTGTGCTGTCCTTAGTTAGTTATATGTTATGTGTATATCCTCTAAACTTGGTAGATTGCGGTGGCAAGCTACGAGTTTAATGAGGATTGTGCCGTCCCCCCTCTTGGGCCTCTAGACCGTTGTTTGGCGGGTTAGGGGCTCTCGTAGAGGGAATATTTGCCTAATGAACTTGGTAGATTGCGGTGGCAAGCTACGAGTTCTTGGTTGTGCTGTCCCTGAAACATCCCGACGAACTCGCTAATACACTCGATAGGTGTTCTAGGGATATTTTTTTTTATTTTAAAGATTCATATATTATATAATGAACCATGAAAATATCAATGATGTAATTGTTGCTATTAAAAAATTAAAAAAAGATGGAATTAATATATCTGATGAACTTAATCCTGAAAAAATAGTTTCTGACTTTGAGATTTTACAAGAACGTAAAACCCAGGGGACACACACACTATCATCTGAATACAGGCTCATGAAACGGATTCAGGCGGCAATGTTTCAGTCGCTAGCTACCGTAGAAGATGATCATGAGAAGGAGTTCGTTCCTCTCTCTGCCGCCGTAGAAAGAATTAAATCGTTATTATCCCACGAGTATGAGGCAAAGAAAACGATTAGTACTCGTATAAGACAATTAAGAAAAATTATGTCAGAGAGTAACTTCGTTACTGGTGAAACGATCCAAAGTAACTTCGTTACTGGTGAAACGATCCAAAGTAACTTCGTTACTGGTGATAATGAAAATGAAAGTTTTGGTAACTGGGGTCCATGTCAACGCTGACCACGTGTATTGGTAGTCAAAATCAAGAAAGTTCTAACTTTGTCAAATTGTTCCTAATAAATTTTATTTATTATAAATTTTATTTATTATAAATTAATTTTATTTATTAATAATATTATTTTTACTGAGGATTTATTTGTTTTTTTACTGAAATTTAACAAAATTGTACAAATTTCTTAATTTTGACTACCATTTACCCCATCAAATTTACAAAATTGTACAAATTTCTTAATTTGAGTACCATTTACCCCATCAAAAACATAAAATTGTACAAATTTCTTAATTTTGACTACCATTTACCCCATCAAAAACATAAAATTGTACAAATTTCTTAATTTTACAAATTATTTATTCACCGAATTAATTTATTTATTTCTGAATTAATTTATTTATTTACTGAATTAATTTGTTTTTTTTTACTGAAATTTAACAAAATTGTACAAATTTCTTAATTTTGACTACCATTTACCCCATCAAAAACATAAAATTGTACAAATTTCTTAATTTGACTACCATTTACCCCATCAAATTTACAAAATTGTACAAATTTCTTAATTTGAGTACCATTTACCCCATCAAAAACATAAAATTGTACAAATTTCCTAATTTTACAAATTATTTATTTCTGAATTATTATTTTATTTCTGAATTATTATTTATTTATAACTCTGATGGGTGAGTTGGTAAACCCTCCATTACATAAAGATCTACGACAAAAGTCTTACGACAAAAGTCTTACGACTTTACATACAGATTTATTACAAGTTCTTCTTCACGTATGTCAATTAAGCGATTAAGGTGGTCTGTGAGTTTAAAATTGATTCGTGTTAACATATTATTGTGACACCGCAAATACACGGGATTAGTTGGTTCTTGCACGATTAAACTTCCAGGGGGAACTTGTGGTGTGAACGTGTACAGGATGTATCCTTGTTGAGCTTGATTTGATCTTCCGAGATCTATTTGATAGCTGCCATCGATTACGTCACAAACCAGATTGACCGCGACCGTCGGTGTTATATTAACGATTCCCGGAGATACGTGTCTTCCGCCGCCATGTGGATCATTATCATGTCTAAGAACAGCTGCTGGTGGAATTAATTTTCTCCATGCATCGAGTATTTTAGGAAAAAACTCATCAATGACATCACTGACAGATTTTCTTAACTCGGTTACACTATACCCGGGAAATTTAAAATTTGGTACATCGGCTTCTGTTAATTTATATTTTTCTAACCATCTTTTTGCATCATATCCTTCAAATGATTCTAAACTAACCATCGCTTGAACTATTCGGTTATTAAAATATTCCATATCTGATATAAGCTGATTTAATATTTCCACACGCGTGATGATTTTTTCACGCGATGACGCTGATATGTCAAAAATATGTTCGTTAAAATATTGATTTAGTTGATCTAGTTGTTTTTTACATTCTTGATTGATTTCCTGAAAATATTTAATAATATCACTCCGATGAAGACTAAAACTATTTGCTTTTTCCCCGGAATTGTTAAAAGCCCATAACTCATCATAACTGAAAACGAAAAACCTGCTGAGCATCGATTTACCTTTTAAAATACGTAGTTCTTCCCCGTATGATGGATTAATTTCATGATATGATTGTCTATCCGTGACATAATCAGACTTTTTCGGTTCTGGTGGTATCGGTGTTATCGGTGGTGATATTTCAGGCCAACCTAGCACGGATCTTATCGTGGATTGATAAATATCAACGGCATAATCAGGCGAGTTTATTTCAATCGTCGAGGACAGGGTGGGTTCATGAACATTAATTGATATTTTTGCTTCTTTTCCCGTTATTGATTTTATTCTACGCGCAAATTCCTCACTGATCTCTTCAATCTCGTAACTGCCAGTTGGTATTCCAACAACAACCCAGTCAGGTGTTCCATCGGGTTTGTTGTTGTTAGCAAATACAAGCGAATTATTTGCTGGTGTACCATTAAATGATTTTGATCTGATATTTGGCCAGCTGTAATATACTCGTAATTGCGCTAGTGCTATTTCTTTTACTGGAATTGCAGTAGGAAAATTAACACTAAATTCAGGATTAATTGAACTTACCGAGATCATCGTTATCTTTGGCGGAGTTGTGTTGGTCACGATCTGCTGGAGTAATTCTGTCATTATTGATACTTGTATCTTTAATACCGATACCTTCGTCGTGTATTTTAGTTATCATTGAAAATTCGAAATCAGATATAATTCCATCACTGAGACTCGCTGATAACAACGAGGATAATTTCGAGTATGCTACCGTCGCTGTATGTAATTTTATTTTGTAATCGGATAATTTTTCGTTCGTACAAGTACATATTTTTTTTGTGATGATATTAAGCACACCTGCAATAGTTGTTGCTGCTGAAATACAAATAGTTACAGCTACTGGTGCCATCGTTGTCAACGCTGAAAATATTACACCGGTTCCAGCAACAACAGCGGATACTGAATAAACAATCACATCAGCGATAACCAATCGTCGTCGATATTTTTTTACTTTTACTGTATATTGATCGACTTGATCTTTTAGCGCCGCCTGCCATTCACGTGCTTGATTGTATCTGTATTGTCCACCGTCCATATATATTTTTATGCAGTAACCAATTGAGGTGTTTCAGCTACAAATTCCAAACACCACCAGAAGGATGTTGCGGTTAATTTCTTATCATCTGCTTCCAGAATAAATATTTCTTCGGTTCCGTTATTTAATACAACAGATACAACCCCGGAAAACCTGTCGGTGGAATGACGCCATGGAAACGTTGTAAATATTTCAAATTTTGCAGCACTAAACACAGACAACCTGTACACGCCAGTGACTGTTGCGGTATATTTGATAGTATTATTTTGCTGCGACCATGTTGCAAATCCGGATGATACCGTGCATACGATGTTTGTGATATGCCCGGGAGTTATTCCAGCTGGAATTTTAATCAAATTGGTTTTATTGATAATCTCAGGAATTCCCGCTACGACGTCTTGCTGTGTTTGTTTGATCGTGCCTAGGTCAGTTTTGATATCAGAAAGTTTCATGTCAATGGCGCGTGGAGTACCGAAGAATTTATCTATGGCATCATCGATTTTTTGAAAATTTCTTCGAAATCTTCCAAAAGCTCCTGCGTGAACGTCATACTCAGCCCGTAACGTGGATAATTTTAATCAAATTGGTTTTTCTGACAATCTCAGGAATTCCCGCTACGACGTCTTGCTGTGTTTGTTTGATCGTGTCTAGGTTATTTTTGATATCAACGACTTTCGTGTCAATGGCGCGTGGAGTACCGAAGAATTTATCTATGGTATCATCGGTTTTTTGAAAATTTCTTCGAAATCTTCCAAAAGCGCCTGCGTGAACGTCATACTCAGCCCGTAACGTGGATAATTTACCGTCTACGGTGCCATAGTTGACGTCGACGTATTTTTTTGTTGCTGCGTCTTCGTCAGATGTTGGATCTCTTAAAACTACTATTTTGTTCCCGTTCATGCTAAGTTCACCCATCATTGTGTCACCGGTGTTTCTCACGCGATTAGCAACACTTTTTGCAATTTCATCTCTGATGGTTTTAAGTGACATACTTGAATCTCTGATTCTACCACCGTCAGTAAACACGGGAATATTATCCGTAACTGCACCGAGTACTCGCCGGACTATATCATTCCATTTGATATTGCTGGTTTTTAGTTTACCATATCGATCCTGAAAAATAACAACTTCATCTGGGTCGACTCCAGCCAGGTTCATGATATCAGCGAGGTCATCCTTAGTCACATACTTCGACAGATCAACGTCGCCGAGCTTTTTCTTAACGCGTGAAGAAGATCTTCCGTAAATATCAACCATTATAATAAGACCCGTTGTTTAAAACGCCTTACGCGCAACAAATCGGTTGCTTGTATAATCGTGCACGACTTTATGTGGCGGCCTGGATGATTTTGATATAGCGTCGAGTACATTAATTACTTCACGGCCGCATATTGGCGGATCTGTCATTGTTTGTGTGGGTAGCGTTGAATACCAAACTTTGGAACCTCTGGTTGTTGCGTGGAGTGGTGCGACATACTTGATAAATTCAACAGGTGGAGCTAACCCGTACGAATCAAAATAAACAATTCCACGCGGGTCAACCGCGTATGATACCCAATGAGTACCAGGTCCAGAACGTTCATCGAGATTAATAATACCTGTTTCTAATTTGTTTGGTTGTTTCGGTAATTGATCTCGCATAAAAACACCTCTAAATGCAGATATTTTTAATTTTTTAGCGGCATCAAGTAAATCAAAATTTGATGCTGGAACGTCTAACGAAGTGATCCTGGAAGCCTTAGGCCTCTCCCCCAACGAGATCCTGGCAATCTTAAGCCGCGCCCCGTTTTTTTGTATCCTTGCCCTGTTGCTTTCTTTAGTGCCATTCCAGCGGCTGTTCCAACAGCACCTAACGCGGCCGCTTTTGCTACGGCTGGAGCAGCCGCAGCTATTAATGCCGGAATGGCCGCAAGTAGTGGAAATATACCACCTGTTTTAACCATGTCTTTGATGGCGCTCGGGGAGAGATGAAATTGAACTCCAGTTTTTGATTCTAGAGCTTTATTGAAATGTTTAATCTGATTATTTGTCAACGATAATTTGTTTGGACCACCACTAATATGATCTCGTTTTAGTGATATTTTAGTTCCGCATTTGTTGGCGGTTTTTGATTGAAGCTTTTTTACCTGACCCGGGGTCAGAGTAACATTAACATGACTATACGACATTTTTATATAAATAATATTTTTCTAAATAACACGATTAAATATTTTCCACCGGTGCATCAACGACCCTCATTCGACCACTACCACCTTCAAGTAACATGGCTTTGTCGCTAAGTATGACCGCGATCGCTCTGTAAAAGGCACCAGCACCTGGTGGGTTAGTAACATGAGCTCGAAAGTGTATATCAACAACAGATTGTTTGGATAAATCAAGACGTTCTAGTGAAAAATAATAAATCGGATATAGACCTGTAAAATCTAGTTGTGATATTTGCAAACCGGTATCTATATTTTGATCACGTCCCATGAATGACATTAAACGATGATATGCGCGCGCTACATGATTTTGTGCATAATTTAACAATATATTCTCAGCCGGTTCTTGATGTCCATTTATCCGTAAGGAAACTTCATTAACTCCAAGGTTATCAAATATCATATGTGAACGTTGTTGATCATTTATCCTAGCATTATCTTGTAGTGCAATAAAAATATGTCGTGGTGCAGAAACACCCTGTTGTGATGCTATATGCCATGTAAATAAACCATTAATATTGCTTTGAGCAGCATCTGTGGTTACTGTTAACCATGATAGCAATGATTTACCGCCTTGATCCATAAAAGATAGTAATTTTTGTTCCTCAGTAATAGATGGAGTCATTACTGGCATCCATAGTGAAAGTTTTGATATATTTACTTTACCAGCATCAGCAACACCAGCACCTCGCCAGATTGCATCATTATCATCACCTTTTCTTACGAGCACAATTGTGTGTTTAGCTCCAAAGATGACTTTTCTAACATTTCTGCAGAATCCAAAGATGTGAGATAATGGAATTGCACACGAAAAATTTCTATCATTTCCCGACAGCGCTGATCGGCGTGTTGCAAATCCCAGGTTGTAAGTCGCATTGACACTTTTTATAATATCAAAAGCAGCAGCTGGTCTGGCTGCGTGTTCAAAGTCAACTGTTTGTGGATCAGATGCAGTATTTTGTGGTGTCAGTAATTTAGTATACTGAACATGATCAGCGTTGTCAGTAAATCCTTGGCAAACATCATTGTTGGACCGGCTGATCTTGTAAAGTCGTCAGAATATCTCGCCAGACCAATTATTGTTGTAGCAACGTCGACATCATTCTGAATTGATTCAATATTTTTTCCATCAATCATGTATGTGGCGCCACTAAATAATGCCATGATCCCGTTGTTGACAAAACCAACACGCAAATTAGCAGCATATGCCGTATTAGCTACAACATCCGTTACAAGTCTACCTTCTACTTCAATAAACGCCTCAGCGGGCAAGAAATATCTACTTGTATCATGAACCTGTAATTCGATTCTCCCCCGCTGATTTGGTAGTCTTGCGTCATAAGAATAAAATTGATAATCACGTACCGACTCGTACTTAAGGACAGGTGCCTCCATATCAAATACTGGGTCTGATTCGCGCCTGAACATTTTTATTATAGTTACCATTTTTCCAAATGATGATCATCGTCGACGAAGACCGCTTCCTGCTATTAAATTTGCTGTTATATTTTTTTCTGCTTCTTCAGATATCGCCGCTAGTTTTTGATTTGCAGCCTGATTTATTATTTTACTTACGTCTGCGGGCATCACCTCAGTACTTGCCAGTTTCACCGGTGGTTGTTGTTTTCGTCGCAATAATCGTGCTAGTCTTTCTTTGATCGCCGAGAACGCCTTACCAGCAACATTGACAATTGCACCAGGAGCTTTATCACGAACAATATCAATAGCCTTCATCGATAATTGTTTTGCAACAGGTGCTACTTTTGGAGCTATCCTCGTGAATAATCCCCGAATGACATCACCAAGTCCATTTCCGTAAATAACACTATAGATTGGTAATCGTGAGTTTACCGCTCTGACCTGTGTGGGTTTACGATGATTATCATGCACAATCATCTTATTTTATTTACCATTTATCTAACAACTAGTCATCAACGAGCTCATCAATAAGTTCTCGGTAAACTCCGATATCCATGATACCACCTTGAAATAATCGCCGACAAATATCAGCTGCTTCATTGGTTATTTCTGGTGAATTATTTCCAGCTCGTTTTCCTCCTATGAGAACTTCTAACCGTGACACGTCATTGAGGATATTATCAGGACAAACAAAATTATTTCCCAGACCACTTCCCGTTGCTCCTTTTTCTGTTGTTTTCTTAAATAGTCTTAAGGGTGATCTTTTTTCTGCTGATTTTTTAAGTAGCTCTTCAGACCTTTTAAGTTCCGACTTCAACCTTTGCTGCGGCGAAGAAGATTGCTGTTGTTCTATTTGTTGCAGAGGTGGAGGAAGCTGATACTGGGAGGACTCTCCTTGTCCTAGTTGTTCCCGTCTCCCTCTAAGTCTATTTACTTCTTCATTAAATCTTTTAAATTCTTGACCTCTAGCTTGTTTTTTATTGTAATATACGCGATATATCCATTTAATGAAATCATCATCATTTGTTTTTCCATAAAAGGGTTTTAAAAAATTAGATTTATTAGATATATTTTTTGATATCATCTCAGGTAATTTCTCTCTTTCAGTTTTTCTAATTTCCTCAACAACTCCTTCGTTAACTCTTGCAATTAATTTTAAGCTCTCTCCTCCTGATTTGGATTTAGATGCAAGTTTTTCTCTCACATCGGCGACTTCAGTACGAAGTTCTCCAATACCTTCAAGTATTTCCTCATCAACAGGTGGAGGTTGAGCCGCAGCTATGTCAGTTGGAAGGTCTCGTAAAATCTTCTTTGCCTGTTTAGTTCTTCTTGCTATTTTTTCTGATACCGGAAGAAGATCTTCTTTGATGACAGTTGCAACTTTCTCAGTAGCTGCAGTGACGGGTTTAAACAGTTTTTTAGTGTCTTCTTCATACTCAACTTTTGCTTCTTGCTGCGCTTGTAGATTTTTTCTAAATGAGTCTTTGACAGGAAGAAATTTTTTAATTGCTTCTAATCGTTCTCGAGCTGTTCTTGCAGTATGAGATTCTGGATGTATCATTTTATTATAACATAATAATTTAATTAATATCAGCAGAAGAGGAGCAGCAGAGAGGGTACCTACCAACGTTGGTCGTCAAAAAAGTAAACAAGAAATAAATAAACACGTAGAGTACTTTATTTTTTCAGCTACTATTTCGAACTGAGGTTTTATTAGTATAATCGTCCATTACAGAAATAAAACATCTCAAGGAAAAGTTCATTTGTAAAATCTTGACCTTTCTATGAGATGATTTTATTTGTTTGTTTTATTTGTTTTGTCGGAATTCTATGGTCTGTTCACCCTCTCTGCTGCTGTTCATAACTTTATGTTGGCAAAACCACCGCCAGCAACAAATTCCAGATTTATCAGTGCCAGCAACATCAAATTTAAGTGTCCAAAGGCTTTCAAAAATGTTGGGAAAAACTCAGGCCAGCGGAAACGGCCATCATCAATCAGTGGCGTCACTAGTGTTGGTGTCACCCAGTGCGGTAACTCATAACGTCACTCCTTCCTGCACAAAAATTCAAACATTTTATAGACAGTCATTTTGGTGTCACCCCTCTGATGGTGTCAACATGTTTGCACATTTATTCATGAAATATATATTTTTCTCATAAATTGTTTTTTTTAATATATAATTTGTTACTTTATAATTTGCATGCATTGCTTTATAAATACACGTTTCATCTAAATCGGCAGACTTACGAAAACGCTGACGTTTAATTGAAAATGAAAATGTATTTTAAAAGAGTAAATCGAAATTCTTTCCATACCAGATTCAAAATTTGCAATGTCGGCCTTAGATGGCTGATATAGAACTTGATTATTCACTATGTTTTCCAAAACAGAAAGACATAGAATCCTATTGATGTGTACGTTATGATCCTCATTCAAAGTCTTATTTCACGGTGTCGTCCAGCTCACAGAAGTAAGCGAACTTGGTAAATAACATAAATAAACATTCATAATGCATCGCAACATTTAACATTATATTTAATTTCAGAAATGTTATAATTGAGCACACACACTTTTAACGTTTTACTCGCGCATTGTCGCTAAGTTGAACTTGAAGCATGTGCTAATATCACAGACACCTTATTTCATCCTCATCAGTCCCGCAGTCTGGTAGACCGTTGGGGCACCGCACAAGACCGAACAACCAGCTTCCTCCACTCCTCTCCCTTTTCCATCTTTCTCAGTGAGTCGCTCAATATCAAGCCTGTCCACTCTCGAATGTTATCTTCCCACCTATTTCTTTGCCTGCTTCTCTTCTTCTTCCTTGTACATTGCCTTGCAGGGTTGTCTTGGCAAGTCCTGATGATCGTGAGACAAGCCCGTACCACTGTAGTTTACGTTTTTTCATTGTGATCAGGAGGTCTTCGTGCAGTATTTCTTCATTGTTGACACGGTTTTTGTGACGCCGATGCTCTTTCGGAAACATCTCATTTATGTGGCCTGTATCCTATTCTCTAAGTCAGATGTTATGGTCCATGATTCGCAGGCGTAGAGAAATATGGAGATCACCATGAGTGCATCAGTCTGACCTTCGAACTGAGTGAGATGTTCTTGTCTTTCCAGATGGGCTTCATTTTGTGAGCGCTGTTGTTGTCTGTGCAATTCTGAAGTGTACTTTAGATTTCGATCCTTCATCTGTTACGGTTGCCTCCAAATACTTGAATATGTGGACTTGTTTCTAACTTCGTACCTTGGATACTGATGTCAGTGCTGATGCCCTTGTGTTGTTGATCATCATTTTGGTCTTCTCTGCACTGACTTCCTTGCCGTAGTCTGCAGAGAATTTGTCGAGGCTCTCTACTAAACTCGCTCATTCTTGCTCATTTCCTGCTAGTCCATCAATTTCGTCGGCAAAACGTAAGTTGGTGACTGTTCTGCCTACGATGCTGACCGTCCCTTCATGCTTTTCATGCACGTCAGTTATGATTCTCTCCAGAAAGATGTTGAATATTGTGGGAGAGAGTAGACAGCCTTGTCTGACTCCGACTATCGTTCCGAACCAGTCCCCTATGCTGGCGTTGAAGTATACTGCACTGGTGTATGGGCAGCCGTCGCCGCCAAAATTACATTAATCAAATGATCTAGTATGAAATCAAATGATTTAACCTAGCAAATGAAATGATCAATCTGGATTCCAAATGATGTGGTGTCACATGAAATAATTTAATGAACAAAACCGAATGATGCATTTAGATTTCAAATGACGTGGTATTAAAAAAAATGATGCAGAGTGAAATGAAATGATTTAACCCATCAAACTGAATGATGAATTCAGATTCTAAATGACGTTGTGTGATATGAAATGATGTAGCATGAAATGAAATGATTGAACCCCAAAAATGAAATAATGAATTCAGATTTCAAATGATGTGTCGTTAAATGAAATGATCTGGTATTAAATAAAATGATTTAAAGAACAAAACGGAATGATGATATCTGCTTCCAAATGACGTGCTATTAAATAAAATGATGTAGTCTAAAATGAAATGATTTAACTCAACAAATGAAATGATGAATTCAGATTCCAAATGATGTGGTATTAAATTAAATGATTTAAAGAACAAAACGGATTGATGAAATCTGCTTCCAAATGACGTAGTATTAAATGAAATTATGTAGTCTAGAATTAAATGATTTAACCCAAAAAATGAAATGATGTATTCAGATTCCACACGATCTGGCATTAGTTGAAATGGTCTGAAGAACAGAATGGAATGATCAGCTCATATTCCAAATGATGTGGTATTAAATGAAATGTATGGAATGTAAACGGTCTGATCAAAGTGTAGATCAGCTAGCGTAAATCCAAACAAACACGGGGGGTGGGGGGGGGGGGGCGCTCTGTTAGCCAGACTTACAACTGACGGGCGTATTTACAGAGTTCGTCTGAGATTTTAGCAGACGACATTTAACAGCTAAGGTTAGTGTTTCTTCTCGTTTGATATAAACAAGAGCTATGTTTTCCAATCAGGATAAATTTGTTTTCCAATCAGGATAAATTGACTATCCACATTAATGAATGTCTGTGTATTTTATTTTAGAATCTGTCTTCTACTGCACGAGTTTTCAATGCTTCATCTCAGCTAGAACTATCAGCTAAGGAGATTAAATCTTCATCTTATTTTATCAATAGTAATTACCATGTTTAACGACCTAACGTAGCATACGCACTAAACCAACAATTTGTTGCCCGCCACTTTTTATATGAAAGCTTTTTCATTCACACACACACACACACACACGGGGGGGGGGGGGAGCTGACTATAACCGGTTATAGACATTATTTAGATTGTATCCATTTCAAACGCCTGTGACGAAGGGAATGCTCTGATGGTTCTTCTTTAACATCTATAGGTAGACAGTTCCAAATGATTGGACCCAAACTATTTTTAAGCAATTCCATTTCGGGCTTAGAAAGAAGAAAGTTATAATTTTGCATAGAGCGATGTATCGATAGACCAGAAACTGTATTGACATTATTTTTCCTTTTACTGAACATATCGTTTATATAGTTTGGCGTCGAATCATTAGAAACCAAGTCTTTATACTTTGAACAAATTTCTTTTAGTAAAATTTCCACGTATGATGTTGTCACTCATATTTATCCGTAACATTAATTTCATGTCATACGCTATTATTATTCTCATCGCGTTCTAAGTCATACTTGCTGTACATAACTTACATGTTGACTGGAATGCATCTATCGCTCTTCTTTTCATAATATATTTTCTCAGTGCGCGCCTGCACATGTGATACTGCAGACATATATACATATTTTATGAAATAAAATCTATGAGAAAAGTTATAGATCCCTATTGGAGTTATTCTTCAATAACAAAACATTACAATCACCATCAGTATTTAGCACCACTTAGACCAATAACTGGATGGCGCCTCCAGTCATGTCAGAAAAATGTGGAGAAGTGCTACAGGGTGTGTACAGCACCACAATAAAACAATATCAAGAGAATAAATTAAAGACACCAGCAGCACAAATATCATGTTCACCAATAATACTAATACTAATACTAATAATATAATAATAATAATAATAATAAGAAGAAGAAGAAGAAGTAGAAGAAGAAAAATTTACTTGACATAATAAATCTGTTGATTGTGCACAAAGTTAGCTTTTCTTAAACTTTACGGTTTCGCTTGTTTCTGTTACTTAGTTTAACACCATATAGTTGTAACACTTCATATAGATCCAAACTTAAAGTAGCAAGAGATGCTAATTGTTGATACACGTTCCATGTTGATTTGCTTGATCTTTATAAAGATGTGGACAGTTTGTCTTTCTAAGGGCTCATCACATACCACCTTACAAATATGGAAGTCCTTGTAGTGTTGAAACATATATCGAAAGAAAGACAGCAATGGAATCAATTTCTTTTCTTCTTTCTGAATTATCCCAGTATCATGTCTCTATGATTCTTGTACAATATTTTGTTTTCACAATTTTTCAAGGAACTTTACAAAAGCATATATTACCATGAAGGTCCCATCTTCGTTTTTATAAAAAATGTAGACGCACCAGAAATAATATGCAGATGGAAACTGGAATGGAATTATGAAACTACCTGACATTAATAATTCATTCAAACTAGATATTCTTATAAAATACAAAGTTATTATTTTGGTACTAGGTTATATATATATTGGAAGATAAAAGACTAAAAGTTTGGCTTATGAAAAATATAAAATGTGGATAGAAAGAGAAACTACAAAAGAATAACTATTTAATTATTATGCAAATTGATAAAACTTGTAGCACGAATGTTGCATGCACAAGGTTCGTGTAAATTTTAATCATAAACGTTTATAAACTTCCATGTTAATATCATTTCAAAAACTTTAATTTAATTTAATTTTTATTTTTATTTTAAATTATTTATTTTGACTTAATATTTTAATATTTTAATGGCCGTAGTTTCTTCAGTGTTACTTCTAATATACATATAGCCATATATTATTACCGTTTACTGGTAATACATTTAAAATATAGCCAAGAAACAATGTCATGCCTTAAGTACATCCTCCTTTATAGTGACCAATATATAAGAAATAAAGCAACATATACACTGAGTTTCTTGATATGTGAAAAGCCTGTAAAACTGACAGGATTATACAATTTCGGAGACAACGCTGTTATTGGTTGATCTTAAAATTAGTCAGTACTTAAAAGTTATAAGATACCATGACAATAAATAAATAAATAAATAAATAAATAAATCTATTTATTCCTCTTCCTATTAGTATTATAAGAAGAAGAAGAAAAGCAAGAACAAGAAGAAAATGAATTATTTAAACTGATATAATGGTATGGTGATGACAACAATGATGATAGTGCTGCTAATGGTAATGATGATGAACTGGAGGTTGCTTATTGTTTGCTTGAACATTATTTTTAACCCGATTGTATATATTTGTGATCACCTAAAAAAAAACTCTTCTGCTAAAACATTTTTGGGAACCGATGAAAATTGGACTTAAATATTTCATGATGAGGTACAGTGCTTTTGTGGAATTGGTTTTTATATTTGTGTGTATGTGACACAATTACACAAACGTGTCAATTATTTTTTCTCACTTCCACAGATTATCACATCATCAGCTAAGGGTGATTTACCCTAGCTACCTTATGTTTTCTCGTCTCGGAATACACAAGGATGATAATGTCCTACTTTAATTTTAAGTTTGAATCTCTTCTGACTAAACTTGACTATTTTAGTAAAAAACTAATATCGCTCATTCATTTTATCTGATATTAAGTGGCATGACAAGGAGATCAAACCTTTGGGGGAGGGTTGCTCCACTGAGCTATTGGGCTTGACTTATATTTGGAAGCATACGATTAAGAAACCTTGATTTTAGGTAAGTGATGTCAGGAGAAGGAAGTATATAATATAAACTTGCATGCACTAGTGTTGTAAAGGAGGGTGGGGGTGCGGACGGAGTGTTTGCTCCGGGCGCTAGTGGCATTGGGGCACCAAAACCATGGATGGGCGCCAGAGGTGTTGTGGCGCAAAAAAAAAAAAAAAAAACTTAGGCTATCATCGTCGTTCCGACGCCATTTACGTTTAGTACGCCACTGCTTGCATGCAAAGTTAGACTGTATTTATACTTTAAAACAAACATTGCTCTTGTGGCAATGACAATTTGTTACTTTTGACATGACATATAATTATTATTATTATTATTATTATTGATATTTTGTTCTTGTTGGCACTGCCAATGACATCAAAGTAGAAAAGTGTTAAAATATGCTTCGCTTCTGTAAAACAAGACGAGAATTCGAAACTCGCGGCGGCATCCCAATTCTTTTGTAAATACCTTTTTTGGCATTTTTATGTTCAAAATTTCTTTCAAATTCGCTCATCCCCGTTTTACTTTTTTAACTTTTATCTTGAAAATGTATCGCCTTTTTATATTGATACCCACATTTATCTTTCTATGTGTCAGGCTGTCTAACAAGAGGTCACAATTTTTTAAACACATTTTTTTTTGTATTTTTAAATTCAAATTATTTTTAAAAAGTTTGCTCATCCCATTATTAATTTTTTGTTTACTTTTTGAGATTTTTTTTTATTATGTTGAAACAGGCAAGTGTGCTAGGTACAAATAAATACCAAAATAGCCACTACTTAAATCGATGGATATCAGGTAAAATCTAGCATGGGTCCAGCAGTCAGTAGAAAGCAGAAAGTACAAGCTTCGACCGTTCTATGGCAGAGAGAGAGAGAGAGAGTGAGAGAGAGAACAACGTCTTTACCCTAAGGGCTACGTGGTATCACTTACAAATCGCTGATGCTGTTGTTTTTTAAATAAAATTCTGATAGAATCCATGGCCTTTCCTTGTTATTTTCTTACATCATTTGCTAAATTTTGGGTTTATTCATACATGATCTGTGCTTCTTCTTCGCCATAAAACACTCCAAAGGAGGTAACTGTTTATTGTTCACGTATTATTCTTTTAAAATATGACTAAGTTCACTCCCCCCTCCATTTTTTAATACGTTTGGAAAGGAGAGTGGGGTGTTTGAAGTACGCTAAGAGTCGTGAATAAGGGATTCTAAGAAAAATTATATTCGATATCAAAGAGGAAATATAAAAGAAGAAAGAAAAAAAAAACTAATATGTCGCTGCAAACTGGATTCAATGGCGGAAAAAGAAGAATTGATAACATATAGACCTTGGAAGAATAATGCGTATGCACGTAGGGCCGGTAATGTAAAATATACCAAAAGTGTCTGGAAACACATTTTTGGCTTAGTGTGTAAGGTCATTAAACATGGTAATTAATATTGATCAAATAAAACCAAGATTTAATCTCTTTAATTGATAGATCTCGCTTTGTTGAAACCTAAGAAACACGCGCAGTACAGGGCAGAACTTGAAGAAAAAAATACACGCACATTCATTAATGTGGATAAAATCACTTTATGCTGATTGGAAAACATGGTTCTTGTTTATAAAATACGAAAAGAAACACCTTTGCTTTGCTGTCCAACTGTCGTCTGCAAAAATTTCAGCCGAATGCTGTAAATACGCCAGTCGATTATTTTAGGCGCGCTGATATCATACGTCATAGATAACAGCGCCCCTCCCCCCACCCCCCATCCCCCGTGTTTGTTTGGATTTACGCTAGCTGATTTACACTTTGATCAGACCGTTTACATTCCATACATTTCATTTAATACCACATCATTTGGAATATGAGCTGATCATTCCATTTTGTTCTTCAGACCATTTCAACTAATGCCAGATCGTGTGGAATCTGAATACATCATTTCATTTTTTGGGTTAAATCATTTAATTCTAGACTACAAAATTTCATTTAATACTACGTCATTTGGAAGCAGATTTCATCAATCCGTTTTGTTCTTTAAATCATTTAATTTAATACCACATCATTTGGAATCTGAATTCATCATTTCATTTGTTGAGTTAAATCACTTCATTTCATACTACGTAATTTCATTTAATAATATGTCATTTGGAAGCAGATTTCATCAATCCGTTTTGTTCTTTAAATCATTTTATTTAATACCAGATCATTTGGAATTTAAAATCATGATTTCATTTGTTGAGTTAAATCATTTCATTTTATTCTAAATCATTTTATTGAATACCAGATCAGGAGTTAAGTGGGATACCCTAGCGACAATGGAAATTAGCATTACAGACCCCCTTGGGACAATCTGGCGACAATGGAAAATTAACACGGAGAAAAATCGTGGGACAATCTGGCGACAAGGGAAATTAACATGGAGAAAAATCGTGGGACTGTTTAGCGACAAGGGAAATTAACATGGAGAAAAATCGTGGGACTGTTGAGCGTCAAGGGGAATTGAACATGGGAATAGAGTGTGGGTCTGTCTAGGGACTAGGGGAATTTAACATATGGAAATTGAACATGGTGGGTCTGTATAGCGTCAAGGGGAATTGAACATGGTGGGATTGTCTAGGGACAATGATGGTAGAGGGTCAAACACAACAGAGACAAAAACATACATACACTAGTACAAGCGTGAGATTTATATATAAAGCATTACCAAGATCTGAAATCTTGCTGGGGTGTTCAAAAATTTGCATAATTGTAATGATGCTATAAATAGCTATAATCAAGGAAATGCTCAACGACAAAATGGATGTGACTAAAAGTAACGCTAAAATGACGAAATTGTCCCAGAATTTAAAGGAAAATAAACATATCCCCGAAAATTAAGTTACAATGGTTTAGTCTAAAATGGATAAAATTAGTAACTACTTACAATATCAACTTGTGTGACGATCGTGGATAAATACCTATGTATCTATAATCAGCTGAAATTCCTATGAAATCCCACTATCTATTTATAGCTCCAACTTGTGGGTTATTCCTTTGGAAAATCCCACTATCTTTTTATAGCCTCAGCTTGAGTGACGTTCCTGTTTATGAACTCTAGTATATATGTATAGCTACAAAATGTGGAAATACCCAAGTCCATATTTATAGTCTCAAAATTTCCAGCGTCAGTGACGTCACTGTACTGAACACTAGGGGATAAATGGCAACAGTGTTGCAAGTGGCTGACCTGAATACGCGCTACTGTAGGTAGGTAGGTAGGTAGAGTGTATCTGATAGTGATAAAGTGAGTTTTATAGGGACAACCAGAGACCAATACACACACACACACACACAACATACGCGCGCAGCCACACACACACACAACATACGCGCGCAGACACACGCACAAACACACACACACACACACAGAGGGAAGAGGAAAAAACAAACCACAAATATACTATCAACACAGAGGGGAGATAATACAAACCCCAAATAAACTATCCACACAAACGTACGCGAACGCATACAAACCCCAAATATACTATCCACACAAGGTCGCTAACGCTTACAAACCACAAATATACTATCCACACTCGGGAGGAAGAAGAAAAAAACAACCAAATATACGATCTACACTACGTACGCGAACACACACACACACACACAACATACGCGCGCAGACACACACACGCACGCGCACACACACACACACACACAGAGGGAAGAGGAAAAAAACAAACCCCAAATATTCTATCAACACAGAAGGGAGATAATACAAACCCCAAATATACTATCAACACAGAGGGGAGATAATACAAACCCCAAATAAACTATCCACACAAACGTACGCGAACGCATACAAACCCCAAATATACTATCCATACAAACGTACGCGATCGTATACAAACCCCAAATATACTATCCACACTCGGGAGAAGAAGAAAAAAACAACCAAATATACGATCTACACAACGTACGCGAACACACACACACACACACACACACACACACACACACACACACACACACACACATGCACACCACAGAGGGAAGAAGAAAACCATTATACACTATCCACACGGAGTGAAGAAATAACCCTTTATATATACTATCAACAGAGAGTGAAGAAAATAACCCATTATATTCCATCAAAACAGAGTGAAGAAGAAAAAGTATTTTGAAAGCACCTAAGCCCTCACCTGCAATGATCAACTCTGACAAACACCTACACCCCACCCCCCACTCCCAACACTACAAAACCCATTTAACCCGTTATTTTATGGCATCAGTGTGTGATTTAGGAAACATCAAGACACAAAATGATGGATGAATAGACTGACTATTGTTTGTGGACTTGCATGCCTAAAGAGCGTGCGTGAAGGAAAACATCCTTCCATTTCAATTCTAACTAAAACATGATCCAGAGGGATAGAGAGAGGTGAAAGAGAACACTTTCATAAAGTGTGAGTAAAAACAAAACACGCCATCCTTATTATACAATGTCAAGACCAAGAGACACTTACGTTTTCTTTCTGGTCTATTCTCTTTTAGAAGGTAGTATGAAATTTCACATCAGGGCCAACGCATCGGCTCACATTGTCAATTTTTCCATTTCCATGTCTTTACTGGCACAAGTTCTTCATCATCTTCAATTTCTTCTTCTTCTTCTGAATCCTTCTTCTCTGTTTCGTCTTGTTTCTGTTTCTTCTCTTTTCTCGTAGGGCACTCTGAATTCCAGTGTCCTTTCTCCTGACAACGATATTAGGTATCTTGACTTGTGTCTCTCTTTCTTAGACGAAGCGGGTATTCTGGAGACAAATACCCGTTTACCTTTGCAGATATAGCAAACTTCATTAGCACACACTTTCGTATGACTCTCATCAAATCAACGACCAAAAGAGTAAGTTTTGTTGCCACTTTCGCATGTGAATTATGCTTTCGTATGACTTTTAGCAAATATTTGACCAGCAGGTCGATCTGTGCTGACTCTTCCATCTTCTTGATCGTTTGAGAGTGGAATGAATACTCTGACGCTAAGACACTCTCCTTATATACAGGGACCTGCTGCGTATGAAACCTAGTCAAATGTAATTTTGCAATAAGATGAAACGATTTCATTGAGGGAGTAAAAGGCAATGATGTACCGTATCGCCTCACACAAAACCTGAAGTGTTAGCTCAGATCCGTGTCAGCGATTTTGAAGACGACATAACTGAGCTTTCATCAATGCTCTCCATTTATGCCACAAAACCACGAGTCCTGATTCACGCCAAACGAAATTTCGTTCGGTCCATAAAAAATAGTATCACATCTGAGAAACGCAAAAACGAACTTCCAGAAAACTGAGAACGACGAATTACACCTACAACGTGAAATGTATGAGTTCAAGTAGTGCGTAAAACTTAGTCAAATTAAATTTTTATAGTCAAGACGAAACGATCTCTTTTCGAAGAAGAAAGCAGACACCAAGCGACAATGGCGATCCGTGTCACACAACACTTTTCAAAATGTATATGATCAGAGGTTTGTTCTAGCGATCTGCACGGTTAAATTAAATGTTGATGTATTTTGCAATAAGACGGACACAATTTCCATGGGATCGCCCATGGAACCATTGTTCGTGCATTAATTTAATTTTTTAAAATATTTTTTTATATAAATCGCCTATAGGATAGACCCAGTACAGCATGGCCATTCTCGTCACTGTGTGAATAGCTACTCAAGTCAATTCGAAGTGAACGCGGTAAGAAAATAAGTATAGCCAATGAAATGGCTTACAACGGGTGATGCATTGTTTTGTTCTAGGACTGTGTGGCATAATAATCCCTATGTTCTTGCGTTGTTACCATTACAGTGCAGACAGACTGAAATGTGAACTTACAAGCCCTCTTTGTGTGTGTTGTACCATTTCTTCTTACCACATCAAAATACTGAGCGTCACAGTATTGGTTCGCGTTTTCAAGCTGACCATTTTTTTTATATCTCACTTAAATATTTTAACATAAACACTCACACTCACATCGGTAGAGTCAGAACAGACGTGTTACAGTATTGAGGGGCATGTTATCTTTTTTTTTTCTTTTTCAAACTATTAAATTTGGGGTTTGTATGAAGTAAAGAACCGAAAGTACAGTGAAACTCAAAGATGATGACCCAGTCTGTCTGTCTATTGATGCGTGTATTTACTTAAGAAGAAATATGACCTCTAAAACACAAAGAGATACGGCAAGCATGATTAGAATGAACATAACGATGTTTTCCTTCACGCCCGTGTAATTTAGAGTTTCAATCCTCTTTGAAGACAAACTTGGTCTCCTTTTGTAGGGCTTGAAATAATAAAAAACCTGAAAAAATCTTAAGCACTTTGCTATAGATAATTTCATCAACAGACTAAACAACATAAATACCGTTACAACACTAGAAAACCTTAAATCTTCTATCAAAAAGAAATGCATCAAAAAATTAAAGATTAACGATAACTAACCAATGAAACCGAATTTAACAAAGGCAGTGACATGTGAAGAAATGTCTCCCACTTTGGGCGAATGTACTCTGTCATGCACCATCAACTTGAAAAAAATTATAAACAGAGAGAAACCTGAATTCAAAATTCAGTTGGTTTTTTTTTCTTCAAAATTGTTTCGTTTCTTTTTTCTTTTTTTGGAACAAATCTAAGCACTAATATAGAGTGGAAAAGGGAAAATGCACATACAAGCTTTGATATTTCTGAAAAAATGAGGGGATATTCCTAACGTTCATAACCACCTATGGACTTGGACTTGTCTGTGACTTATCCACAAAACAAGATGTACATATTTCTGGTCAAGCTGCAAGTGTGTGCGTGTTTTTGAAAATGGTAAAAATTGGATATACAATTTTCTCGTGACACTTATAAAGTGAAGAGTCTGTGCAAGTGTCAAAAGCCAAAGTCATATAAGTTTTGTATTTTGTACGGCTTGTAAAGATTTCCACTTTAGAAAATGTGAAGTATCACAAGTTATTATCACAAACAGAAGTGGAACATAGGGGCTTGCAAGAAAGAAAATAACCCAGACAGTTGGTGTCATCAAGAGTGCTAGAGACGGTACCCGAACTTGCTTGCTTGCTTACTTGAATTAAAGTGATTTTCGCTCTAATGGAGCATATATCACTGGTTTAATAACGCACCGCGTGATTTTTAATTACTCCTGGGGAAGGAAAGAGAGCCTCATCTCCCAGGCTTTTATGTACTCACAGACTACTTTTAAATTTAGCCACTCAGGTGTAGGACTAACTAGTCCTTAACAACCTGACTGAAAGGCTTTAAACATGAGTGGGAATAGTCTCACCACACACTCATTTTTCTGTCCGAGCGTGGTAAAGGAGGAAAAAGGTGCTCAAAAAGACAGCCATGGGTGTTAAGTACTCAACAAAATGCTAGCCGTACTTATTTCAAATCAAGTCGTGTCACCAAAAAGACGACGTGTACGACATCAAAGGCATTGTCAAACGCAGAAACCGTAAAGTGGGCAAAGGACGTGTCAAAGAAGTCAAAGTACGTTGGGAAGGATATCCACCCAGTTTTCATTCTTGCATCGACGCTTCGCACTATAAAAAGAAGTGACCATCATGCCCTTTCACACAGATTCAGCTACTGCGATCACTCCTTCACCCAATTCTTCTCTGCAAGATTTACAAACACAACCCTTGTGGGTGTGGTATGGAAAACGTGTGCCTAAAACGCAAATCTACTTTTTCTGCCAAACCTTCGTGGTGTATTGTGTCATCGGTGTAGCCATTGCCAATTTGAGTTTGCAACAAGGAGACAAACACTTGTGGACCATTGTATTGAGCAGTTACATCGGTTACCCGCTTCCTAATCCCTCCCTGAAATTCTCCTCGAACGGGAACAATGGGAACCTTGTGTCCAGTGTCAGTGCCAGTCACCACTCCAACAACAACCCCATTTTGGGCGGAGACACTCCTCTAACTTCCAGTATCGCCTCGGAGAGCCACAAAACTCTGGAATTATGAGCAATAACAACCAATTTTACTTAACCTTACCCAGTGACAGTTCCATGGAGGTGTTTCCCAAGAACACGTTGTGCTGTTACACGGTCAAATTACCTCAGACCATCCAGTTAGATCACGAAGCCCATTGGGAAGTGGCTTTAGTGGAAATCATTCACCCAACACAAATCAAAAACATCACCGAAAAGCAAAACACTTTCGAGGTGGAAATCCTGAATGCCCAATTGGAGGAAGAAATCAACAAAATCGGGTTTTTAGGGGACACAAGACCAGCCAGCAATCCAGCCTTCATTATCTACACCTTGAAAATTCCTTCAGGTTATTATTTTAGTGGTGAACATTTGGTGGACACTATTGCGGACAGGTTCAACTTAGCCTTTGGCAAAGCACTGAACAGAGCCAAAAAAAGTGTGAAGATTGAGTACCATAAAGTGGCTCATCGTCTCGTGATCAAATTTCAAGATACGGACACATTGTCCCTCAGGTTCAATGGTAGTTTGTTTGAAATTTTGGGTGGACATGCAGAAATGGTCGCAAACAATATGAGCCCCAAGATCAAAAGTAATATGGATTTTTACAGAGCTTTTGGAAACCCGGTAGAACTGAACCAAGGACTTAATTTGATCTTTGTGTATTCCGATGTGGTGGAGTACAACGTGGTGGGACACACCTCTGTTCCGTTACTGCGTGTCATTCCTTTCAAAGTGGATAGTACCACAAACAATGACCAGGAAGGTGCAAACACCTATCACGTACACCGTGAATTTGTACATCCTCACTATTTGCCCGTCAGTAAGTCGTATTTAGACACTGTCAACATTGCTATAGAAGAAGATCTGGGACAAAATATTCCATTCTCCAAAGGGAAAGTTACAGTGAAACTCCATTTTCGAAAACGGTTCTCTAACAAATTGTAAGTCAAGACAGCGAGGAGGGACATTTTCACATTATATAATCCGGCCAGATGCGTGTGGAATTTCAGTTTGCAGAAAATCTACGCGCAGATAATACGGTGAACGTCATCCTGTATGCTGAATTGGACAATACGATATAAACCAACAGTTTGAGAGAAGTCATTCTAGATTATTAGAAGTCATGGAAGACTTTTATCAATGTTTGTATAGTAGGGATTCTTTGGACATGAAATGTGAAGATCCTGAGGAAGGAGAACCCCAAGACAAAGACGAAGAAGTCATCATGATGAAGTCTAGATGGCCAGAACAAGAATCACATTTAGTTTCCTGTTATGCTATAGTCTTGACAGAAAAAAATTAAGGAATTGATCAAGAAAGATTGCTATGGATGCCATAACGATCATCCCAGTCAAATTCAACACCATTAATGCCTGATGCTGAGTCAAGAAGAAAAATTGGACGAATATCTGGACGAAGCTTGGAGTCTCATCTCGGAAGAAGACGTGTTACAACAGTGGTATAAAGGCTTGCGTGAACATTATTGTCCTCCTTTAACAACTCAAGAGATCCATCGCATCGAAGCTCTGTTGGATCAGAGTTGGGAGACAAGGCGAAGAAACGGTTACTTGTCAGACATTTTCAAGCAAAAAGTCAGGATCGAATTGACCACTTATCATTACCTGTGAAGAAGAAAAAAACAAAAAATGGATACCTGAGAACTTTATTACCTTTTGAACCACAGTTTGTACACTGCTTCTTGGAATCATGTCGTCTGTGCTAAAGATGAACTCCCTCGTTGCACACCTCAAAACCATCAAGCTTATGTGATCAACACGGACGACAGTCATCTCCCAGGAACCCACTGGGTAGACTTCTACTTTCTTCAAGAAGGATGTGTGGAATATTTTGATTCCTATGGACTGCCCCCTTTGGAAGACGATATCATTGACTTTATGAGAAGAAATGCTCAGACCACACGATTCAATAATGTGAAATAACAAGGCACATATTCCTTGGTGTGTGGACAGTACTGTGTGTATTTTCTGCATCATTGCAGCCTGGGCTATTCTTTAGAACATTTAGTGACTCATTTTGATCCTCGTCATTCTTCTAGAAACGATGTGAAAGTACATCGATGGTTTTGTGACCAGTATGCTTATCTTTTGTCTCTAACTAGGAAACGTAGTGTCCATCAATGGCCTAATGACTTCCAACAGTGGAAATCACAATTTCATTTACAACGTTGTCAGCCCTGTTTAAAGTAGAGTGTGAATTGAAAAAAATGTTTGGTATTTGAAAAAAATGTTTGATGTTATAGTGTTGGATTATTGTTAAAAAAAAATGTTAGAGTTGTTTGTTAGTATGAATAAAAAAATGTTGTGTTTTGAAGAAAAAAATGCTTTTGTGGTTTGTTTGGCTATAGGAATCTTGATTCATGCTCTTTGACTTCTCTCTATCCCTCCCATAACACTATTTGAACGTTCCGGCTCGAAAACCGTGTAATAATGTTTTCTTTCACGAAATTAAAAGAATTAGGCCCAGAACTCGGTGTGGAGGGAAGAAATATACGCAACAGTAGCGGGAGCAAGAAATGCAGACCTAGCCATTTAGCACTCCACCCACCTCGAGAACACAAATAACATCTAGTCAACAGCCGACTATACCTAACAAACATCCTGCCCCGGAAAGAGTGGTGGCAAAACAAAGGGCCAATTATGTTAGACAAACGGTATGGCAAACTCAAATGTAATTATCGGAGGCACTACGTTCTTTTCTGGGGCCCCGAGTGGCCGAGTAGTCTAAAGCGCTCTCCGTTACGGATCACTGTCATCTCACCTTTGCGTGGGTTCGAGTCTCGGATTCGGCTAATGTGGGTATGTGAGAAAGCTTGCCAGTAGCTTCTCGTGGGTCGGTGGTTCTTTCCGGGTTTTTCCCGGGTTCTTCCTCCACCATTAATACTGGCCGCCATGTATAGCCTATCGCGTGCTGAAAAATGGCGTTAAACCCTACAACAACAACAACGTTCTTTTCTCACTCCGATACTACAGGCAATCTCAGCTGAAAGAACAACCACAACAACAATAACAGCGACAGACACCATAGCAGCGGATTTGAAACTATCTACCTCAACTAAAGAATTAGTATCAGAACCAGAAGAGGAAATTGAGGCGGTTGAGGAGGAGGAGGAGGGGGACGCTGACCCTCGTTGAGAAGTACACCGAAATGGGACTAGATCAAGCATTGTATGACGTCAACAAAGCAGGGTAGTTTATTAGAGCCATACAATACGTTGCCTACAAATCTCTAGACACCTTTAAACCAAGACCTTCTCAATGGGGATTAGGGTCAGAGTTCTTCCCCAATTCTACAGACAAACCTACACTGGATACCCCCTCAGTCAGCTGGTAGAAGCCGCTGCTTACATTGCCGCCCATCATGGCTACGCATTTCCTGATATCAAGAATCATGAGACTAGGAGTGCAGGAAAGAACGTGAAAGCAAAAGAGAGACGTGTTACCTTCTAACAGAAAAAACAGCCTTTTCTAGGGCTCCAAAAGATTGCTTTTTATTAACTAGGGAACCATATTTGGCTTGGTATCCCTCCTTGACTAAACTATTCTCGAAACAAACTTGACCCATTGGAACACCGCAACAAACTTAACTTCTTAAACCTAACAGTGACCAAACTGGTATATGTCTCTTAGACATAATAATTTAAATAAGATCAGTATGGCTATTTTTATGTACACTAAGTACTAATATTAGATAGATATGTTAGGAAGTAGGAAATTTAACAGACTCGTTAGATTTGAACTAATTGCACAAGTGGTTAACACATTATTGGTACTTTTTACTGTCCATTAGCAAAAAACGGGACTTCATTTGAAATAAGTACGGGCTGGCGTTTTCTTGAGTACTTAACACCCATGGCTGTCTTTTTGAGCACCTTTTTCCTCCTTTACCACGCTCGGACAGAAAAATGAGTGTGTGGTGAGACTATTCCCACTCATGTTTAAAGCCTTTCAGTCAGGTTGTTAAGGACTAGTTAGTCCTACACCTGAGTGGCTAAATTTAAAAGTAGTCTGTGAGTACATAAAAGCCTGGGAGATGAGGCTCTCTTTCCTTCCCCAGGAGTAATTAAAAATCACGCGGTGCGTTATTAAACCAGTGATATATGCTCCATTAGAGCGAAAATCACTTTAATTCAAGTAAGCAAGCAAGCAAGTTCGGGTACCGTCTCTAGCACTCTTGATGACACCAACTGTCTGGGTTATTTTCTTTCTTGCAAGCCCCTATGTTCCACTTCTGTTTGTGATAATAACTTGTGATACTTCACATTTTCTAAAGTGGAAATCTTTACAAGCCGTACAAAATACAAAACTTATATGACTTTGGCTTTTGACACTTGCACAGACTCTTCACTTTATAAGTGTCACGAGAAAATTGTATATCCAATTTTTACCATTTTCAAAAACACGCACACACTTGCAGCTTGACCAGAAATATGTACATCTTGTTTTGTGGATAAGTCACAGACAAGTCCAAGTCCATAGGTGGTTATGAACGTTAGGAATATCCCCTCATTTTTTCAGAAATATCAAAGCTTGTATGTGCATTTTCCCTTTTCCACTCTATATTAGTGCTTAGATTTGTTCCAAAAAAAGAAAAAAGAAACGAAACAATTTTGAAGAAAAAAAACCAACTGAATTTTGAATTCAGGTTTCTCTCTGTTTATAATTTTTTTTCAAGTTGATGGTGCATGACAGAGTACATTCGCCTACCTTTCCAAAGTGGGAGACATTTCTTCACATGTCACTGCCTTTGTTAAATTCGGTTTCATTGGTTAGTTATCGTTAATCTTTAATTTTTTGATGCATTTCTTTTTGATAGAAGATTTAAGGTTTTCTAGTGTTGTAACGGTATTTATGTTGTTTAGTCTGTTGATGAAATTATCTATAGCAAAGTGCTTAAGATTTTTTCAGGTTTTTTATTATTTCAAGCCCTACAAAAGGAGACCAAGTTTGTCTTCAAAGAGGATTGAAACTCTAAATTACACGGGCGTGAAGGAAAACATCGTTATGTTCATTCTAATCATGCTTGCCGTATCTCTTTGTGTTTTAGAGGTCATATTTCTTCTTAAGTAAATACACGCATCAATAGACAGACAGACTGGGTCATCATCCTTGAGTTTCACTGTAAGTAGTTAAGTGGGGCACCCTAGCGTCAATGGGAATTATCATTACAGAGACCCCTGGGCAACTCTAGCGTCAAGGGAAATTTAACATGGAGAAAAATCGTGGGCAACTCTAGCGTCAAGGGGAATTGAACATGGGGGGGGGGAATAAAGTGTGGGTCTATCTAGGGACAAGGGGGAATTGAACATGGGATTTTTTTTTTAAAAAAAAGTTTTTTTAAAATTTAAATTTAAATTTAAATTTAAAAAAAGGGTAGGCAATTGAAAGGCTATCTCTTTTCGAGAAATATGGGGGCCCTGAAAAGGGCCTTTGGGTTTATGTTAATGTATTCATTAACATAAATGGCACCGCATTGGTCTTCTTCTTGTCCTTAGGCTACGTCTCACTGTTGGTCCGTAAATCAGCACTCTTTTCAGGCATCCTTGTCTTTCAACGTAGATCCTACGTATCCACAGGCTGGTGTTTGTCCTGTGGACAACGGTCCACTTGGATCGGACATACATGAGCATGTCCGTCCTAAACATCATGGAAGACACAAGGGTGGATGACTCAACTGTGGTCCACATCTTGAAGCGACGAGAACAGGTGAATCAATGCAGTGAACTGCGCTTATTTATAGGTACAGGTAGGATTGAAACGGATTGAGTTCATTCACCAATCCAAACACGCGTTACAAAATTCAGTCAGCTCGCATCCAATCCGAAGAGAACAGTCTGTGACGTCACGTGGTCTATATAGATTCGTTAGCGCTTGTGTGCAGTCAATCTATGCGACAGTGATTCAACATGACGGAAACTCAGAAAACGATCCATTGGGGTGCACCAACAGGGGAGACTGTCCAAGGAAACCCGGACTTACTTTCAGAAGAGGTGAATTGGGATTTTGTGGATTTTCTCTCCTCGCAAGAATTTGTTTCGGAACCTGCGTTACCTTCTTCATTACCGCAAGTGGAGAATTTTAGACAGAGACAGAAAGAAGAATTGGAGAAATTTATACAACGACAAAAGGAAGTGGAACAAGCTTTTCTCCTACAGCAACAGCAGCAAGAAGAAGAGGTAAGAAAAAAACAACAGCAACAACAGCAAGAAGAAGTAGCAGCAAAGAAACAAGAGGGTGAAAATCAAACGGTCACGGTACTGTTGGACATTTTAGCGGAGTTAAGAAGTCTGAAACAAATGTATCAGACTTCTTTATCACGACCGAAGAGAATACGACCCTCCCGAGCTAAACACGTTAACCCTGTGACTAAGCCTACCGTACCACCCTTAGTGATTTCAACCCAATCATCATCATCAACATTACCCGGTCAAGAAGTAGGCCTTGGCCGTGGCAAAGGCTTAAGGCAGTTAAAGTTGATTGCTTAAACTCACCCCTACACCATAAAGAAAAAAGGCCCTTTTCAGGGCCACCCACATTTCTCGAAAAGAAATACAATTTCAATTTGCCAATAACTCAACAAAAAAAAAAAAATAAACCAACCCATTTTACCCTTATAATACGTTTCTGTGTATGAGTGCGTGAGTGTACGTTCTTATTTTTAAAATCAAAACTCAAAGACACTTACCTTATATCATTAATTTATTCTTTTATCCATTTTTTACAATCCAATTCACAATTCACAACACAACACTTTAATAAAAAGTTCATTGACTTCTTCTTTCTCCTTGTTTAGTCTCTCTGTTTTTTGAATTTCTTCACCGTCTTTTCCTCTTCTTTCTCCTCATTTTCTTCCCTTCTTCTTTTCTTCTCCTGTTTCTTTGCCTCTTGTAAATAGAATTGTCTTCTTTCTTCCTCTTCCTCCTCTGAAGAATCCCTCTCTTCCTCTGAAGAATCCCTCTCTTCTTCTGAAGAATTCCTCTTTTTTTCTGATTCCTCTTGTTTCTTTTTTGGGCAATCTGGAGACCAATGTCCTTTTTCTTTACAATAATAACAGGTATCTTTACTTTTGTCTTTTTAGCCCCTGTTTTCTTTCTTTTTTGACGGTCTGGACACTCTGAAGACCAATGCCCTTTCTTCTGACAGATATAGCAAGTATCTTGACTTTTATCTCGAAAGGAAGGAGAGTAGTCCGTCGGCTGGTCTAAAGAGAATTTTCTAATGACCCCTCGCAAAGCTCTGACGAAACGTTCGATTTGGTTAGTCTCTTCCATCGTTGTGCTCGGCTTGAGAGTGAAATGAATAGTGAAAGGACAAGACACGGACCCTTTTATATACGTTGGTCTGCCATGACTATAAATTAGTCTATGGTGTTTACACTTGAGTCATTTGACGTTTTGCACTCAAGATGAAACGATCCCATTCATTCGAGAAGAAAGAAGAAGTAGAAGAAGAAGAAGAAAGTAAGAGGCAGAAATGTGATCTATCGCCTCGTACCAGAGCTGAAATCTTGGCACAAATTCATGCCAGTGATTTTGAAGAGGACATGAGTGAACCAGAATTTGAAACCTCTAAACCAAGTTCGTCACCCTTAGTCAACCCTGAAAAATACTATTCCATTCGAGAGACGGAAAAGCGCTCCTCTAGAAAATTTAGAACCACGGCTTACACCTACACGGTGAAGTTTAAAGATTTCAAGGCCGACGTACCCTTGGAGAAAGCAGAAGGGTTCATCACCGAGATGTGGGATTCTTTGCTCACCTTACTCAAGCGACAATGTCAACCCAAAGAAGACGATCGCTTGACACTATCCATAGATCACGACGGTTTGAAATCCCCTGTTTGGATCGAGTTTAGCAGACCCGCAGAACTAACCCCTTCCAAAATCATGGACAAGATTCAACACGTACAACAATCTAATGACCAGTTTGACATCACCGATGGTAAAGCCACACTGAAAATGGCCCACGTCTCTCTTCCTCAAGGGACAGGACGCAAAAAGATGTTATTGGTGGACGACCTTCGCAACACCAAAACAAGTCTCGTCCGAATTAACAACCCTCAAGACCAGATGTGCTTAGCCCGTGCCATCGTGGTGGGACGAACCTATGCCAACAAGAACGACACGGTAGAATGGAAAAGAACCTGGAAAACTATTCAACAATCCGACCGAGCCAAACAACGAAACGAAGCAGAACTCCTGTTACAACAAGCCGGACTGTCCAAAGACACACCCTGTGGCATTCCTGAGATGCAAAATTTGCAAGATACCCTAGCTCCACGATACACCTTGAAAGTGCACCCTCAAGAAATGCGCGGGCCTCTGTTGTTTCGAGGCCAAGACTTTAAGGACGGAAAATGCATTCATGTCTATTATCACGATGAACATTTCGATACCATTACCAGTATCACCGGATTCCTGGGATACAGTTATTATTGTGAGAAATGTGACTATGGTTATAATAATCGAGAGCAACACAAACATTGTGGATGGAAATGCTCAGGATGTTTGGCCTCTCCACCCTGTCTGAGCGAAGAACCAGTGCCTTGTTCAACTTGTCTGCACACGTTTGTCAGCCCTACCTGTTACCAACAACATCTGAAAACGCAAGGTTCACAGCAGAAATGTGCTTGTCAACTGCTGAGAATGTGCCCTACCTGTGAACAAGTCATACGTACCAATAATACCAAGGCACACGTATGTCGAGGAAAGAAAAAATGTCACATTTGTCACCACATCGTGGACTTGGAACACCAATGCTACGTGCAAAAATACCAACCCCCACCAGAGAAAGAGGACGGTCACAAGAAGAAAGGCAATTTCATCTTTTTCGATTTCGAATGCATGCAAGAGACCGGCATTCACATTCCTAATTTCTGCGTGGCTCATCGAGCGTGTGAGAAGTGCATTCAAGAACCTATCTTCAGTCATTGCCCTCACTGCAGCAAGATTCCTGGAGGGCGTGAAAAAATCTTTCGGGGACCGAACACGTTAGCGGATTTTGCCCAATGGGTTTTAGACCCCGTCGACAAGACGTGGAGCCAAGAGGACATCGAACGTTACGGAGATTGTCATCGTCATGCCACGGTGATGGCTCACAATTTCTCCGGATACGATGGACAGTTTCTTTTGAGATACTATACGGAACAAGGCACCGAGCGTCCTAAAGTGACTTTGAACGGAGCCAAAATCATTTTCATGCAAGTGGGACAAGTACAGTTTAAAGATTCGATGAGTTACTTGGCCATGCCTTTGAGTCGAATGCCTAAAACGTTTGGAATGACAGAAATGGCTAAAGGGTACTTTCCACACTTTTTCAATACGGAAGCCAATCAACACGCCGTTCTACCCCATTTACCTGAGGCTCACTATTACGACCCCGACAACATGCGTACCGAACAACGAGAAGCTTTCTACGCTTGGTACCAGGCTCACGCCTCGGACCCTTTCGACTTTCAGGAAGAAATGCTAAAGTATTGTCGTTCCGACGTTGACATTTTACGGCGTTGCTGTGGAAAATTTCGAGAACTGTTCATGGAACACGGAGGGGTCGATCCTTTGAAAGAAGCTTGCACCATTGCCAAAGCGTGTTCCTTAGTGTACCGCCAACGATTCATGCCTGAAAACACCGTAGCTGTCATCAGCCCTCAAACGACCCACTATGTCAAGCGTCAATACTCGGTCAAAGCCCTACGCTGGTTACATTACTTGTGCGACAAGGAAGACAAATGGATTCAGCATGCCCGCAACGGAGGGGGTGAAAAGACCATCGGAACGTATTCGGTTGATGGCTGGGACTTAGAAAACCCCAAGATCGTGTACGAGTTTAACGGCTGCTTATTTCACGGATGTCCCGTCTGCTACCCTGACCGTGACACTAAAAATCAGTTTTTACAACGGACCATGGAAGACTTGTACCAGGACACATGTCAGCGGCGCCTAAAGTTAGAACACCAAGGATACCAAGTGGTGGAAATGTGGGAACACGAATACGATCACCGTATGAAAACCGATCCCGAATTTAAACGCCTCGTGGAAAGTTACCAGTTCATGGACCCGCTGAACCCGAGGGATAGTTTGTACGGAGGAAGGACCAATGCCACCTGTTTGCTGTACCAAGCCGACGAAGAGAAAGGAGAAGAAATCAAATACTTGGACGTGTGTTCGCTGTATCCCTACGTGTGCAAATATTGTCGTTTTCCCGTAGGGCACCCGCAATTGCTGACGGAACACATCGACCTGAAAAACATTCGACAATACGAAGGCTTGATCAAGTGCAAAGTTTTGCCTCCCACGAACCTATACCATCCCGTCTTACCTCACCATTGTCAAGGCAAACTGATGTTTCCCTTGTGCCGTACTTGTGCCGAAACGTGCAACCAAGACCAACCTTGTCAGCACAGCCAGGAAGAACGTGCCTTGACGGGAACCTGGGTCAGCGTGGAATTGTTCAAAGCTCTGGACATGGGATACCAACTGTTAGAAGTGTACGAAATTTGTCACTTTCCTAAGACACAAGAATACTACAAGGGTGACCCTAGTCAGAAAGGCATTTTCGCTGACTACGTGGATGCCTTTTTGAAACTGAAGCAAGAAGCCAGCGGCTATCCTTCCTGGTGTCACACTCCCGAAGACCAAATAAAATTCAAAGAGAAATACTATGAACAAGAAGGCATCTCCTTAGACCACATCGAGAAAAACGAAGGCAGGCGATCGTTTGCCAAAGTGATGTTAAATTGCTTGTGGGGTAAAATGGCACAACGACCGTGTTTACCCAAGACGGAATATTTGACAGAACCTTCCCGCTACTTCCAGATGATTCACGACAAAACCAAATACATGAAACACGTGGACGTCGTTCGAGAGGATTTGATCTTGGTCAATAACGAAGAAGATCTGGACTTTGTACAAGACGACCCTTTTGGAAATGTCATCATTGCATCTTACGTGACAGCCCATGCTCGCTTAAAATTGTACGAAGCTTTAGAACTGTTAGAAGAACGCGTCCTGTACTTTGACACGGACAGTTGCATTTACATCCATCACCCAATTCAACATCACCCTGACATCGAAGGAGACCGTTTAGGAGCCTGGACAGACGAGCATCCCGACGACAAGATTCTAAGTTTCGTCCGTGGTGGTCCCAAAAATTACGGCTACGAATACCGTGACAAACAAGGAGAAGTGCACACGACGTGCAAAGTGAAAGGACTTACTCTGAATCATCGTACCAGTCGAGTGGTCAACTTTGGGGTATTGAAAGAAGCCTTGCAATTGGGAGAGGATGCAAACTTTAAAGTGACCACCTATCAACCGAACAAGATTGTACGTTTACCCACTCACCACATCGTCAGTCGACCCTTGGAAAAAGTCTATCAAATCGTGTACCAGAAGCGAGTGCGACTTCCCAATCATTTCACCTTACCGTATGGACACGTCGGTATTGGTCTGTATATAAAAAGGAACCCTAGGCAAGATCGATAGTTCATTGTGACTACCAAGACCGAGCAAACAAGATGAATACTTTCAGAGAAACACAGAACAAGTTGTTTAGAAAGGCACAATTCAAGTGTGAGGCTTCGGAAGTGGAATGCGATTGTGAGCCTTGCGATGGGTACGATGCTGTACCTTGTGACCTGAGCGATGCCGTAAAGCATCATGGGAAATTTAGTGTCCCTACCCCTATCATGGAAAGTGATGCTGTGCGTGTCAAACCTGTGGGATGCGAAAGTGATGCCGCTCGTCCTCTTGGACATTTTACTGGGTTTCGTTTTAAAGGGGAATGTTCACCTTCACGTCTACCCCCCTTACGGATGTCATCCAGCCCTGAGCAAACTCCTGTTCCTAACACCCAACCCTCATCGAAACGAACCTGTGAAAGACGAATATTCGTTCCCTGTGCGTTTGTCGGAATACTGCGACTTTGAAAATCGTCTTCAATCGTTCAAAGGAAAATGGCCTAAGTATCTTGGAGGACCGACCCCCGAAGAATTAGCCAGAGCCGGATTTTTCTACTTTGGCGAAGGAGATAAAGTCAAGTGCTTCAGTTGCGGTGTGTCACTTCACCACTGGGAACCGCAAGATTCGGCCTACGTTGAACATGCTCGATGGTCGCCGAATTGTCATTACTTACCCTTAGCGGGACCGAGACATTGAAGTAACTTCTTACCATAATAATCTGTTCATGGATACTTTACAAGAGAACATTCGTGCTTTGCCTGTGGAGTTGAGAGAACGCATTTACCGAGAGCTGGTCAAAATACAAGTGAAACGTAAAGAACAATTGCATCCGTTACGTCACCGGTGTTTGAACCACTGGTACCTGAAGGCTATACAAGGATTGATTCAATTGAAAGTGTTCCATCGGACAGACATTGATCAACGATCCTCTAGTTTTAAAAAGGATTGGTTTGGTATGGGCGATTCTACCTACATCATTGTAAACGTACTGCATCGAATTCCAGAGGAAGAGTTAACGAATTACCAACATCTTGAACACAATGTCAACTTGGTGAAAGAGGAAACTTCTGAACGAATTGTAATGTGCAAATTAGTGACTGAACGATTTAAATTCGACACTGAAGTAAAACCATGTTTGTGCAAACAGTACATTTCTTGTGTCAGACCAAAGAGGATTTAGTATGACCTATTCATGGATACTTTGCAAGAGAACATTCGTGCTTTGCCTGTGGAGTTGAGAGAACGCATTTACCGAGAACTGATCAAAATACAAGTGAAACGCAAACTCAAAGTGATTCGTCCGGTTTTAAATTATGCTATGTTCCAAAGTACAAGAAGACTGATTATGAGTGGATATTACATTAGGCACAAAGTTAAACGAGGCTATTGGCCACCACCCAACGATTCCAAAAACAGTGTATATACTTATGGATACTTTACAAGAGAACATTTTGGGCTTGCCTGAGGGGTTGAGAGAAAGGATTTATCGAGAGCTGGTGAAAATACAAGTGAAACGTAAAGAACAATTGCATTCGTTACGTCACCAGATCATTAACCACTGGTACCTGAATGGTATAAGAGGACTGATTCGTCAGAAATTTTTTCAGTGGTCAGACCTTGTTGAACACTTTCAGTGTATGAATGATGATGATGATGATGGACTAGACGTTCGTAATTTTGGTTACTTCGAGATTCACTTACTGCAACGTATTGAGGAAGACGAGTTAAAGGATTACCAACATTTGTTACATGGAATCTGCTTAGAAAAAGACGAAACATCTAGACAAACTCTGACATTTCAGTTACAGTATGTAACATTTAAATTCCCTACTGGAGAACGAACGTGTTTGGTTAGAAATTACCTTTATTGCTTCCGAAACAAAGACACTATAAAATCAAGTTGCCATGCCACGGATTATGTCACATATCATTCAACAGATTCCGTGGAAGGTACTCAATGACCGTATTCAAACCGTGGATCATTACCATCAATTATTACAAGAATTTTATCCATTCAATTTGGGACGACAAGTGGTGTGTGTCTTAGTGACTTGTTTTCTGGGATTTCGTTTACCAGCCGATTCTTTGTGGACTCTTTACGATCAGTACATACCACCTCAATGGCCTTAAATGGTCACGAAAAACTCCTTTTGCTCAAAGCCTTGCGGTTTCATCTGGATACTTCTCGACCTCAACAAGTAAAAAAGATTCGTCAACTTTTAGCTACCCAAGACGTGTATGACGATATGTGTGTAGCTTGTGACTTACATCCCCATTGGACAGATGTCCGTGCCTGGAAAGAATGGGGTTTTGAGGCTTGGACCCAAGAAGTGGCCCAGTATGCACGAGAGTTGTTCAAGGAAAAAAGTTACTTTTCAACCCGTGTTAGTGACGGTGCCAGAAGAACCCGTCACCCAGGACAGGACTGTCGTGGACAGACCTGAAAGACCCTTTCGGGAGGACACTTGTGTGACCTTACCCCCTACTATAGAACTGGTTAGAACATTACCCAAAACATGTTGTACAGACACTTGTTTTTATTCCACGTTCATGGTTATCATGTGCCTTTTATCCTTGTACTTAAGCCTTTGGCTTTTATGTATTTTTGTCTTTCGTATTCATGTTTGAAAAAAAAACATTCAATAAACGTGTTCTGAAAAAGTATATAAACTCTTGTCTTGTTTGTTTTCGTGTCACAAGTGACATTTCTCACACAATGGCTACCTCTGCTGTCTCTGCTCCCTCTTCCTCTACTGTCAAAGTCATCGACGAACACTTAGATCGTGCCAGTTGGGAGGCTTTGTATCTTCGCCATCCCTTTAACATGTTCATTGCTGGACCTAGCGGTTCAGGCAAAACCGAATTCGTCAAACGTTTGATCGAACATAAACATCATTTGATCGATCGGCCACCTCAGCGGATCGTGTGGTGTTACAAAGAGTGGCAATCGGCGTACAGCCTCTTGCGAGAAAGTCAAGGCGATTCCATCGTGTTTGTGGAAGGCATTCCTAAAGAAGACGACGGCATCGTCTCTGACTCCCGTCGAACCCATTTGGTCATTTTCGACGACATGTTAGGAGAAGACGAAGAAGAAATTAAATTGTGGTTCACGCGCAAAGGGCATCACCGTAATGCCAGTGTCGTTTACATCACCCAAAATTTGTTTCAACAAAGTAAAGCCCATCGCACCATCAGTCTCAATGCGCATTACGTAGTCTTGTTTAAAAGCCCTCGAGATAAATCGCAAGTGTAAGTCTTAGCCAAACAGTTAGGAACGCCTTGGCTGACTCAGGCGTACGACGATGCCACTCAAACTCCACACGCCTATTTACTCGTCGATTTGAAACCTACGACTCCCGAGGATTTGCGATTTCGTACCCACTTGTTTCACCACTGGTGCCAAGACGGAGGGCCTGTCCTGTACACGTCTCCGTCCTCGACTTCATTTCACTCCCCATAAAAAAATCTATAAAAACCTCAGACCCTTTTTCGTCTGTCTCACACAGTGTGAACATGACGTCCCTTCAGTCGCATCTTCCCGTCAAATTGATTCGTGCCTTGTATGGCATCAGTCGAGAAAAAAATCCACAAATACGAGCCCGTGTCTTAGAATCTAGTCTCAAAGAAGTCTTACGATGGTTCACGGTGACGGCACGTCAAAATACTCCAAGGAATCATTCAGATTCCTCATCAAACCCAACGCTTTTTCGATCGAAACAAAGTCGCTTTGGTTCAACTGGCCGATCCCCGCATCTCACTCAAACCAAAACACAAATCATTTTGAAACCTGGAGGGAGCGGTACTCTAGGAGGGGTCATCATTCGCTCACTCTTAAGATGGGATCCTAATGCCCCCAAAGTTATCCCCAAGACAAAAGTCCAACGAAGCCCCAAGAAGAAAAAGAAAAAGACCAGGTCCCCAAGGAGAACTTCTCCAGTGGCAGGACCCTCCTCTTACCAGACACCACCCCGGAAAAAGAAAAGAAGCCCCCAGAAAAAGAAACAGAAAAAAGTCCTCAGAAAAAGAAAAGTCCACAGAAGAAAACTAGTCGCAAGAAAGGTACTTCGGCCAGGACGCAACCTTACACTCGCAAACCACGACCTGCCACAGCGGTGACTGCGTCTCCGACAGCCTCACGTTTGTCCACTTCTCCGTTGATGTCACCAGGAACTGAAGAGTACTTGGAGACGTTGATCACACCAAGAACTTCTCCGTTGATGACCCCCAAAAGAACTTCCCCAGTAGCAGGACCTTCCAATTTAGTGGCAGTGGCTGCTGCTCACAAAGTACCTTCTCCCAAAATCGAAGTTCAAGAAAGATCGGGCATGTTACAAAGTTTACTGGATTTGTCCAAGCAAGAACTGGCTCGATTTAGTCCGTCACGTACCCCTGCACGACGTGTCATGCCTGTCCTCAAACTGATACGCCGTAAAGACAATCAGTGGCGACGCGTTCCAGTATAAAAAAGGCCTGTGACCAAGTAGGGTATCAGTGTTTTTTGGTGCTCCTGAAGACTCAAAGATGTCACCCTCCAGAAAACCCCAAGGAAAGAAAAGGAAAGGACTGCCACCACGTTTAGCCAAACATGGGGACATGTTATCTGTCCTGTCCAAAGCTTCTCCACCCCTACGAAAAAAACTCATTCAAACGGCCTCCAAAGAGGTCATCGATACCGTGTGCGAATGTTGTTTGAACGTTTTGAAAGGTACGATCCCTTTGTCCAAACACCAGAAACAATGCTTAGGCAAACATCGTCACGTTCTTCGGAAAATGGTTCAAAAGAAAATTCCCATTCGTCAAAAAAAGAAGATGTTGGTCCAACGTGGAGGCATTTTGCCTCTCTTGTTAGGCCCCATACTGAAAGGAGTCTTGGGAACCATGTTGGGAGGACTGTTGGGAACAAGATAAAAAGGCCTTCGGAAGTCCCAAGATCTCAGAATTGACCCCTGACAACCCCATGGAAGGACGAAAACTAGCTTTAGTGCCTTACAAACGATGGATGGAATACCATCGGTGGCAAGAACAACGCACCCCGCATTTACCTCCCAATCCCAATTTGAGCGAGATGTCCCAGTTACAACACGAATTGCAGTCCTTGATGGATCGCCAAGATTTGTCCGAAACAGAAAAATCGCAAAAGTACGGTCAACTCTTGCAACGACTGCAACTCTTTCACCAGAAAGCTTTAGACGAAACAGCTCTACCCACTCTGAAAGATTTTAAGACCTTGATGAAAAGTCCAGCACCATCATCATTACCACCACCACCACTACTACCATCCCCTGGGGTCACCAGAGATGCTACCCCACGAAGGCCTGAGGAAGAAGAGATGCGAGAAGTGTTTCAAACACCGTCAGCAGCTCCCATTTCGAGGAAGATTGCAGCATCCTTGTTGACCCCGTCCCCCACACCCCAACGAGAAGAAATGAAAGCTTGGGTTAAAAAGATGATGTCCACTCCTCCTTCGACAGAAGTGAAAAAGAAAGAAGGGAAACCAGAAGTGAAAAAAGAAAAGAAAACCAAAGCCATTCCATTGCCACCTCCACCTCCACCACTACCTTCGACTTCTACTCCCGTAGCCCATCGGACACGTAAATCCGTTTCCAAACCACCCTTTCGACCCACCCAAAGTAGCATCACCGAAGAGTGGGTGACTTATTAACAAACCAACAAAATGGAAAAAGTCTTAGCCAGCATTTACTACGATCCCTCGCATCCTGCAGGTTACGCAGGAGTTCAAAAATTGTATCGTGCTGCTAAAACGCGACTGAAAAGTCTCCGTTTACCTCAAGTGCAACGATGGTTACAAGAACAAGCTACCTACACTTTACACAAACCCATTCGACGCAAGTTTGCCAGAAGTCGCACCCGAGTGGAAGGCATCGATCATCAATGGCAAGCCGATTTAGCCGATGTCTCTCATTTGGCCAGCTACAATCGTGGCTACAAATATTTGTTTTGTGTCATCGACGTCTTTTCCAAATTTGCTTGGGTCGTGCCCTTGACTTCCAAATCCAGCAGCGAGTTAGTGCGAGCCCTGCAACGAGTGTTGAAACAAAGCGGTCGTCGCCCTCTTCGATGGCAAACGGACAAAGGCACCGAATTTCTGAACCAAGCTTTCCAAAAAGAATTAAAGAAACGTGACATTCATTTTTTTACCACCGAGAATCCCGAAACCAAAGCCAGCATCGTGGAACGTTTTCAACGCACTTTGAAAGAACGCATGTGGAAATATTTTACGCATCACCACACTCTGAAGTACATCGACATCTTACCGCACCTGGTGCAAGCGTACAACCAATCTTACCATCGAAGCATCGGACGTGCCCCGCAAGACGTGACTCCCGACAACGAAGTGCTGGTGTTTGAGCGTCTCTTTCGTACGTCCCCGACGAGGGCTGTCCCCAAGAAAAGTGGAATGTTGGCCGTAGGAGATTGGGTGCGCATTGGCAAAACCAAACGCACTTTCGACAAAGGTTACTTACCTAACTGGACGACCGAATTGTTTCGCGTCACTGGACGAGTGCATGGCCGTCATCCTGCCGTCTATAAATTGGAAGACATGAACGGAGAAGTGCTCAAAGGAACGTTTTATTTGCCCGAGTTACAACGTGTCACCAAAAAAGAAGACGACGTGTACGACATCGAAAGCATTCTCGAACGAAGAACCCGTAAAGTGGGCAAACGACGTGTCAAAGAAGTCAAAGTACGTTGGAAAGGATATCCGCCCAGTTTTGATTCTTGGATCGACGCTTCGCAAGTCATCGACTATAAAAAGAAGTGACCATCATGCCCTTTCACACATCAGACGCAGCTACGTCGACCACTCCTCCTTCACCTAGTTCTTCTGTGCAAGATTTACAAAAACAACCCTTGTGGGTGTGGTGTGGAGAACGTGTGCCTAAAACGCAAATCGTCTTTTTCTGCCAAATCTTCATGGTGTATTGTGTCATCGGGGCAGCCATTGCCAATTTGAGTTTGCAACAAGGAGACAAACAATTGTGGACCATTTTATTGAGCAGTTGCATCGGTTACCTGCTTCCCAATCCCTCCCTGAAATTCTCCTCGAACGGGAACAACGGGAACCTTGTGTCCAGTGCCAGTGCCAGTCACCACTCCAACAACAACAACCAAAACCCCATTTTGGGCGGAGACACGCCTCTGACGTCCAGTAACCCCTCGGAGAGCCACAGAACTCTGGAATTATGAGTCACGAAAACCAATTTTACTTGACCTTACCCAGTGACAGTTCCACGGAAGTGTTTCCCCACAACACGTTGTGCTGTTACACGGCCAAATTACCTCAAGCCATCCCCTTAGATCACGAAGCCCATTGGGAAGTGGCTTTAGTAGAAATGATTCACCCGACCCAAGTCCTCAATGTCCTTCCCAATCAAAATAAATTTGATGTGGAAGTTCATGACGAGCAAGTGCTACAGTACTTGGATACCCATAGCAAATATGACAAGAAAACCCCTGGCACAAAAAATCAAAAGTACACCACCTATCACTTGTTCGTTCCCCCAGGCTATTATTTTAGTGGTCAACATTTGGTCAGCACCATAGCCACCAGGTATAATGGCGTGTTTCTGAAAGCTTTGGAGAATGCCAAAAAAAGTGTCACCCTGGAATACCACAAAACAGCTCGTCGCTTTCTGATCAAATTTCCTGAGGGGCCCAAATTCATGTCTTTCTTATTTTGTCCTGAATTGTTTGACATGTTGGGCGGTGACATGGAGCTGAGGAAGAAAGTAGAACAAAAACCCGAATTACCAGTCATTTCTGACAACGATTCTTTTGCCAAGTATTTTCGTACCCCGGTAGAACTAAACCAAGGACTGAATTTGATGTTTGTGTACTCCGATGTGGTGGAGTACAACGTGGTGGGACACACCTCCGTGCCGTTACTGCGTGTCATTCCTTTCAAAGTGGATTCTGCCGCAAACGCTGACGAGGAAGGTGGAAACACTTACCACGTCCACCGCGAATTTGTCCATCCTCACTATTTACCTGTCAGCAAGTCGTATTTGGACACGGTCAACATTACTATAAAAGGAGATTTGGGACAAAATATTCCATTCACCAAAGGAAAAGTCACGGTGAAACTCCATTTTCGAAAACGGTTTTCTCACGACTCGTAAGTAAGTCATGTATCCAGTGTACCGAGGGGTTGCTCGACAGCGAGGACACGGTTTAGGAGATATGTTAAAATCTGCCTTTCGTTCGGTGGCCCCGGTGTTGAAACCGATGGTGACACGCGGATTGCACGCCTTGAAGGATGGGGCACTGACACAAGGCAAAGAATTTCTCCAAAATGTCATCATCGACAAACAAAACCCTAAAGAAGCCTTCATGAGGGCTGGCAAAAATGTCTTGCTGCAAACGGGCAAAGACATTTTAGGCCGACGAGACACACCTATAAATGCCCTGCACGCTACCGAGTCAGGCATTCAGCAAGGACAAGGCAGAAAGAGACGACGACGAAGAAAACACCCTTTCACCAGACTTCAAGCGAGAAAGGCCAAGAAAAGAAGAACCGTTCGAGACTTAGACGTTTTCGATTATTGAAACACAGAAAAAAATGATGCACCGAGAGTCTTGCTCTTGTTCCAAGACGGAACTGGATCTGTTTGCCATGCCCCCCACCATGATGACGATGCAAGAATCCCAGTGGGTGGAATTTCACCCCGTCTCCTCATTGACCGATTCCGCTCCCATCGAGTTTGAAATCAAAGGACAACCCGAAGATTACATCGATCTGAATAGCAGTTACCTATACTTAAAAGTGAAAGTGGTCAAAGTGGCGGACAACAATAATCCTGCAGACGTTGCTAGAGTAGCTCCTGTCAACAATTTCATGCATTCCTTGTTCAGCGAAGTGGACTTGTACTTGAATAACAAACTGGTCAGCAGCAGCATGGATACTTACCCTTATCGCGCCTACCTGGAAAATCTCTCGACGTATGGAAAAGAAGCCAAGAACACTCATCTGGATGCTTGCGTAGTATGGAAACCTGACACGGCAGGTACAAACAAGTTTAACGACCTAGCTATTGCAGTAGAAGCCGACAATACTCACAATGAGGGATATATGGCTCGACGACAGAAAATTCTGGAAGGGCGAAGTTTAGAACTGATGGATCGTTTGCATTTGGACATGTGGTTACAAGAAAAGTATTTGCTGAACGGGGTGGATATCCGTCTGAGACTGAATCGTAGCAGTGCCGCTTTCCATTTGATGGCCCATGCCAATGAATACAAAACTATCATTCAAGATTCCCGACTTTACGTGCGTCGTGTGGAAGTGTTACCTAAAGTGGGAAACGACGTCAGTCAGACGTTAAGCAGAACGACCGCCAAGTATCCGATCCGACGTGTGGAAGTGAAAACGTTCACCATTCCCACTGGACAGCGATCCATGATCGAAGATCATCTGTTCCAAGGACAGTTACCCAAACGTTTGATTGTTGGTATCGTCAGGAATTCAGCCTTCAATGGAGTCCACGATCAAAATCCTTTTGAGTTTCAACATTACAATGTGTCCAAGATCGAAGTCAGTCGCGACGGCAAGACCTTGTGTACCCGATCTTTCGAGCCTAACTTTGGTGCCGCAAAGAATTATTTGAGATCGTACTTGTCCCTGTACGAAGCCACCGGCCAGTTAGGAACCAACACCAGTCACGGCATTACGTACGAGGATTATGCAGGAGGCTATGCTTTGTGGGCTTTCGATTTCACTCCAGACCAAGGCAGCGACGAGGGACATTTCCACCCTATAAAATCTGGCCAGATTCGTGTGGAAATTCAGTTTTCGAGTGCTCTACCAGAGACGGTGAACGTCATCCTGTATGCAGAATTCGATAATACCATAGAAATCAACAGTTTGAGAGAAGTCATTCTAGATTACTAGAAGTCATGGAAGACTGTTATTCCTCTTTACCTAGTGAAGAAACTTTAGACATGGAATGTGAGGAAACTGTGGAAAAAGAAGAAGAAGTGATCATGATGAAGTCGAGATGGCCAGAACAAGAAGCCCATTTAGTCTCCTGTTTTGCCAAACACTTGGTCGAAAAAATGACGGAATTGATCAAGAAAGATTGCTATGGATGACAAAACGATCATCCCAGTCAAATTCAACACGATAAATGCCTGATGTTGAGTCAAGAAGAAAAATTGGACGAGTATCTGGACGAAGCTTGGAGTCTCATCTCGGACGAAGACGTGTTGCACCAGTGGTATAAAGACTTGCGTGAACATTCTTGTCCACCATTAACCACTCAAGAGATCCATCGTATCGAAGCTCTCCTGAATCAGAGTGAGGAAACAGAACGAATAACCGTTTATTCGTCAGACATTTTCAAGCAAAAAGTCAGGATCGAATTGACGACTTATTATTACCTGTGAAGAAGAAGAAAAAAACACAAAACAATGGATACCTGGGAACTTTATTACCTTTTGAACCACAGTTCGTATACGGCTTCTTGGAATCCTGTCGTCTGTGCTAAAGATGAACTCCCTCATCGCAAACCTAAAGACCATCAAGCTTACGTGATCAACACGGACGACAGTCATCTCCCAGGAACCCACTGGGTAGCCGTTTACTTTCCTCAAGAAGGATGTGTGGAATATTTCGATTCGTATGGATTGCCCCCTTTGGAAGACGATATCATTGACTTTATGAGAAAAAATGCTCAAACCACCCGATTCAATAACGTGAAATTACAAGGCACAGATTCCTTGGTGTGCGGGCAGTACTGTGTGTATTTTCTGCATCATCGCAGCCTAGGCTATTCCTTAGAACATTTAGTGACTCCTTTTGATCCTCGTTCTTCTTCTAGAAACGATGTGAAAGTAGATCGATGGTTTTGTGACCATTATGCTTATCTTTTGTCTCAAGCTAGGAAACGTAGTGTCCATCAATGGCCTGATGATTTCCAACAGTGGAAATCACAATTTCATTCACAACGTTGTCAGCCCTGTTTAAAGTAGATTGTCAATTGAGAAAAAAAATGTTTGTGATTAGAAAAAATTGTTTGATGTTATCATGTTGGATTATTGTTAAAAATGTTAGAGTTGTTGTTAAGTGTTAAGTGATTTTTGAATAAAAAATGTTGTGTTTTGAAAAAAATGCCTTTGTGGTTTGTTTAGCTATAAGAATGATGGATTGATGCTCTTTCATTTCTTACTATCCCTCTCATGACACTCTCTGAACGTTGCGGCTCGAAAACCGTGTGGGGGATGTTTTCCTTCACGTCCGCGCTTTGACTTTAAGAACCAGGGTTGTTTCCATTCTAACCAACCATTGTCGACTCATCCTCCTACGAAGATGTGCTCCAAACTAGCTAAACTCAACGAAGCCTACGTGAATTTGCATAGGGTCAGACACAGTCTGATACCGAAGCCAGAAGAAATAGAGAATGTGAGAATGTTAAAAGACACTGAAGACCTGATAGAGGAGCTCTTCAGAGAAGAAATGAACAGGGAGAAAGAAGAATGGACAGAGAAGTACAGACTTCAGAGACAGCAGCAACAGCAGCAACAACAGCAACAACAACAGCAGCAACAGCAACCTGAAGCTGACAGAGGCTTTGTCGATTGTCGTATCGACACCAAAGAGTTCTTCTTCTCTTTCCGAAGAAGCAGACCTATCGCCAGAAAGTCTATCCTCAGAGGACATCGCATTCTTAGAAACTAAAGAAAGAATGCCATAGCAAACAAAAAAACAGCCCTTTTCAGGGCTACCCAATACTCTAGAAAAGAAATAACCATCGATTTGCCAATGTGTGTAGGTAGAGTAGTGTGAAAATAAACACTAACTCTTTTTTAAAAAATGTGAGGGTATGTGTTTGTGTGTTTGTGTTTGTAAGTGCTCAAGTAAGTTGGTATGGATAGTAGATTAAAATGATGTCTTTTTTTTGGTGTTTGAGGTGTATATTTGGAGTTAGATTGAATTGCTTTGAGTATGTGGATAGTCTATTGAAGTGATTTATAAAAAATTTTAAAATAGTGATGGGTAGCATAAAAAAGTGAGTGAGTGTTTCTTTTAGGTCCGCGCGTTGTTGTTGTTTTTTGGTCATGATCTAGGTAAGATCAATTTTATGTTTTTAGGGGGATGTTTTCCTTCACGTCCGCGCTTTCACTATAAATTGAAACTCGCTGGGCAGTCTAGCTACCCTTGTTGATTGATCAACACCACCAGAAGAATGAACACCAGAATTGTGAAACTGTTAGAACTCCAGATGCACCTGGAATATGCCAGGCGCATAGTAAATGAACTATCAGCGGAGGCTATTGTAGAAGAAGCAAGAATAAAGAAGGAAGAGGAGGAGAGAAGAGAGAGGGAAGAAGAGGAAAAGAAAATAGGAGAGAGGATGTCTTACAATATTCCCGAGACAGAGGATTGGGGTGTTGAAGCGAATCATCCTCCCTCTGCGCTCCCCAGAAGAAAGGTGAAAGGAGACTGGGGAAGAAGATGCGTGTGTGGCGCCAGGCCAGGAAGGTACAACCATTAGTAAGGTGCATCTGGAGTTTAAAAAAAAACAGCCCTTTTAAGGGCTACCCAATACTCTAGAAAAGAAATAACTATTAATTTGCCAATGTGTGTAGGTAGAATAGTGTGAATATAAACAATAACTCTTTTTTTAATTGTGTGAGGGTATTTGTTTGTGGGTTAGTGTTTGTAAGAGCTAAGGTATGTTTGTGTGAATAGTAGATTATGGGTTTCTTAGCGTATGTGGAGAGTATAGTTTGGGTTTTATTATATGAAATGAAATGAAAAAAGTAGGGGGATGTTTTCCTTCACGTCCGCGCGTTGTTTGGTCATGATCTAGGTAAGATCAATTTTATGTTTTTAGGGGGATGTTTTCCTTCACGTCCGCGCTTTTCGTATAAGAACCCACAGTATTCGTCGTTCAAACCATTCTACAGAGAAGATGGCTTCGAACCACCTAGATAAATTTCAAACATTACAAGACGTCCTTGACAATTTGGGCATGATAGAACAAATGCTCGTACGACTCAATGAAGACCACTATTCTTATAGTCCGCATAGAGTAAAAATGGAAATTAACAATTTAAGAAAAGCAAAGGTTATGATCAGTGGTGTCATGAAAGAGATAAAGGAGGAGAAGGAGGATGAAGAGGAAAGAATAAGAATACGCAAATGGAACGAAAAAATTGAAAAAGAAGAAGAAAATGAGAAGAGGAAGAAAGAAGAGGAAAAGAAGAAAGAAGAGGAGGAGAAGAAAAAGAAGAGAAAGAGTGTAGGTGAGAAAATAAGAAGTTGGTGGAGAAAAAGAAGAACTTAGAAGCAGAAGAAGAAAAACCCAAAGACCCTTTTCAGGGCCCCCATATTTCTCGAAAAGAGATAGCCTTTCAATTGCCTACCCTTTTTTTAAATTTAAATTTAAATTTAAATTTAAAAAAAAACTTTAAAAAAAAAAAATCCCATGTTCAATTCCCCCTTGTCCCTAGATAGACCCACACTTTATTCCCCCATGTTCAATTCCCCTTGACGCTAGAGTTGCCCACGATTTTTCTCCATGTTAAATTTCCCTTGACGCTAGAGTTGCCCAGGGGTCTCTGTAATGATAATTCCCATTGACGCTAGGGTGCCCCACTTAACTACTACTGTACTTTCGGTTCTTTACTTCATACAAACCCCAAATTTAATAGTTTGAAGAAAAAAAAAAAAAAGATAACATGCCCCTCAATACTGTAACACGTCTGTTCTGACTCTACCGATGTGAGTGTGAGTGTTTATGTTAAAATGTTTAAGTGAGATGTAAAAAAATGGTCAGCTTGAAAACGCGAACCAATACTGTGACGCTCAGTATTTTGATGTGGTAAGAAGAAATGGTACAACACACACAAAGAGGGCTTGTAAGTTCACATTTCAGTCTGTCTGCACTGTAATGGTAACAACGCAAGAACATAGGGATTATTATGCCACACAGTCCTAGAACAAAACAATGCATCACCCGTTGTAAGCCATTTCATTGGCTATACTTATTTTCTTACCGCGTTCACTTCGAATTGACTTGAGTAGCTATTCACACAGTGACGAGAATGGCCATGCTGTACTGGGTCTATCCTATAGGCGATTTATATAAAAAAATATTTTAAAAAATTAAATTAATGCACGAACAATGGTTCCATGGGCGATCCCATGGAAACTGTGTCCGTCTTATTGCAAAATACATCAACATTTAATTTAACCGTGCAGATCGCTAGAACAAACCTCTGATCATATACATTTTGAAAAGTGTTGTGTGACACGGATCGCCATTGTCGCTTGGTGTCTGCTTTCTTCTTCGAAAAGAGATCGTTTCGTCTTGACTATAAAAATTTAATTTGACTAAGTTTTACGCACTACTTGAACTCATACATTTCACGTTGTAGGTGTAATTCGTCGTTCTCAGTTTTCTGGAAGTTCGTTTTTGCGTTTCTCAGATGTGATACTATTTTTTATGGACCGAACGAAATTTCGTTTGGCGTGAATCAGGACTCGTGGTTTTGTGGCATAAATGGAGAGCATTGATGAAAGCTCAGTTATGTCGTCTTCAAAATCGCTGACACGGATCTGAGCTAACACTTCAGGTTTTGTGTGAGGCGATACGGTACATCATTGCCTTTTACTCCCTCAATGAAATCGTTTCATCTTATTGCAAAATTACATTTGACTAGGTTTCATACGCAGCAGGTCCCTGTATATAAGGAGAGTGTCTTAGCGTCAGAGTATTCATTCCACTCTCAAACGATCAAGAAGATGGAAGAGTCAGCACAGATCGACCTGCTGGTCAAATATTTGCTAAAAGTCATACGAAAGCATAATTCACAGGCGAAAGTGGCAACAAAACTTACTCTTTTGGTCGTTGATTTGATGAGAGTCATACGAAAGTGTGTGCTAATGAAGTTTGCTATATCTGCAAAGGTAAATGGGTATTTGTCTCCAGAATACCTGCTTCGTCTAAGAAAGAGAGACACAAGTCAAGATACCTAGTATCGTTGTCAGGAGAAAGGACACTGGAATTCAGAGTGCCCTACGAGAAAAGAGAAGAAACAGAAACAAGACGAAACAGAGAAGAGGGATTCAGAAGAAGAAGAAGAAATTGAAGATGATGAAGAACTTGTGTCAGTAAAGACATGGAAATGGAAAAATTGACAATGTGAGCCGATGCGTTGGCCCTGATGTGAAATTTCATAATACCTTCTAAAAGAGAATAGACCAGAAAGAAAACGTAAGTGTCTCTTGGTCTTGACATTGTATAATAAGGATGGCGTGTTTTGTTTTTACTCACACTTTATGAAAGTGTTCTCTTTCACCTCTCTCTATCCCTCTGGATCATGTTTTAGTTAGAATTGAAATGGAAGGATGTTTTCCTTCACGCACGCTCTTTAGGCATGCAAGTCCACAAACAATAGTCAGTCTATTCATCCATCATTTTGTGTCTTGATGTTTCCTAAATCACACACTGATGCCATAAAATAACGGGTTAAATGGGTTTTGTAGTGTTGGGAGTGGGGGGTGGGGTGTAGGTGTTTGTCAGAGTTGGTCATTGCAGGTGAGGGCTTAGGTGCTTTCAAAATACTTTTTCTTCTTCACTCTGTTTTGATGGAATATAATGGGTTATTTTCTTCACTCTCTGTTGATAGTATATATAAAGGGTTATTTCTTCACTCCGTGTGGATAGTGTATAATGGTTTTCTTCTTCCCCCTGTGGTGTGCGTGTGTGTGTGTGTGTGTGTGTGTGTTTTCGCGTACGTTGTGTAGATCGTATATTTGGTTGTTTTTTATTCTTCTTCTCCCGAGTGTGGATAGTATATTTGGGGTTTGTATGCGTTCGCGTACGTTTGTATGGATAGTATATTTAGGGTTTGTATGCGTTTGCGTTCGTTTGTGTGGATAGTATATTTGGGGTTTGTATGCGTTCGCGTACGTTTGTATGGATAGTATATTTGGGGTTTGTATGCGTTCGCGTACGTTTGTATGGATAGTATATTTAGGGTTTGTATGCGTTCGCGTACGTTTGTGTGGATAGTTTATTTGGGGTTTGTATTATCTCCCTTCTGTGTTGATAGTATATTTGGGGTTTGTTTTTTTCCTCTTCCCTCTGTGTGTGTGTGTGTGTGTGTGTGTTTGTGCGTGTGTCTGCGCGCGTATGTTGTGTGTGTGTATGTGTCTACGCGCGTATGTTGTGTGTGTGTGTGTGTGTTCGCGTACGTAGTGTAGATCGTATATTTGGTTGTTTTTTTCTTCTTCCTCCCGAGTGTGGATAGTGTATTTGGGGTTTGTATGCGTTCGCGTACGTTTGTGTGGATAGTTTATTTGGGGTTTGTATTATCTCCCCTCTGTGTTGATAGTATATTTGTGGTTTGTTTTTTCCTCTTCCCTGTGTGTGTGTGTGTGTGTGTGTGTGTGTGTGCGTGTGTCTGCGCGCGTATGTTGTGTGTGTGTGTGGCTGCGCACGTATGTTGTGTGTGTGTGTGTGTATTGGTCTCTGTTTGTCCCTATAAAACTCACTTTATCACTATCAGATACACTCTACCTACCTACCTACCTACAGTAGCGCGTATTCAGGTCAGCCACTTGCAACACTGTTGCCATTTATCCCCTAGTGTTCAGTACAGTGACGTCACTGACGCTGGAAATTTTGAGACTATAAATATGGACTTGGGTATTTCCACATTTTGTAGCTATACATATATACTAGAGTTCATAAACAGGAACGTCACTCAAGCTGAGGCTATAAAAAGATAGTGGGATTTTCCAAAGGAATAACCCACAAGTTGGAGCTATAAATAGATAGTGGGATTTCATAGGAATTTCAGCTGATTATAGATACATAGGTATTTATCCACGATCGTCACACAAGTTGATATTGTAAGTAGTTACTAATTTTATCCATTTTAGACTAAACCATTGTAACTTAATTTTCGGGGATATGTTTATTTTCCTTTAAATTCTGGGACAATTTCGTCATTTTAGCGTTACTTTTAGTCACATCCATTTTGTCGTTGAGCATTTCCTTGATTATAGCTATTTATAGCATCATTACAGTTATGCAAATTTCTGAACACCCCAGCAAGATTTCAGATCTTGGTAATGCTTTATATATAAATCTCACGCTTGTACTAGTGCATGTATGTTTTTGTCTCTGTTGTGTTTGACCCTCTACCATCATTGTCCCTAGACAATCCCACCATGTTCAATTCCCCTTGACGCTATACAGACCCACCATGTTCAATTTCCATATGTTAAATTCCCCTAGTCCCTAGACAGACCCACACTCTATTCCCATGTTCAATTCCCCTTGACGCTCAACAGTCCCACGATTTTTCTCCATGTTAATTTCCCATTGTCGCCAGATTGTCCCACGATTTTTCTCCATGTTAATTTCCCTTGTCGCTCAACAGTCCCACGATTTTTCTCCATGTTAATTTCCCTTGTCCCCAGATTGTCCCACGATTTTTCTCCATGTTAATTTTCCACTGTCGCCAGATTGTCCCAAGGGGGTCTGTAATGCTAATTTCCATTGTCGCTAGGGTATCCCACTTAACTACTCAGATCATTTCATTTAACGCCACATTATTTGAAATCTGAATTTATTATTTCATTTTTGGGGTTCAATCATTCCATTTCATGCTACATCATTTCATATCACACAACATCATTTGGAATCTGAATTCATCATTCCGTTTGATGGGTTAAATCATTTCATTTCACTCTACATCATTTCATGTGACACCACATCATTTGGAACCTGGATTGATCATTTCATTTGCTAGGTTAAACCATTTGATTTCATACTAAATCATTTGATTAATGTAATTTTGGCGGCGACGGCTGCCCATACTGGTGGACTTGTCATAGATGTGCTCTATTACTGTGATGAGGTTGGCATTGATGTTGTACAGTCTCATGGTCGCCACAAGGCTGCATGCCCTACCCTGTCAAATGCCTTCCTGAAATCCATGAAGACGTGGTCTAGATCTTACTGGTGTTGGACGTACTTCTCACACAATAACCCGATTTTGAAGATCTTCTCTATTGTGCTGCGCCCTGCTCTGAACCCTGCCTGCTCATTGGCATGGCAATGATCTTTTCAGCCTGTGGCTTTAGTATGTTCAGTAGTATCCTCAACATGACGTTGCTTGGATGAGTCTGACTGCACGGTGGTGTTGACACTGTTGAAAGTTGCCTTTCCTTGGAAGGGTGATGATCAATGATTGGGTCACGGCGATGGCCATACTCCTGTTTGTTAGATCTCGTTGCAGATGTTTGTGAGGGTGCTAATCATTGATTCTTCCCCAGCTTGGATCAGTTCTGCTGGGATGTTGTCCACTCCTGCTGACTTCCTCTTTTTTCAGCGATCTCATTGTGGTTTCTACTTCTTCATGTAGGATAGGGTTGTTGTTGTTCTTAGTTGCTTGAGGGACGTTCAGTACTCCTGGATCTACTGTGGCTCGATGGTTGTAAAGTTCTGCGCAGTACTCTGTCCATATTTCCACAATATCGTTTTCTTCTTTGAGGCAATTTCCGGCTTTGTCCTGTAAGGAGATAACCGGCCTTTGCTTTGTGCTTGTTAGATGTTTGACCAGTTGGTATGCCTTCCTGCTGTCGTTCCTTTTAAAATTTCCCTCAATGTCTTTGGACTGTACTTCTATCCAGTTCTCTTTTGCTTTTTTTCATGCTTTTCTTGACTTCTTGTTGACTACCTTGTACTGCTCTGCCCCTTGTGTATCCTTCTTTTCCTTCTTCAGTTCCTTCCTCTTGTCACACAGGTTCATGACCTCAGTTGTGACCCAGGGCTTCTTTCGTCTAAAAAATCGAAGTGCCGGATACTTACGATTGGGTGAGCGCGACACTTTGAGAATTCCACGCTACATCCACCCTCTGGTCGGCCTTCGGCTGATTAGACCGCGCGCACAGGGGCCATGTGCGTTAGTATTTTTAAAAATATATGTATAGAGATACATTAATTATAAAGCGATGAAAGAAAATGTTAAGTTCAATATCATATAAAACTTGTTTAAAAGTTTATTTCCAAATGCTGTGCTCACAGAGGACTCCAAGCGTAAATCCAGATCCAAATCGTGCCATGCGTTTGCTAAGGCCGTTACATCGTGATCGTAAAACACAAACTGTTTGTTAACTTGGTAAACAATTGATGTGCTGGATACTTAGGACTGGGTAAGCGGAATACCTAGACAGAAAATTCCACGTTACATCCACCCTCATGATTTGTAAGAGACCCAGCTGTTTGGTAACTTGAACTAATTTGTGTTCGTTTCTTAGACAGGCCAAATTTTTCCTTGTCCGATAAAGTAACCCCACAAATCTGTGTTGATACTGATGGACGATGTTGTGTATCATCACGGCTGAAGGGCTGATTCATCGACATATACATTTCCTGCCTTTGTTAAATATCTGAGTTATTTACTCATTCCAAAATTATGGTAAAAGTATCTAACACGGGGTGGAAAAAGTTGAACTTCATGCATGGGATAAAATCTCAGCATTTTAATATAATAATGCGTCTGCAATTGATCATTATAATAATAGGGGGACCATACGTCATGAAAAGTCCAACAAGGACTGAACCCATGGACTTTGTTCTGTCATGTGCATGCTTGTGACAATCGAAAGGATATTTATAATTTATATTTTAATCTCAGTTTTGATTAAATTATAGGATTGTATTGACAGAAAGTAAATAGTTGCTAATGCAAATTACATCACTAGTAAAAAAAAAATATTTTTTTTTTTTTTTTTTTTTTTTTTTTTTTACAAACTAAATTTATGATGGTGTAAAACAAGTTAGATTTATTATCGGATTCGTAAAATGCTTTCCTTTAGACCCGAATAATTTGCCCGGAAGTGATTATATTTCACTTCATATCGAGGCGGAGCTAAACAAAATGGTAGAATCCGCTGGCAACCTGCAAGTCAGAAGTTAATGGTCGTTAAAATCAACATCACATGATCTTTTCTTAATTATATATCTTTAGTATTTTACGTATAAGGCGAATATGGCTGAAAATTCACTTGCACTGAAAGACACAGAAGTAGTATTGGAAGGGGAGGACGAAGTCCCATTTGATGACAGAGAGCTGCCCCTCAAAGGAATGCACATGCTTCTGAATAACGGCTTTGATGAAGCATTTGAATTATTTAAAAAGCACAAGTAGGCAAATACTTCCGTATTTTGAATATATACTTTAGTTAGATGAATGATTACTTTTAAAATGCAACCACCATTATTTACCCACGACCCACCATCGAGAGATATAGTTTTACCTTTTCACCATGGATACCATCAAGAGGGACACGGGGGTGAAAATATATTCGGCTTTTCATGCCATCATCAAATTTAACTTGTTTTCCCACATGATATTTATGATAGTCACGGGCCTACGTCCAAACCGCTCGCCGTTTAATTTTTTCCCGGTCAGTTGGCGTCTAGTAAGGACAGCACAGGTTTTTGAGCTGTTTGTTATAAGCAGATTGAAAACATTATGTAGGGATAACAGGCCAAATTTAAAATTTCATCTCAGGATAATAAATATGGTATTTTTTGAGAAGGTCAAAGCATTAGAAATAACAAATTAGCAAATAAAGTATACCCCTTTTCATGGTTTTTGCTCATAAAAGGTGCAAACAACTTATTTTATTGCCTGCAACAAAAAAAAAATTCTCCAAAAAGTTATCATTTTTTGTACAGTGTATATATTGAAAACAAATCCATTAATGGAAAGTTTTTTGGGGTTAATTAATGAAGCAGTCACTAGAGAATATAACCACTGTTCTTGAGGCATAATTTACAAATTTATGTGGTATATAAAAGAAAATTTTGGCAAAATGTGCCTCTGCCAATCCGGAATTTGCAGTGTTAATTACTCAGAATTTACAATTATGAGTGTATGTCCAATCCAAAAGCCTTATTATGTGTAAAGCTTGTTTTTATTCATGCTTTATTCATTTGAAAGTGAAAAACAAAAGGGATTGGTAACATCTGCCTCCTTACTTTACAAAAGAAATCTATACGACAATGTAACAAGACAATCCAAGTATTTATTCCTTTTAAATGCCTACCTGTATTAGAATTTGTTTAGACTAATTCAACTAAAAATAGTTTTTATGACTGAAAGTTTACATAAAATATTTGAAAAGTGAAATACAGTACTGTGTATACTTTTTATTTTTATTTATTTATTTTGCATTTGCTTTATTGCATAGTTGGATTGGGCTGACATTTTTCGTCATAACAGTATTAACTTAATTTTTAAACAGCGTAAAATAACAATAAAATCACAGACAAATAAATATATTTATGCATGGGGTATGGATGCTACAACAGCCTGAGCTGTGAGTAATTTTAAAATCTTCAAAAGTTTCTTTTAAATTATTACAGGGGGAGGGGGTGTGTCTTATTCTTCAAACAGAAAACAATCACATCTCATCTGTGAAGATACAAGTATAAATTTGTATTAATTGGTTTTACTACTTCATAAGTTTTGTCTTTTTCAGTTAGACTACTTTCAAATGGGTGGTCATTACCATTAATGAAATCTGTAGATTCTTGACTAGCACTGTCAAAGAAGGCTAGCAGTGTATGCTAATTCTTGTTCATGTCTAAAACATGAACATATGTTTCAATTGATATCCATGAAGGAGCTGTTATTAACTTTGATATGAGCCCTAGTACCTTACAGGTGGCAATTATGTATGGCTTTCTCACAAGCAATAATGTCAGTTTTTGAAGTCTGTTTCAGGTTCCATGTACAGTTTCAAAAAACCACTTGATCCTCTGATGGTGGTAAAAGGCTATTTGACCCATTAAAAAATGTAACATTCAATCTCTTTTCTCGAAAATTAACAACCATAAGTTTCTCATTTCGAGACTGGCAAATGTTCTCTACAGCAACCACTTTTCTCATCCATTTTCCACAGAAATGTGGTTCTGGCTGATTTGTCAGATGTATCTCTCAGACCCAGAAAATACAAGTTTTTGTTTTCATCACTTAACAAAAATGTATGGTACGTCTGACCAAATTTTGTTTGTTTGTTTGTATTAATACAAGCATGTATTATGTGCTGTACCAACAGTAACTTCAAGCTAATTTTGTCTGATTGCAAGTTTTTCAGCTATTATATTATTCACAGTTCTCCTCAATGGAACTTCATTAGGAGTTCTGTTAGCAAGCTTTTAAACTTTTGTTATTACTGGACCCACATTATGGATAACTGATAAGATGCATAATGCATTGTTTTGCAGCAGGTGTATAACATTTCATTACAAGATCGTACAGGTCAATTACAGCTTTATCTTATAGAAGAGCTTGCAAATAATCTCTGTTCCCTGTTATGTTTTTCAAGTCTTTATTTAGTTGAATATTGCTGAAATTGCTTCATTTTCAAATTCATTCTTTGCCATTTCTCGTTTCCCTTTAAGCTTAGTCTTGTATCGATACAGCTTTGCAGTTAGAGCTTGTTTATTAATAGATGATGAATCAAGATTAGCTATTTCTGGAAATTTGTTTATTAAATACTGTTCATCAGCTGTCTCTGATGTACCTTCATGAAAGATGTCAATAGCTGTCCGAACATTTAAAGTTCTAATATCTTTATTGGACTCCATCATCAAAAATGTTACTAAATAACAAAGTATATATGTATTTTGTCAGATATACATACAATTAACACCAGCATGCAAAACACACACAAAAAATATAAGAAACTCCATACAAAATTTATTAAATGTCTGATAAGAAATAGATATGAATCACAATTTTGCTTACTACCAAGATAATTTATCCAGGATTAAAATTGTACAATACAAATTAGGACATAATTCATGATGAATTTACGTGAGTGAACGTCATATATTTATAGCAGGCTGAATAAAATAGTTCAACAGATAATAAACAAAAAAGAAATTGTTCTAAGTCAGTACTTTATTTATTATATTGATTAAATAACTGTCTATCATATTTTGTGTCCAGAGTGAATTTTCAGCTTCTATTTTGCCTCTTCACATTGATCCATATACATGGTGAAATGAAAATGAGGCTGAAGAATTACATCTAACAGGGTCATACAAAAATTAATGATTGCACATCATTACATGGATGATTGAAGTAGTTTTTCTCTTATCAGTATAAGAAATGAAAAATAATTATTAATATCTTGAGTAGAACTGCCTAGCTGCCAACCCTCATGATTTTGGCATGAATTTCATGACTTTCAGCGATTCACGGATTCATGCCGCATGCAAAAAAATCACGAATCCCCCAATTCTCACTTATTTTAAATCTTTAATAAAATAACCGATTTCCCGTTAATTGCTAGTCATTAGCGGAACTATATCTGATTGGTACAATTGGTAGCAAGCATTTTAGCGTATTTTACTCCATATGTATAAGTAATTTTACAAATGCTTTTCAGAGAAACTGGGGCCTAACCGGAATTTCGCTCTTTTCCATCACCGCAAACACTGATTTGAATTACCATTCGGCACCGCATCTTGAAAATGTCTTCACCAACAAGGAAAAAGAAATGTATTGCACAAAAAGTGAAGTTTAGTTTGGAATATACCAAGTGCTGAATTTTTTAATGATATGCAGTAAATCATTAGTAAAAACTTGTAAGGAAACAATTTCAGCAACATACACAGTCATGCATATGTTTTAAGTAAAACAAACCTTGTTTCTTGGCACCGACTCCTCTACCGTCAGATATGCTGTTTTGGTATGTATCCTAATACTAGGATTACACGTGTGCAGTAGTGGATGGCAGATAGTGGATGGTTAAATTTTATTGCCCCAGTTAGAAAGGTGCAGCAGTATAATTATGTAATAATTGACATTGTTCTACTAGGTACATTGTGTGGCACTTACCTGTCAGCTGATGTACATCAGACATTACAAAATGTGCTTGTTAAGTTGTACATATTGCAATTTAATATTGAAAGACTCTGTCACAAAAACATTTAAATATTGTGAGAGGTGGAAGGTAATTTCCCAGCAAAGAATCCTATGAGAATATTTAAATGCTTCATAAAATAGAATGTTTTTTTAATGATATTGTAATTTTTATAATCGATTGAGTGATTCCGATTTTAAACAAACAGAAATCATATGGATGAAAAGAAAGAAGACATTGAGGCAGTATGTAATATGGTTGCATAGACTATTTTATTCAGTTATTAAAATAAAGGATTTGAGAAATACTGGTGAGATGCTGATTTTTTTCTTTTCATTCCCTTAGTTACTTTAAAATTGTTTGCAAACATGTTTACACAATGAAATATTCATAGTGCTATCAAAAATCCAGAATCTTGTCCAACCGCTTTGTAGTACTTCTGCATTAAGTACACATATCCATCAGGGCATTTCTCAAGAATTAGACGTGTTTGCGTTTACTTTAGTCTTAATGTTTGTACTTAGATGTTGCTTAGTACCACTCCATTTGTTTAAGTAGATTCTCTCAGTCCACCTGACAAATACTGCAAAGCTTCTCTGGATGTCAAGTGAATTTCTTTAGTAACTTGTTACATTATTATTGTTTGTATTAAGTTGACATTAATACAGATAAAACATTTTGTTACCAGTGAACAAAATGTGTATTTAGACATCATTTTGCAAAATGAAGCCAACAGTGTGAAACTACTGAAATTTTTATCCACAAGCTTCCAATGTTGAATCTTTGGGAAACTAAGTTTAAAGTCACATGAACAAACTCAGATAATACTCAGAAGGTGAAATGCTTGAATGTATATTGCACTGACAATAGGCTGGGGCCTGTTAAAAAGTGTTCATGGGAAACTAATTTTTTTCATTTCATATTGCAGCAGCAGTTAATTTCTCTTGTACATTCATCATACCACCAGTGATGCATTTAAGTTTTTGTTGCCCCAAGGTCCATTCAGAATTGCTGAATAGTAGCAAAGAGGTGAGGGGAAGCAGAAAGGAAGAGTCATGAATCTTATTTTTCACAATTGTTTATTAGTGTTTGTTCACTTCATATTTTTATTCACTTAATGTTTTGCTTTTTTTTAAACAAACAAAATATCTTTGGAATTTTCTGCCTCATAAAATTTCCCACCCTTGGTCTAGGCCTAGTCAGCCTATGTGCCGATGTCATATCATATCATCATCATCTGTTGAAATTAAGCATAAATGCCCTTTATTATGCAGACTTATTTGTGAAATTAGTATCTGCACTAGGTATGATTGTATTTACAGTACAATAGTCAGTGCCAGTTTTTGTATATCTGTTTAATTTTAGTTATGTATATAAGTGGAATTTCTTCTTAATCATATTTTATTTTTTAAATTTTTTATTCTTTTAAAGGATTTTTATGTTTATATTTTCCCCCATAGTCTTTTATTTGCGTTTTTTTCCAGAAAAAGTAAGAAACAAGAATTTTGAAAAAGGTTTATTCACTTTTGAACAAGGCATCTTTCCCTAACCTGTTTTTTTTGTTTCAGAAAGTTTGTACTCCCCTCTTTAGGCATTAGCCATGCAGCTGGTTTCCTCACCTTTGATCTTTAATTAGCGATCCTAGCTAGTGATAAGTATCAAGTGTCTGCTATATATTTGGTGCTGTGCTGTCTAATGTATTTGTGTTTAGACAGGCTATATTGATAAAATTCTTTGTAGAGTTTTTATTTACTATTATCTATAAGAGATCTATCTAGAGAAACGTAACTGAGCTAGGGGTATCTGGTGTTGACATGTGACAAATACAGGTGGGCACTTCTATTGACCCATAATGGGAGTGAACAACCCACTTGTTTCCATCCCAGTGGTCTCTTCTTCCAACCCATGCTTCTCATACCATATCTATGTGTATGATGTTGCAAAAAGTGTAAAAGTATGGAAAAAGGAAAATAAAATAAAATGACACAAAGAAGCATTAAAAAAGTAAATTTATAGATCTTTTTGTTTGCGTGCTATGCATGTGATTTGCAAACTCGCAGTTGTTAGTAAAGTGTATGTGTTCCCCATGTGTTTTCTTTTGTAATGTTCTTGAATGTTGGCCTAGCTTTGGCGAGCTCCAATGTGACTGTACTACCTTGCACTGGCATCACACCATTATTTGCTGCTTAATTGGATAGGCTTAACCCTTGTCACGTGTTTGTGTACTTTATTTTTCCTATGTAGTTAGAGATAATGTAGTTACTACGCGTTTGCATGATTAGTGGGTTATGTTTTGGGTTAGTAGTTTGGGGTGTCTTCTTTTCCTCAGTGGGAGTGCAGGTTCTAGGTGGTAGAGGGGCCAGATAGATTCCAGAACTGGAAAGGCTCTCATAAAGAGTATGATATACTTTTATGTTACTTAATCATCATATATTCCCATATTTATTTCATTGGCGTAGAAAAGATGTTTTGATTGTAAGCCCTCCCTTCCATATTTTGTTATAATTACATTTGTTATCTTGTATCTATTGGTGGTCATTTCTTTACATTTCAGTATCATTTGATTTTTCTTTTTAGTAGGTGTATTGCTTACATAGTGGGCATATTGGTATTGTCCTATTGGTACTTGTCTTTTGAAGGCATTCTGGCCTATAGGCCAGGCATCATGAAGGTAAATATTAGGCCTATAGGCCAGGCATCATGAAGGTAAATATTAGGCCTGTAGGCCAGGCATCATGAAGGTAAATATTAGGCCTGTAGGCCAGGCATCATGAAGGTAAATATTAGGCCAGTAGGCCAGGCATCATGAAGGTAAATATTAGGCCTGTAGGCCAGGCATCAGGTAAATATTAGGTCTGTACCGAATATTCGCTTCGTATTCACTTCGGCCCCAAATAGTTTGTTGCAGCTGAATATGAATAGTACAGTTAGGTCAATCTTCGTGAACAGGAGACTCATTTTAATCAGAAAAGAGTATCTCAATTCATATTGACAACCAATCAAACAAATTTCTGAATGAGTCTTGTATCCCAAGGGATACTGATCCAGTTTCATGGTGGCAGACCAATGCTGACAGGTTTTTTTCCTTTACTGTGTTCTTGCACCCAACATTATCTAGCATTGCCTCCAAAAAGCATCCCAAGTGAACATCTATTCAGTGCTGCCAGCAACACCTTGTCCAACAACAGATGTTGTCTATTGAAAGACATTGTTCAAAGACTTGTTATGTTTTTAAGCTAACATATTCTTCATGCAGCAGTAAATGTTGGCCTGCTTTTGAAAATTGTAATCTTGCTATTTATTAATTAACGTAAAAAGCATTATCAAGATGTTTACCTGTAGCATTTTGATATTTTGGTAATGCCTTAGTTACTTTGAACCTTCACATGTTCATTGTTAGGTACTTTATAATTAATCAAAATGTCATTAGACCTGCAAAAAAATTATTTCAGTTTGGAGCATTGAGTCCATATTCATATTCGGCTGAATAGTTATGGGTCTCAGTTCCTATTCGGCCAAATAGTTAAAACCAGTTTATGGTACAGCCCTAGTAAATAAACATTATGCTCAATTTTGTACTAGATTCCCCCCCCCCATTGCTTCTTTATCCCTTTCCAAATTAATTCAGAATTTTTCCATTCTCCTCTTATTTTATATTTTTAGTAAATTTATTATTGATTATGCAATATATTTCCTTGTTGTCCTACTCATCCCATATTTCTTTGACCTCTATATTTAGAAATGAGGTCTCTAGCTGGTGGTTCAGTTAGTTTTGTGCAGTGATTATTTTTTAATAAATGTTAGCAATATGTATGCATATACATTCAAATAAGTAAATATAAATTGTTGCCATGAATATTGTAGGTTCTGTTGTAAATTCATTATCTTATTTTAAATATTTGACAGTTTGCATGTATATCAAACAAGGTAAACCTCATCCTCTCATCTTTTAGTTTTTAAAATAGTAATGAATTCTTTTGTTTCGTATGAAATGTATGTTTTTTTCTTCAATGGTGTGTGTGTGTATATATATATATATATATATATATATATATATATATATATATATATACAATATATCAATGATATACCACACAATGTAAAAATAATCATTTAAAAGAAATCAGACTTAAAATTTATATGAGTTGTATATCATTGATACGGCATATAATGCTGTATATATTGTACATATATTTTATTTATATCACATACAGATACATATATTTGCTCTTTGAATGCAGGTTAAGATTGACTACAGGCAACTGTTTATTGACCGAGTGAATGAACTCCTCACATCCCAGGTCCTGGGTTTGATCCCCAGCTGAGTCATACCAAAGACTTATAAAAATGGTACTAACAGCTGCCTTGCTTGGCGCTCAGCATTAAGATGTTAGTGTTAGGACTGGTTGGCCTGGTGTCAGGATAATATGACTGGGTGGGACATCATGCTACATGTCTGCGGCATGATGCCCCAGTGATAGACGTCACTGTTAACTGCCAAACTGCAGCCATCGTAGCAATATGACTGAAGAATTGTTAAAGCTACATTAAAAATCCAAATCACACACACATACACACATAAAACTTGTTCTATCTCTCTCTCTCTTTGGTTGGGTTGACTTTAAAACTTTCCCTCTATTTCTCTCTCATCCTTTAGTCAGTTTGACTTGACTTTTACCATCATTCATAAGTCCAGACACATTGTGGGATGACATGAGCAAAAATCCTCTACACTCGTATTTTCATAGATTTTCACCCGTATCTTGCTACAGTGATCCAGAGAAGGCATGGGATGGCCTTTGGACATTTTCATATTTAATTAATAATAATTTATTTAGAATATTATAATAGGTTTAAGAAACAACAACAGCAAAACATTAAATACATCACAGTATGTGTACCACGTAACCGAGAAATTTACCGTATAATGTTGATAGGGTTTGCAACTTGGTATCATTGATTATAATAACACTGTAGATAAATCCCAAGGAAAGTGCATACATACCATTAAGATGAACGATATTCTTGTAGGTTACTTGGTGTAAGTTCAATTTTAAGGTTTTCACCCAGCCCAAATTCTTTTTCTCTTTCACTCCAGATTTCTGCGTTTTTTGTCCCTTGTGCATGAGGGGTTGAGCGGTGATGGGGGATGGAAAGCAGAAAGGGTTGTGATGAAATTGTGTACAATGTGAAATTCATTTAGAAAATGGGGATTAGTAATACTTTTTATTCATATGTTACTACTGATTAATGAGTGGACAGCACACAGTTACAAGGGTGCCATTGCAAGAATGTTTATATATGCATATTATTGCACCATGGGCACATCACATTTTGATATACCAAATTGCTTTGTACCAGCACTTCAAAGGCCATGTTATTTCTAATGTATGTGGTATATACTCCATAAGGTTCAGAGGAGTATATGACTAATATGATTAGTTATTTTTCCTAAGATTTGTTCATAATTGGATTGTATAGACTTTTCAACATAGGTTATTTCAAAAGCTTTCATACTTCTTTTAATCACATGGGGTGGGAGACGAGGGTGATTTCTCCACCAATTGCTTATTAAGAGTATCTCGGGTTTTGCATGGTTTGCGGCTGACACATAGGCCTTGCCAAAGTCTGCAAAGTTTTTCAAATATATTTGTATGAGTAGTTATCTGAAATTTGTGCAGTCATCTGCATGTAAAATTATTTTGGAGTTAATTTGCCATATTACAAATTCTCAGTCCTTCCATATCCTTGTTGTTATTTATCTTGTTACATAACACTTTGACAGTCATAACATATAACAGCATGGACAGGAGACACACCTGTCTTGCTGATTGTTTCAGTTTGAAATTTTCAGTTTGTGTTCCATTGACTATTATTGGAGTTGATATTATTGTACATCAATTTGAACCCTAGACAAAAGATTTCTCCAAAACCATATATTAAAAAAATACTTTCTAAGAAGCCAGGCTCTGTTCAGTCAAAAGCTGTATCCATTTCGAATAGTAGCATGGCTCCTTTTTCCCCTTACTGTTTATAAAATCAGTTACTGTACAAATAGTCAAATTATTATTGTTTATATTTTCTTCACCCTCCCCACAACTTTGACTCCATTTATTAGTGATCCGATACAATTTTTCAATCTATCTGTGAGCACTTTACTCAGTATTATATAGTATGTGTTAGGTATCCTGTCTGCTATAGTCTGATAACACAAACTCGTTTGTACCCCCCTACCGATTTAAAAAACGAGAACACTTAATGTGATAAAAAGTGCACAAAACTAAGTCAGTTGAATCATTGATTTATAATTTCTAACCTGACTGACCAGAATGGCACTAATGCTGGCATCCCCTGCACCATTTCATGCTTAACAGACTTTCCATACTAACACGGTGCCTTATTGCGTACACTGTAGGCTAGTTTATCTCCATCAGACAACGTAATGACGTAGTTCATCATGTTCGGCAAATGCTGAATAATTGCATAAATTACGTAACGTTGAGAGTTTGGAATTAAATCCCTCTGCATACATGAACATAGAAATTAAACCGCTTGCTAAATCCACATGAAAAGCATAGTTGTCATTTTCCTTTGCTTGATTTGACATTGTAAATATTGGAAGCAGCTGACTTATGTATTTACATCTGTAGTTGTGATACACCCCTTTGCTGAAAATGGACTTGTCCAGAAACTGGAAATGGATCCGAGCATGTCCGTCTGTTGCACTGAAAACTTCCGTTAAGCATGAAACGCGCATAAGATGACGGTGTTAGGGCCACTCTACTCAGAGTCAGGTTACAAACAATAAACCAATGAATGAATTGACTAAGTTCCTTGCACTTTTTATCACATTAAAGGTTTCCATTTTTTAATCAGTATGGGGGTACAAACAAACGGGTTTGTATTATCAGACTATAGCCCAGTCTATTATCATCTTACATGTATGTATATTCTTTCTTATTACCATTTAATATTCTATGTTGTTGTTGTTGTTGTAGGGTTTAACGCCATTTTTCAGCACACGATAGGCTATACATGGCGGCCAGTATTAATGGTGGAGGAAGAACCCGGGAAATCTCCGGAAAGAACCACCGACCCTCAAGAAGCTACTGGCAAGCTTTCTCACATATCCACATTGGCCGAATCCGAGACTCGAACCCATGCAGACAGAGGTGAGATGGCAGTGATCCGTAACGGAGAGCGCTTTAGACCACTCGGCCACTCCGGGCCCCTTAATATTCTATATATAGCTACTAAATATTTCTTCTGTTAAAAGTTCCAGCTATGTTGGTTGTTACTTTATCAGCCTATATAAAGCCAGTGCTCAGTGTCTGTCTTATTCACTACCCAATTAAAATCCCCTGCCCCCATAGACATTTTCCAAAGAGCAAACTTGTGTGTACTTTGTTAGATCTGCTATAAAATTGGTTTTCTTGTGTCATAGGTTGTTGGTACATATTAAATATGTGCCAGCTGTTATTTAGCATATGTAGTGCTCTCCTGGCATTAGTGGATTTACTTTTTATTTCATTCCATGGTAACCCATACAAAATTTTCCACATGGATTGGATATGGAATCCATATGTACTTTTACAGAAATATCCATATGGACATTTTTATTCTATAGCTGAACCACTCTTATGGATTTCAGTGTATCCATATGGAAATGTTATGGATTCCTGACCTACTCCGTATGGAAAGTCCCACAAAATATGCAAATTAGTCCATGAGATCTGTAGGTTGTCTATATGGGATAAAATTTGGCAATAATCCATATGGAATTTGTGATTAATTCATATGGAATTTGGCAATAGTCCATATGGAATTTGTGAATTGTCCATATGGAATTTTCTAAATACACGTAGTTCATATGGAATTTGGTAATAGTCCATCCCTTACAAAATTTTCCAGGCATACTTAAAGCTTCTTTGCTCCCCACCTTATTAAATTAGCTACTCCTAATTTTACTGTTGTTAATTAAGACTAGAGCATCTAAAGACTCAAGTTTTTTATGTTTTATTTGTTGATATTAAGGGTTTCCTGTAATAAAACGATGTCAGAGTCTTTTGAAAGTTTTATTTTTTCATCCATTCTCCCTTGAATACTACTGGTATTATAGGTCAGAAGTTTGAGATTTATTTTTTCCATGCTGGCTTTGAATTTGGTATTAGTTGTTGAAAATTTTAAACCTTGTTAAGATATTTTTGCAATTGGTTTTATTGTTGTTATTATTGTTAAAGTTGTTTATAGTTACTGCTTTATTTGTTATATGATATCTAGTCTATTCCTGTTTGTTGTTTGGCCTTTTTCTGAGACTGGCATTTCCACAACAGACTAATGGGCAACAAATAAAAAATTGAATACAAATTTAAAAGTGAAATTAAATCTTAAGAAAGCAACAGGGCATTAAGAAATTGAATAAAATTTAGATTTAATTAAATAAAACTCAAAGATTTACAGTTAAGAACATTTCATTTTAAGGTGTTTTAAAGAAATTTATCTTTTAAAATATCACATCAAACATGAGATTTTGAAAGGAATTACGACAAATACAAGAAAGAAAATTATCATGTGACATATTAAATTAGGTAATTTTCAGTTATTGTGTGTTCAAAGCAAAGAGTATGTGAAATGCATAGTGGCTAACTTCAGACTAAGAATTCAATCCATGACCATAACATGGTGGTAGACTTTTCCAAATTCATCAAATAAGTGAGTACCATAACAGGTTTCCACATTAAGCTTTCAAAAATTCTTCTTGTAGACAACTGTGATAGTGGTAAAAATGATTCTTGATATGTTTTGTTATTGTAAATAAACTCTTCCCTTTCTAATTATAGAGAAGAAAGTCCACTGATGTTGGCTGGATACAGCTTTGTTTTCTTCATGGTGAGTATATATTATGATAGTACTATTTTTACATAACTTCAGATCCATCCATTTTCCATAATGCTATACAGAGACATATCTTCTTACAATAGAAATAATCATTACACCTTTTTTCAGTTGATACTCCTGCGTGTCTGAAATGAATTTTGAGTTCTATAGTTGAAAGTGAATAAGGACAAAAACATTGACATTGATACTATGAATGTGAAACATAGCTATTGTCTATATGTACCATTGTCACGTGATTTGTCCAAGAGTAAACCCAAAACTAGCTTATCCACAGTATCAGTTGGCCCATTTGTTAGTTTCTTTTTTTTGTACCAGTAGAGATGTGCAAAGCAATTATAGAGATTTGTTTTAGCTAGGAAAGGTGGTCTTGGGTGGGACTAGGGAAAGTTCAGTTGTTTGATGGTGAAAATGTGGGAATTGTTAACAGCGAAGCAGGCTATATACTTGCTACCTTTAGGTAGAATCAAACACACTTCAGATGGGCCTGTTTTTAAGCCAGCATTCTCTGCTGTTTGTTAGAATAAAGCTTGTTTGATTAAACCTCATTATAATGGTCACCTTTTTTCCTTGGTTCCAACACTGTCCTTTAGGAAGTTTTTAACCCTATGCTTTAGAAAGGAGATATTGTGATACCTTCCATCTAACCATGTATGTCTGTCTGTCTGCTATTTATCCTTTAGTCTCCATAACCACATTTGTTGGCTAGGTAGACATGTGGTCTCCTCAGTAGTGACAATGTTTGAGAGAGGTATGATCATTGGATCCCTGGCATGGTGTTTCTGGTAAAGGTTCAGGGGTCAGTTATACAAAAATTGTATTTACATTGACATTTTTAAATACTTTTTGACCCCAAGAAATGTTGAGTTACGAATCTTGTGTCATATTCCAGAATGGGGATGGGGGATGACAAAGTTAAAAGCATGGGGATTTTCCAAAAGTGAGCAATGAAGTAGTTCTTAGTATTTATAGTACTGTGTACAGTAATTGATATTTTAAGGAACTGAGAAATACAAATGTAAAAGTAGTTTTGGTTGACGTCATTAAGAATTGAAGCAAATGTGAAATCATTACTTCATTAGGGCTAAATTGTAAATATCTACTTATTAATAATAGTTATAAATTAAATTTCAGCAAGCATTGATGTCTTTTGAGGAGGAAAAATTGGAGGAAGCACTAAAAGTATTGCAGGAAACAGAGAAGAAGTGTGAAGTAGGAGATGGCTTTGTCAAGTCTATTAAAAAGAAACTCTCTAAGAAGAAGAAGAGAGCGGTAATGTTTTCTCAAATGTTGATGTAATTTTGTCTCAGTTTAGGTTAGACATAGGTGTCACTTGTCAACAACATTGTAAGCATTATAGACATCATTGGTACATATTTTTACCTTTATGCATTCTTCCAACTATGAATTCAAGTGATCGGCAAACAATAGTCCCTTGAGTCAGAAATAATAGGATTCCCTTTGCAAATCCTCACATTAACTACTAATGAAAATGTGATGCAGCTATTAAGAGTTGTTCTTTTGGGATTCCTTGAAATTCTCTATATTGTTCTGACTGTAAATGGCAAGATGGAGATAACCAAAGTTTGAAAATTCTATTTAAAAAAATCCACTCAGTCAGGCAAGTACTAACAGTTTTAACTCACTCAGAAAAAACATATACTTAATCAGCCATTATATAAATTGTTATGAATATTTAATTTGTATCGTGTACTTGACCTTTGTCCATCATTGAGGATAGAGTTTTTGTGTGTGTGCCTGATTTTTTTACTTTTTTTTGTAAGTTATAAATAAGTTACTTGCTCATATTTGAGTTCAATACCTAGCCTTTCTTACAAACTTGAATGTTCTAGAAGAGAACTTGTGACCTACATCTTGGAGCTTTTTTTTGTGTCTTAGGTTTTTATATAAGGTTGAGATAAACAAAATTATTCATTCCTAATTTAAGTTCACTCTCTGGAATTATTTACTGTTGTTTTGATATAATTCTATAGGAATTATTATATTATTCATTGAAAGTACAAAGTTCTCATTGACTTTTGGACGAAAACACTATTTTTTTTCCATTATTGTCAACTTGTTCAAACACATTCTTGATTAGTCATTGTGATAACATGAAGACTGTTGACACATCAGCACATTCAAGAGTGGAGTTGATTTGGACTTCAGATTACATGCGTTTTAATTCACAATACTGCAAGTTCCTTTTAAATTTTCACTTTTGTATTCTAAGGAAATAAATTGCATGTTAATTTTACAACAGTTGGTGCTTTCGCTTTCTTTGTGTAACTTAGTTTAAGACCATATAATTGCAACAGACATGTTAGCAACTATATAACAAAGTTGGCAGTATTTTTGACATTAATATATCCTAATGACATCTCAGCCATGGTGCAAGACTTACCTTTCAGTCTTTTTATTTCAGTTCTCTTTTGCTATGTTGAACTGAGATTTTGGTACAATATTACTACAGTAGTCATTGATGGCATTTGTTTTAAAGAACTATTGTCTTTAAATGTCTTTCTTGGGTTCATTATAGATGCTAATTTCACAAAGAAGTTACACAATAGCAGGGTTCATTATAGTGAGGGTTTACTGTATTTGCCTATAGCTAGTATTTTGATATGCCTAGATTTCAGATGTCTAACCTGCATCAAAATGTCTTTCACATGCAAAACAGTGTTTATATTACCATTTTACCCTGTGTTTTTGAATAGCAAAATATCTTGTGTTATATTCAAAACCTTAGTGACAAAGAAATAACTCCTAAAAAATACTGATAACTTGATCAATATTGGAGTCAGTTGATAGCAATCAAGTTTTGCATGATAGAAATAACTTCATAGTCTATATGTCTGTGTTTTTACGTCTTTTGTTTAAATAGTCTGTAATTGTCAGTAAATTTTGTGTCGTCAGAATTGTGCATTATTGTCTCACTGTTTACAGGATTAGACTGTTTCAATGTAATTACTAGATTGAACAGAGACTTAGAGACAACTAAGATGTTATTTTTAAAAGCAGAGAATATTGCTTCCTTTTTTCAGAAATTAATAATTGTCGCATGTGCACGAGTTCTGTTACTGCTTGACTGCATATTGTGCAAAGTGACAAAATTATCAATGAATCATTACACTTCAAACAAAACAAGTCCAATATGATTAATTAGCCAGTGTTTTAAAAATGACTGTTTTACTCAGCCCAGATACTCACAAGCAGACCACCCTTGATTTCAATATACTTAGTCAATGCAAAGAAATTAGTGAAACTCACTTAACCAACATGTGTCCATTTCCTTTATTAACTGTTTAAATGACAGCAATGAGTCTTTTTTATATAAAAAATTGATTTTACAGAGGATCAACTTTAACATGTGACATTGCGTTTGAAGCAAAACCATTTTGGCTTGACACTAAAGGAGCAGTCTGTGCTTGCATTGAAATGGAAACTATGTTGTCATCACTTTAATTGAAGTAGATCATCATCAGGTGATGTTATCTATTTGGATAAAATGCATGTACTAAATTATTTTTGCAATGGTCATAAGGATGATTCAGAGACGGAAACTTCACATGGATGTGGAGGTATAAAACATAAGGTTGCTACTGAGTCTTGGGTAACTATTTCTCAAAAGAGACATAAGCCAGACTGTCTTCCAGCAAAAGACATGTCAAATATGACACAACAAAGAGTCAAAGAAATTTGTAGCCACATTGGTTCATAATTATCCATGGCTGGAATTCATTGACTCTGAAGGAGAGATGTTTTGCAGTTATTGCAAATAAAATCCCAAACTGTCACGAGTTCAGAATTCAACCAGTGAATTTGTCAGTGGAACTGACAAAGTCAGGATTTAATCAGTATTGTCTTCTGACAGTTTTGGACCCCATAGCACCTGTCCAGCATCCAGTGTGTACAGATAATCCCTGAAGCTAGAGCTGTTAATACTCTACTAAAAAAACACTTTTAAAAATTACTGATTTTTAAAAAAATAAGAGCTCTCTTAAGCACTGCATACACCCTAATCCAATATGGAAAATCATTTTCTGATATAGAAATGCAGTGTGGGCTCCAGGAGAAGAACATTGCTAATCGTGGTGCTGTTTATAAGAACAAATTCCTGGTGAGATATTTTGTTCTCTTAATTGATCAAGAAGTTAGGGAAGGTCCAAATTCCATTAAATTCCTTGCTGATGAAAGTGCTGATATAACCATATAGGAACAAGAAAAGGGTATATCTCATTCAGCCCCAATCCCGCCTGTAGGCATGGTGAGGCTGTACCCCTACTTCTGAGCTCTGACACTTCAAGGTGATTTAAATACAAGCAAGTGGGTGTCATTACAAAAAAAGCAGATAGATGTAGCTTCACATTGATACCAAATAATCTGGACATTCTTCTCTCATTACAAAATGCAAAGGGAGAAATGTAGATTTTGAGACCTAATTTTTTTTACACCAAAATATTCGCCCATTGTTGAGATCTGATTTTGTGTATGGATTTTAGACATTTTGGCCCATGATCTAAAGCAGACCTGCTTGAACTGCACACAGACAGGTGAACCTTTGCAAAAAGTATGATAAGTTGGGGATTTGGTGTAAAAAGTTGCCAGGAAACGAAAATGATGGGTCCAATAAGCAGATGAAGAAAAAAAGATCTAACTTTTACCCTTCTGCATGAGCCTAATAGCCAATGAAAAATGATGTTTCTAGCACAACTAGCATCATTGTAAATGAAAAACTCTTGGAAGCAGATGTATTTGGATGTATTCAGAATTAACCTCCAAATTGTGTTTCCTACCCCTGTTTCAGGCAAAAATGACAAAAATCTCCATGGCCAAATGAGATTTAAGATGCCTTGACATAACTCCCCATCAGTTAAGCGTTTTGAAATAGTTATCGTGTTTTACATTATTTCTTTTGTTTAAGATATGTATTAACATGCATGCATCTCATTAAGTCTTGGCAAGGGATTTAAATTTTGCGATGAATGTAGTACATATGAATTTTCTAAAACTGCTTGTCCTGGACATATGGTTGAACAAAACCTTTTGATCAGCCTTGTAAGAATGGCCATTAATTATCAAAGTCATAAAGTCTAACATCTAACAAACACACAGCATGTGTCAAGTAAGGGTAGTTGGATTACTTACCTCTTTGCATGGATTAAAGTTACACCGTTCCTTTCGTAAATCCAGACCTGCTTATAATGTGGTGTTCTACATTTATTCCATTTTATATAAAAGAAAATATTTTGAAAGATTGGCCCCTGCTTATTAAATGTGAGGAAAGTTGTAATTAAAATTGGTAAATAAAACCTTGATATATCGCTCGTTTTATCATTAAATATGGCAGTTAGTACCTGAAAAGTTAGAATCAACATGATGAAATTCACAGGTTTTAGTAAGAAATCACATATTTAGTTAGACTTTATTGAAAATATATTTTCATAATACATGGCAAAATAATGATTAATGACAAAGTGTGATAAATGCTAACAGGTTGCATTGTTGAAAAAAATAAACACCGATTAAATATTTCTTGACAGGTGAAATGATGTTTTAATTTTTTAATTCGTTAATTTGTTTCAATGTAAACAGTATAATTGTGGCTTGTTCCATTGAAGGTAAAAAAGAGTCACATAGCTGTCATATCGTTAAAAAGAGCACTTCAGTGAGAACCTAACTAAGTGACAGCCGTGTTTTGATCTACATCATGGGGAAGTATCCATTGCATTTAAAAATTGATTAAAAGAGACCCATGTTGTTTTATAACATTAAGTATGTATTTTTATCAAATCAAGTAAGGGGCATATAATTAAAATAGTTCAAAGGCATGCCAATTCTACCTGCATAAGCTCTCATAGTTACCTCAGCTGTGGGAGGTCACAGGTTTGAACCCCAGCCAAGTCATAACAAAGACGAAAAAAATGGTACTAATGGCTGCCTTGCTAGGTGTTCAGCATTAAGAGGCTAGTGTTAGGACTGGTTAGCTTTGTGTATGGATAGTGTGACTGGGTGGGACTTCATACTTTGTGTCTGTGGCGTGATGCCCCATTGCTAGACTTCACTATGAACTGCCACACTGCAGACATTGTAGCAATATGACTGAAATTGTTTTAAAACTACATTAAAAATCCAAATCACACACACATAGATATCAATTGGAAAAGTGTCCCTGCTATACACAGACACCATCAGCCTCCTGTTGCAGATTGAGACTGTCGATGTCTGTTATGGGATGGCTGACTAATGCACTGCACAGTGTGAACAGCTGGAAAAGCAACAAATCACCTTGACCTTGGAGGTGACTGAATGTCTCAATGTCATGTCATGTGATGGATAAGGACAGCGGTCAACCTGATGCACCTTGTTAGGGGCTGGAACATCAAACTGCAATTGGGGAATTATGTGCAGGGCTGGTTGATAAATCTGCTACATGGCTTGCTGCTTATACCATTCCTGGCAAAATCTTGTGAAACTTTGGTGGCTTTTGCCAGGTTTTTTTCCGCAGTTACCAGGGCCTTTCAGTAACCATGTGAGCAGAGGTATATTGCAGGATGCTATGTCATGACAAGCACTGTGATGTATCCATTGTTTTTTTATCTCTTGAGGTGTAACTCTGGTTTGGCAGCCCAAAGGAATGATTGCCAGTATACTCTTTAGCATGGAAAAGCAGTGGTGTACAGAAAGTCAGAAAGCTTGGGCTCATCACCAAATTGGCTGGCCTGACTGCTGTCATCCAGTTTTCAGCCAGACACAAGTACTTGTGTTTGGTTTCAAATATGTCTTCATTAGCTTTTTCAGCAAGATGTTGGCCTGGATGGATGGTCATATCAACATGAGGTTTTCATCTATAGACTTCTTATCCTGTCCTAAACAATAGTACCGATCTGATGCCCAATATGGCAACCAATGCTGCCATCTTGAAATTTTATTACTACTTCTCCTGAATGGAAAGTCATGTTGACATAGTGTTTTCACCTAAAGACTTATTATGATGTCTAGTTATTCCTTAATGAAAAAGGTGTCAGTCTGATGCTTAATATGGCAGCCAAAAAATCTTGTCACTGCTTCTTTTAAATCAGTATGGGGTTTTCACTAAAAAAACTTCCTGTAATGTTTTGTTGATCCTAAATTAAAATAGTGCTAATCTGACATCCAGTAGGTTACCATCTAGAAGATTTTGTGTTCACTACTTGTCTTAAATGGAAAGTCATATTGACATTTTGTTTTCATCAGAAGAGTCCTTCAGCATTGTGTTTGTCCTCAATGAAAATGACTAACCCTCGATATGGCCACTTATGGTGGCTGTCTTTGACAATATTGTTATCTCTACACCTTCTAAATGAATGAATATATCAACATGGGTTTTTTCACAATAGATTTTTTATGTTACCTAGTTGGTTCTAAATGATAATGATACCAGTAGTACATCTTACCTAGTTGGTTCTAAATGAAAATGGTGCCAGTAGTATATTTTACCTAGTTGGTTCTAAATGAAAATGGTGCTAGTAGTACATCTTACCAAGTTGGTTCTAAATGAAAATGGTGCTAGTAGTACATCTTGCCTGGTTGGTTTTCAATAAAAATGGTGCCTTTATTACATGTTACCTGGTTGGTTTTCAATGCAAATGGTGCATGTAGTACATGTAATATCGATGCCATAATGACTGTCTTAAAAATCTTATTGTCACTTTCCCCCCTGAATGGATGATGATCATGGCATGGGGTTTTGACCTAAAAACTTGTACTATTGTCTACTTTGTCCTAAATGAAAATGGTGCCAGTAGTACATCTTACCTAGTTGGTTCTAAATGAAAATGGTGCCAGTAGTACATCTTACCTAGTTGGTTCTAAATGATAATGGTGCTAGTAGTACATCTTACCTAGTTGGTTCTAAATGAAAATGGTGCCAGTAGTACATCTTACCTAGTTGGTTCTAAATGAAAATGGTGCCAGTAGTACATCTGACCTAGTTGGTTCTAAATGAAAATGGTGCCAGTAGTACATCTTACCTAGTTGGTTCTAAATGAAATAGGTGCCAGTAGTACATCTTACCTAGTTGGTTCTAAATGAAAATAGCAGTATATCTTACCTAGTTGGTTCTAAATGAAAATGGGGCCTGTAGTACATCTTACCTAGTTGGTTCTAAATGAAAATGGTGCTAGTAGTACATCTTACCCAGTTGGTTCTAAATGGAAATGGTGCCAGTAGTACATCTTACCTAGTTGGTTCTAAATGAAAATGGTGCCAGTAGTACATCTTACCTAGTCGGTTCTAAATGAAAATGGTGCCAGTAGTACATCTTACCTAGTTGTTTCTAAATGAAAATGGTGCCAGTAGTACATCTTACCTAGTCGGTTCTAAATAAAAATGGTGCTAGTAGTACATCTTACCCAGTTGGTTCTAAATGAAAATGGTGCCAGTAGTACATCTTACCTAGTTGGTTCTAAATGAAAATAGCAGTATATCTTACCTAGTTGGTTCTAAATGAAAATGGTGCCAGTAATTACATCTTACCTAGTTGGTTCTAAATGAAAATGATGCCAGTAGTACATCTTACCTAGTCGGTTCTAAATGAAAATGGTGCTAGTAGTACATCTTACCCAGTTGGTTCTAAATGAAAATGGTGCCAGTAGTACATCTTACCTAGTTGGTTCTAAATGAAAATAGCAGTACATCTTACCTAGTTGGTTCTAAATGAAAATGGTACCAGTAATTACATCTTACCTAGTTGGTTCTAAATGAAAATGGTGCTAGTAGTACATCTTACCTAGTTGGTTCTAAATGAAAATGGTGCTAGTAGTACATCTTACCTAGTTGGTTCTAAATGAAAATGGTGCTAGTAGTACATCTTACCTAGTTGGTTCTAAATGAAAATGGTGCCAGTAGTACATCCTACCTAGTTGGTTCTAAATGAAAATGGTGCTAGTAGTACATCTTACCTAGTTGGTTCTAAATGAAAATGGTGCTAGTAGTACATCTTACCTAGTTGGTTCTAAATGAAAATGGTGCCAGTAGTACATCCTACCTAGTTGGTTCTAAATGAAAATGGTGCTAGTAGTACATCTTACCCAGTTGGTTCTAAATGAAAATGGTGCCAGTAGAACATCCTACCTTGTTGGTTCTAAATGAAAATGGTGCTAGTAGTACATCTTACCCAGTTGGTTCTAAATGAAAATGGTGCTAGTAGTACATCTTACCTAGTTGGTTCTAAATGAAAATGGTGCCAGTAGTACATCTTACCTAGTTGGTTCTAAATGAAAATAGCAGTATATCTTACCTAGTTGGTTCTAAATGAAAATGGTGCCAGTAATTACATCTTACCTAGTTGGTTCTAAATGAAAATGATGCCAGTAGTACATCTTACCTAGTCGGTTCTAAATGAAAATGGTGCCAGTAGTACATCTTACCCAGTTGGTTCTAAATGAAAATGGTGCTAGTAGTACATCTTACCTAGTTGGTTCTAAATGAAAATGGTGCCAGTAGTACATGTTACCTAGTTGGTTCTAAATGAAAATAGCAGTATATCTTACCTAGTTGGTTCTAAATGAAAATGGTGCCAGTAATTACATCTTACCTAGTTGGTTCTAAATGAAAATGGTGCCAGTAGTACATCTTACCTAGTTGGTTCTAAATGAAAATAGCAGTATATCTTACCTAGTTGGTTCTAAATGAAAATGGTGCCAGTAGTACATCTTACCTAGTTGGTTCTAAATGAAAATGGTGCCAGTAGTACATCCTACCTAGTTGGTTCTAAATGAAAATGGTGCTAGTAGTACATCCTACCTAGTTGGTTCTAAATGAAAATGGTGCCAGTAGTACAGTAGTCCCCCTCTTGAACGGCCCCCCTGACCAGCGGCCACCCGCTCCTTACGGCCAGAATCCGTTGGCACCGACGAGTTTGTGTTCAAAAGTACCCCTCGCGAAAGGCCACCCGGCTAACGCGACCAGCGGCCAGCATATTAGTGCAAAATCATAAAATTTACCCCTCACAAGCGGCCTCATTTTATTTGAATATGTATCCAGAACCAGTATTGTATTCATAACGTGTGTTAAATAATCCAATTTCTTGTTTCCCGATGTCAGGTTTTCGTTACTGAAAGAAGTGTTGAGTAAAGTACATTTACCACTAAGGTTAATATTATATCATTTACGCCTCACAAGAAGCCAAATTTATTCCATAAAAACCGAGAAAGACTCAAATTTTAATCCATACAAAAGGGTACGTACATGTAATCCAATTAGCCTTACTGCTGTGTTATCATAAGATGTCCGGTTTAGTCATTCTGATAACTGTTAAGAACACAATTATCTAACAGTAGTAACAGCTGAGAAGTGGCCGTATCGATGTACAATACCCAAGTCAGCAGGAAAATGGTTTAATAGCCTTTATGGCTTCCCATAGTAAGATGCTGAGCTTTTTCACTTTGGTAATCAGTGGCCATTACTACTGACAATAATTGTCCAAATTACGAATCCTAGCGGTCGCGAGGTCAAATCTGCGTGATGTTAATGGTATATATCGAAGCCGTTTTGGCTTCTCTCACCTAGTTTCAAGAAATGTATAAAAACAATAGGGTACCAGACTGCGACTAACGAATCACGTGACAAGATCACTTCCTTTAAAAACACACGGCAATTTGTTTAGATGCATACAAAATTGTTTTATCAGTATTTTAGTTGGCAACATGAATAACTTACTGCAAAAAGATCAACATGTCATCAAGGAAAATAAAAATTCTCAGTCTAGAGGAGAACGTGAAAGTAATTCAACTGACGGCGAGGGGGGGGGGGGTGGCATCGAGGATCCTTGCAGAAAACTAACGTCGGGAAGACTCAGATAAACAATATCGTGAAAGATAATTAAACAATTCTGCAGAAGTGGAAAAGTGAAATGGACGCAGAAAGGAAGATTGTTTGAGCCAGGAAACGTTTGTATCCTGATTCGAAAGACAAGAAAAAGCAAAAAATTTGTCAGTTGAACTGGGATATGACTTTACCGCAAGTAACGGTTGGTTGCACAGATTTCAAGTGCGACACAATAATAAGTGTTCTGTCATTAGCGGCGAATCAGCTGAAGTTAATAATGAAATTGTCGAAGATTGGAACAAAAGACTAAACGATATATGCAGGGGATATGACAGCGAGGATATTTTTAATGTGATGAGACTGGTTTTGTTTTTTAGACTTGCCAACAAAGTGACGTGATGTGAACTGTAACATAATTATAAAGACAGTTTTAAAACTGTATCAATGGTTATTCATAGCATTCTTTTGCATATGATGACAACGTTTGTTTTACATTTATTTCACATCATGCAGGTGATTTTTTAATTAAAATATTAAATATTTAAAATTAAATGTACTTGTGACTTTTTTCATATGTATTTACTATTCACATATGTCATCCCCCTCTAGAAAGGCCACCCGCATTATAAGGCCACTTCCCTGCTGCATTAGGGGTGGCCTTATAAGAGGGGGACTACTGTACATCCTACCTAGTTGGTTCTAAATGAAAATGGTGCTAGTAGTACATCTTACCTAGTCGGTTCTAAATGAAAATAGCAGTATATCTTACCTAGTTGGTTCTAAATGAAAATGGGGCCTGTAGTACATCTTACCCAGTTGGTTCTAAATGAAAATGGTGCCAGTAGTACATCTTACCTAGTTGGTTCTAAATGAAAATGGTACCAATAGTACATCTTACCCAGTCAGTTCTAAATGAAAATGGTGCCAGTAGTACATCTTACCTAGTTGGTTCTAAATGAAAATGGTGCCAGTAGTACATCTTACCTAGTCGGTTCTAAATGAAAATGGTGGCAGTAGTACATCTTACCTAGTTGGTTCTAAATGAAAATGGTACCAGTAGTACATCTTACCTAGTTGGTTCTAAATGAAAATGGTGGCAGTAGTATATCTTACCTAGTTGGTTCTAAATGAAAATGATGGCAGTAGTATATCTTACCTAGTTGGTTCTAAATGAAAATGGTGCCAGTAATTACATCTTACCTAGTTGGTTCTAAATGAAAATGGTGCTAGTAGTACAGCTAACCTAATTGGTTCTAAATGAAAATGGTACCAGTAGTACATCTTACCTAGTTGGTTCTAAATGAAAATGATGCCAGTAGTACATCTTACCTAGTCGGTTCTAAATGAAAATGGTGCTAGTAGTACATCTTACCTAGTTGGTTATAAATGAAAATGGTACCAGTAGTATATCTTACCTAGTTGGTTCTAAATGAAAATGGTGCCAGTAGTACATCTTACCTAGTTGGTTCTAAATGAAAATGGTGCTAGTAGTACATCTTACCTAGTTGGTTCTAAATGAAAATGGTGCCAGTAATTACATCTTACCTAGTTGGTTCTAAATGAATATGGTACCTGTAGTACATCTTACCTAGTTGGTTCTAAATGAAAATGGTGCTAGTAGTACATCTTACCTGGTTGGTTTTCAATAAAAATTGTGCCATTATTACATCTTACCTGGTTGGTTTTCAATGCAAATGGTGCTAGTAGTACATCTAATATCGATGCCATAATGACTGTCTTAAAAATCTTATTGTCACTTTCCCCCCTGAATGGATGATGATTATGGCATGGGGTTTTCACCTAAAAACTTCTTCTATTGTCTACTTTGTCCTGAATGAAAGTGGTGCCAGTAGTACATCTTACCTAGTTGGTTCTAAATGAAAATGGTGCCAGTAGCACATCTTACCTAATTGGTTCTAAATGAAAATGGTGCCAGTAGTACATCCTACCTGATTGGTTTTCAATGTGAGAGATGGTTCCAACACTCAGCAGTATAAAGGTAGAAATGGTCTTATCTTGAATTTTGGAAATTTGTTTTGCCTATTAGAGTGCCAGTCCATTCAGGGGACTTTTGATGATTTGCAGCATTGTACCTTTGCTTGCACATTTGATGAAATTTCTGGACTATTGGAGAGCATGGTCTTGCACTGATCTCATGTCAATGAAAAGAGCAAACTTGTTTTGGTAAAATCTGCCAATCCCTATTGACTGAATGATATTGTGCCTGGACATAAATCAGGTTTAGGATGCTGTCAGTCATTACCAACACCATGTTGATAAAAGGGATTGTAAAAATGCTCATTTTCACACAGGAAATTGGGGTTTTGCATAGGGTGCTTGAAGAGTATTAGTTCTGCCTTCCAACTTTTTGCTGGCAACTTAAGGTTAATTTTTGCTCTTTTTATATACTACATTGATGTACAAGATAGCCATGTTTCTCATGTAATGCTGCTGAATCTGGCATGTACGATCTGCATGGTTCACAATAATAAACTCCAGAGAAATTCCAATGCTTGTGTAGTTCATCATGGTGTTAACTGCACCTTTAATGGTGTTACTAATCATCCTGCCATAGCTGTTAAATGGCCAATCTGGAAAGCTTGATGTTTCGGCATCTCCTGTGTTGATAGTCAGCGAATTTGTCTTTCGTTTTGCGACAGCAGTACATGGCAGGTTATCATTAAAATCCTGAAACTGGCTTGTGAAGAGGGAATTTTGACCAGTATATATACCAGTGCATTGATGCATAATTGCCTTTCATTCCATAATATTAGTACGATTACCGTAATTTTGTAAAACGGGGTGTAAGGCATACCTATTATCAAAAGCCAAGTAGGGAGACTGAATTAAAAAAAATAGAGATTTGGACCTAAAATAGGGAGGTTTTTCCTGGCATTTTTAAGCCTTGTTTTCACTAAATATTGATTGATCTTCCTGGCCCAATATGTGTGAAATTCGCAAAAAGACTTGCTGTTTCTCCCTGTGACATGCCCTATTTTCCCCCAGGAAGTGCCCTATTTTCATATTCTGGTCAGCTGTGGTCAAACTGCACAATAGCTAAAGATTAGTCTTAAATAAACAAGCAAGAAAGCCAGCATGATTAATTAAAAGTTGATCCTTATCCATGCAACTCTTTGGTGAAAATGATTAGCCCTTTGTCGCAATTCAAATAAACCACGTTCTACACTATTGTATGTTTAGCAAGCACCAGCAATTGATTGGCAGATAAAGGATTCCCAATTTTATTGAACTAAAGGTACCAAAATAGCAAGCCTCATGGTACCATACATATGTCATGGTACCATACATATGGCAACTACTTTCCCCTCTTTGTATATCCAACCTTATTCCCTTATTGTCAACTCGTAAAGCATTTAGTATTGTTTACTATAAAATATGTACTGTGAACTAGTTTTTTGAATACACATTTGCTGCATGGTATGTATTTTCATTCCTTCTTTTAATTTAATGATGGTAATTAAACCTTGGTATATACGGTGTAAAAATGCCAGGTGTTCACGTGTGTAAGTTTTATTCGTGGGAATGGTGCCATTGCATATGGAGTTACAGCATTCATAGTGATCATTCTTGGGATTGAAATTAATTGTGGACGATTTTATTGTTGTGGTTTATTTTTTTTTGGTATTATTATAGAGGTAAAAAAATCATTAATTTACATGAATAATGTTTAAACTTAACATTTTATTTAGTGATGAAGTGAATTCGGTATAGTAAAGTAATTTCGTCACAGGTGACAGACCAGAACAAGGAGGATTTTTCTTGTTTAGAAGAAATGAAAATTGAAGACATAATGTAATACTTTTATGAAATTGGGAGGTAGGCGTGGAGCGACCCCAAAAATCAGGGTTTTTTTTCTTCTTCACCACCTGGCATGAAAATTGACAGGTATGGTGTAAGGTCGCTTACATGAAAGCAAACTACAACTCAGCTTTTACGGTATTAGCATAACTTTTGAAGCATTATTCCGAAACTTTATTATTGTATTTTGGAGATATCATTAAAGTTTAGTGCACCCATGATTTGACTCCAAAGGATGTGCTTAATTCAGCGCGTAATCAAACCTACAGTGTACATGCGATGGCACCATTATGTAAATTCGTTCAGTAGCCTAATTGCGAGTGTTGAATCAAATTGTGTTATGTTCGTATTGTTGTCATACTGGCATTGCATTTTAATGAGTTCGGTATTTACAATTTCAAAGCAAAATAAAAACGTAATTACCAGTACACTGATATAAAATGTCCAATGCAATAATGCATAAACAAACAATAATCGAGTCAAAAGGGAGAGGTGTTACAGCAACTCATGATTTGCTAAATTCTTGTCATTGTTTGATCAAATTATACACAAATCTAAATTAGGCAGAAAAAATAAGAAAACAGAAATTTAAATAAATTACTTTTCAAACAAGTCTATACTATTTCATTTTAATAATCATGCATGCCAACCTCAAGATAAGCATACATGTAACATGTATGGTGCAAGTTCCACCGATGCTAAGAGTTGACCCTCCAGTTTTCCCATAAGAATATTTGCATACGAAGGGGTCATTTTTGTACCCATTGAGGTTCCATTGATTTGCAGGTAGTTTTCTTCATTAAATTCAAAGTCATTGAGTTTTAGGACTAGCTCCAGGAGTTTGACTAGGAAGTGAGTGGGTGGATTGTCTGTAGTTCTTGTTTCCCATGCTTCTCTACAGGCATGTAGAGAAATGAAGTGGCAAAATGGAAGAGAAAATCTGGATGATTTCATATCAAAGGCAAACAACTTCCATCCTTCAATAAAATTTACAGCAGAAGTCTCCAACTCAAACCATGTTTTCCTGGACACAACAACCAGACTGGTAGAAAAGAAACTCCGTATAGACATATACTCTAAACCAACCGACAAACACCAGTATCTCCTCCCAACCAGCTGCCATCCAATATACTGCATTAAGAACATCCCATATAGCCAGGCACTGAGGATACGCAGAATTTGCGCAGACGATGATACATTCCAAAAAGGTCTGAACAGTTATCTAAACATTTGACTTACCGAGGCTATGACCAAGACCTGATTGCAGAGGCAACCCAAAGGGCGAAACAAACAAACTGCAATGACCTACAAAAATACAGAGAAAAGGAAAAGGCTGATAGGATACCATTTATCCTGACCTACCATCCAGACAACCCCAAAGTAGGTAAAATCATTGGGAAACACTGGCCCATTGTAGAATCGTGTGACATACTAAAGTTAATACTCCCGAACAAACCTGTAGTAGCCTACCGGAGACGAGAAACCTCAAGGACATCCTGGTCAGGGCAAAGCTAACACCAATCACTAAGACTACAATAGTCAATCTGGTCCCTGTGGTGATAAAAGGTGTAAAACCTGCCAACATATGATAGAGACCAGGACATTTTCTAGCACAGTGACTAGAGAAAAACTAAACATACATGAATCAAACAAAACATGCAAAGCAGAGAATATAATTTATTTCATCACATGTAAGATCTGTAGCATCCAGTATGTCGGAGAAACTAAAAAACTACACAAAAGGATCAACCTTCATAGATCTGATTGAATGACAAAGAAGCTGTACATTAGCCTTGTCGTAGAACACTTCTTCTCCCATTTCCACACTTTCAGTGATATAACACTTATAGCAATTGCTCACAACCCCAAATGGAGTTCCAAAACCAGGAAAGAAAAGGAATCGTACTGGATATGCTGCCTTAGAACATTGAAACCAAGCAGTTTAAACCAAGAAGACTAGAAAAGACAGCCATTAACAGATAAAATTACCTTTTGCAGCAGGCATGTTCTCTTTTCAGTGATTCTCTTAATTTGCTTATTAGTCACCCAATAACCTTTAATTTCAACTATAACAATGAAATATCCAGGATATAATTTGATTGTACATAAATTTACATAAAATAACAGATGGCGCTATGGGTCATTGATTCCTAGGTGAATATAAAATATCTTTCAGCAATCGCAACAAGTCATAGTCATGTAAAGGTTTACAAAGACAACGGTTTGCCTGTTTCATTTGTTTGTCTTGTTTTTATTTGCCTTTGAAAAAGACTTTTCACAACCTGTATTCAACAAATATTAAAATATTAACATATGATAGTAGACTGCACAGCCATCGTTTAAAATGTGTAGTTGTGTTTGCATAGTAATATGGAATACTATAAGTACAGGTAAGTACATGTTATACACATTATGATAAAACCAAGTAACAGTGGGTTTGCACGGTGATTAATAATTATTTTAAACTACATTCAATGGATACTTGTAATGACAACTATAAAGGTTATTATCATCATTCAACACATGCTCGAGTACTTTAGCTAATAAAACTTTACCATCAGACATGACTAACAATTTTCCACCAATTAAATGTGATGCACTTTTTATGTGGACCTAATGTCTCTTTATTGTAATAATTTGTTTAAAAACAGTTAAGTGGTATCAAATGTTGCTGGGTGAAATTTTTTAGTGTAATTTCCTGCGGAAAAATCTTTTTTTTAAAAATAGTTTAGTAAGAAACTAGACTACGTGCAGTATGGAAGCAACATCAAATCAGAAACCAAATATAACACATTGTCTGCTACATTTAATATATATCAATGCAGTTGTCTCTTATAAGTTCTCACCTTCTGCTGCAAGAAAATGACCTTATAAGAGTGGCCATTCTTGAGGATGACCAAACATAATGTGAGTAATAATTACTTACAAAGTATAAAAAAAGGTGTGACTGGGGCCTTAGGTGGCAAGTGGCATAAGGCACTCACCTTTACAGATAACTCGGCACATCTTCTTCCACCACCAAATATACTGGCTGCCATTTATAACCATGTGCTGAGAAATTTCATTAAAAATCCACAACAAACAAAACCAAAAAGGTGTAACTGATTTTGAAATGTTCAATACCGGTAGTGTCAGTTAAAATCATGTTCATTCCGTATTCATTTGGTCTTAGGCTTCACATATTTTATATTAATTGTCTGATATGTGCTGACTCACTACCACATTGTTAAAAAAGTACATGGTCTGAGGAAGTGAGTAGAATAGACCCTGGACAGTCATTTAATTATAGGTAATTAGTCACACACCCTGCCTAGTGTAGTCTTTCTAACTGCCTGACATTCATTTCTTGTGAAAATTGGGTCATTCTGTAGTTATTTGGAGTATATCTCATTTAATTATCACTCAGAATAATGTAAATTCATTCATTCTCAATGGTATCAATTTTCCTGATTTGCAAAAGGTGGTGTTTTCATTATTATTTAAATTCATGCATTTTATTTCAACAGATAGATTATCATTCACTGGGCATTAACATTCACAGTTAACAACAACCATGAGATACACAGAAATTTCAAGCTCACAATCAAAGCAGAAAATAAAAAAGTCATGACATGTCCATTCAATTGTAATTGGTTGAGAATGCCTCTGTCTTAACTATGCCCCTACCTAGGCTGCCACCCATAAACGTTACTGCTCCATGTATTTATAATCAGAGCACTTCCATGTTATTTCAAATGTGAGCATGTTTTGCAATGTTTTGAAACATTTAAAAACTTTTTCAGGAACAAGTCAGTGTTGAGGACAAAATTCAACGACAAGTGATTACTGCCGATTCACTGTTGTATCAAGCCATCCTGGTCTTCACAAATCAAGATATACCAAGCTATGTTAAAGGAGGCTGGCTATTACGCAAAGCTTACAAAATCTATGAAAAATTATACAAAGAAATGACAGGTTTGCGGGAAAGACAAGGAAAGCTCAAAGAAAGTTCATCCCACAGTTCTCTTACTGCTAGTTCAGAATCTGATGGTCCAATCGATGGCAATGACAACGAAATCCCTAGTGAGGTTCTAGATATGTTACAAGGTGCTGTGAATTTTGGTTATGGAACCTTCCAGCTATGTATATCTTTGGTACCACCCAAAATTCTGAAGATCATAGAGTTTTTAGGATTTGAGGGTGATAGGGAAGTTGGACTGAAAGCTCTTGTATACACAAGTCATTCCAAGGATATGAAAGCTCCATTAGCTGTGCTTGGACTGCTCTGGTATCATACTGTGCTCCGGCCATTCTTTGCACTGGATGGTGCCAATGAATATGATGGTGGTAAGTGTAGCAACTTCATCATAAAGTACTTTTCTCTTGCTAATAGAAAATTAAATGTAGGTGCATTTTGAAGCATTATTTTAGCTAGCATTTAATTTTCTTTGTTTTCAAAGGTACAATCTGTCACAAAGTCCATTGCACCCATTACTACTTTTGCATGTTACCTAGGTTATTAGGTCCACACTCCCCAGTTATGGGTGCATTCCATATTAAGTACTACTCTGTTGACACTAGTGTTGTGGATTAGCATGCACAGTAATTTGGATGTGATGCGGTAATTGGGCAGCAAGAACAGATTACAGTATTATAGAAATGGCTCATGGCAGTCTCCATAACAAACAAAATTTTAATTATTTATTCCTTATATATCTTCCCACCCCACCAGTTATAACATGATAGCACAATGGACCCCAAAACCAGAAATATAAAAACTATAATTTGAAGAAACAAAATTGCAAAATACTTTTTTGACATCTACAGTAGAAACCTTTGCATCAAAATATGGTACTTTATTTGGACATGACCAGAACGTGTTTTTACAGTCACAGTTTAACTCCAATTAGCCACTGTTGGATTCAGGTAAGGTAAGATATTATATTCCTAACAGGCTATTGAACACCCAAAATTATCCACGTCTCTAATTAGCCATGATTGTCCTTGGTCCATATCATCTATTGTATTTTGCTAAAGTACACATGACTGTTGGATCTGTCTTTAGCACTAAAGCATTGACTTGATCCCCTTAAACACAGCTCACTGATTACATAGAAGACCAGCTGTGGTTGGAAGGGATTCAGAGGAGACTGTTGAAGAACTGTGCGACAGGAGTATGGGGACATTTGAACTTACTTGACTTTGTTCAGCACTGGATCAAAATTGATGAGGACTGCTCCACTGTTGAATATAAGACTGATGCTTAGGTCATCTAGTCCTTCCTAGGTGCCAAATGAGAAAATTTTTATCCCGATCAAAAGGAAATAGGAGTGTCCAGGAGGAAATGCCAGAAACATCCTGTGCTGTTTCCAAAGCCTTATTTTCATTCAAGAAAGGACTGATGTTGCTAGAAAGCCAGGACATTGAGCCCTTGAAAATTATGCATCTGAGAAATATCATAGGCTTTGCTTTTAAAAAAAAGAACAATCTGCTCTCCTACAAACCTAAAATCACAAAATACTTAAGTAGGAAATGCCCATCATGTCAGTGGATAGTGTTTATTTTATTTGGATTAGTACTTTTTGTGAACAAACACGTTTGTTTCAGACACCATTGAATTTACATGGATCACAAGCATGCATGTAAGTTTGTCTTTTTATGTTATTCTGTGTTCTGGAATTGTTTAAAGCAAGCTGCACATAATGTGACATCACTCAGTCACTAATTGTCATATGCAACTGATATTTTGAACTGAAAATGAGATATTTAATTGATTGTAATGACCCTATGCCCCAGCATAAATGCCCAAATATCAAAAAAGGGGTGGGAAGGGTTAGAGGATACTTGGATTATGGCTTCAGGAGAATCTAAATTTAATCATTTTTTCTGCAAATGATTACAACATTTTTAATCACTTCAAATGTTATGCAGCTGTATACAGAAATTATAACTGGCAAACATATTGATTAAAACGAAGTGTTTATGTCATTGTTTTTAATAAACTAATAGTATTACTATACTTTTCACTGGCATTTTGTTTACCCCACCCAATACATGAGTACACTCAACATTTTTTATCATTTTCGCTATGCTGCAGTTCAGTACATAACATGGTCAGCAGTTGTGGACCCCAACTACCTTGTTATAACGGGGAGAGCTGTATGTAGGTAATCATGTGGCCTACCCAGGGGATGAGGATATTGATTGGGAAATGAAAACATGAATGAAAAGTTTAACAAACATCTCTGCAAGATGCCCCAAGTTAAGTTAACATGACGGCCATCTATGGTTTCAGAATATTGGAATTTTAGTTTGATTTTATGCTGCCATTGGTAGAGACCATAAGCATATTTTTTTCCAGCAAAAGTGAAACTTTCATGGTACAATAAACATGTTCCAGTCACTTTAGAACATGCAACAATCTATCAGATTCCATTGTTTTTATTTAAGTTTGGTGCACACTTCCTTTGATGAGAGATTATTTGTTTTCATTTTAGATTGTAGTCAGCTTTCTTTGATGAAGGGTGCATGTGTTATTGAAGTTACTGTTAAAGGAGGACCAAAACAGATCTATGTTTCTTATTGTGGCAGCAACATCAAATAATTTTAGAACATTGATTGAGACTGATTTTTTTTGTATTTGCTTAGTATTTATACAGAATGATCAGTTCTTCAAAGGTGATCAATTTTCTTTGAAGTTTCAGCACAAAAAAAAAATGTGAACATTTTAAAAACAAAAGGAATCAGTCATCATTAGGTCGATTGTAACAGTTACTTTTCCTGCCTTCAAAAGTTGTTCACTTGTATCTAGGCCCAGTAGCATAGACAGTCCAACAAGTAGATCTCCTTTTTGTTTAGTTTTGGGTTTTTTTTGTTTGTTTTTTTTTGTGACATTTCTGGTGGCGGAGTTATGTTGCCTTCCATGCATGTGTCAGAATTTTTTTAAAAAGGTCAACAGATAATGAATACAAATATGTTCTGTTCTGGTCTGACAGGGATTACAACAAAATATGAGTGTTCTGAAGGATTTAATTCTGTGAGTGGAAAGAAAGGAATTTTACTTACCATCCACATACAGATGTCAGTCAAAAAAATATATTTATTATTAGCAAGTGGCCGATAATCTGACACTATTTTGTCTGAAAGATCCATTATGAGATGGTTCCTTGTCCAGTTGATCTCTGCATCCAAAAAAGTTTGTTAAAAAAGATGCCGAGATCTCACATCATATAGTACTCAGGCAAGATGTTAGAATAAGCGGATTATGATATAACAATGCGCTGTTAAGATGGTTTGTCAATATGAACAAAGAATTTGTTTATCTAAGAATAGATAAATTCCAGTGAATAAACTTTTTACACATTACTTTTCATACTTTTAAGGAGAAAAAACTTTTTTCTAGTACAAGAAAAAATACATGTATATGAAATTGCAGGAGCCAAGCAACAATTATTTTAAATTAGAATTGATGTACAATCTCTTCCCCAAAAATGATAATAAATTTTTTAAATGTTACATTTTGTACTTTTAGGACAGAAAACATAAATGGTGTTTGAGAAAAGTACATGTATATGAATTTTAGGGAGCCATGCCACAACTGTGTTATGTCCGAATTCATGTTGTAATGGTGCATACTATAGCTGGGTCACACTGTATATGTACTTATGTGGCAGGAGGTAGTAGCCTACTGCCAAGCTCTATACCGTCAAGGTCATGTATGATACACGAAAGTGGGTGGTATTATAGAAAGGTACACAGATGTAGCTCTACAATGATACCAAATAATCTGGAAGTTCTAGTTGCACTACAAAATACAGAAGGAAAAACCTCATATTTTGGACCCAATTTTTTTGCACCCAAAATTTGCCCATGGTCAGAATCCGATTTTGTGTCCAGATTTTAGACTTTTTGGTCTCAGATCTAAGGCAGACTGGTATGAACTGCAAACAGACAGATGAACCTTTGCAAAAAATAGGATAAGATGGACATTTGGAATAAAGAGTGGTCTCGATACAAAAATAATAGGTCCGTTAAGCGAAAAAAAAAGAACTACAACTTTTACCCTTCTGCTCATGCACAAGCCAAATAGCCAACGAAAAACAAACACAACTAGGCTTTTTTTATTATTGGAAAATCACCTGGTAGTTGATGTATTAGGATGTATTCAGAAATAGCTTTCAAAATGTGTTTCCTACTCAAATTTCAGGCAAAAATGACAAAAACCTCCAGGGGTTACTGTGTTAAGAATACCTGGACCAGGTTAGATTTTCTTAGTTTTCAAACAAATCATAATGGAGTTTGACACATTGCCCTTCAGTCACTTAAGAGTTTGGTTCTATTCATTTCAAGGACTTCATGCACGAAAGCCAGGTTTGGTATGAAGCTTCACGTCAAGTTTGGTTTTATTATTCTCTTTTTCAGAAGTTTTGGTCCATTTTCAGCTCAAATAGCTGTAGACCAGGAAAACTTGTTGTCCATCTTCTGAAGTCTGTTCTTTAGCACTGGTCTGTTATCCTCATCAACCACATGTAGAATTGCCATTTAACATTTTTAACAAATTCTTCCCAAGGTATAGTTGGTCCCAAATGATAGTTGTGCTGCTCAGACATCCAATATAGCCACCACGTCAGCCATCTTGAACTTGGTTTTGCTACTCTTCATGAATGGAAAGTCGTATCAACATGAAGTTTTCACCAGAAGGTGTCATATGATCCTTAGTTGATCTGAAACAGAACTGGGGGTGCTTCATTGTCCAGTGTGACTGCCATGTCAGTCATCTTGAAATAATTCTTATTGCTACTCCTGAACAGAAATGCATGCTGACATAATTTTCACCAGAAGACTTCAAGTTGATTCTTAATATAAATGGTTCAGCTTAGACATCCATTGTGATTGCTGCCACATTGGTTAGCTTGAAAATCTTTAATTGCCACCCTTCCTCACTGGATGATCATGTCTGCATGGAGTTTTCACTAAGAGACTCTTGATGATGCATAGTAGCTCCTAAATTAAAATCTTGCTGATTTCATGTCCAGTATGGCAACTATTGTAGCCATCTTGAAAATCTAGCTGATTTCGTGTCCAGTATGGCAACCATTGTAGCCATCTTGAAAATCTTGCTGATTTCATGTCCAGTATGGCAGCCGTAGTATCCATCTTGAAAATCTTGCTGATTTCATGTCCAGTATGGCAGCTATTGTAGCCATCTTGAAAATCTTGTGGATTTCTTGTCCAGTATGGCAACCATTGTAGCCATCTTGAAAATCTTATTGCTACTTCTGTTTTAAAAAGTCATATCAGCATGAACTTGTTATAATGAGATGTTGGTCCTAGATGGAATTGTGCCACCCAGAAATCCAATATGGCCACTACCATGAATATATTAATGCTACTTCACTTGTATGGATGGTTGTATCAACATGAGGTTTTCACTTAACGACTTTTTATCTGTCTACATGTAGTTGGTCATGAGTGAAAATAGTGCCATACTCATGTTTGATATGGTAGTCATTGCAGCCATCTTGAAAATTTTGTTATTCCTCTTCTCCTGAAGAAACTTTTATATTGGGTTGTAATAAGAAAACTTATGATGTCTAGTCTGTCCTAAATGAAAATGTGCTGGTTGGACAACCAGTAGGGCCAAAGCAACAATACTCTTCCTCATTGAAAACCGCTCTGGTGGCCAGGTGGTCAGAGTGCCTGTCTTGGATGTGGAAGGCCATGGGTTCACACCCCAGCTGAGTCATACCAAACACTTCTAAAAATGGTACTAACAGCTGCCTTGCTTGGCACCCAGCATTAAGAGGTTAGTGTTAGGACTTGTTGGCCTGGTGTCAGGATAATGTGACTGGGTGGGACATCATGCTACGTGTCTGCAACATGATGCCCCAGTGCTAGACATCAGCATAAACTGCCCCATTGCAGACATCGTAGTGATATGACTGATTTTTATTTTAAAGCTATGTTAAAAATCCAAATCACACAAACACACTCACTCCTCCTGAATGATGGGTTAGCATGGGGTGTTCACTAAAAGACTTCCAATGATATTTGTTTGGTCCTAAATGAAAATGGTGCCAATCTGGTATCAAGTAGTCATCTTGATATTGTGCTATTGCTACTTCTTGTGAACAAAAACCATATCAGAATAGGGTTTTCACCAGGAAAAACTTCATGTGATATCTAGTTGGTCTGAAATAAAAATTATGGCAAACTGATATCCACTATGGTTATCTTAAAAATTCTTCCAAGATGGAAAGCTATATCAACATTGGGTTTTCACCAGAAGACTTTTATGATGTCTGTTTGGTACTGAATGAGAATGGTATAGGGTAACTATGGCAGCCATCTTGAAAATCTTGTTATTGATACTAGTTTTAAATGGGGTTTTCACCAGAAGTCTAATTATGATACCTAGTTGGTCCTGAATGAAACTCTTCATTATCTGACCTCAAACATGGCTGCTGTGATGAACATATTGAAAATTTTGCCATTAATTCTCTTGAATTAATGGTCATATAAACATGCGGTTTTCACCAAAACTTTTCTAATGGTGTTCAGTTTGTCTGAAATGAAAATATGCTGATCTTTCATCTCATGTGGCAGTTAACAGGGGCTAATTTGAAAATCTCATCCTTCAAGAATATGAGATGGTTTCAACACTCTGCATTTAAAAAGAAGAAATGATCTTGAATTCCTCAATTTTTTTTTTAGTTGAGCATTTGCCCCATTGAAGGACTCTTGTATATTTTGTCCTCAAATAATGGCAGGGTATCCTGTGTTTTGTGTATTTAAACCAGTATAGATAGTCTAAATGATTAGAGGAGAGTCAGGTGCTTACTCCAGCATTCCACATTTATAAACATATTCTAAGGTAAGTGGGAAGCACAGCTCTGTTGGCAAGTTCTTGGGGTTGGTTCTTGCTGCACCACATGTTGCCTGTTTCAATTCATTCTTGTAGTGCTGGGAAAATCCAGAAATATTTAACTCACATGAAGTGATAATTTTCATGAAATTCAACGAAAATTGGATTTTTTACAAAAAATTTATACAGAATTCTTTTTAGGACAGAATAATTTTACTGTAGTAGCAAAATGATCCGTTTTTAGTTCATTGTCACATTGTACCATTGATACAGAATTAAGTTAAACGTAACCTCTCTTTAAGCAAATTTTGTTCATTTTATTTTTCAGGCTGTGAAGAAGCAGAGTCCATAATAGCAGAAAATACAGAAACCTTTCCAAACTCTTCTCTCTTTCTGTTCTTCAAGGGAAGGATACACCGGTTAAGGGTAGCTGTGTTTTTATTCCTGCAGGATATTGAGTTTGGGCTGTTTCAGTAAATTATACTTAGGATCCAGGGAAGCAGATTTATATAGTGTAGTCACCCATAGATAAAACTTAGAATTTTATATTCTTTTCAGACGAACTCTGCAGGTAATCAAAATACCTTGACATACGAAATGGTGCCTTCCCTGGGTACCTTCTCTGTTTAAATGAAACATGCCTACTTGGGGTTTGGGAAGCCAGCCAACAACGTCAGTCCCTTTCTTCTGCTTCTGGCTGTTTGAAACTGGCCTTGAAGCAAAGTCATCCAAGACCATCCATTGCTCTTCAAGATGTGTACTTTCACATTTCTATCCATGCAGGAAATAGTCTGGATTTACTTGGATGGGGAGTTCTTCCAATTTCGAGCACTGTTATTTGGTCTCAGTACCTACAGCTTTTACCAGGGGCATGGTAGTAGTTGCAGCCCATGTAAGGTCACAGTGTATCCCAGTCGTTAAGTATTTTGATAATTTGGTAGATCCAAAATGGCTGGCTAGAAAAGTCAGAGCTCACTCCATATGATGATTTGGCCCATGTGAGGATGAATTTGCTCACAATCAGGATTAGTTCATGTCCCTCAGGGCAGTAGACAAGATCCAGTCCTTGTTGGAAGATGCTGAGAGTAAAGACTACATTATCAGCTTTCTTTTTGGTTAACTAATCGTAACTGGTTTCTGGCCAGACTCCCCCCCCCCCAACCTCCAAAACCCACTCCTACCTGTTTGCAGGCACAACATCATATTCAGGGTGCGATACACATCTAGAGCTGGAAGGGCATATTCTTCCAAGTTCATGGCCCCAGGAAGAAGGTACCCTTCACATTAACAATTTGCAGCCCAGGGACTGTCTTCTACACAACAGCCTTTAGTTTCACTACCTTCATGCTTGGCTTATTTCAGATAATCTCTCCCAAAAAAAATGTTTTTGATCACAGTTTCCACGTGTATCATTCAGTCCTGGAGAAGATAGATGTCTCAGGTGTATGACGCCAAACGGAGAATCTTTTGAGATCGATGTAGTAGAAAACATGTCAGTTCTAGCTGTATCTGTTTGAGCACAGTGACTGATTTTTTTCACTACCATTTTGAAGAGAAACAAAGTTTGGTTTCTACTATTAAGGGCCCTTTCCAACACCCTCAAATTTTCAAAAGTTCTGGCTATTGGGACAGATTCTCACTGAGCATATCTGATCAGATGTTTAGAGTTGCAACAACCAGTGTCTTCTCAGATGCCCAAAATGGAATCTTTCTTGTGGCTTATGGTCTCTTTCTACCCACCCACCCCCAGACATTTTTGTGAAACTTTCTCTGAGTACCTTACCCTTACCGTCAAGATGGTTTTCATGCTGTCCTTAGCACCTTTGAGATGAAGGAACAAGCTTTATACCAAGCCCTTAGAACACGGCCACATCTGTTTTAAGTGGAAATTATGAATCAGTTTCTCTCCTTTGCCAACCAGGTTTTTAGTTTTAAGCAAAAAATCAGTTTCTGATGATTGCTCTACTCCTTATTGAGATTCCCAGTCTGAGCCTTATCTTTGCTGGGGATGAAGAAGATAGACTTTATTGTGCAGTTAGGGCTTTACATTTTTATTTGGCAACATCTAAATAGAGAAGAAAAGGTAGGAAGTGTCTTTTCATCACGTTAAAGGTTCCAGCTTCTACTAATTCTAGGTGGAATGCTTTAACTCTCAAGATAGCTTTCCATTTTCTTACCAATAAAACCCCATAGGCTTCATGGGCATACCTAACTCATTCACCTTTTCAGGATGTGATGAAAGCCTTGTTTTATCGCTCTCAAACTACTTTCTTCTGCTGTTACCTTCATTTGTTAGATCACCAAAGTGAAGCCATTTTCTTCTTGGACCTGATGATCATTGGTCAGATTCCATCCTAGAATAGTCTCCTACTCTTCCGTGTGGTTGGATATTCTGTTTGTTTATTTATACTTGCCGGTTGTGGGATCATCAGCCTTCCATCAAACTGAAAAGTTCAGCCATGAAGTATCAGGAGGTGTTGTACTAGTGATATTAAATTGTATTTTTTGGGGGGGAGGGGGTAAAACTAATCTTAATGATGTAATACTTACCTTTTGCTATTGCCAGATTCCCTCCTCCTGCCCCACACTGATATACCACTAATTTACATTGTAACCTTCAAAAAAGGAAGAAAGAACATTGCACATGGGCAGTGTATCTATGGGTTGTCCTAGGGGTGTTTTGGAATCTTAAGTTTCACCATAAGGAGTAGAAGAATTCCCATCATACAGTCTTGGTAATTTCCACCTAAAAGCATACCACCTCTGCCATAGCTACTGGTAAGTATTGCATCATTAAAATTAGTTTCCCCTACCCACCCCAACTACATTTTTGCACTTTGCATAGGGTTTTTAAAGAAAAAGAATATCTTGGGTTTTTCTCACAGGTTATCCTGGTTATTTAAAATGGATTTTTTATGTCTTGGTTATTGTTAAAATAAGTTTTAATTCCCTTTTTTTGGTGTTTAATTGATGTGTGGAATTTGGGTGTACAGCTTGGCCTTACTTAAGATTTTGTACCTTGCGGAAGAATGCTAGCTCTCCTTGGTCATTTTTACTTCCAGGACTACAAAGGTAAATTGGAAAAAAAATCAGTTGATATTATTTTTAGTTTTTATATATTTCATAATTCATCCATTGCACTTTCAGAAGCTGGTTTTGTCTAATCTGGCAAAATTAATTTTCTCTAATTTATAGTAACTTTAAAGTTAGTGTACTTTGATTTATTTCAGGCTTATTTTTCAAGCATGTGGGTGCAGCCATTTTATCAGTTTTCAGCTTTAGATGGTGCATAGTTTCCATAATTACCACATATAAAGAAATGTCATCCACAGCACATGAAAGTCACTTTAGAGCTATGCCAGCATTGTCTCCATTGTGCATGTTGCCAGTGCAAACAACTTTACCTTATACAGCTCCCTCTCTCATAAATACATAATAACTGCAGAACAGTACCAGAACTGTGCTATCCAGTATGGCTGTCCAGCAGCCATCTTGAAAAAATTCTTATCATTACTCCTGAATGGATTTTCATGTTAACATATTGGTTTTACTATAAGACTTTTCTTAAGATGCTTGGTTGGTGTTGAATGGAAGTGGTTACACTTGAACATCCATTTTTGCCACCACAGTGTATGTCTTGAAAATCTTGGTATCACTACTACTTTTGAATGGACAGTCATATCAACATGGGGTTTTACCAAAGACTTTTTATCATGAATGTAAATGGTGCTGATCTTGTACCAATATGGCCACCATGGCAGCCATCTTTAACCTATTGTTTTTGCTACACCTTCTAATTGGAAAGTCATATCAGCATGGGGTTTTAACAAGAAAGACTTCCATATCTGTCTACTTTGTCCTAAATGAAAATGGTGCTGATCTGACATATTGGCCACCATATTAACCATCTCGAAAATCTTATTGCTACTCCTCTAGAACGGAAAGTCATATTGGCATCGGATTTTGAACAGAAGACTTCTAATGATGTCTAAATGAAAACCAAAATAACCACAGTCAGAGTCATCTTGTTATGTTATTGCTAATAAATGGAAAGCATGGGTTTCATCAGAAGATTTATTTTGGAGTTTAGTTGGTCTTGACTAAATATTATGTCAGTTAGATATCTGATACGGCTACCACAGTGACCATCATGAAAGTTTTATTACTACTCTTCCTAGGTTTTTCAACATCAGAGTTCTTGTGATGTCATTGTTGGTATGAAGTGAAAATGGTGCCAATCTGACATAACCATGGGTGTAGTCTTCTTGAAAATCTTGTTATTGCTACTGTCCCTTGTATGAATTTTAACATTGAAAATGGTGATCTGACCTCAAATATGGCTATCACAATGAACATATTAAAAATCTTATTACTAATTCTCCTGAATAGATTGTAATACCAACAAAGGGTTTTTAACAAAAGTATTCTAATGGTGAAAATAAAATTGGTACCAGTCTTACATCCAATATGGCTGCTACATTAGCTAATTTGAAAATCTTATCACTCAAGGATATTAGTGATAGTTTTAGTACTCTGCAGTTATAAAAAAAATATCTGATCTTGAATTCCTAAAAAGTCTTATCAAACAGTAGAAAATACCAGTCCCTTTGAGGGACTTTTCCAATCCAATATGCTAGCTATGTTGAATGATTATTAGGAAGACCCATCTTCCTCATTTGTATTGAAATAATATCTTACTGAAATGATAATAATAACATCTTTTAACTTACTGTCACCTACGTTTTCTTTGTCAGAATAATGGGTAATATGTGTACATTTTCTGTAATCATATTTTTCTTGTTAATGCACACTGCATACAATTTTATTTTGACAGAAACAGGTAGATAGCTCCCTTACTTGCTATAACCTAGCTGTGGATGCTGCTGCAGGACAGAGAGAAGTCGAGCTCATGTGTCTCTATGAAATAGGTATGTTCAGTTTCCTAGGGGTGGGTAACATTGGTAGCATACATGTTAGCAACTTCTTTGGTTTCTAATTCATTTCCCAATTCTGGCACATATAGATATGCTAGGGTTGACCCTTTGTATACCTTATTACAAAATTTGGACAAGAAAATTAAATAATCAAGTGTAAGAAGAATATTGGACCAGTTTTTAATTTTCATTCTTAGATGAGAGAATGTGAGAGAAGGAGAAGGAATAGAGAAAATATATGCTACAAGGTTCAGTGTGAATAACATTTATATTCCTTTTTTTAAACAGTGAAGTCATTGAAAATAGTTGTATTTTGATTCCAAATGTAGACAACCATGGATGATTCCAACAATAAAATATTGGGGTCTCCATCCCTTGAATTGTGAATTTTCACTGTGAGATTAATATTTTGGGGAATTTTCAACCAGTAGGCTTACCTAACCTCTCAACCCTCATCAGTCATAATTGTTCTGGCAAATAACTTTCAGATGTCCATTTACAACAGTTATTAACCCGTATTAGTTGTCTAATTTTTGTTCATGTTTTATAGAGAAGTTGCCTTTTTAAATAGAGATAGCATCAATTGCTGTTTTTGTTGTGTTCTTGCTATATAAAAACAGCTTTTTATAGCTAGTCCTTAATATGAAACAAATTCGTCTGTTTATTCATCATGCATAATATAAATTTAGGCCGCATAATATTTAGTTTGGCATCATATTAATTAAAGTAGTCTGCATTTTAAAGGACAGGTATCTTTTTACAGTAAGCAAGCTAGATTACTAAACAATTCAAACTTTATTCCATTTGCATACAAACACACCAAAAAAAGTATGAAATAGGATGTTGTAAAAAAATAATTTGGTTCACTAGAAGTAAAAACTAATGAGTTGATGAAATTTGATCTGGTACTAGCAATGTTGATTGCTAGTGGCATGAGTGCACAGAATCTCACAGCAGTCATTTTCAAATTTGTAGGAAAAAAATATTAAATGAAAGTCGTATACTGGTTGAAATAAAAATACAAAAACAAAAAAGTACAAAATTCTCTGTATTTATCCTGAAACCAACTTCCGGAATTTTGTTATATCATGTGACTACCATGTTGATATGCTATCTCACGCTGGGAGCAAATAAAGCAGGAACCAGACTACTCTGCTTGATGAATCAGACTGGACAAGTTTCTTGGGGGGGGCGCTCACCAGTTATTATGAGAGTTACGTATGTAAGGTGAAGTTGTTTGCACTTAAAACATGCACATTGGAGAGAATATTGGCATATCTTTATGCTACTTTAATGTAATGAGGCTGACATTTCTTTGGATATTGTACTTTTGGAAATTGTACATGATCTAAGCACTAACTAAAATGACTGCTCCCTTGTGCTCAAAAAGTCAGCCTGAATTAGTCTAAAGTACACTATCCATAGCAGCTATTAAAATGGGAAAATTAATTTTGCTAGACTAGAAAATACCAGCTTCTGAAAGTGCAATGAATAAATTACCAAATAAATAAAATATAAAAAGGTTATTGACTCTTTTTTTATACAATTACCTCTGAAGTTCAGGAAGTAAAAATCACCAAGTGGAGCTAGCACCTTTGTTTTTGAAAAGTGCATATCTGGAGTAAGGCCAGGCTGTATAATCTATAACCCATATTACACTTCTCAGTCAGAGGATTAAAGGTTCTTGAACTATACCTATGATATACAAGGTCTTTTATAAATAGCCAGTATAACCAGTAAGGAAAGTCACGGAAATTCTTGTTCTTTAAAATTATGCAGCTTACGAAACTTTAGAGCCCCACATGTAGTTGTGCTTGAAATAAATATGTTGAGAATTATATGTTCTTTCTGGTTTTTACAAAAGGTTTCAGACTTTAATTTAATATAATTGAAATTTGTAGAACAACATTAAAAAGGTGGTTTTTGTTGATATCACGTGCCTATTGGACTTCTGATATCGTTGTTTGAGATTTGTGAAAGTCACGTGACTATTAACACAAAGGGCAATAACCAGGTCAGGTTTCATCTATGCCGAGTTTCATCTAGTCTCTCAGCGGATTAAAGAAATAATGATTATAATACTTTTCATTTTTAAGAAAATAAATAATTTTCCTATCGATTTCATGCAGGTATAAGTAGATCTAACATAGCTTAAATTTGCTATGTCCACTGGTCAGCTATCTTACAGTGGCGGCAGATTTCAATTTTTTTGTGTAATTGCTCTTAACCCACACTCCATCCGAAATGTCCAAATGTGAAAAATGGGGTTGGAAATATTTGGAGGAAACCCGGATTAGAAAAATTTAGAATATCTGAACTGAACTTTGGTATGAAACTATTACACAACAACATGTAGCTTGAAGCATTGGTTTCAGATCTTAAATAGAATTGAAGAGAAATGGGAAATTGTTGTCCCTTTGATTATATATTAAACGATAAGAGCCCATGCAGGTTTGGGGACTGGTTTATTGAACTACAAGAAGACAGGTTGATTTTAGAGAAAAGTCAGTCCTTGTTTATACTACTATATAATTTTGAGGTCTTTGTCAAAATTTAAATCAACCCTTTTGTAAATGTCTTTAAATGATGGAAATTTTAACCAGATCATCCTAAGGAGTTTAGGTTGGTTGAAAAATCTTGTTTGAGATTTTATTGGAACACATAATTTCAGGGTTAAACTTTTTTCGTTACAAGAAAAGATTCTAATACTTTGCATTTATTGTTTGTTTTCTTTCTTCATACTGTGATAGGAAATGTTTACTTTGTATAACAGGCACATATACTGCTCTAGAATTCTTTAGAATTAAAGGTTTGAAAGGAAACAAAATAATTTATGCTCATTATGTTGTTTCAGTGTAGCAACATAATGCAGGTCAGTAAACCAAAGTAAGAATTTGTATTCTGTACATTGAAATGGCTTTAAATGCCAATATATATAAATATATATTTGTTTCATGTGACTCATTTTGTGGTTTTTTACATGATCATCTTTTCTGACATATATCTTTTGGAGTCTTGAAAGAGAAACATCTTCAGATTTGGAAAATGCATGTTTTATAATCCAAAATGTTCTTTAATTCCATTCATTTTGAAAAAATGAATTTCATCCTGGAAAAGACCTTGAAATTTATATTTAGAAAAGCATGGGAACCATGTGTAACACTTATGAATTGAATCAGGAAAATGTTCTGGAAAGCAGGATTGACTAATTTTCAATTGGGATATTTAAGAAAACAAATTATGTGGTTGCAAACAGAAATTAGGGCCAGCAGACAGAAATTAGGGCCAGTAGACAGAAATTAGGGCCAGTAGACAATAATTAGGGTCAGTAAACAGAAATTAGGGCCAGCAGACAGAAATTAGGGTCAGCAGACAGAAATTAGGGCCAGCTGACATAAATTAGGGCCAGCAGACAGAAATTAGGGCCAGTTGACATAAATTAGAGCCAACAAACAGAAATTAGGGCCAGCTGACAGAAATTAGGGCCAGCAAACAGAAATTAGGGTCAGCAAACAGAAATTAGGGCCAGTAGACAATAATTAGGGTCAGCAAACAGAAATGAGGGCCAGCAAACATAAATTAGGGCCAGCAGATAGAAATTAGGGCCAGCAGGAACCCCTAATTTTTATGTTTGAATTATCTTTCATAAGAATTGAAGGAATTTGACAGTAAATAAAGATGGAGGGAATAGAAAGAACCAGTTCCCCAGATAAACAGTGTATCTGCATTTTCCAGTATGCATACTGCACACACAAGTATTTTTCTTGCACTCAAATGATTGATGCCGCTTTGTTTATATGTGTAACAGCTGATTTATTAGAGGAATAATTTTTATTTTAAGCTTAATTTTTGAAATGTTTATATTTAATCTTGAAATAATCGCTAGCTTAGAAAGGAAAAAAACATAGTGACCCATATCAAATTTTTACTAGCCTATTTAAAAATATAGATAGGCCATTGGCCATATTAGGCTGAATCCTAGATTGAACCCTGTTTTTGATTAAGTGCAGTGATATGACTTCCAGGCTCAAGGTATTGTGACTTCAGATTTTCAACCATTGGAACTTGCATATCAGTGGCACAATATTACTCCTAAATTGGATTCTGTTCATTTCTGTTGGATACTTAATTTGTTATGTTGACATTATTGTTGTTGTTGTTGCTTTTGGGTTTAATGGCATTATTCAGTGCATGATAAGCTATACATGGCAGCCTGTATTACTGGTGGAGGAAGAACCCAGAAAAACCCCGGCAAGAACCACTGACCCACAGGAAGCTACTGACAGCTTTCTCACACTCCCATATTGACCAAGCCCAAAATTCCAACCCATGCAGACAGGTGAGATGGCAGTTTTTGTTAAAAGTGAGTGCTTTAGACCACGTGGCCACCTGGAGCCCGTAATTTGTTTTTGTATTTTCATCAAAGTATTTTTTGTATATAAATATTTTCACTAAAAGTTACATGTATATTGTAGTAATTATTGGAATTTATAAATGTACCAGTATATGTTTTCCGTGCTGAAAATGTGTCACTGTTACTCATTTGAATTTTCTTTTATTCTTTTTGTGGTGTGAAATATGGGGTGGGAGATGGTGTGGGTGCATGTGCACAAGGCAGTTGTTTTAAAGGCTGCACCACCAGTCAGCTGTTAATTTAGAACTGTATGGAACATCCATGTCAACACTAGATACATTAAACAGTCTCGGATTAGACACATAGAACAGTCTGGAATATCCCTGTTGACATTAGACACATAGAACAGTCTGGAATATCCCTGTCGACATTAGACACATAGAACAGTCTGGAATATCCCTGTCGACATTAGACACATAGAACAGTCTGGAATATCCCTGTCAACATTAGACACATAGAACAGTCTGGAATATCCCTGTCAACATATGACACCTAGAATAGTCTGGAATATCCCTGTTGATGTTAGACACATAGAACAGTCTGGAATATCCCTGTCAACATCTGACACATAGAACAGTCTGGAATATTCCTGTCAACATTAGACACATAAAAATAGTCTGAAATATCTCTGTCATCATGGAACACATAGAATAGTCTGGAATATCCCTGTCAACACTAGGCATATGGAATAATCGGCAGCATCCCTGTCAACATTAAACTAAAGATGCCAACAAGTACCCTGGTACCTGCCCATTGATAATAACCCAGATAATAAAATGGACAAGTGGGTACCCCTTAAGAAAAAGTTTCAAAGTGAAGATCGAGACATAGTATAATTATTATAGCTTAACGTTTGTGTGATGTGCGCATTTATGAATCTTCACAGGGGCTTGTATTGTTGCTTACAGTTTACTTGTCATACATGTACTATATAATAATACAAGAAAGGACACTTCTCTCCTTTCTTGCGTGACCCATTTAAGAATCAACACTGATATTTCGAGCTAGGTTTTGCATAGCATAATAAATCTGATACTGATAATTAGCTCAGGCATTCTACTTTGTATGCATGTCCAAACTTTGGCTTATTGTCATACTTTTATGAATTAAAAGACCATTTTCCCATGTTATGACTCAACATTGCCATGATCACGCCTACTTAATATACAAGTGCAGCTCGCTGATTGGAATACTTCCCTCTCATTGGCCAAAGGAAAATGACATCCTGCACCTATTTACAACTTTTTTCTTCTTCTTATTTCATAGTACATATGTGACTGATCGTTAAATTGGAAACAACGATATGAGCCTCTGTATTTATCATTAGACCTCTGTTTGATATTCTTTTTTTTCTATTTATAGTATGAATATGACACAGTTCCAAGAAAACAGACCGGTTTCTTGTGAAACCACGTGTCACTTATTCATTCTATTTTGATACCACATACATAGTGGACCAGCCTAAACGGAAAATAAATGGTGCCAGATAATGTAATAAATGGGCTTTATCAATGTGACTGATGGATGTTTTATGACTGAAAAATGCTAGAGAAGAAGGATTTTGTTAAACGTAAAAGCATGTTGCATCTGAAAAAGGACAAATTAATAGCACTTTAAAAAAATTTAAATGACACTTCAACAGTGATGTAATACAACAGGCATCATTTGTGGACTTCATGACTATTTGTGAAAATTACTGTCGATATGTAGACTAGTTATAGCTAAAGTGAGTTCTGTGCATACATAATTTATAATTTTTTTGTGTCTATAGTCTTGTATTAACTACATGTACACTTTTCTACCACTTTATATTAGTAATAATTATGCTTATACCTCTCTTTGTGGTTGGCAATTGTGAACCTACAACAAACTAGTTCAGCTTTATATTTAGTACAATTTCTGTTTGATTGGGTACCCGGGTAACCAGTCAATAGGATTGAAAGAAGTTTCCTAAAATTTTGGTATCTTTACATTAGATACATATAATAGTTTGGTATATCCTGTCATGATTAGACACAGAGTAGCCTGGAATATCTCTATCAATATTAGGCACATAGAATAGTCTAAAATAGCCCTGGCAACATTAGACACATAGATCAGTCTGGTATTAGACACAGAACAGTCTGGAATAACCCTGTCAGCATTAGGCACACAGAACAATCTCTAAATCCTAGTCAGTGTTAGACACAGAGAACAGATGGGATTATCCTTGTCAACATGAGACATATAAAACAACCTGGAATATCCTGGTCAGCCTCATGTCTTCTGACCTTGTTATTTTGAGCAGTTTGATTTTCCAATATATTTGCTGCTATTTCATAAATTTGAATAATTGTCTTTTTTCTACAAAATTTGAAAAAGAAATATTTATTGGTTTATTTCAGGTTGGTGCAATTTGATGAAATTAAAGTGGAGAGAAAGTCTCACATGTTTCACCAGGTAAGATAAACTCTTTTATGAAGTTAATTCAAATAAATGCAAGCAAGAACCTTTCAGTTAGTAACAAATACTGTCTTTATAATGGTAATGGGGAAATCACATCTTAGAGACCAAACGTTTTGTGTTGGTGTTTTTCGTCTTGATGAACAAAGAAAGCCCCCCCCCCCCGCTTTAAGAAATAGAACTTATTGCATTTTCCTTATCACAAAGAGAAAACCTGATCCTACAGGATAGGATGCATGTCTGTGGCTGTCTAGGTTGGTACCAACCTCCAGTTGGGTTGTCCGAACCAATCAGGGTTGAGTACCCTTCTCTAGTGTACAAGAGCACTGCTTAGGGTAAGACTTGAACTCAATACCTTGTATCCTGTGTATGCAGTGTCCACCACATCAGTGTCATCAGTAAGGCATTTTTGGTGACAGGCAACAATTTACACCAGAACTGACTTATGATGTGCTGCTTTGCTATACCAATCTTCACATATTAAAATTTCTAGTCTTTATTATTTGATGTGCTTTGTTTTAGCAAATTAAGCTCCAATTTCAGCAGTTTGTTATTTTGTAATTTGTTCACTATTCACACACTAATAACCTGTGCCTCTTTGGATATCATTGTCTGGCATCCAACATCTTGTGTGTATGGCACTTCTCTCACAAACACAGTCACATTTGTGGTTGATATCATAATAGATCATCATATCAGGGACAGTATCCTGTTTTCATAAGAGGCAGCCCTGGGCTTCAAGCCAGATCAATCTGCTACACCCTGTGTGTCTGATTTAAGCTGCTTCCTATTCACACTGTGTCACTCTCTTAGTGTTTTCACCTGTTGCACTAACATTGACTCTTTAAAGAAAAACAAGTCGGTAGAAGAAGAAATGGGGTCAGAAAAGGGGTATGGTGGGTGGTGCATGCTGAGTTTTTATATACTGAGCCTTATTCTCAAGTATACAAAATCTCACATCATGCATCAATAATGCATGTAATACCCCATCAATAATGCATGTAATACCCCATCAATAATGCATGTAATACCCCATCAATAATGCATGTAATACCCCATCAATAATGCATGTAATACCCCATCTGTACAAGGTTATTACATCAGCATGATAACTACAGTTTTGTAAATTCCATCAAGCAATTAAAGTGGAGTCATAATAATTGATGGAAAGAAAAAAGGATGGACAGATGATGGCTTAGAAGGGTATCACAATTCCATTATACTAAGTAACCAGAGTAATTCGGAATGTAAGTAAGTACTTGTCAGAGTATTAAAATTAAATGAACACAATTCCATTATACTAAGTAACCAGAGTAATTAGGAATGTAAGTAAGTACTTGTCAGAGTATTAAAATTAAATGAACACAATTCCATTATACTAAGTAACCAGAGTAATTAGGAATGTAAGTAAGTACTTGTCAGAGTATTAAAATTAAATGAACACAATTCCATTATACTAAGTAACCAGAGTAATTAGAAATGTAAGTAAGTACTTGTCATAGTATTAAAATTAAATGAACACAATTCCATTATACTAAGTAACCAGAGTAATTAGGAATGTAAGTAAGTACTTGTCAGAGTATTAAAATTAAATGAACACAATTCCATTATACTAAGTAACCAGAGTAATTAGAAATGTAAGTAAGTACTTGTCATAGTATTAAAATTAAATGAACACAATTCCATTATACTAAGTAACCAGAGTAATTAGGAATGTAAGTAAGTACTTGTCAGAGTATTAAAATTAAATGAACACAATTCCATTATACTAAGTAACCAGAGTAATTAGAAATGTAAGTAAGTACTTGTCATAGTATTAAAATTAAATGAACACAATTCCATTATACTAAGTAACCAGAGTAATTCGGAATGTAAGTAAGTACTTGTCATAGTATTAAAATTAAATGAACACAATTCTGTTATACTAAGTAACCAGAGTATTAAAATGAAATGAAGCTCAACAAATGATGCACACACCTACATTACAAGTTAATTTTATCACTGAACAAACATCTTAATAAGATACTCTTATTCACTTGCCGTGTGACAAGTTTACTTGTTACATGTTTTCAGTGAAACATTGTGTGCAGTATCATGGATAAGTGTGTTACAGGCAATACATGTATAAACACTTGTACAGCTGTGGAAGTCATGTGTATAGAGTCAGGACGCTGTTTGTTGGGTCCATTCCTATCAACGAAGTAAAGTGTCCTTTATAACTTTATCAGCTTCGAAATTTTCCTTTCTGCAAGCTCTAACCCATTGACAACACTTTTCACAATTTTTTGGGGGGTTATGGAAGGGAATGAAGGTAATTCCGATCATGTGATCTGTATTGGTGTATCTAGAGTCACTATGGCATATACCATAACAGCAATGTTTTACAACCATTATTTTAAAGACACCCAAAATTTATCAATGGAGACAACAAAAAGGTTTACTGAATGCTGTATCATATCTTTGTCTGAAAACAACATGGCCAGTGGCACAAGGCCCAGTGGGTAAATTACATCAGAAAATATTTATAGCTCACTAAACAATGCCATTGTCCACTGGTGACACTATAGTTTGTTCAGGTCAGCTTCAGAAATGAATTTCCACATTAGCTTATCAAAATGTAATAAATATTGCCTAATTCTTTCAAACATGAATGGTTTCAACAGTATCTGTATCAACATACAGATCAACCCACTCACCTGATACATACTGACAAAGAGAGATCTGTGTGTACACATGTAATCCACCATGTTGGTCTTGAACTTTATGGAAGAATCCATTTTTTTATACAGGACTAAGTGGTTATGAGAGTCTTCATGTGCTACAAGTAAACAAGCTTTTAGATGACTATTGTTGTCGAATAAATCCTTCATTCTTATATTTTAACATATATTGACTTTGAGATGAACATGATGTTTCCTTCAATTCTATTTTTAGCCTAAATATTTTATATGTGAACACTTTGCAGGTTGAAGGAAGAAACAAAATGGTCGAAGTGCTACTACACATATTTGGAAGCAAGTATGAATATTTAGTTTCTTTTCTAAAAGAAGTAAAACATTTTATCAGGCAAAATAGTGCACTCTTAGTTACATCCTGATGTATGAAATTGTATATTAAATAGCTTAAGTATTGAGTACTGACACATTTTAAAACATGATTGCGATATAAAGATGAACTAATAATAATTTTGTACTGCCAATTTTGATGGAACTCAGAATTTAACATACCAGTGTCAAATTCCTTTGAATGTAATTGTACCAATAAACTTCTCCATGCAGTAATATTATTTGTACTCATTACAATGGTCATGTCTATATGACTTTTTTTATATTGTTACTTTTGTACCACCAGTTTTGAACCAGTTGTAGCCCTTTCTAGGCATGTGTGAAATTCAACAAAGAAGAATTTGATAAAGCTCTTTTATATTAAGCAGTGACATTTAACAGGCATAATGATGGTCTGACATTTAACAGGCATAATGGTGGTCTGACATTTAACAGGCATAATGGTGGTCTGACATTTAACAGGCATAATGGTGGACTGAAATTTAACAGGCATAATGGTGGTCTGACATTTAACAGGCATAATGGTGGTCTGACATTTAACATGCATAATGGTGGTCTGACATTTAACATGCATAATGGTGGTCTGACATTTAACAGGCATAATTGTCTGACATTTAACAGGCATAATGGTGGTCTGACATTTACATGCATAATTGTGGTTTGTTGAAAATTAGAAATAATGACATGATAAGATTTATCAATTTCATCACATATATGCTTAATTTTATTTGTACAATTTTAAATTATTATTTTGATTCTGACAAAAAATAAACTTGATTTTGATTACTTCGCTTGCACTTTGTTGACCATGTACTACAGCATGTGAACATTTTGTCATGATGTCACAATTCTGAGCAATACTCATGGTGACACATGCTTCAAAAAAACACAAAATGAAGCAATACTCATGGTGACACATGCTTCCAGAGATCAAAATGAAGCAATACTCATGGTGACACATGCTTCCAAAAGACAGAATGAAGCAATACGCATGGTGACACATGCTTCTAAAAGACAAAATGAAGCAACATTCATGGTGACACATGCTTCCAAAAGACATAATGAAGCAATACTCATGGTGACACATGCTTCCACAGTGTTTCCCTTTACCCTCATTTGCGCTTCAGAGACCTCCATATTTTTAATTTGACCCCCAGTTTTGATACTAAAGTTTGTTTTTTACTCAGTCTGACCCCCAGTTTTGACACCAAGGAGATTTTTGACTCTCAGTCTTGCACCCCTAGGGGATACACTGCTTCCAAAAGACAAACCAAAGCAATACTTATGGTGATACATGCTTCCAAAAGACGAAATGAAGCAATACTCACGGTGACACATGCTTCCAAAAGAAAAAATGAAGCAATACTCATGGTGACACATGCTTCCAGAACACAAAACAAAGCATCTGTTATGTACGAAGAAGACTGTATATACTTGATCATAAATCGACTCAACTGTAATCCACCACACCCCACTGCTTTTTAGGGCTGCTAAAATTAATTTCTCATGATCCTCTTATAAGTCAAAGTGTACTTTTTGCAGACTAAGTCTGAAAAAAAATAAACAAGTCAGACTGGATAGATGTATTGGAAAAATAAACAAGTCATCAGATTTCTGTTAGGACTGGAGTTCCCATGGTTATCAAATTGCAGTTAGGACTGGAGTTCCCACGGTCATCAAATTGCTATTAGGACTGGAGTTCCCATGCTTACCAAATTGCTATTATGACTGGAGTTCTCATGGTCATCAAATTGCAGTTAAGACTCGAGTTCCCATGGTCATCAAATTGCTATTAGGACTGGAGTTCCCATGGTCATCAAATTGCTATTAGGACTGGAGTTCCTATGGTTATCAAATTGCTGTTAGGACTGGAGTTCCCCCAGTCATCAAATTGCTATTAGGACGGGGGTTCCTATGGTTATCAAATTGCTATTAGGACTGGAGTTCCCATGGTCATCAAATTGCAGTTAGGACTGGAGTTCCCACAGTCATCAAATTGCTATTAGGACTGGAGTTCCTATGGTTATCAAATTGCTATTAGGACTGGAGTTCCCACAGTCATCAAATTGCTATTAGGACTGGAGTTCTATGGTTATCAAATTGCTATTAGGACTGGAGTTCCCATGGTCATCAAATTGCAGTTAGGACTGGAGTTCCCACAGTTATCAAATTGCTATTAGGATTGTAGTTCCTATGGTTATCAAATTGCTAATAGGACTAGAGTTCCCATAGTTATCAAATTGCTATTAGGACTGGAGTTCCCATCATCATCAAATTGCAGTTAGGACTGGAGTTCCTATGGTTATTAAAGCGCTAAAATAAAGTATAAGGATTGCTGCTGCAGCTTAACAAGTGAGAGAACTTAGAAGTCAGTCTCATCTTGTATAGTTGCTGTCAAAAAGATAAGCTGACTCTCCTTACAGTGCTGTTATGTGTGACTAATTGCTGTTATGTGTGACTAAATGCAGGTATGCAAGGCAATACAAATTAAAGCACCCATATTTCTGCTTCGTAGATGTTAATTCAAGCTTTTGTTTCTTTTTGTTCAAAACAAATTAATAACCACATGTTGTTTGCCAAGGGACCAGCTTGGTTTGGATTTTGCTGATTTCTATTTATATATGACCGTAAGTCATGTGATCTTCAAGCCAGGCTGAAAGTGAAGGCTTTTACTCGAGCCAAGCAACTAAAATTAAACATTTTATGTGGTACATGTTAACGCTTTAGCTGTTTACTTAATACTTCATTCTTTGAAGCAGAGTTGTTAATTGTGTGTGGATTAAGTTGGTGAGTGGCATGACATTACATAGTTGAGTTTCCTCTGACCCATCTCACATAGGGGGTGGGTTCAGGGACAGTTGAAAAGTTGGAATTCACCGCTATCTGGAGAAAGCTAGATTCATGAAGCATAGAGCATGAGTAGGCGATGTGTTGTTGTTTTAATCACGTGACTGCCATGCTCTGTGCTTAATGAATCTGGTTTCCTCCAACTTGCTGTAACAGGTTTCTTGTTGTTGTACTCAGAATAAAAATGTTGAGAATTAAGTATGCTTTAGTTCTTTTCATACAGAATATGTGATTTGCATTTAATAGTTTTGAATGTTTTTATACATCATTGGAAAGGGCCTTATTGTTGATACCATGTGACAATTGGACCTTTTATGTCAGGGACATGTAGGTTGCAATATTTGTTTAGTCATGTGACTTGCTATGCACATGGCAAGTACCAGGTCAGATGTCAAAAATGCATACGTTACTTGTCTATCAGTGGATTCAAGATGTAACGAATGTTATTCTCATAAATTCTGCAAAAATAAATAATCTTCCTCTCAGTTTCATGCAGGTATGGCCCCACTGTAAAGTCATTTAAATTTGCTACGCCTTCTAGTAAGCAGCTACCCTATACTGCCACCATGCAGTGGCAATGAATTTCAGCTTTCTGATAGGCAGTTTGCTCCAACTCCACACCCCAACAAGAATGTCAGAATATCCAAAAATGATGTGGGAAGGGTCAGAGAAAACTCAGACAACTGATTAAACTACTGTCTAGGTTTGTGACAACTATTATCAACACAGCTCCTGTATAGGTTAGAAATACGTTCATTTCATTTCATTTTCTTTCAACATTGTTTTCCCAAATTTATGCAAATGGTAATTCATGTATTGATATATTGGCTGATCAGCATTTGTACTGATAAAATCTCGCCTTGTACCAGCATTTATGTGCGGACTGAGCTTATACTCTGTTAGTGACAGTTTGAGTCTATACAATCTTATCAAATGATCCCCATAACTAAACAGATGTCAGGTGTATGTCATAATCAAAGGGAGTTAAAAAATAAACTCCCACCATTAACTGAATATATGACTCCACTTGGCACTGAACAAATATATTTTTTTTTTTACTCAGTTAAAGGATTGTCAACTGAGAAAAACAATTTGAGTGCTGTCTTTACAAACTATGGCATTAAGGTAATATCTTTAAAATTTGCAGCTCAATCAAAAGATTGTGAACTGGTGAAACAAAGTGGATGCTGCCTTTCATGCTAAGGAATTATGATCAGATTTATCAAATATTTTATGTTGTGCTTATAGGATGACCCCTATCCTGCAAGAATGAAATCTTCATTCAGATGTGTTGAGTTATAAATGGGTATATATGATATATGTTTTCTTGTGTGACTCTGCATTGTAATGGGAGATGAATTGATTTTCATATTAGAACTGGATTTTCTTGTTCACATGATTTAGTATACTAAGGGCTCTCTTATTGACTTGAACTTTTGCATATCAGCCAAGAAATGGGTTTAGCATAATTATACCTTTTGTTTACCTTGAGGAGGAAAAAATGATAATGACCACATTGATGCTTACTATGCTTTTTGATGATATTGGTGATGATTATCATCATTATAACGATCCAAAAATATTTGAGAACCATTTTTCTGCCATTGCATTTCACCTAGTTTCTGCATTATTTTAGAGGAGACGTAAACCCTTTGTATAAAATTGACTGTGTTTATTTGGTATAAATTTTTATCCAACTTAAGTAGCCAGGATGTGGGGATGTATTGGATAAATTAGGGTAAGTAGCCAGGATGTAGGCATGTATTGGTTAAATTAGGGTAAGTAGCCAGGATGTAGGGATGTATTGGTTAATTTAGGGTAAGTAGCCAGGATGTAGGCATGTATTGGTTAAATTAGGGTAAGTAGCCAGGATGTAGGGATGTATTGGTTAAATTAGGATAAGTAGCCAGGATGTAGGGATGTATTGGTTAAATTAGGATAAGTATCCAGGATGTAGGGATGTATTGGATAAATTAGGGTAAGTAGCCAGGATGTAGGGATATATTGGTTAAATTAGGGTAAGTAGCCAGGATGTAGGCATGTATTGGTTAAATTAGGGTAAGTATCCAGGATGTAGGGATGTATTGGTTAAATTAGGATAAGTAGCCAGGATGTAGGGATATATTGGTTAAATTACGGTAAGTATCCAGGATGTAGGGATGTCTTGATTAAATTAGGGTAAGTAGCCAGGATGTAGGGATGTATATTGGTTAAATTAGAGTAAGTTGCAAGGACGTAGGGATGCATTGGTTAAATTAGGGTAAGTATCCAGGATGTAGGGATGTATTGGTTAAATTGGGATAAGTAGCCAGGATGTAGGGATGTATTGGTTAAATTAGGGTAAGTAGCCAGGATGTAGGGATGCCTTGGTTAAATTAGGGTAAGTAGCCAGGATGTAGGGATGTATTGATTCATTTAGGGTAAGTAGCCAGGATGTAGGGATGTATATTGGTTAAATTAGGGTAAGTAGTCAGGATGTAGGGATGTATATTGGTTAAATTAGAGTAAGTTGCAAGGATGTAGGGATGCATTGGTTAAATTAGGGTAAGTAGCCAGGATGTAGGGATGTATTGGCTGAATTAGGGTAAGTAGCCAGGATGTAGGGATGTATTGGATAAATTAGGGTAAGTAGCCAGGATGTAGGGATGTATTGGTTAAATTAGGGTAAGTAGCCAGGATGTAGGGATGTATTGGTTAATTTAGGGTAAGTAGCCAGGATGTAGACATGTATTGATTAAATTAGGGTAAGTAGCCAGGATGTAGACATGTATTGATTAAATTAGGGTAAGTAGCCAGGATGTAGGGATTTATTGGTTAATTTAGGGTAAGTAGCCAGGATGTAGACATGTATTGATTAAATTAGGGTAAGTAGCCAGGATGTGGGGATGTATTGGTTAAATTAGGGCAAGTAGCCAGGATGTAGACATGTATTGATTAAATTAGGGTAAGTAGCCAGGATGTGGGGATGTATTGGTTAAATTAGGGTAAGTAGCCAGGATGTAGGGATGTCTTGGTTAAATTAGGGTAAGTAGCCAGGATGTAGGGATGTATTGATTAAATTAGGGTAAATAGCCAGGATGTAGGAATGTATTGGTTAAATTAGGGCAAGTAGCCAGGATGCAGGGATGTATTGGTTAAATTAGGGCAAGTAGCCAGGATGCAGGGATGTATTGGACAAATTAGGGTTGGAAAAGGTACTTTGCTTCAGATTGTGGTTTTTCTTAAATTTTCCTTTACTTGTATTACCACATTGTCTTGTATTGCCTTGTTCTTGTTTATATTACAGTATGTCTGGGCAGTATGGGAGATGTAAAGGGAGCTTATGACATTTTCAAGGAAGTTCCAGGCTTATTGAAGAAGAAAAACAATCAGATTGAAGCCTATTGTTCAAACAGGGTAAGACAAAGCTAGTCCTAATTGTAATTCCTCATCCATTCTGCTTAAGAAAGGTAAGAAAGGAGGAAAAAGATCTTCCTCCATTTATTGTTTATATTTTAGAAAATTGTTTGGGACTTGAAATAAAATTCTCCCAGCAGTCTATTTCAGAATTGCCATTAGTATGGTGGCTTTGAGTGACTTATTATAAAACAGAATGTCCAGTTTAACTTCCTGGTGAACTGCCATTTCTCATAAATGTGTGCTTCTTAATTGGGAAAGGAGAGCTTAGCTTGCTGTTTCCTCATCCTGATATAGACAGATCACTGCCATCTCACCTCTGTCTGCGTAGGTTCGAGTCTTGAATTCAGCCAATGTGGGTATATGAGAAAGCTTGCCAGTAACTTCTTGTGGGTCGGTGGTTCTTTCCAGGGTTTTTCCCAGGTTCTTCCTCCACCATTAATACTGGCTGCCATGTATAGCCTATCATGTGCTGAAAAATGGCGTTAAACCCTACAACAACAACAACAAAATCATCGTGATATAGACAATATTGTGTAGACACTGCTGAGTAAAGGGTGCAATGAACTTGCATTTCTTTTGCTGTAGGAAGTTTTTTTTTTATAGGTCTCTGAAATGGAAACATTATCTAGTTTAATATTGTACTGTATCTTTATAAGTCAGAAAAAAAACGTATGGCAGCTGTAACAAATTCTTTATGTAAATTTTCAAACACATGATAGATAGGCAGACTTTTTAGGAAATACGTATGGTGTAATGTAGATTAATCCATATAATAAGTTTCCCTATAACACACATATAATAATAAAAAGACCACATAAAATTACAAATTACATGATAAGTTTGTATATAGCAGAGGCATATTGTATTTCCTAGTAATTTGATTATACTATTTGGTAATGTGATAAATAAAATAATTAGATTTGTGCTAAAGTCAAATAAAGTGTTTAAAACTCCATTCAGTCTTTAACTTGCCAAGGTTCACAGAATTACCCCTTTTTTCATTAATTTCATTTGAAATAATCACCCAGGTAAGATCCTCCCTATTAAAAAAATACTTCATATAAAATAGACAGGTAATTTATTTTATATTAAAAGTACTGTTTAGTGAAAATAAGTTTCTTATGCAGATATGTTACTTGATCATAATACATTGGGAGTACTCCTTGTAAATCCTATCTAAGAATGACATCACATCTTTTGAGTTGTTCAGCAACAAAGGTGCAAAAAAATTGTCAGCTTGCCAAGGTGCAAAGTCAAGAGTGGCCTCCCCTTGGATTGTGAGGAGCATCTGCCTCAGCTGTGGAAGGACAACGGTTTGAATCCAGCCAAGTCATACCAAAGACTTTTTGAAATGGTTCTAGCAGTTGCTTGCTTGATGCTAAGCATGTCTGCAGCATGATGCCCCAGTGCTAGACATCATTATAAACAAGAGTTCCACCAGCAAAAGTTTCAGTTCCCTCTCAGAAGCATGTTGGGCATGCATGAAGTGGATAAAATTGATGTCCATTATAATGCCATGAATAAAGAGACACCAAACCTTGTCAGTTTTAATTAATTTTAATTCTTTAAATATTCATGTATTAAAATTGATATCCCATCAGCCGACTTGGGAACATACCACACAGTGCCATTATTTAGACAGGAATACATCGCGCCCTCCAAAACAAAAATATCAGGCAAGGCATCTTAATTACAGAACTGGATGATCATGAATTAAATTTTAAATTTTTCAATGAGCATTCATGTGCTCAATATCGAGTGCTGTCTTATGATGCTCTCATATTCTTCTTTTAAAGTTTGTAAAACGGTTTTAATTTGTCCTTTTTTCTGATCTGACATGTTTTGAAGTTTGCAAATATCCATCTGCTCTAACATTTTCCATCATATAACATCCACAAGTTACACTGTAAAGAGTCTTGCTTATAATTTGGTGCTATTTTCTATAAATAAAAAAACATAGACTGGTCTGCCACCAAATTTTATTTAGAATAGAATGAATGATTTAGGTTAAGTTCAAATTGATGAGATCTGTCTATTTTCTTGGAAATAAAATGTGTCATAGACAGTTGCTATCAATAGAAAACAAGGAAAAGTCTTAAGCAGCAGTGATGTTTTTAAAGCTGATTCACAAATTTATACGAGTGGAATTAAAGAGATGATACTAAAAATGATAATCACAAATTTTTAATTTACCAAAACAGATTAATACATATACTGGAGAACATTAAACGTAATTTATAAAAGGCGTATTGAAAAGCATAATGGCTGGCATGTATGTGTTAAACACACCCACCCAATACTTATCTAATTTGCAAACAGCATTTTGTCTAAGTCTTGATGTGAAAGCAACAAATGATAGTAATATTTATTATTGTAGAGTTTATCTTCTAACTATACAGTAGTCCCCCTCTTATAAGGCCACCCCTATTGCAGCAGGGAAGTGGCCTTTCTAGAGGGGGATGACAAATGCGAATAGTAAATACATATGAAAAAAGTCACAAGTACATTTAATTCTAAAACATTTAATGTTTTCATTAAAATATCACATGCATGTTATGAAATAAATGTAAAACAAACTGTTTCATCATTTTCAAAAGAATGTTATGAATAACCATTGATATAGTTTTAAAACTGTCTTTATAATTATGTTACAGATCACATCATCTGTCACTTTGTTGGTAAAAGTCTCACAAACCAGTCTCGTCACAATTAAAAATATCCTTGCTATCATATCCCCTGCATATATCATTTAGTCTTTTGCTCCAGTCTTCGACAACTTCATTATTAACATCAGCTGATTCTCCACTAAGGACAGAACACTTAATATTGTGTCGCACTTGAAATCGTGCAACCATCCGTTACTTGCGGCAAAGTCGTCATATCCCAATTCAGCTGACAAAATTGTTGCTTTTTCTTGTCATTCAAATCAGGATACAAACATCTCCTGGCTCAAACAATCCTCCTTTCTCTGTCCATTTCACCTTCCCACTTCTGCAGAATTGTTTACTTAGCTTTCACGATATTGTTTATCTGAGTCTTTCCAACATTAGTTTTCTGCAAGGATCCTCTACCCCCCCACCTCTCGTTCAGTTGAATTACTTTCTCTTCTAAACTGAGAATTTTTCTTTTCCTCAATGACATGTTGATCTTTTAGCAGTAAGTTATTCATGTTGCCAACTACAATACTGATAAAACAATTTTTTATGCATCTAAACAAATTGCCGTGTGTTTTTAAAGGAAGTTATCTTGTCACGTGATTCATTAGTTGCAGTCTGGTACCCAATTGTTTTATACATTTCTTTACACTAAGTGAGAGAAGCCAAAACGGCTTCGATATGTACCATTAACATCAAGCAGATTTGACCTTGCGGCCGTTATGATTTATAATTTTGACAATTATTGTCAGTAGTAATAGCCACTAATTATCAAAGTGAACAAGCTCAACATCTTACTAAGGGAAGCCATAAAGGCTATCAAACCATTTTCCTGCTGACTTGTGTATTGTACATCGATGCTGCCACTTCTCAGCTGTTACTACTGTTCAATAATTGTAATCTTAACAATTATCAGAGTGACTAAACCGGATATCTTATGATAACACAGCAGTAAGGATAATTGGATTACATGTACTTTTCCTTTTGTATGGATTAAAATTTGAGTCTTTCTCAGCTTTATGGAATAAATGTGGCGTAAATGATATAATATTAACCTTAGTGGTACATGTACATGTACATGTCAACACTTCTTTCAGTAACGAAAACCTGACATCAGGAAACAGAAATCAGATTACTTAACACATGTTATGAATAAAATACTGGTTCTGGATACATATTAAAATAAAATGCGGCCGCTTGTGAGGGGTAAATTTTATATTATTGCACTAATATGCTTGTTGCGTTGGCCTTTCGTGAGGGGTACTTTTGAACACAAACTCATCGGTGCCAACAGATTCTGGCTGTAAGCTGGAAATCGACTTGGTCAGCAATGTTTATAATGTTTATTGCGTCCTTTGGGGTTTTAATGTGTCATTTTTAATTGTATTGCGACTGAGATACATTTGTGCATTATCAGAAGCCTTGCATAAATGTCAAAACCTTAGTACCACAGATAAGCTAACTTCCAGCTTTGACTGTTAGAGAAAATGTCACAACCAAGGGTTACCATTTCACAGTTTCAGTCTCATGTTGACAAAAAAAAAAGAAAAAGTCAGAACAAAAGACTTCTGACTGTCTTGCTAACTTTAACTTACCTCACAAAAGACTTTGTTCTTTTGTCTGAAATGGTTTCTGACGTGGTTGAATAAGGTACTTTTTGAATCATTTTCTGGAGTTTCGTTGTCTAAGACCTTGTACAGACATGCTTCCTAGCCATTCAGACTACAGCAGTTAGGATCAATCATATAACTTTCCATGTTAGTTGATCTGAATTATCAGCAGTTCTGCCATGATTGTCCCTACTTTTGACAGCCACAGCTTTCACTGCCAAGAACAGGATCATCAGGATCCAGATTTTTGTCTTTAAACCTCTATCTTCCTTTAACTCTTCACCCCAAGGACAGGGGCTGTTAATGGCTCTAAGGTGTTCCACAGTGAAATGGGCCTTTCAAAAGAGGGAGATTTTGCTTGGTCCAGCTTCTCAAAGAGGGGACTCTATTTCATCTCAGTTTCTGTCTTTCTGGATTCAGTGGGTTGTCTGCCCCATCTTGTAAGGAATAACCCATGAATTGATGAAGTTCTTGTGCATATCTGTGCAGAACCATCACTAGACTTGCTTTTGATTGCAACTGCTCCCTAACTGACATCATCCAAGCCATGGGATAGAAGTCAGAGTTAATGTTCTCTAGCTTTGATCATCATTTATCCCAAAGGATTTAATTTCCCCTGGTGGGAACTTTACTTGCAGATCAATGGATTGTCCTGCCAGGTCATTCAGCAGCTTTGTAATGTTGTAGATTACTCTACTTCGACGTGATTTGTGGCAGTGAAAATTTGCCTTTGTCTGATATCTACCAAATCAATTATATAAGCTTTTTATCATTTCTGCATCGAAAACAAGTCAGTCTGGTGACCTAAAGAGCTTATGGTCTGGTCTGTTGTCCATCATTAGACATCTGTCTGTCCATTAGCACAAGTATGTTATCACTTATCTGCTTGTTGGTCCCTAGATGAAAATGGTGCTGCACACATATCCAGTATGGACAATACAGCAGCCATCTGCAGTATCAACTTGGGTTTTGACTAAAAGATTTCTTGTGATGTCTAGATGGTCCTAAATAAAAATGCTGCCAAGCTGACATCCAATATGGCCACCATGGCAGCCATCTTGAAAATCATGTCACTACTCCTGAACAGATGGTCATAGGGTTTTCTCAGAAAAACTTTTTATGATCTCTGCTTGACCCTAAATATGGACACCATTGTGGCTATCTTGAAAATATTGTTATTTCTACTCTCAAATGGATGGTTAAATCAACGTAGGGTTGTCACACAGTTTTCTTATGATACCTAGTCAGTCTTAATGATAAAATGGTACCAATCTGACATCACCCTGTCCACCACAACAGTTAATTTGAAAATCTTTTTATCACTGAAGTATATTGGAGAGAGTTTCAACACACAGCATTTAAAAAGAAAAATATTCATATCTTTAATTCCTGGAAATTCTTTTCACCCTGTAGAGAATCAGTCCCTTCAAGGGACTCATATTATCTTGGAAGGGCTGGATTTGTGAGGTAGTGGATGTATTCCAAATGTATTGCGATTATGTAAGTATTATCAAAGAATTATATTTTGTTCAAACAAATTTGGTATCATGATACATATTACAGACTGAGAAAATGAAGAAGAAGCCTCCAACTCAGGAATATTGTCGTCTTCTGACACTTGAATTGATTTTTCTGTGGCATGCTCTTCCCACGTGTACTCTTGAAGAACTGCGGCCATATCTTGATGGTAAGATTTTTTAATCAGCGATTAAGTTTTCAGATCCATGCAGGTACAGAAGTAATCAGTTTTTCATTGCCATTTAATTAACATTAATGATTCAGACCAAAAATAATTTTGTTTGATTATGATGGTTAGGATTGATTAATTGATGGGTTAACTGAATAAATTGAATTGATTGATTTGAAATACTCTTGCATGTAATTTCACCTATTTTACACGCAATTTGCAGACATGATTTTTCTCTGTTTTAAAGAGAAATTCTGCTTTTTTCCTGACTTGAATCAGATTTTTCTTGATATAGTCCGATTTTTTATCATCTCCAAACCAGTTTTTTAAAAACAGTCTGTCTGGTCCGATGCCGCAATGACCCTTGTAAATTATTCGTTCCATATATTAGTTAGCACACGACTCTTGTAAAAAGTATTCTGATTCGTCAAACTTTTAAATTCATTAATTGAATCATCGTGTAATGGAAACTGATGGCAATGGAAAGAAGAAGCATGCATGTAAAACATGGCATCCTGAGTTGTTGAGAGAGAGCATGACATGAAACATTTAGATAAAGGTTTAAAAAATGTATGGAAATGGGAACGGCTGGAGCAAAAAGTTGACAGAAACTTAGTTGGTCAGTGTATAAGAAAACTGAATGCTAGAGAACTGGCAATTTGTGACCTCTGCAAGAAAGATCTGAATTACGGTAATCACGGTTGGTAGAGTTTGGAACAGCACCTACAAAATAAGCTGCATATGGAAAAATCAAAGCTCAGAAGGCATCTGGAAAAAGTGCATTTAATTACTTTAAGAAGAAAGATTTCTTGCATGAGAGAACAGATGTAGCCCTCTGTCAGGTTATGTGCACTGCATGTCGCCAATAGAAGCACCAGCTTGAAAGAAAAAAGGCTCTCATTGAGAAGGAAAAGAAACATTTACACATTGAGCCAAAAAAGTCAGTGGTGACAAAAAGGAAGGCTAAAGAAATCTTTGCCAAAGCCACAAAAGAGCTTGACTGGCATATCAACAGGTTGTGTCCATTGGAAAAAAAGAGACAAGTGAGTGGGATTATTTGTATATAGTTGGGTGGTTTTTTTTACAGATTTGTTATGAAAAGAGATAAGCATATTTGCTGCAAAAATTGAGAAATTAATGTGACTTTTTTACGATGTGAACACTGACATGGACATGAAATAACTTCAGCATCAATAGTATTGGAGAACAAATTCATGTGACTATAAATATTGTAAAATTATTGAAGTAAAGTTGAACATTTTTGGTAAGTTTATTAGTTTTTCAAACGATTATTTTGGTTTATTTTGTGATCATAAATTGCACCCAGAGAAGTTTTTAATGAATGTAAATTGCGTTTTCGGCCATTGGCCTTCAGCCCCCCCCCCCCCCCCCGGGCCCCTGAATCGGGGAAGGACCCCCCCCTGCCCACAATTTGTTCAGCTTTTCTTTATGGAAGACCAAAATCATGTCTGAATTTGAAATGTTATGTTTACCTTGCAGTTTGTGACATGCAAACAGATCCCAAGGTCTTCCATTTGAAATGTTTATTAGAAGGCTCCATCTTTAAAGAGCTAGGAGAGATACAGATGGCTATACAGGTTTGTTTTTCCTTATTCATCTTTCTGCAAGTCACACCTAACTATGACCAGCATAGATCCAGATCTGCTTTCATTGGATTGGTAGATCAGAGTCTACACAAATCAAGGTCTTTACATCATAGGCCAAGATCTGCTAGGCTGACAGAGAATGGTCTAGACTGATTTGGGTCGACACAGATCAATGTGTACACAGCATAGACCCAGATCTACTAGGCTGGCAGATAATGGTCTGTATGATTTGGGTCTACACAGATGAAAGTGTACACAGCTTACACCTAGATCTGCTGTCACAGTGGACTGATAGATCTGTAAAGATCAGGGTCTGCAGAAAATAAGGTCAATACAGCATAGACCCAGATCTGCTCGAATGGCAGATGAAGGCCTATACAGATCAGGGTCTGTGCATCATAGACCTAAATGTGATCAGCTGGCAGATCATGGTCTACACTTCTCTTAAATCATAGGTAGAATAGACAGCATGGACACTAATATACCAGCCCAGTATGTAATGGCAGATTTAGATCTGTACTGTTTTCAGTTTGGTGGGCATTATATACTAGTACATATGGTACTGGAATCGCAGTGAAACCCAAGTAAGTTCATTGTTAATTAAGAAAGAATGGCCTTATTTTATAGGTGCTTTGCTTTCAGGAAATGAATTGGCTGTTGTACTGAATTGATGGGAGTGGAACAATCTGGTTCTTGTTTGAGAGGTTGTCTAAAATTAGTGGGTTGGTTGAAAGAAGAGGTTGAGCTGTAGTTTAAAGAGTCCTTTACCACAGTCTTTTTAAGCATGGATATTAATGTAACTATTAAACATTGGGTGGGAGGATTTTTGTCATTAAACCAGTACTTTTACAAAACTCAGCATTTTCCAGGGGAAAAAATGTCATCACATAAAAATGTGTTGTGAGAGTTCCTAAAGATTTGTCATGAAAAGCAACATGACGTAAAATAGTCATCTGAGAAAACACATTCTTTGAGGCAACATAAAAGTTGTTTTCTTTCCAAGGAAACATGTTACTGTCAATGGGGTGTTCATTTAGTATCAGTGGTATGTCAATGGAGTGTTCATTTAGTATCAGTGGTGTGTCAATGGGATGTTCGTTTAGTATCAGTGGTGTGTCAATGGGGTGTTTATTTAGTATCAGTGGTGTGTCAATGGGGTGTTCATTTAGTATCAGTGGTGTGTCAATGGGGTGTTTATTCAGATACATCAGAAACATCAAAAGTAGTTCAAGTATGCAAGAATTTGGTCTCTTTTCTAGGTAACCTTTATGAAACTTAAAATTCTCTTTACTTTAGCATGTATTTGTCAAAATCAATTTCTTAACATAGACTCTTTTCTCATTGATGATTTTGGACCTATTGCAAAGGAACACAAGTCTCACAGTGTTAGGCGCTGTAAAAGATAATTATTCTTTATTTGTCAACTAAACACATATGTCTTGCCATGGAAGCAGCTATCTTTTGCATTTGCATTCTGGGAATCGATCTGTGTTGTCATGAACATGACTGATTGCCTGAATGTTTCATAATGTATGAAATAATGAAACTTTTAAATAATGTTAACTAATTTACTTTCAGTGTTTGGATGAGTCTGTTGCTAGGCATCAGGGTTTGAAAGATGACTATCATATACCAGCATTTGCTCATTTCGAGCTAGCCTCAATCTACATGAAGGATCCACAGGTATGCATTTGTAGTCATATTTTAAAGATTTGTAATGAATGTTGTTAAGTGAAGCATAACACAGACTTCCTACTGCATGTTGTTTGTTGATCCATAAGGTCGGTAAAACTGATGGTATACCCATTGCTCATTGTGCCATCTAAGTCATCCCTTTATTGTCTGAATATTACATTATAGATTGGTAAGTCTATGCCCCTTTATGGTCTGAATATTACATTATAGATTGGTAAGACTATGCCCCTTTATTGTCTGAATATTACATTATAGATTGGTAAGACTATGCCCCTTTATTGTCTGAATACTACAGATAGGGTAAGAGCTTTTACAGAATGCTAGTATTTTGTCCTCAAGTCACTTTTTTCATGACTTTAAAATATTGTACACTGTAGAAACACATTGGCATCTATGAAAGTTAGCAAAAAATGTACATATGTGATGTTTTATTGAGTTTGTTCAATTAAAGATGTCTTCTTTCTGACTGAAGAGACAACATAGAGTTGATGTTGGAGTTTGATACTCGAAAAGAAAATTTCAAAGGAAACATTTCACACAGAATACACAATTTTTGCACCTGTAAGTTGGGCAAATATTCTTCTGGAGCCCTAAAAGGAAAATCAAAATAATTTTCGAAACATTCCACCTCATATGAGGGTGAGGATACTAATTTACTGGACTATTCTGATCCTGCTATGGAGAGAACTGAAATTAGCTCCAAGTCGGCAATTAAGGTGATATATAGAATCTTGCCACCTTAGGAATGCCATCATCTTTCTGCATTTAGTACCTCCTGTAAGTCATGGCAAGATGGAGGCACCAGGAACAACATCCAAGGTCAGAAATGTTTTCCAAGGTATGTACTTTGCATGGAGATCAGCACAGTATGGTACCCACACCAAGTATGAAGTATGAACTGTGTATGGAGATCAACACAGTATGGTATCCACACCAAGCTTGTATTAAGATGTATGAACTGTGTATGGAGATCAACACAGTATGGTATCCACACCATGCTTGTATTAAGGTGTATGAGCTGTGTATGGAGATCAACACAGTATGGTATCCACAAACTGTACCAAAGCTGCGACTTATCCATGCCACTGTATGGGGCGGAGTGCTGATGTATGAAAGAGTGAGATACTGCCAAAGCTCTCATTCTTCCACACCACTAGCCTTCCACACCACTGGCCTTTACTAGCCTTCCACACCACTAGCCTTCCACACCACTGGCCTTTACTAGCCTTCCACACCAGCCTTCCACACCACTGGCCTTTACTAGCCTTCCACACTAGCCTTCCACACCACTAGCCTTCATAGAATACTGCATATCTTTTGGTAGAGGACAATTTCCAACCGTGACGTGCTTGAAGCTTAATGGGGCAGTAAGTAAGTAAAGTCAGTCTTTTGGCAGAGGACGATTTCCAACCATGACCTGCTTGAAGCTTAATGAGGCAGTAAGTAAGCAAGTCAAGTCAATCTTTTGGCAGAGGACAATTTCCAACCATGACGTGCTTGAAGCTTAATGGAACAGTAAGTAAGCAAGTCAAGTCAATCTTTTGGCAGAGGACAGTTTCCAACCATGACGTGCTTGAAGCTTAATGGGGCAGTAAGTAAGCAAGTCAAGTCAATCTTTTGGCAGACAACAATTTCCAACCATGACCTGCTTGAAGCTTAATGGAGCAGTAAGTAAGCAAGTCAAGTCAATCTTTTGGCAGAGGACAGTTTCCAACCATGACATGCTTGAAGCTTGATGGAGCAGTAAGTAAGCAAGTCAAGTCAATCTTTTGGCAGAGGACAATTTCCAACCATGACGTGCTTGAAGCTTAATGGGGCAGTAAGTAAGTAAAGTCAATCTTTTGGCAGAGGACGATTTCCAACCATGACGTGCTTGAAGCTTAATGGGGCAGTAAGTAAGTAAAGTCAATCTTTTGGCAGAGGACGATTTCCAACCATGACGTGCTTGAAGCTTAATGGGGCAGTAAGTAAGTAAAGTCAATCTTTTGGCAGAGGACAGTTTCCAACCATGACGTGCTTGAAGCTTAATGGGGCAGTAAGTAAGTAAAGTCAATCTTTTGGCAGAGGACGATTTCCAACCATGACCTGCTTGAAGCTTAATGGGGCAGTAAGTAAGTAAAGTCAATCTTTTGGCAGAGGACGATTTCCAACCATGACCTGCTTGAAGCTTAATGGTGCAGTAAGTAAGTAAAGTCGTCAATCTTTTGGCAGAGGACGATTTCCAACCATGACCTGCTTGAAGCTTAATGGGGCAGTAAGTAAGTAAAGTCAATCTTTTGGCAGAGGACAGTTTCCAACCATGACGTGCTTGAAGCTTAATGGGGCAGTAAGTAAGTAAAGTCAATCTTTTGGCAGAGGACGATTTCCAACCATGACCTGCTTGAAGCTTAATGGGGCAGTAAGTAAGTAAAGTCAATCTTTTGGCAGAGGACGATTTCCAACCATGACCTGCTTGAAGCTTAATGGTGCAGTAAGTAAGTAAAGTCGTCAATCTTTTGGCAGAGGACGATTTCCAACCATGACCTGCTTGAAGCTTAATGGGGCAGTAAGTAAGTAAAGTCAATCTTTTGGCAGAGGACGATTTCCAACCATGACCTGCTTGAAGCTTAATGGGGCAGTAAGTAAGTAAAGTCAATCTTTTGGCAGAGGACGATTTCCAACCATGACCTGCTTGAAGCTTAATGGGGCAGTAAGTAAGTAAAGTCGTCAATCTTTTGGCAGAGGACGATTTCCAACCATGACCTGCTTGAAGCTTAATGGGGCAGTAAGTAAGTAAGTAAAGTCAAGGTATTAGTGGATGCTGAAGATGACAAAAGCATCTGTCCTTCCAAACTTTGCCTGAATTGTTGAAAATTGCAAAAATTAGCGGACATATCATGCAAGGAATTCATGATCACAGTAATTCTAGAGCCTTTTTGCTCAGTTACCTGCTACATTTTCACTATACTGGTACAAATCACTTTCTGATGTCCACTATATGGAGTTAATGAGTTTGGAATTAGGATAAGATAGAACAGCAGTTAATAAGTCCTCACCATTCTTCTACAAAGAGGATAGACAGGTATTTAATGCTACATCCAAGATGACAAAGTTTCTCATCCCCTAAGCCTCCCATTAGCCATCAGTGACTTTTCATTCCCCCAACCTACCACTCTGGTGGCCTAAGTGGTTGGAGCATCTGCCTTGGATGCAGTAGGTCACAGGTTCAAATCACAGCCAAGTCACACTAAAGACTTATAAAAAATGATGCCAGCAGCTGCCTCACTTGGCTCTCAGCATTAAGAGGTTAGTGTTCAGATTGATCAGCCTTTGTATCACAATAATGTGACTGGGTGAGACATGATATCACATGTCTGTGGCATGATGCCCCAGTGCTAGACATCACTATAAACTGCCTCACTGCAGACATCTTAGCATTATGACTGAATATTGTTAAAGGTATGTTAAAAATCCAAATCACACACACATATATACACACACAGACACACACACCCATTCCTTCCACTTGCTGTCAGCCCTCTGGTGTGCACCACTCAGCTCCTCTTTCATCATACTTGGATGGAGTTAGTCTCCAAAGACATTTCAAAGGGGATGAACATTTAATTCAAGCATCACCCTCTCTTTTGTTATCCCATTTAATGCCAGAGTCTCCAAGCAACCCAATGCAGGTTGACATTCTGCAGGAGATAGAGCTATGATTTTACAGTGGGTGGTGAAGGTAGTCACAAAAACACACTCCCAAGGCTTCTATCACAGGCTGGTCATTGACCAGAGCAATTGAAATTTATTAGTCCCTCAGAATTTAAGATGGAGACTGCAAGATCAACCCATCTGTCTGTGCATTGCATTGAATATGTGATCAGTCTTGACCTGCCCAACAAATATTTTTATATTCCCATTCACTGGTACCTTGCAAATGCCTTCACTTTAAACAAATTGGGGTGGTTGACCAATTTTGTAACCTTCCGTTTGGTTTCAATCTCATTCCTTTGCTTCTTTACTAAACATTGGACTATGTCATCTCCTACTACCAGATAGTCTCCTCCACAGCAACAACAGCATACCTGGATGACATACTGCAAAAACGTTTGGCAAGTTTAGTTTTGGTCCAAGATATGAACAGCTTATTTTACCTCATTCACATTCTCAAAATATTGCTTCCAGAAGAAACTAGTTCAGTTGGGGAAAGATGAATAATTAAGTGAAACTTTCCCAGTTGAAACTGAAATAATAGGACATACAGTATTTATTACTCCCTCTACTACAGTCTTTCTTAGAAACTTGTACACCTCTTTCCATAAGAATACCTATTTGGAACTGGTAGAATCAAGTGGGTAACCTTGAAAGTGGTGGAATGTTTCTGAAGTGAAGCCAGTAGCCCTTCTATATTGCTGAAAGATACAGTATACATGACATCTGACCAAGCCTTTGAAAAAGGGCCAGTATGGCACCAACTGGGATGTTGACAAGACAAGAAGTTGGCAGGATAGGGTGCAACTCCTTAGGGTTGACTGCCTCAATCCTTAGGAAATGGGAAGGAAGCTGCAGACTTCCTCACAAGGTCCCGCAAACCACTTTATCAAGCCTTTTTTTCAAAGGCTTGGTCAGATGTCATGTATAATGTATCTTTTAGCAATATAGGAGGGTTACTGGCTTCACTTAGAAACATTCCACCACTTTCAAGGATACCCACTTGATTCTACCAGTTTCAACTGGTATTCTTATGGAAAGAGGTGTACAACTGATGGGGAGAAAAGAATCTTAAGCTGTGTCTGACAGTTCTGCTTGGGCCACTACTAAGCAGCCAGTGGCCAGTGTTGCTGATCCCACAAGTATCGTAGGGACACTGTAGGGATTATCACTCTGAATAATGTCTCCACTTTAAATGTGGTGGCCCTCAAAAGGATTTTGTTATGTTTCAGCAAGTCTTTGGATGTCACCAATTCTGCATTTTCTAGCTCCACATGAGACATAGCTGCTTCATGGTTTCGAAGGACAGACATCAGTAGTAGTCTTCCTTAGATGTCCAGAGGCACTCTTTCCCTTTCTTTGCTTGGAAGTCTTGAACCTCTTTACTTGGCATCCTTCTTTGGAGATCACATTCCAGGCAAGAGAAACATTCTGGCAGACAGCTAGTTCTAATAGAAATGAGCAGTCTTCACTGAATGGTCACTGTACCAGGCAGGAGCATAGACACTTTTCCAACTGGGGGAAAGCCAGTGGTAGAATGGCACATAAATGGTTGAAAAACAGACGCCCTCTGCATGTCTTCCATTCAGCTGGATGTGGGATTGACTATGCCCACACCATCCCACCCTTTAGAACAATTCCATGAGTTCTTCAGAGTCAGGACCTGCTTTACATGGCTTTTTATGATCTCCTTGACCTGTTCTTAGACATTTTCAAGGGAATTACCACTGAGGAATGATTTACAGTTTGACTACAGAGGGTCTCTTTTGCGTAACAGTCCACAGATTCTCTACCGTTATGCCTTGCTCATAACAAGGCTCATTTGTCCTCAAGGAAAAGACCGTGTGGTTTCTGCTATTAAGGGCTATAGAGCAGCCCTCTCCAGTACACATAGTTCTCTATGGATTTCACTATAAGTTCAGACTTTCATCATTCAGAACTGATCATGCATGTCAAACTTCAGAGACCGGTCTCATTCTTTAATATCTCAGTGGAACCTCGGATGTGTTTTTTGGTCATTATCTAAACCACCTTAAAAACTTTTGAGTGAAGCTTAATTCAGGTATCCTATAATCAGAGAGGAATGAAATTCATGCCATGCTTGTGGAAAAGGGTTTATATTTCACTGATATGATTCGGTTTCTTTTCTTTTTCAGCATGGTTTTCTGGCCATGATCAGCTACTTTCAGGAGCCCCTGATCTTTATTGAGATCTCCAGTCTCAGTTTTATCTGTGCTGCAGATGATAAAAATAGATTCCTTTGCTGAGTTGGAGCTTTACATTTGTATTCGGTGGCTTAAGTGTTTTGAGTGTCTGCCTCAGATGCGGGAGGTCATGGTTCAAACCACGACAGAGTCATACCAGAGACTCATAAAAATGGTACTAGTGCTCAACATTATGATGTTAGTATTAGGACTGGTCGGCCAGGTGTCAGGACAATGTGATTGGATGGGACATGATGCTGCATGTCTGTAGCATAATTCCCATTGCTAAACATCAAGTCAGAAGAGAAAGAATGGGTTGGAAATATCTTTTTCTCCCTTTCAAAGGAGGATTGTAATATCAAGAGTGCTTATCAGTCTCTCACTGAGAGAAGTCTTACCTTCATGAGAATTAAGCCCTTTAAGTTAGAACTTGCTGTGTCTTGGGTCTTTCTTTATCCATCTTCTTTGGCTGGTGTCACGAAAGCTGCATTATAGCGATTTCAATCACCATTTGTTCATTCCACCCTCATTGACAGTCACACTAATGCAGAGAAATTACACATTAGGCCCAATTGTGTCAGCCCAACAAGTTATCAAGCCATCCTCCAATTGGACAACAATGGTAAGTGCACATTGACATCTTTTGGTTGTCAGCCTTCCACCAGGCTGGCAAAGTCACCAATAGCAGGGGGTAAAACTAATTTTAATTATGTAATACTTGCCTTCTGTTATCATCAAAGTTCCATCCTCCCTCCCTGTTCTGATGCCCTTTCACTCTTGATTCAAATCAAAGAAGAATGATATTCCAGGTAATTACTAATGCATGCAGCAGTCATACTGGCACTTATTCCAAGGTTAAAGGCCTGTGTCTTCTCTACAGTAAAATCTAGTGTCTGGGGGCAGACAATAATAATGGCTTCTAAAGCCCAATCACAAGAACAATGATGTGAATGAAAAATAAAATATAGTTCTCTGGTATGTATCAACTGATCATAGTACCACTACTTGTATATATATTTTTTGATTTGTTTTGAATTTTATGCCCAGCACAAGGGCAACTTTTTGATATGATCACTTTAGTAGGAATTTATTTTCTGCATGATGTTTACAGTGTCTGCTGGAGACTACTAAATGCTTCCAGAGTGAGCTATGTAATCATTCATTACATTCTCATTTTTTTATTTAATTTATCTGGTCTCCTGATTTTTCCATCATTTATAAATTTTGAAGGGACATATGGGAAACTCTGGTTATGTAGTCATCTAAGTCAGACACTTTCTTAGTTTTATTACTGCTTCATAGTAAATCACTATGTATTTTACTGGAATAATGTGCCATTGGTGTTTTCAAAATATTTCTGACACAAGACAGCAGTATTAACAAAACAAGACTTCTTTCATCAGAAAGGAAGCTCACATAAAATGATTGGCAAACAGTATCCTTTTGTTGAGTCTGCATTAGTGGGGAGCAAGACACATCAGTCACTTTTCTTTTGGCATCTTTGTTGTCAACATTTAAAGCTTTGGGTACAGTTTTCTGTCATATTTGGCATGAACCATTGTCAAGCATTGGGTAAAGTTTTCCGTTGTAATTGGGATGAATTACCATCAAGCTTTGGATACAGTTTTCTGTTGTAATTGGCATGAATTACCATCAAGCTTTGGGTACAGTTTCCTGTTGTACTTGGCGTGAATCATTATCAAGCATTCGGTAAAGTTTTCTGTTGTAATTGGCATGAATTACCATCAAGCTTTGGATGCAGTTTTCTGTCATACTTGGCTTGAATCATTATCGAGCATTGGCTAAAGTTTTCTGTTGTAAATTGGCATGAATTACCATCAAGCTTTGGGTACAGTTTTCTGTCATACTTGGCATGAATCATTATCAAGCATTGTATAGGTTTCTGTCATACTTTGCATGAATCATTATCAAGCAGTGGGAAAAGTTTTCTGTTGTACTTGGCATGAATCATTATCGAGCATTGGGTAAAGTTTTCTGTTGTACATGGCATGAATCATTGTGAAGCATTGGGTACAGTTTTCTGTCATACTTGGCATGAATCATTATCGAGCATTGGGTAAAGTTTTCTGTTGTAATTGGCATGAATCATTATCAAGCATTGGGTACAGTTTTCTGTTGTACTTGGCATGAATCATTATCAAGCATTGGGTACAGTTTTCTGTCATACTTTGCATGAATCATTATCAAGCATTGGGTACAGTTTTCTGTTGTACTTGGCATGAATCATTATCAAGCATTGGGTAAAGTTTTCAGTTGTAATTGGCATGAATTACCATCAAGCTTTGGGTACAGTTTTCTGTCATACTTGGCTTGAATCATTATCAAGCATTGTATTGGTTTCTGTCATACTTTGCATGAATCATTATCAAGCATTGGGCATAAGTTTTCTGTTGTAATTGGAATGAATCATTATCAAGCATTGGGTAAAGTTTTGTGTTGTACTTGGCGTGAATCATTATCGAACATTGGGTAAAGTTTTCTGTTGTAATTGGCATGAATCATTATCAAGCATTGGGTAAAGTTTTCTGTTGTAATTGGCACGAATCGTTATCAAGCATTGGGTACAGTTTTCTGTTGTACTTGGCATGAATCATTATCAAGCATTGGGTAAAGTTTTCTATTTTAATTGGCATGAATTACCATCAAGCTTTGGGTACAGTATCCTGTTGTACTTGGCTTGAATCATTATCAAGCATTGGGTACAGTTTCCTGTTGTAATTGGTATGAATCATTATCAAGCATTGGGTACAGTTTTCTGTTGTAATTGGCATGAATCATTATCAAGCATTGGGTACAGTTTTCTGTTGTAATTGGCATGAATCATTATCAAGCATTGGGTACAGTTTTCTGTTGTAATTGGCATGAATCATTATCAAGCATTGGGTACAGTTTTCTGTTGTAATTGGCATGAAGCAGTGGGTACAGTTTTCTGTTATAATTGGCATGAATCATTATCAAGCAGTGGGTACAGTTTTCTGTTGTACTTGGCATGAATCATTATCAAGCATTGGGTACAGTTTTCTGTTGTACTTGGCATGAATCATCATCAAGCATTGGGTACAGTTTTCTGTTGTAATTGGCATGAATCATTATCAAGCATTGGGTACAGTTTTCTGTTGTAATTGGCATGAATCATTATCAAGCAGTGGGTACAGTTTTCTGTTGTAATTGGCATGAATCATTATCAAGCAGTGGGTACAGTTTTCTGTTGTACTTGGCATGAATCATTATCAAGCATTGGGTACAGTTTTGTGTTGTACTTGGCATGAATCATTATCAGTTTTCTGTTGTAATTGGCATGAATCATTATCAAGCACTGGGTACAGTTTTCTGTTGTAATTGGCATGAATCATTATCAAGCATTGGGTACAGTTTTCTGTTGTAATTGGCATGAATCATTATCAAGCATTGGGTACAGTTTCCTGTTGTAATTGGCATGAATCATTATCAAGCATTGGGTACAGTTTTCTGTTGTAATTGGCATGAATCATTATCAAGCATTGGGTACAGTTTTCTGTTGTAATTGGCATGAATCATTATCAAGCATTGGGTACAGTTTTCTGTTGTAATTGGCATGAATCATTATCAAGCATTGGGTACAGTTTTCTGTTGTAATTGGCATGAATCATTATCAAGCATTGGGTACAGTTTTCTGTTGTAATTGGCATGAATCATTATCAAGCAGTGGGTACAGTTTTCTGTTGTACTTGGCATGAATCATTATCAAGCATTGGGTACAGTTTTCTGTTGTACTTGGCATGAATCATTATAAAGCATTGGGTAAAGTTTTCTGTTGTACTGGGCATAAATCATTACCAAGCAGCAAGACAGTTTTCAGTTGTACTGGGCATGAATCAATATCAAGCATTGGGTAAAGTTTTCTGTTGTAATTTGTATGAATTACCATCAAGCTTTGGGTACAGTTTCCTGTTGTACTTGGCTTGAATCATTATCAAACATTGAGTAAAGTTTTCTGTTGTAATTGGCATTAATCATTATCAAGCAGTGGGTACAGTTTTCTGTTGTACTTGGCATGAATCATTATCAAGCATTGGGTAAAGTTTTCTGTTGTACTGGGCATGAATCATTACCAAGCAGCGGGACAGTTTTCAGTTGTACTGGGCATGAATCAGTATCAAGCATTGGGTAATGCCATGCTAATGTCTTACATTGGCCATAATGCATGTTACAATGCCATGCTTATGTCTTACATTGGCCATAATGCATGCTAAATTGCCATGGTAATGTCTTCCATTAGCCATAATGCATACTACAATGCCATGCTAATGTCTTACATTGGCCATAATGCATGCTAAATTGCCATGCTAATGTCTTACATTGGCCATAATGCATGCTAAATTGCCATGCTAATGTGAGCAGGTAAGGTCAGAGTTAATTTTAATGGCACTGAAGTTGCAGTTTTCTTTACATGCACACACATCCAGCTGAACAGTTTTCCATTTCATTGGGTGGGCCCTAGGTGGTCAAGTGGTCTAAGGTGCTTGCTTTTGTAGACCACTGAGTTTGAAGTCAGTCCACACGGGTTTGAGTCCCAGCTTAGGTAATGTGTATATGTGAGAATGCTTACCAGTAGCTTCCCATGGATGCTACCAAATATACTGGCTGCAATTTTTAGCCTGTCACTGAGTTTTAAAATATGATTGGGTCATTCAAAATCAAGGCTATCGTGCCAGTCTATAACAACCATATTGGACTGTGCGAAATCTCATGTTTGTCATGTCAAAAAGGTAAGCAGAAGATTCAGAATTTTATCTAGCAAAGAAAAGAAAACATAACTGGAAGGACAATTATGCCTCATGTTTAAATTTTTGAAACCATCTTGTGAAGAAGAACAATTGCAATTTGCAAATTGTGTATTTGTGATTTCACTGTTGGGCATGGAGGCACCCATGGCAAAATATGGCATAAAAAGGTAATAAACATCAGTATGTTGCTTCATCATCAACAGCACAGCCTGAACTTGCATTGTTTATAAATAGAGAGAGAGAGAACCTTGATGTAATTCGATTGAAGTTCATTTTGTTAAATTTCTTTTAGAAAGGAACCTTCCTCTTTCAGTTGCTTGTGATGCTGGTGAATTATTTCGCACACTTTTTACAGGCATTAAAATTGCAAAGGATTACTCATGTACTTGAATGAAAACAGTCATCTGAGTTATAAGTGATCTGTAAAGGCAGTCACCTTAGACCTCTACACTACCCTGGGATCCTTTGTTAAAAAAAGTGAAAATGTTAAACTGAAAAACAAAGTTTGTACTTGCACTAATTAGTTACTAAAGAAGAACTGTGTATACATGCCATCATAAAGATTAATGTGTTCTTTTCTTTACAGACTGTTCCCAAAGCCAAATCACTTCTGCAGAAAATAAAGGTAGGTTTAGTATCACAGGTATATATTCTGGATATTAAATAATCATTGTAAAATATGTGTGAGAATTGGGTGTCTTGATATTAGATAATTGTTGTAGAATATTGGTGAGAATTGGGTGTCTGGATATTAGATAATTGTTGTAGATATGTCAGAATTGGGTGTCTGAATATTAGATAATCAGTGTAGAACGTGTGAGAATTGGGTGTCTGGATATTAGATAATCATTGTAGAATATGTGTGAGAATTGGGTGTCTGGATATTAGATAATCATTGTAGAATATGTGTGAGAATTGGGTGTCTGGATATTAGATAATCATTGTAGAGTATGTGTGAGAATTGGGTGTCTGGATATTAGATAATCATTGTAGAGTATGTGTGAGAATTGGATGTCTGGATACTAGATAATCATTTGAGGTGAAATGATGCTTGTGTGCTGCATATCGATACAATTCACACTACACAGCCTGGGATATGATACATATCAATACACATATGAACTTGATGGTTTTTCCATCTTTGGAAGTTAGTGGTGCCTCTTTGTATATGTTGTTGACGTACTGGTTGTATTTCCAGTATGCATATTACAGATAGAGATATAGTTATCATATATTTAAATGTGATTCTTGTCCGTCACCATAACAAAACACCATGTGCATTTTAAAATGAGTTAGGAAACCCTTTCATGTTTTCTTATACAACAAAAATTACATCTCAATACATGCTAAAGTGAAGACCACAGACCCTTGGTCAACTAGTCTTATTGTTTCATTATAGTCATACAAACATAAAATATAAAAACCTTATATTTTCTATTGTAAATGTGAAAGTCATGGACTCCATTAAATTGATTCATATATATATACATGTACTATCTTTTAAGTGTTTGCTCTGTTTTGACTTAGATAAAATTAACATTTCGTTGCAAATCTGTTCAACGATATACCCCTCTATTATCTTTATTGGCAAGTTCAAATAACAAGTAATGCATATGATCGCTTGTCCTTATAACAAATTCTGTATGGACAATGGCTTCAATAGCACATTGACAGATTTTCATTTCCCCAAAGAGAGTCTCATTTCCCTACTGGCAGCTTCGCTGATTTGACCTCTTCTGTCGATTCTTGCACTCAATCTGGTTTCAGCTGGATTAAGCAAAGCGCTAAGCATGTTTAATTACCATGTAAATAACACTGCATAGCCATGTCTGCAGCATGATGCCCCAGTGCTTGATATCACTATAAACTGTCACACTGCAGACATTGTAGTGATATGACAGAAAAATGGTTAAAGCTATGTTAAAAATCCAAATGACACACACACATTTATCCTCAGTCTGCAACAGAGCACCCTACTGATAGCAGATTTAAGTTCACTTTGACATCTACAAGCCATCAGCTTCCCATTCTATTACTGCTATTCAGAGGGGGGCTTATACTCATTTTAATTATGTAATATTTGTTCATCCATCTGTTACCAATTTGGTTTCACACAAAATCTCAAGTTGTCCATCATCTTCAGGTAACAAATTATGTGGATGGATGACACATAGGGTAAGAAATTAAAGCTATCAATTTTAGACTCAAAAGCTCAGATGTCAAAGTCACTGTCTGAAGGAAGGAATCAGTTTCTGCACAATAATAATATTCTCCACAATTTACAGTTACCAAATATTGCAGATAGCTTGCATTTAGGATATATAAATACAAGAATAAAAATGGCACAGTAACTGGAGTTCTTTATTCTGTATGGTTACCAGACTTTGTGGATGGTTTACACTTGATGTAAGAAGGAACCCTATTGATTTTAGAGTAAAATGGTCAAGGTCATTGTGACTAAAAGAATAAAATGGTTTCCACACAACAACACTGGTTCTGCATCATTGAAATGGCCCAAACTTTGAGAATAGCTTGTACTTGGATATGCAAGAAGCTTATCGATTTTGGGGTCAAAAGCACAAGCAAAAAGCTGACTTTGAAAGAAGCGAAATGGTTTCAGCACAAAAATTTAGGTTATTAAGTGGTAGAGGACTATTAAACATGGGGCAGGCAGGCAATGTTCAATTCGTGGTTCTCTTGTTTATTCCCCTAAATGGAAGAGCTAATATTCACCTTGGACAAGTACTAGTACCACAAAAAGAGATAGCAAAGCCATGTAATAATAGCAGTATTAAATTCTGCCATAATTAACGTTAGTTTTAACTGCCCCAACACTACATTCTCTATGACAATTAAGTATGAAGCTATGAGAACCATGCCTGTTTAAATAGGTCAGATTACAGTTACAAGTTACAGGCAGATATCACAGTATTGAGAAAAGTTGAATTTTTCCAGTAGATTCAAGGAGAGAAAAAAAATTATACAAAAAATGATGCCCAAATAGTTCTGTTCAATTTGGTTGATTTAATATACTACTATTTGGTAATGTTTTACACATAATGGTAATTAATTACTGGATCTGTTTTAATCTTAATGTTACTCTTACAATGTATCCACTGACTTACATGATTGTAACACATTAACATGATTGCATATAAAATATTTCTTAATTTATAAATTTTTAGTGAAGACTAAAATAAAAACAATTAAATTATTTGTCTAAAAGAAAAGAAATTAGGATTTATAAATGGTAAAATGAATGTTTACACAATATAAAATGAATGGTGGACAGGTGGACCATATGCACATCTAGCTGGATTGACAGGTGAACTGTATATATGATATTAAGCATACGAAGAACTAATAGAGAGGTAGTGTCAAACTCTTTAATCAACTATTTATCATTATAAAACAGTACATAAGCATACATCTTTGGCATTCCTTGGGTCTCACCCTCCGCTGCATGAGGTTAGTTGTGGTTAGATGGTAGAGAAGCATGCAGTGACTATGAGGCGGAATCGCCAGTCTGACCGATGTCAGGGCCAGATGACCAACATGCCCTATCTATGAATCAGAATTGCCAGTATGACTGATGTCCAGGCAGAATTGCCGCTGTATTGAGGCAGAATCGCCACAACTTGTTATGTCAGTAAGTTGAGTGGATTGGGGACAGAATGCCCAAACAACGCTGCATGCCGAGAATGGAACTGCAGTAGTATGCAGTGGAGAGCCCCAAGGAACAGATAGATATGGACAAGAAGTACCCGCAGTTTTGTTAAATTAAGCATGAAAAGCATAATCAGTATAAGCAGTTATGTATGTAAAATGAACCATTGCCATACTAAGAATTATACAGCTGTGAATCATCCTAAACGGATAATACTGCAAGAACCCGTGCCAAGGTATGACTATTCTGTGGTCCATGCCTGCACAGTGTTATAGTGATACCAAGACTAAAGTCACATTATATCTAGAGTGGAGTTGTAAGCAAGTCTGTGATGCAAGAATCTGTAGGAAAGTCATATATGATGAAACTAAGACAACTATAAATAATAAAAAAATGTACGTTCAGCACTGCATTGTTCACGGCTTGTTCCCCATTGGGGGCTGATGTATAAATAAAGTAAAGTTTCCACAAACTGCCACAAAATCTACTCTGCAGACATGCATACAATTCATGTAGTTCAATAATTAAGTCAGATGCATATAACAGATTGCAGTGCACATGCAGTAACTGATTAAACTAGAAACCAACTAGATACACCAAAGAACATTAGTAAACACAATGCTTAAACGCCACCATATGCCGTTTTCTCTGCCACATATGGCCCCATGTATGGGCTGCAACTACAATGGGGTAAATTTCCAGCAGGGCCATCAACAACTTGTCTGTGCCTAATACATCTAAATTATCTGGCCACGATCCTTGAAACCATCTGCCTTGGAAAAATACGCCAAATCTGAGAGTTAATGCTGCATCAGTAAAGAGCTCAAAATCTGTAGCAACAGTAATATTAGAATCCAAGAAAAAAGAAACTCCATTCCATTGAGCCTTAAAGTCACCCCACATCTTTAGATGATGATTCAATTCGGTGGTGGTTGTTGACAAGGACATTAGATAGGATGTGAACGACCGACCAGGGGCAATCACTCAACATGCATAATGTAAATGGCCCAGCAGACTCAGCTATTCCCTCTTCGTACAAGATTTCCTTTGCTGGAAAGTTTTAAGCAGTACAGCTAATCTGCTCAGCTTATCTTGTGGCAATCTAGATTCCATTTTTTCACAGTCTAGAATTATATCTAAGTATTCCATGACTGGTGACGGTCCTAAAGTCTTGTGGGAAGCAATTGGAATACATAACCTATTGAAAATCAATGTGATTAAAGCCATTGTTCTGTCAGCTGGAAAACCAGGCTCATCAATGGACAAAAAATCATCCAGTAAATGCAAAAAATGTGTTATACAATAATTATGTTGAGCTATCCACGAAATTGCTCTGGATAGTGTAGCGAAAATCTTGGGACTATTTCTACTACCAAACACTAACTTGGTGTAGAAATAATATTGTTTTCTCCACTGGACACTATACAGAGGCCACAATGTTGGGAGTATGGGAATTAGCTTGAATGCATCTGTAATATCTGTCTTACACATATTAGCACCCATTCCTAACTGTACCAGAATGTGAATAGCATCATCTATTTTTACGTAAGAGAGTGAAAAATCCTCTTTGCTGATTAAGGCATTGATACTTTCATGCTCATGTTAACTGTGAGGTGTCGACAGATATACTATAAGTCTGTACTTGCCAGAATATTTGCTTTGTACTATGCCCAAGGGGCTAATCCGGAATACAGGAAATGGTGGACTTTCAAAAGGGCCTATGAGGTAATTCTTGGAGAGCTTGTACTCAAGTAATACGTCAACTACATCGGGTTGTGATGTCGCTGATATCAAATTTTTACACACGAATGAAGAAGTAGGCTGATGAGAAATAAATGTATTAAAACCATAGCTGAGACCATTTATAAGATAATCCACAAATTCTTTATCAGGATGGTGTTGCAATTCTTCTTGCAATCTAGTGATGTTGATTGGTGTGGTTGCCTGAAAAGTGACCGCTATCTCCTGATTTAGTCATTGAGGTTTTGTAGGTGGCAGTACCTGCTTAGTCATCAGGTCACACTTGAGCTGTGAATGAGTTTTTTTGCAGGTCAAGCACACATGTGCATTACTACAGTTTGCTTGGAAACAACCATTTGTTCCATTGAAATTATTACATATTTCTTTTCCTAAGTGTAATATCCTTCTCTGACCTTGTCTGTCTACTGTAATCTGTCTATTCACTGAAGGGCCTTGTCTTGGTTGACTAATTGCTGTCTGCGGAGCAAAGTGACAGAAGTCTGAATCATGAGCAAAACTCCGGCAATGCTGACATGGAACAACCTTGTAAGCAGATAAAACATATGTTTGGAGCTTGGGATCGATTCGACTCCAGTCTACTTTTATATTCATGGAGCTGCAGTAAATGGCTGCTTTTCGCACAAATTCTTTGTGATACTCTGATGCCTTTTGTTAGGGCATGCATTTTTATCATCTCTTTTTGATAGATATCTAATTCTTGAGTTCTGGATGGGAAGATATTACACATAATTGCCTTGTACCGACTAAACGCCAGTATGAACTCACTAATAGAAAAATTCTTGGACAGCCTATGATCGCAGGCTTATGTAAAATTTGCATTTTGACCCGGAAGCTTTCCCACCAACTTCATGCCCCACTGACCCGACTAAATGGTTGTTTGCTCTTCAGTATCATTTGGCATTAGAAGTAAAGATAAGTTTATGTATTTACCTGCGATGATCTCCTTTCGCAGTTGTACGCTGACAGGGTCAATATCCGGAAGTGTAGAGATAGGCACGGCCATGGTCAGAAAAATTGGCGACAGCCACAGCGTTACCAGACCTGGTTTCCATGGCCAACATCGCTGTTGCGAGGTTATGAGACTGTGTCTCAGTACAAGGATATCCCGTATGGTTGGACATACTTAACTGGGCTTGCATTTTTATCACTGCTGCTTGGAGAGATAATACTGCCTCCATTATAACGGTATCCTTCACATGACACTGATGTATTTGTTGTTGTGGTTGATTAATTCCTCCAGTGCTAAGAGCACCACCTTGTTGTGGTTGATTATTCCCGCTGATGCTAGGACATCGCCTACCAGGGACGTAGAACAAAGTATTCCTATTGCTTGCGGCTGCGCACTACGCTGACTGGTTCTCGATGCTGTTCGATTGGATGAAAGTAAGGGATTAGCTGCATCGTTAGATTGCTGCAGGTTCGCCGTGGCTGGCAGAAATACTGATCCCAGTCTCGTCCAGGTTAGTGGGCGAGTCTGAGGATACTGACGTCATCCCGAGCTGCTGCAAACCCTCCCTTCATGGGGAGTCCGAATCCAGGGTTTCAGCGTGGACATTATTCAAGTATTGTGACAGTTTATAATTTTGAGCAGAAACCATGTCCACTACCATATCTCATTAAACAATACATCTGAGAGTCGGCATGTATTAGTAAAGTCATTGGCATTGTGCAACAAAACAAACTTGTTATCCCCGAAGCAATTGCCACAGATTAAGCATATGGTAGCTATTGTACAACACTCTACCGCTAACAAACCACTTTGCTTTACAAACAACTAAACAACAGTAGTATATAAAGTGTGGCTGCCGATTACTTCTAAAACACCTGTGAAAGAAATCCCACAAATTATATTGTTTTACAGTTATTCACGCTGACTTGTACGTTGCCCTGTTATTTACCCTTCCTAAGCATGCGCGCAACTAACCCCTATGGAGCCTCTTGCTATTGTTCCTTTAAGATTATCGTACTTGTATTTCTACTCTTGATCAAAATGTTTGTCATATATACCTTCATTATCGTAATTCTTATATTTTTTTTACTTAGATTCTTTTTATATTTACACTGAAATAAGCTAGTGTGCATTTGTACAATACCGTAGAGTTTAATGATTACTGATTAGCTGAGGGTTAAATACTTGACTGGAGATTACAAATATGGCAGTTCTTTTGGAAAATACACGTACCACCTTGGCTCAAATAACACGTATGGCTGCATTTTCTGGTCGACGGACATCTGTCAAATAGACGTCAAGTACGTTAAAACATGTTTTTCATTCATTATCCTACCACTTAAGTTAGAAAAAAAATATTTGTTTCACTTCATGACAGCACAAATCTTATAAGCCATGTGGCATCATTAGGCATGTGATCTCATCTTCGGTGATTGACAGAAAGAATAAATACTGGAAATTGAGGGAAAAAAGTGTTAAAAATTTCAGACTTGGACCTTGGCCTGCAGATAAGCTGACCCCCCCTTCTTCCAGGCCTAATTTTTTTCCAAAATTTTTCGGCTTATACGCGAGTATATACGGTATATGGTTTAATTGGACATCTTAATGCTATTATATGTGTGTATAGAGTTTGTATGTATATGGTTTAATTGGACATCTTAATGCCATTAGAAGTATATATAGGGTTTAAATGGACAGCTTAGTGCTATTATATGTATGTATAGGTTTTAAATGGACATTTTAATGCCATTGTATGTATGTATAGGACCGCTCTGGTGGCCCAGTGGTTAGAACATCCACCTTGGATGCAGGAGGTCATGGGTTAGATCCATGGCTGAGTCGTACCAAAGACTTACAAAATTGGTACTAACAGCTGCCTCGCTTGGCGCTCAGCATTAAGAGGTTAGTGTTAGGACTGGTCGGCCTGGTGTCAGGATAATGTGACTGGGTGGGAACATCATGCTACATGTCTGTGGCATGATGCTCCAGTGCTAGACATCACTTTAAACTGCCACACTGCAGACATTCTAGCGATATGACTGAAAAATTGTTAAAACTACGTTAAAAATCAAAATCACACACACACACACATATATGTATAGGGTTTAAATGGACATCTTAATGCCATTATATGTATGTATAGGGTTTAATTGGACATCTTACTGATATTATATGTATGTATAGAGTTTATATGTATAGGGTTTAAATGGACATCTTAATTCTATTATATGTATGTATGGAGTTTGTATGTATTGGGTTTAATTGGACATCTTAATGCTATTTTATGTTTGTATAGGGTTTAATTGGACATCTTAATGACATTTTATGTATGTATAAGGTTTAATTGGACATCTTAATGATATTATGTGTATGTATAGGGTTTAATTGGACATCTTAATGACATTATATGTATGTAAAGGGTTTAATTGGACATCTTATTGACATTATATGTATGTATAGGGTTTAAATGGACATCTTAATGATATATGTTTGTATAGAGTTTATATGTTTAGGGTTTAACTGGACAACTTAATGCTATTATATGTTTGTATGTATAGGGTTTAAATGGACATCTTAGTACTATTATATGTTTGTATAGAGTTTATACGTATAGGGTTTAAATGGACAACTTAATGCTACTGTATGTATGTATAGGGTTTAATTGGACATCTTAGTGCTATTATATGTATGTATAGAGTTTATATGTATACGGTTTAAATGGACATTTTAATGTTATTATATGTGTGTATAGAGTTTATATGTATAGGGTTTAATTGGACATTTTAATGCTATTATATGTGTGTATAGAGTTTATATGTATAGGGTTTAAATGGACAACTTAATGCTACTGTATGTATGTATAGGGTTTAAATGGACATCTTAATGCTATTATATGTTTGTATAGAGTTTATACGTATAGGGTTTAAATGGACAACTTAATGCTACTGTATGTAAGTATAGGGTTTAAATGGACATCTTAATGCTATTATATGTATGTATAGAGTTTATACGTATAGGGTTTAAATGGACATCTTAATGCTATTATATGTATGTATAGAGTTTATACGTATAGGGTTTAAATGGACATCTTAATGATATATGTTTGTATAGAGTTTATATGTTTAGGGTTTAACTGGACAACTTAATGCTATTATATGTTTGTATGTACAGGGTTTAAATGGACATCTTAGTACTATTATATGTTTGTATAGAGTTTATACGTATAGGGTTTAAATGGACAACTTAATGCTACTGTATGTATGTATAGGGTTTAAATGGACATCTTAGTGCTATTATATGTATGTATAGAGTTTATACGTATAGGGTTTAAATGGACAACTTAATGCTACTGTATGTATGTATAGGGTTTAATTGGACATCTTAATGCTATTATATGTTTGTATAGAGTTTGTATGTATATGGTTTAATTGGACAACTTAATGCTATTATATATTTGTATGTATAGGGTTTAAATGGACATCTTAGTGCTATTATATGTATGTATAGAGTTTATATGTATAGGGTTTAAATGGACATTTTAATGCTATTATATGTGTGTATAGAGTTTATATGTATAGGGTTTAATTGGACATTTAATGCTATTATATGTGTGTATAGAGTTTATATGTATAGGGTTTAAATGGACATTTTAATGCTATTATATGTTTGTATAGAGTTTGTATGTATAGGGTTTAATTGGACAACCTAATGCTATTATATATTTGTATGTATAGGGTTTAAATGGACATCTTAGTGCTATTATATGTATGTATAGAGTTTATATGTATAGGGTTTAAATGGACATTTTAATGCTATTATGTGTGTGTATAGAGTTTATATGTATAGGGTTTAAATGGACATTTTAATGCTATTATATGTTTGTATAGAGTTTGTATGTATAGGGTTTAATTGGACAACTTAATGCTATTATATATTTGTATGTATAGGGTTTAAATGGACATCTTAGTGCTATTATGTTTGTATAGAGTTTATATGTATAGGGTTTAAATGGACATTTTAATGCTATTATATGTTTGTATAGAGTTTGTATGTATAGGGTTTAATTGGACAACCTAATGCTATTATATATTTGTATGTATAGGGTTTAAATGGACATCTTAGTGCTATTATATGTATGTATAGAGTTTATATGTATAGGGTTTAAATGGACATTTTAATGCTATTATGTGTGTGTATAGAGTTTATATGTATAGGGTTTAAATGGACATTTTAATGCTATTATATGTTTGTATAGAGTTTGTATGTATAGGGTTTAATTGGACAACTTAATGCTATTATATATTTGTATGTATAGGGTTTAAATGGACATCTTAGTGCTATTATGTTTGTATAGAGTTTATATGTATAGGGTTTAAATGGACATTTTAATGCTATTATATGTTTGTATAGAGTTTGTATGTATAGGGTTTAATTGGACAACTTAATGCTATAGTATGTTTGTATGTATAGGGTTTAAATGGACATCTTAGTGCTATTATATGTATGTATAGAGTTTATATGTATAGGGTTTAAATGGACATTTTAATGCTATTATATGTGTGTATAGAGTTTATATGTATAGGGTTTAAATGGACATTTTAATGCTATTATATGTTTGTATAGAGTTTCTATGTATAGGGTTTAATTGGACAACTTAATGCTATTATATATTTGTATGTATAGAGTTTGTATGTATAGGGTTTAAATGGACATCTTAGTGCTATTATATGTATGTATAGAGTTTATATGTATAGGGTTTAAATGGACATTTTAATGCTATTATATGTGTGTATAGAGTTTATATGTATAGGGTTTAAATGGACATTTTAATGCTATTATATGTGTGTATAGAGTTTATATGTATAGGGTTTAAATGGACATTTTAATGCTATTATATGTGTGTATAGAGTTTGTATGTATAGGGTTTAATTGGACAACTTAATGCTATTATATATTTGTATGTATAGGGTTTAAATGGATATCTTAGTGCTATTATATGTTTGTATAGAGTTTATATGTATACGGTTTAAATGGACATTTTAATGCTATTATATGTGTGTATAGAGTTTGTATGTATAGGGTTTAATTGGACAACTTAATGCTATTATATATTTGTATGTATAGGGTTTAAATGGACATCTTAGTGCTATTATATGTTTGTATAGAGTTTATATGTATAGGGTTTAAATGGACATTTTAATGCTATTATATGTATGTATAGAGTTTGTATGCATAGGGTTTAAATGGACATCTTAATGCTATTATATGTATGTATAGAGTTTGTATGTATAGGGTTTAATTGGACATCTTAATGCTACTGTATGTATGTATAGAGTTTGTATGCATAGGGTTTAATTGGACATCTTAATGCTATTATATGTATGTATAGAGTTTGTATGCATAGGGTTTAAATGGACATCTTAATGCTATTATATGTATGTATAGAGTTTGTATGTATATGGTTTAATTGGACAACTTAATGCTACTGTATGTATGTATAAGGTTTAATTGGACATCTTAATGCTATTATATGTATGTATAAAGTTTGTATGTATAGGGTTTAATTGGACAACTTAATGCTACTGTATGTATGTATAGAGTTTGTATGTATAGGGTTTAATTGGACATCTTAATGTTATTCTATGTATGTATAGAGTTTGTATGTATAGGGTTTAATTGGACAACTTAATGCTATTATATGTATGTATAAAGTTTGTATGTATAGGGTTTAATTGGACAACTTAATGCTATTATATGTATGTATAGAGTTTGTATGTATACGGTTTAATTGGACTTCTTAATGTTATTCTACGTATGTATAGAGTTTGTATGTATAGGGTTTAATTGGACAACTTAATGCTATTATATGTATGTATAAAGTTTGTATGTATAGGGTTTAATTGGACATCTTAATGTTATTCTATGTATGTATAGAGTTTGTATGTATAGGGTTTAATTGGACATCTTAATGTTATTCTATGTATGTATAGAGTTTGTATGTATATGGTTTAATTGGACAGCTTAATGCTACTGTATGTTTGTATAGGGTTTAATTGGACATCTTAATGCTATTTTATGTATGTATAGAGTTTGTATGTATAGGGTTTAATTGGACATCTTAATGCTATTCTATGTATGTATAGAGTTTGTATGTATATGGTTTAATTGGACAACTTAATGCTACTGTATGTTTGTATAGGATTTAATTGGACAACTTAATGCTATTATATGTATGTACAGAGTTTGTATGTATAGGGTTTAATTGGACAACTTAATGCTATAGTATGTTTGTATGTATAGGGTTTAAATGGACATCTTAGTGCTATTATATGTATGTATAGAGTTTGTATGTATAGGGTTTAACTGGACATCTTAATGCTATTATATGTATGTATAGAGTTTGTATATATAGGGTTTAAATGGACATCTTAATGCTATTATATGTATGTATAGAGTTTATATGCATAGGGTTTAATTGGACATCTTAATGCTATTATATATATGTATAGAGTTTATATGCATAGGGTTTAATTGGACATCTTAATGCTATTATATGTATGTATAGAGTTTATATGCATAGGGTTTAATTGGACATCTTAATGCTATTATATATATGTATGGAGTTTATATGTATAGGGTTTAAATGGACATCTTAATGCTATTATATGTGTGTATCGGGATTAATATGACATCTTAATGCCTCAATTTCTCTTTCTCTCTGTCTCTCTCTCTTTTTCTCTGTGTGTGTGTGTGTGTGTGTGTGTGTGTGTGTGTGTGTTTGCAAGGTTTAATATTACATGAGCACAATCCTTGGAATATAGTGCCTTTTAAGTTTAGGTCTGTCAAAATGGCATACAAAGAAGAAGATAAGGCAAAATAAGATAAATTATTTTTTCCAAACTAGTCCAAGACCTCAGCTGGAACATCATGTGGCATATAACAAGGAAAATATATTTTTCCTGAGTATGCTTATAATGCCACAGATGATGACAATAATTTTGTTACTTACATAATTATAATTATCATTATAAAAACACTTTTATTTTCTGTTTTATATTTTAGGATCAATACAAAGATTATGACTTTGAGAACCGTTTAACAGTTCGAGTGAACAATGCCCTGAAAAAGCTCAAATCAAAAGCTTAAATCAGTTGGAGAACAAGGGATGTCAGAAGTGAAAACGTCTCAAATCAGGGAACAGTACTTCAGATTCTAGTGAGAGGAAACAATAAGGAAACTACTCCTTATTAGCTTATTAAGTTAATCATTTAGCAGAGACCTTATTTATGCCCCATTACTTTTAGATCACCAGATATTCAGTTTTGTTTTGCCCCTGTGTTATGAATTTTAAAAACACTTCAAATCTTGCTTGAAAATATTCTGACCAATCAAAAGGCTACACTTGTAAATTTTCATTAGGATTTCAAAGGCTAAACTAACACCTTACTCAATTGTTTTAGTAAGGTTTTATGATGGAGTCCGATGTTAGCATACAGGCTGTTACAACATGGAATTATATTGTAGATTCATCTTATTTTTGTTTCACCTGTGAAAAAGGTCATGACATAGTGTCCCTTTTCTGATAGAGTTGTTATTGGGGTAGGGATGAAAATTTAATTTTTATACTGAGTGCAGATTTTTACACTCTTCATGTATAGTCATGAAACGTGATATATATTCATCATGTATGGTATAGCATATCATGGGCACAAGGTCACACTAATCTTGGAAGGCAAATAGCATTCTTCTTTCTATACTGGAACGTTACTGGAAATTAAGTTCCTTGTTTTGGTGCTGGTACTTATTGGAAATTACCTCCCTTGTTTCAGTACTGGTACTTACTGGGAATTACCTCCCTCGTTGTTTATAAACTTTTTAGCTTACATTGTTATGTTTAAACAAAGGCTCACTTCTAGCCTTAAAGTGAAGGGTTAATAAGTATGAGTAACAAAATACAATGGGTTAATGAGTCCAGTAAAATTTCTTCATTTTGGATTTCATTTTAGTAATGTCCAATTGGTATTTGAATCAACACAGTTTTTTCTGTTTGTTATGTCACCTGTGAATGGCAAGACAGATATCACTCTTACAGAATTGCCCACATCTGCAGTCTTAAGCAGAGATGCCAACAATTCCATATTTGGATGAATTAATTAATATGAATTTTTACAGTAAATGTTCATTCTGAATTGATGAAAATTCTAGAAAATCAAACATTTGTGGGATACACTTTTAAACACAAGTTTTCTGTATGGATATAGGTAGGAAGAAAGTACTAAAGCACCAGTAAAACTGATTGCTTAATTGGTATGCAGAATATAGTTTCTGATATGAAAAGCATGAACTACTATAACAAGAAATCAGTCAAATAGACTGTAATTAGATGGACAAAATTGCTGCAGAAGTTAAGAAAAAAAGAAGAGGCAGATAATTTGTGAGGAAAACTATTGGTTATATAGTTATTGTTTTGGCAAAAAAATTTTTTGCAGTTCTGGAGGAATAGATGTCCCATTTATTTCAATGGGATCTTAATTGTTAGCAACTGAGTCATGTATAAGCTCATCGAAAGATGCAGTGTGATTGTTTAGAAGTGGGTTACTTTTAATGAACATGTCATTCCTTCTGGACAGGCTACCTAGGTGAGGAAATAGTCATGCTTGTTTTCCAGATAAGAATGCTTATGAGTTGGCATCGCTACTTAAGTCCTGTGTTAAGGTTTTGAAAGTCTCATGCATCATAATTATTCAGCTGAAACTTTGAAAAAATCCAAATTAATACCCATCTGTGCTAGGAGTACCTGTCTTGCCTGCATAAGCAAAATCTTGTTGCATTTTTATGATCAATTCAAAGGTGAATTTTTAATCTTAAGGTGATGTTTATTTTCTACAGGAATTTGTGTGTTGAACTGAAACTTTGGGATAATATAATTAACGTCTAGATGTATGGATCTTCTGTTTCTCCTGAATAAGAATACTGTGTCCATAATGCTGTTCACAGGTGAGACACTGTATTCTGTAAAACAATTGTTATTTTAAAAATTTATTTACACTGCAACAAAAAAATCTATCAGAAAATACCATAAATATATGTTCCTGTATGCCTAACATGAAAACATCGTGACCAACATAGTTCAATGTAACCCAGACCTGCCAACCCTTACGATTTTGCTGTAAGTCTTATGAAAATTGACACTTAAATACAGAATAAAAGGGAAAACTATAGAACTATGATTGTTGCAGTAAAAACAGATAATTGGCACATCTGTCTTTGATTTGGATCCAGGTTTCACATTACCTTTAGTGGAATTAGTCACAACAGAACCAGAGTAACTTTATAGTAGTACCTGAAATAATTTAAACTTCAAATATTTTTTCCATGCAAAGCATCTGGATAATGAAACTGTTGCTAATAGAATTTTTTTTAAATGGCTACTAGTACATGTTAAAGACAAAAGGAACAAAATAAGCCTCTTAAAAAGTTTAATAATCAGTACAGAAGAATAGAAAAGAATATTCAGATTGTTCTGAATAAAAGCAGGAATTGATTATGTCACATGGCAGGAGATAGGATTGCTGTCATGTGAAATGAAGAAAACAAATTCCAAGAATTACATCAAGTTTAGAGATAGCAACAAGCCATTCAGCTGCCTAGGGTTTGGAAGTGATGTTTATATAACTATACTAGAGGTAAATAATGTGTATGTGTACTTTACAAATTTTTTAGATGAGCATAATGTTTACCATTGATGCATCAGTTCAGAATACAGAACTTTTTAAATACATGTTTTCCAACTTGGCAGTAGCAGCATATATTTTGTTGCACCTTACTGAAAACTGATCATATGAATGGAAAAAAGTCTGCTGCCTTACTGAAACTATCTTGTTAGGATTGGCAGGTCTGGTAACCTTGTTATGTCATTCATTTTGTCTGAAATGTTTGTTTTTTAAAGTATATGAAAATTTGAAATCAGCATCATGATATCTGCAACAGTTAATAAGAAATCATATATTTTGTTACATTTTCTTTTTTTAAAAATATTGATAATCCCTACCAGTGGTAGAACTACAAATTTACCAATTAAAATCAAGTAAAACTTTTTAAGTTTCATCTTTTAATTTGGTTTCATTGTAATCATCACCAATGTAGTAAGCCTTCTTCTGTTAAAACACTCAGAGTGTCCAAGCCATGCCTGCAAGCATTTTCACAAACTTAATTAAGTGCTGACTGTGTTTTCATCTGCGATTTAGAAAGTGCTTTCATTGTTACAGTCAAATTAAGGTAGACTTGCTTTGTAATATCATGCTGATTATGTCTTTTGTTTCCAATCAAGTAAAGGAGTTATTAATTTTTTTTAAATGGTAAAAGGCATGCAAATTCTACCCATGAATAAGTTAGTGATCATGTGTCAAGTCAACTCATTTCATTTGACCATTTTAAATATTTGTATGTAAGTAAGATAATTAACTTGAAACTGGTTTATCATTCATAATTGTGAAAAGAATAGAAAGGGAAGCAAATGGAAGGCATACTCATTAGTGTTATAGCCCTCAATATGGAGAAACAAGGTCCAAAATTTTGCATTGAATTTGAAATTCTTGAGTTGTCACTCTGAGCTTTGCTGGAGGATGAGCACAGTATTGTAATTACTTCCAGTCAACTGATAACATAAATATTTCATTCATAAAGCAATGAAATCAAAAATGCCGTAAATTTCACCATTGTGTCTCAAAATAAATGTCCATATTTTTTTCAAAAAGAAGGAATCTTGATCTGATCTGAAATTTAACAGCAGGCTAGAATTTATCCAATCATATGATACACAATGATATGTATTAAAACCTGTTTCAGAGATTGGTTAACTACCCGCAGCACAGTTATTAAATGATTTATCAGTTACTGTCAGGTTTCTTCCCTTTCTAATTTTTAAGAAGTACCTCAGTTATTAGTTATTTAAACCCTTGCATAGGCAATGGTCTCTGTTTTTGGACTCCATTTTGCATGAGTTATCAAGGGAGACGTGTATATTGAACTTAAAGATGATTCTAAATTCCAACAGTATCTTGTGACGGGTATTTCAGTTTTCACTGAAATGGATCTTAACTCTTCCAAACCTGGAGAATTATTTTTATAGTCATATAATTAGTTTTAAAGTCACTGACATTCCCGATGCCATGATCATCAGCTGTGGGTTATCATACAGGGTAATGTCTTTGTGACTATTTGTGTTGTGATTGTATCAAACCTTTTTGAGATCTAGGTACAGTTTCTATGTTTTATTTTCTATTGAAGATGATAAAATACATTTTGACGTTTTTGATATAGTACTTATTTTACATTTGCACAGACCAAATCATACACATGTTAAATGTATTAATGCATGTATATAGACATAAATTAAATGTATTAATGCATGTGTATAGACATAAGTTAAATGTATTAATGCATGTATATAGACATAAGTTAAATGTATTAATGCATGTATATAGACTTAAGTTAAATTTATTAATACAGTGAACATGCATCTAGACACAAGCTAAATGTTTTAATATGAGAATCAAGATAAAGTTAAATGTTTTAATATGAGTATCGATATAAAGTTAAATGTATTAATACATGTATCTAGATACAAGTTAAATATATTAATACATGTCTCTAGATACAAGTTAAATATATTAATAAATGTCTCTAGATACAAGTTGAATATATTATTACAGAACATGCATCTAGACACAAGCTAAATGTTTTAATATGAGTATCAAGATAAAGTTAACTATTAATACATGTAACTAGATACAAGTTAAATGTTTAATGCATGTATCTAGACATAACTTATATATATATATATACTTGAGACAATCAATAGGGACCATACATTTTGATCAGTATCCAACATTTTTTAGTGTGTGTGTGACTAGCACAGGCATGTTGAATTTGGAGCTGATTTAAACATAAAGGACTGCTCCAGTGGCCTAGTGGTTAGAGCATCTGCCTCGGAAGCAGGAGGTTGTGGGTTCAATCCCCAGCCAAGTCATACCAAAGACTTACAAAAATGATACTAAAGCTGCCTCGTTAGGCACTCAGCATTAAGAGGTTAGTGTTAGGACTGGTCAGCCTGGTGTCAGGATAATGTGACTGGGTGGGACATCTTGCTACGTGTCTGTGGCATGATGCCCCCGTGTTAGACATCTCTATAAACTGCCACACTGCATACATCATAGTGATATGACGGAAAAATTGTTAAAACTACATTAAAAATTCTAATCGCAAACACATTAAAACATAAGGCAAGTTTCGCAGTATGATGAAAGTGATAGCATTATAGATCATAATTTATCAAGTAAGTTTGGGTGTGGACTGTTGTCCTGATCATGAAATTATATATGAAAAGTATCTCACAGTATTTGGGGAAAAGATCATTACAATCAGTTATATGAATGTAAAATGAGATGGATGATTGGAAGGACGTCTTTGAGCAATTTCTGAGTAATTTGCTGTATCTGATGAATTTTCAGGATTTGTTGGCACACCACATAATTGGCATCCCACATCTTAATGGTACTTTTCTGTATTAAACACTGTTTGTGTCTGTCCATTAACACATGTAAACACCAGCAAGCATGACAACATAATAATTGGATACCATTTGATTGGTGAATTGCCTATTACACATCAGTATACTATATAAATGTTTACTCTTTTCTAGTCCAGCTTTAATGCAGTTATTTTCCTTTTCCCAAAAGAATTTCAGATCTCAACTACAGCAGATCCTTGTAACAGTATTGCTTATGAACCATTCAACTTAGTCTGATGCAGTTTTGTATATAGTGTCTCACAGATGTGCCATTTGTGGGGTTTGTCTCATTACTTACAGTTTTTGGATAAATTTGACAGTTTAACGTCTTCACATGGAATGTTTCTTCTGATGTGCATAGCTCAAGAACCATTTGACATTTAAATGCAATTTGGAATGAACATTTTCTTATTGACCTCTATGGCTTTTATATATTCTTGTCTTATCAACACCATTTTGGATTAAGTTATGGCCCTTGACAATTAACTTGACATTTTCATGTGGGATGTTTCTAATAATTGACATAGTTCAAGAACCATTTCAACATATTCTGATTCAAGTCGATATAAACATTACTCATACCCTTACAAGTACCCTGTTTGAGTAAGTTTAGTTTAGTCATTTTGGACAGAGTTATGGCCCTTGTCAAGCTAAATTTATTGCTGCAGAAAACATGAAAAGTTTTCTGCAATCCATATAGCTTAAGAACTATTCAGCATGTTTTGAATTTGTTTAGAACATTGTCTTTTATGTGTTGTTAATGGTTTTGTCTCATTTTCACCATTTTAGTCACAGCTATTGCCCATTCTGATGCAGTTTGATGTGAACACTGAATAATAGACCAAAATGTATCTTTTATTGGCTTTTATTGTATCTTCAATTTTGGTGGAGTTACAGCCCATGTCAATCAACTTCATATCCTTGTATAAAATGTTGTTGATATTGATGAGTCCTTGAAGGAGTTGAATTTCAGTTATTCCGTATTCCATTATTTAGAGGAATCATTGCCCCTGAATGGCCATGTTCTTTTAACTTTGGTTTTCCCCCACAGATTCCTCGCTTTGAAGTTCCTATGCAGCAGATTGAAGTGATTAATCCTTTATATTTGAATTATTTTACATCAAATTATTGTACACAGATTACTAAAAGAAATATAACTCCTGTAGTTGAACAGAGCAATTCCCAGTATATAATTTTTGTTATTAATATTGTCAGTTTTAAATGTTCAGCTGTATTTAGATACCCGTTTTAATGCTGTCAAACATGTTACCAGTATGCTTAGAATTATTAGCCATGTTTATTAGACTTGTTGAAGAACATTTGGATGAATTAATGACTGAAAGAATGGCTGGCAAATATATATGTATTGTATATTTATTGTGATTAAATAGTTTTAAAAATGTGCAGATTAATGTTGGAGAGAACAAAGATCTCTTAGAGTTGTGATTAATTTTATTCATGTTTTTATTTATATTCACATTGGTACTATTCCAGTATTAATAGATTTTTGTTAAAAATGTGCACAAGTTTATTCATATGGTTTCAAGATAGATTTTTTAATTTAAGTCAAGATTTCTTTTCTCATCCAAGACTTGGACTAATTTAACATCATCACTAAAGTTACAAAATTACATTGTAGAAGAATGTGTGGTAATTTGAATACAATGGAAAGTCTAATATTCAGAATGAGATTTTCCTGTCTGGTATTTTATATTATTTGCAGATTAAGCATTTTTATGAAAGAATATAAACCCTGACAGTACTTGACTGTTCCATTGAAGGTTCCTATGTCATATGGGCCAAACAATTTCACTGTAACCATTACTACTTTTAACATGAGAAAGCTTGCCAGTAGCTTCTCGTGGGTCGGTGGTTCTTCCCAGGGTTTTCCCGGGATCTTCCTCCACCATTAATACTGGCTGCCATACATAGCCTATCATGTGCTGAAAAATGGCGTTAAACTCCACAACAACAACAACTACTTTTAACGATATGAATTTTTGTAAATTAAATTTTTGTTTGATGTTTGAAATGTAGAGTTACCAGAGTTTTTATGCGATGATAAACCTATGCCATTTTCAGCTTTGTAAAAGATCTTATGGGATGGTGTATTGCCCATCATCCAACATCTGTCTGTAAGCAGACGTTTATTATCACTATTCAGAAACTACTTGGAGGATTGCCATAAAACTTATTGTTATTTCTGCAAAATGTAAAGTCATATCAACATGGGGTTTTCACCAGCAGACTTTTTACCAGTATAATGTTATGCTGGTCCTAAGTAAAATGGGGCCACTCGTGCATCCACTACAGCAACTAATTTGAAAAAATTGTTAATATATAAGAGATGGTTTCTTCATTCAGCAGTTAAAAGGAAGAAATAGTGTTTTCTTCCATTCCTGGAAAGAACATCCCTTTGAGGGACACTTGTTACAGAATGTTACTATTGATATGTTGTTTGATAAAAAGCCCACATGTTACTCAGAGAAAATTTACTAGGCAGGCTTGCATAGTATTGTCATGGGAGAAGTATTTCAAACTTGCAAAAAGTTTTTTTTTTAATGTACTACTGGTCTCTATTTTCTTTCAATGGATGAAGACGAATCTGTTTAAAGATGTTTACTTCTTGCATATCAATATCTTATACATACTAAATGTACTGCATATACATGGTTTTTTGTACTGTGGAGCAACCCTTGTTCTTCTACTGTATTTTAAAGTCATTACTTTTCTTTGAAAATCCTGGGTTAGGTGTTTATAACAGATTCCTAAGGACCAGTCAGTTTTGTTTGTTATAGCAGGGAATAATATGATCACTACAACAGGTATGTACAGTCAAACCAACCTTTAAGTCACCTATATGAAATAACTGCTTAATTACACAATGGCTTTTTAAAGAATGCATCAATTAAACTATCAAAAAAATGATTTTCTACAACAATTATTGCAAACATGTTTGTAAATACTGATCATTTGATGGCAGCAAGGATATATGACACAGGCTGGTTATCTTGAATATCTACTGGTTCATGCCAGAATATTGTTACATGCTTATAGCAGTCTGGAGAGGTCAGTTCTTCCACTTCTTATGAGTTGGATGCACAATACAGGTTTGACTGTAATTAGAGTTATGATTTAATTCTAACTGAATATATATATTTAAATTGAGTCTCCATAATTTTCAGTTGTCAAATCTTGTATAAAATCATGTCTCTGAAGATTTGACCTCTTTGTTTATACGTTTCTAATGTGTTTTTAATTTAAATATTTGGATGTTTGATGATTGACATTTCAATAAGTATGATGTCATCTCTCATAATTACCCCAAAACATTCTGCAGTTGATTCACCTTAATGTGTACCATCAGGTCTACTAACACTTTTAAAATATTTGTCATCTTTTGAATACCTTGTATCAGCATATACATAAACATGCTCAGGATTACATGTAGGTATGGAAAGATTTTCATAACTCTATGAAGTTACACTTTTAGTTAACCTTGACAATGTAGAGGTAAGCTGTTGTTCTACAGTTGGTGTCTGCATCCACAGATAAAAACATATGTACACTCTGACTGAATGTATTTCATTCTTGCTTGCAAGGTCCTTGGCAGCAGAGTATCAACCCCCAGTGGACAGAGCAAATTTGTTCATGTTGGTTAAAGTTTTGCTTTTAACTGGGCTTATTTTGCACACTGTTATAATTAATGTTACACTTTGAATCATGAAACTTGGTGATGGGATGCACCTTGATGAGTATTACAACAGTATCACAAATACAGGTCACTGTGACCTATAATTCATGCTTCACTGACTTTTGTTAATTCTGAAGCTATCTCCTTTATATTACTACACCCTTATTACAAAGTTGGTCACTTTGACCCATACTTTTTGTTTCACTGCCTTGATTTCATTGTCAGCAACTGTGTATGTCAGATTCATCAAACTTGGTGATTTTATGTATCCCTTTTAGGACCACACCTGTACAAAAAAATAATGTAATTCTGACCTTTATTTAACATTATACTGGCTTTTGTTAATTTTTGCATTAAGCTCATGAAGATTTTGGTGTTTTATCTAGTGGATTATACTGCTATACCTTGAGTCATAAAGCATGGCAAAAGGATGCATCTTAATGAGTACTACACCCCCATGTTAAAAGTAGGTCACTGTTAACCTTTTGTCACATTTCACTGATTTTGGTTCAGCTGGACATCTTTACTGTTTATGCTGTAATCATTTAAATAGGTGATTGTGTGTGCATCTCAATACCATGCCCATACCAAACAAAGTCACCATGACCAATATTTCAAATTTTACTTGTTTGGGTTAAGTTGTTACAATTAGCTCATGGCCACATAGGTATTTGGCATAAGCTGTGCATACTCTCCATACAAAATCGTGAAATAATCTTCTGTATAAATAGTATTGACTCACCAAGATATCATTGACCATGGATTAATTTTCAGCAGTTCATGTAAGTGAAGACTAAATAAAGTCAAACTTAGGACCAAGGATGTGTAACAAGCTGCTGAATGCCTGTGATCACTCAGCTTTAGCTTGCATCACAGTATTGGAATCAGTGTATCTAAATTCACTTTCTTCTGAAAGTTCTGTACATCTTTATTCTGGTATTAATGACAATATATAGGGGAAAAAATGTCACATAAGGCAAATCAGGTGCACATTGTACCAAAATAAGACAATCAGGCACAAAGATTACAGGTAAACTCACATATTGCTGAAAATTTTTCCAGTACTGTGGACACTGTATTGGTTCTTAAATATTCTTTGCACAGTCTTGAAGTTATTTTTCCCACTATTAAATCTTTACACTTATTAGTTTTTATATATCTATTCACAGCATGTTACTTTCACATTCCAAGATGTTTATGTTCTTGATATTTTATGCACCCACTGTGATATCAGTAATGGGCATATTACTTTGCTGTTGTATATTTACGAGTTTTTACATCCATCCTGGATCAGTTTTAGCACAAAAACACAAAAACTATTGGACTTAGAGACATTCAGTTTTACACACTTTATCATGCCCTTGAATAGATGACCTTTTACATTTTACAGACATTTTCCCTTTTTTTGACATGTTTTGAAACTATGACTTTTTTTATATACTAACATCTTGTTAGCACACCTATTCAAAAACCACTTGAGTAGATAAATATATATATTGTGACCTGATTTGATTTTCATTATAGCAGTTTTTCACAACTTTTTTGTAGTAACTGAATTATTGATTTAATTTTTTTGGTCATTTATTTACACAAATTTAGTGTTTTCATAACTTTAATTTGAAAGTGAATTTTCATGTTTCAGTTTTCTGTTTTTAATAATATTTTATGTATCTTTTGAAAGTTTAGGTTGTGTTTATACTAATGATTTCTTGTGTGAACCATTGGTTTATTAGTTTTTTTTACATTAAATTTTCATTGTATTTGATTTTGACATCAATTTTCATTGTGTAATATAGAGAGTGTCATTATTCTATTTCCTGTATCTATGCTTGTGGTGATGGTTAGATAATATTATTTTTAATATGGTAAATTCTTAATTTTGCTTGAAAATAATAAAAAAATATGCTCACTTATAAAAATCAGAATATTTTATGTGGTTTATGAGACACTATTAAGTCATATCAGTGGAAGGTGGTCACTTACAAGACAGTTGTGATCATGGAAGCCATTTTATTATTTAATAGTAATATGTATACAATACCTCTATATATGGCAACCTGACTTGCAAGGTAGACCACTTGTATAGCTCCAGGAATTACAGTAATATTTGTATTGATACCTTCAATCCCTGTAAATGCCTACCATGGAACAGTGGTCTATTTTCTACACAGATATATTATTATTTTCTTGCAGACTGCTCCAGTGGCCTAGTGGTTAGAGCATCCGCCTCAGATGCGGAAGGTCGTGGGTTCGATCCCTGTCTGAGTCATACCAAAGACTTACAAAAATGGTACTAAGATCTGCCTCGCTTGGCACTTAGCATTAAGAGGTTAGTGTTAGGACTGGACAGCCTGGTGTTATAATGTGACTGGGTGGGACATCATCTTACATGTCTGCGGCATGATGCCCCAGTGCTAGAAATCACTATAAACTGCCACACTGCAGACATCATAGTGATATGACTGAAATATTGTTAAAGCTATGTTAAAAATCCAGACCACACACACACACACACATTTTCTTGCATCTTTAACATTGTGGCTAGCACTGAACATTAAATATGCCAGATTTAGTACTCTATTAAATATGAATCTGCAGTATGTGAAATTTCTGTGGCAGATAAATGTGATTCAAGCTATTCTGAAGGATTATTTACATACTTGTTGTTTCCCCTGTTCCACAAATTGGATTGTTATCTTTTTTCTGTGCATACAGAATACCATTCAAATTCACATAGACACATGTTTTCAATTTTGCCAAATTATTCTCTAATTTGCGGTTAAATTTGTGGAGTACTGTATTTGCACATTTGAAAATTTTACAGAATTTGGAGATGTTAATTGGACACATCAGCACATGGTATTCAGTGGCTTTATTGATAGGCACCCCAAACAATTTGTCTTTATAAGGTGTCATGAACATATATGAAATAGGTCCTTGAAACTGATGGTATTCCCACAAATTGATATCTGCAATACACAGTCAAATAAGTCAGTTGTAATCCTTTGAAATTAAATTATTCTTAAGACTTCCATCATAAAATATAATATACTCTTACAAAGCGCGTCTAGTATTTCCATAAATTGTTTCTTTTAACCACAGAATTAAGATATTGCATTCGATCATTGCCAGCCCTGTGGTTTATCTAGTTATTGTTGAATGCTTGAAAAACAAGTTTATTTCATACATGCAGTCACACATACTTGTTTATTGTCAGTCACCTGCATATACATGTCATAGACCAGATGAGCTTATGAGATGGTCTGTTGTCCATTATCTGGCAGTCTGTTTGTCACTTCTCATGAGCTGCTTGTCATAAAACTTTACACACACATTCATGCTATGGTTCAGTTGGTCTTAAATGAAAGGAGTTCTGCTCCAGCATCCAGTATGGCTGCCACAGTGGCCATCTTGAAGAACTTTTATTGCTACTCATCTTGAACAGAAATCCATTTCAAGATAGGGTATTCACCAGAATACTGTTTGGTCTGAAATTAAAATGGTGTCCATCTGATGGCACCAATCATGAAAATCATTTTGTTGCTACTTCAGAATGGAAAGTCATATTGTCATAGGGTGTTCTCACGATGTCTAGTTGGTCCTAAATGTAAATGGTGCCAATCTGACATCCAGTATGGACACCATGGCAGCCATTTTGAAAGTCTTGTTATCACTACTTTTCCTGAATGTAAAGTTATATTGGCATGAGATTTTAACTACATCATTTGGCATTTAGTTGATCCTCATGAGAATGGTGCCACTTGGATATCCAATATGGCCAACATTGGCAGTCATGAAAATCTTGTATTGGTACTCCATATCAGCATGGAGCTTACCACTAGAAAACTTCTTATGTTAACTAGCTGGTCCTAAATAAAAATGTTGATCTGACATCCAGTTCAGATTGTCTTTGGTTGTTTTACTGGCACTTTCAACACATTATTGACTTTATCATGCCAAGGAAATAGGAGCTGGTGCCTTTCCCAAAGATGCACTGTGGCAGCTGATCAGGCTGGACTAGGTGGGTATTGAACCTGCAACTTTTTGATTATGAGTCCAATGCCCTACCAGCTGAGCTACTGCAGTTGCCTATTCAGTTAAAGAGAAGAAATGGTCTTATGAATTCCTGGTATTTATTTTCAGCCAAGAGTGTCAGTCCCTTCGAATGACTCTTGTTCAAAGATAAAGCCCATAATTTAGAGTGATTTGTAGATAGATAAATGGGACATAATTAACTATTATTGTGATGGAGCAGATGGATTGACTGACATTTAAGTGATCTCATGGGGGATGGCTGTTGATTAAAGTGAGGACTGCTTGTAAGTTGTTGATCATTTTTTTGACGATTTTAAGTTAATATTATTTATGTTGCTTGTAGTTTACTAATGTTTTGAAAGAATATACATGCAAATATCATTTAAAGTCATTGTGGTACTTGAGAGTTGTTAAATCCTTTTTCCCATATTTGCAATTTGTATGTTTCCCATTTGAGGAGGAGCAAACGAAGAATGAGCTAAAGACTTCTGTGATGGTTAATTTCCTATTCTGTTTATCACTATACATGTACCATTTTTTCAGAAGTTGCAAATTGTCTATATGGTTAAACCACTCCTTGTACTCATTTTAATTATTACAGTAAAATCCAGTTAAATTTGAATAAACTGAAAAATCAAGTTTTTACATAAAACAAAAGCTGCTAAATGTAACTTTGTCAAAAGTGGATCCACTATTTTTAGCTTTACTGGCAGAAGACTAGAAGAGCTTACAGGATTGCATGATCTCTGTCGTCATCTATCAGTTGTCATACTTTGTGCACTAGCACAAGTTTGTTATTGCTACTCATTAACTACTTAGAGGATGGATTTCCATTTAACTTTACACACTTATTCATCCAAAGGTCAAGATGGTCTCAAATGAAAATGGTACTGCTGGAACATCCACTATGGCCACCACAGTAGCCATCTTGAAATTATATTACTACTCATCCTGAATGGAGGTTCTTACCAGCATGGGTTTCACTGAAAGTCTTCATGTGATGTCTAGTTGGTCCTGAATGAATGTAGTTCCAATGTGGTGTCCATTATGTCTATCATGGCAGTAATCTTAAATATCTTGTATATTGCTACTCCTCTTTCCCTAAACGCCATTTTGACCAGAAAACTAATTATATCTGGTTGAAACTGGTGCCAATGTGACTTCAGGTATGGCTGCCATTTCCATCTTGACAGTCTTGTTATCACTACTTGTAAATGTAAAGACATGTCCCCATGGGATTGTTGCCAGAAGACTTCTAATGGTGTCTAGATGATCCTGAATGAAATTTGAAAATCTTGTTATTGCTACTATATACTTGATGGTCATATATAGGTCATATGATGGTCATATAATAGTCATATATAGGTCATATAATGGTCATATAAAGGTCATATAATAACATAGGATTTTCACCAAAAGAGTTCTTATGATGTCTAGTTTTCCCTTTGTGCAAATGGTGCCAGTTATATTAAAGATTGATGAAGCTGTATTCAGCACTCGGCAGATAAAAAGACGTCTTATTTTGAATTTTGGAAATGCTTTTGGACAGTAGAGCATCATTTCCTTTGATGAACTATGTTTAAATTTTGATACATTTCATGTTTAAGCAAAATGTGAAAGGTTTAGCACACACAAAAAAACGAGCAGAATGTGAGACTTGGGGGTACCTTTTACCAGGCTTCCTTTTAAGGGTAAAGTTATTGTAATGTTTCAGAGGAATGTAATCCAGTTTTTAAATCAATAGTAAATCAAGTTTGCTATCAGAGAGAATATGGGGAACAGCGGTTGTAAAGAGTTGTTTCTATCATTTTGGTGACACTCATAAATATGTGATTTATATGGTCTAGAGTACCAGATATTTAAAACATTGTATCAATGCAGACAGTTTATTAGGAGAATAATGCAGCAAAAAACTGTACTACTGGATTTCTTTTTTTTTTTTAAATTGTTTTGGTATCAAGTTCTAATTTCAAATTAGAAGGTGAAATTTAAAGGTTTAATTGAGAGGCAATATGTTCAGTGCCAGAGAGTACAAATACTAAAGTGGAGCTGTTAGCTATAAGGACAAAAATTAATTCTTTGCAAATGTATTTTTTTTATTTAAACAAACTAAAGAACTACATTGACCTTTAACAATGAATGGTTGTCAACCTTCTTCTGCAGGGTAATTATAATAATGGAAATAAAGCATGATAATAATATAATGATGTATTAAAGAAAGAAAGTATTGCAATATTTATCTTTCCATCTAAAACTGTTCTGTACATTACTTACAAATGATGATGATGCTGATCTTGACAAGCCATTGTGATTTATCACTTGCAGTATTATACATTTTAATTCAGTTCCTGAGTTTCTTAAAATATTTACCCTGGTTAACTGATGGAAAATGATTTTCTCAGTGTTTGTAATGTGTGTGCCATCAATAAAATTTGTATTCATCATCACAAAATTAACTTTTGTTCTTTTTAGATAAAGTACGTATTACTAAGGGGGGGGGGATTCATGTGTGTCTTCTGCATTCTCCCAATTATTTTACTCTCTATTGGCCTTTTTGTCAATATTTTTTCCTGCATATTGATATGATTCTGTGCTCTTAAAATAAGAATCAGAAAAGAGTGAAAAGCAACAAGCTTTTTAAAATTCAACAAATAATTTATTTCCATGGAGTACAAAATGAAAATGGAAAAAAAAACAACTTTCGTATTGCATATTAAATCTCAAAATAATCCCTCAATTACAGACACAAGTCCTAATAATTTAAAGTTCTGAATAAAGTTTAGTAGAAATCCAATTTAAGTCCAATGCTGAAAGTGTGTCTGTGGATGTGATGACTTGTATAATCCTGATGTGCTAATAGTCTTTTGTTGGATCAAATAATACAGTCCAAGAATATATCCTTTTGTTTTTATTTTACTATAAATCCAATTCTGAATTGCCAAGAATGTTATCAAAGCACTTTTGTCTTTTCGGAAAAAATAATCACTGAATTGAATAGTTTGAAGAAATAAATTCCAGCCCAAATAAAGTTCTGGTCACAACAAAATATACACATTGATTCTGCTAGATCTTAAAGCACAAATGACTAAATTTGAGAAAAACATTAGTTAGATTACTAACTAAGATGCCAAACAAATACCCGGATGAGGGTCAAAGTACATTATTCTAGAAGAAGTAAAGAGTGTTGCCATATGTCATGTGACTAAAATCATGTAGTCTGTACATACAAAAGTACAATCTCCTTGACTCGGCTTAAGATAATGATTCTCACTGTGAGAAAAGAAAATCATTTACTAAAACTGTCACAAGATCAGCCACAATAGCTTATAATTATTTACTAAAACTGTCACAAGATCAGCCACGATAGCATATATTGAAGAAAAAAGTGCAAATTGAATATATTTCATGATATCCTTGTGTATGAAATTTTATTTCTTCCATGTGAACTGGGACTTTCACTGTTTGTCAATGACAAAGAGCTGAGAAACATGACATATATAGGTCTTTCTGGTATTTCTATAGGTCAGATGGGGGAGCAGCTGATGTTGGTATTTACAGAGAACTGCATTATTGTGTTGACAATTATTAATGTGAAATCACCAAAACCAAAAGGACATGAGTGCAGCATTGGAATCTGTGTTCTGAATTGCATATTCTTTGTAATGGTTTGGAGCTTCTTTATACTATGTAAAATTTTCTGCAGACAACAAAACAATATTGCATGAAATCAGGATAGGTTGCCTGAAGGCATTTGCAGTAGTTTGCATAGGGGCATTTACATTAGTTTGCATAATGGCATTTGCAGTAGTTTGCATAAGGGTATTTACAGTAGTTTGCATAATGGCATTTATAGTAGTTTGCATAGGGGCATTTGCATTTGTTTGCATAATGGCATTTACAGTAGTTTGCATAAGGGCATTTATAATAGTTTGCATAAAGGCATTTGCATTTGTTTGCATAGGGGCATTTACAGTAGTTTGCACAGGGGCATTTACAGTAGTTTGCATAAGGGAATTTACAGTAGCTTGCATAGGGGTTTTACAGTAGTTTGCATAAAGGCAATTGCAGTAGTTTGCACAGGGGCATTTACAGTAGTTTGCATAATGGTATTTGCATTACATGTAGTTTGCATAATGGCATTTACAGTAGTTTGCATAAGAGAATTTACAGTAGCTTGCATAGGGGTTTTACAGTAGTTTGCATAATGGCATTTACATTAGTTTGCATAATGGCATTTGCAGTAGTTAGCATAATGGCATTTACAATAGTTTGCATAAGGGTATTTGCATTAGTTTGCATAGGGGCATTTGCATTATTTTGCATAAGGCCATTTGCATTTGTTTGCATAAGGGAATTTACAGTAGTTTGCATAGGGGAATTTACATTAGTTTGCATAAGTGCATTTGCATTTGTTTGCATAATGGCATTTACATTAGTTTGCATACTGTCATTTACAGTAGCTTGCATAAGGGCATTTGAATTTGTTTGCATAGGGGCATTTACAGTAGTTTGCATAATGGCATTTGCAGTAGTTTGCATAAGGGCATTTGCATTTGTTTGCATTGGGGCATTTACAGTAGTTTGCATAGGGGCATTTACAGTAGTTTGCATAAGGGAATTTACAGTAGCTTGCATAGGGGTTTTACAGTAGTTTGCATAATGGCATTTGCAGTAGTTTGCATAGGGGCATTTGCATTATTTTGCATAAGACCATTTGCATTTGTTATGACTCATGGTTTTAATCTAAGTTACAGAAAAAAGTAAAATCCCACAAGTTTATTTCCCAAGAACACAAGTGAAAATTTATAAAGAACTTATAGCAAAGTGAACTAAATCCCAAATAGTCCTAAATATTCTATCACAAATACAAGAGTGTGAAGTTCCAATTGAATTCCAGTGGTGTTCCAAATAAATTCAAATATTTAATGTGATGATGGGCCTGTAGGTTCGAATGTGCTAATGGCCTGTGGTGATGTGTTAACAGTCTTTTGATGTATCATAATAATTTAATCCAAAATGTCTTTGTCTAAATTCACTTCAATTCCAGATTATTGTTTTAGTCCAAGAATAATATTGAGCGCTTTATAATTCCAATGAATAATAATTTGAATACATTAATCCAACCAAATTAAAAACTGAACACAATAATGATTCTGCTTCGAATGTAAATGCAAGAATGCCAGAATTAATAATTTTTCAAGGAAACAATCATAATATAAAAAGCTGAGACACAATGATAGAGCCAGGATGTAGGTCAGTCTTCCTCTAAAACATTCAGAATTGTCAACAAATATAGGAATTTCCAAGTGAAAAACTAGTGTCCTACATTCAGATAAAAGTAAACATGTTTACATGTTTACTTCCACTGATAATGATCGCAGTATTTAATCTATATTAGCAATGTATTGTGTTACTTTCAAAATGAAACTGGTCAGGTACATAATTAAGTTGATTTTGGACAAAGGTCAAGTACAAAATACAGATATAACATAGTCATGGAAAAGAGCCAGCAAATGATGCAAATTAAAGATGTTAATTTGCATAAGGGCACATGCATATTCACTTTTGCATACCTACATTTCAGAAGAGAAATAAATGCAGGAACATGGTCAACCATGTACTAATTTTAATTCCATGTTTAGATTAATCACTGTCATCACTTTATTATGCACATTGTGCATTTCTTGCTACAGCAACAGGTAGAATTTATAATGAATCAAAGAAAGAAACTTCTTTATACAGAATCTGAAACTAACACCAGATGTTCATGATATTTCAGTGGTACCTATCCAACAACATATATTGGTATGCCCTTCAATCGGATGTTGTGAAATAGTTTAGTTTACCATTTTCTCTCCAAGTGGTTGGGTTGGTGGATATCCACTTTGCTTTCTGATTGATAACTGAATAGATTTCAGTACAACCTGATGTGTTCCTTTTGGTATAAGTACTGTAAGAACCTTATTCATTTGGAGGTCAGTAGCTCCTCTATATATATATATATATATATATATATATATATATATATATATATATATATATATATATATATATATATATTCCAACACATATACATATAGTCCAACACAGAAACCTATTGATCTTGGAGGTCAGTAATTTCAGGGTCATTGTGTTGCTAAAATAGATATTACATATTTCATTTCAGGATAAGTTGCAGTCATTATGTTCTAGTAAACACATTTCAGTGCATCTTGGTGGGTGTGTTTCCTTAACGCCAGGAAGAGCCATATTTATTATAAAGATAAATTGATAAAAGGTTGAGGTCATTTGCTAAAAATTGAATTTGCTTATGCATTTCATATCTGGAAGATAATTTAAGTCCTAGAATATATAATTAAACTAAATTTAGTACATTTTCTTCCTTTCTTTCCAGAACAGCTTAATTGGTTTGATAATGATTACCCGAAAGGTCATGGCTACCATAGATACCAATATGGCTATTGCATTTCATTTCCAGACAGATTCAACACTAACTAATGTAACAAACTTTGCATCCATGTTCTCCATTGCATATAATCTAAAAAAAGATTTGGCATTTGCATTTAATTTTGGACAAGATCTTAAATTTTCTTCAACCATCTTCCATGAAACAAGGTACATGTATCATAATCCTTGTAGCCCTATCCATTTTTGGGACTTTGCGACTTGAAATTCAAGGTCTGTTTTATAAGAAATATATTTCACCATTTCATTTCATTTCTGGACAATAACAGAATTTTAGTATAACTGATTTCCCTTGCCTGAAAAAGACTGTGTTTTGTGCTTGAAGGTCAAACTCACTGTGATACTTTCATTTCATACATGGACAAGGACTACCCATGTTTCTTTCAGTCTTTAATTTTAGGGGTCACTTTTTCATACCCTGTCAATGGAGTCATCTTTCCTGGTAGGCAATGGGTCATCCAGTTTGGTTCTTGCATGATAACTTAAGTTCTAAGAGAATAAGAGAACTCGAAGCCCCTAGATAAACATTATCATATCAACCAACAATATTAAGCAATATTTCAAACAGACAGTTTTTGATTTTATCAGTGACTGTGTCATTTTCATTACAGAACTTACAATTCTTTCAATTTGATCTTTAAATTAGATTCATTAATCATATGTTGTTAGTGGGTTTTTTTGTCCAATTGTTTAACTAATTAAAACCTTGCATTATACAGTTTTATACCAGAAATTTAAGTAATAAAAACATATAACCTTATTTTAAATTTTGTGAATAGTTAATGGATAGATAGTATCATTGAGAAATACATGGAAAAGTTGAAATATTTTGTATCTTTGATATTTTAAACAGTTTCCATGCCCACCACACAAAATATTTGTCAGGAATGAAATCAAGCTACATCATGCTTGTAATACTGAAAATTGGAGATTGGTAAGAAAATGGCCGTAATATACTAGAATCCTTTCATTACAGTGGGCATATCAGTTGGTGTGCATTAAAATTTTACTGAAGTTGTTTTCAATATCATGTATTGTACATAATGTAGCATTTATTTTACTTTTTATAGACAATAAAGATTCCATTTTTCTGCACAATCTGCTTATAAATTATATCCAGAAAACTCTATTTAATAAATAAATATATATTTTTCTGATAGAGAAAAATATGTGTGTAACCAATTTTTGTTTCTTTAAATCTATTTTCATTAACAATTTAAGCAACCTACAGGGGCTACTCACAAATGAAATTAAAAATATCAGTAAATGGTTATAGTGAGGGGAGGGCTAATAGTCAATACAGTATAATCCAACCTTGTACGATAGAGCTTTATGATAAAGTTTATAAATAGTAAGACTTCTTTCTCTCTTTTTTTCATGACTTTTTATTTTCACAGCCATCGTGCACTTTGGAACTTCCAGTTTTATTGATGGAACTAAAAGCTCCGTCATAGTTCCAACTGTGAGTCTACACAGAGAACTTGCTAATATCATCCTGTTGTTGTGGGATCTTTTTCGCTCTAACCTGAATATCACCTCAACCAAGCACTTGCCACAGTATAACATTTATGGTTAAGTCACTATAGCATCTGATAAGAGTAAAAAAACACACATTGTAGCTGTTCAACAACTTCATTATACTTAATGATAAAATGGAAGTGTTGGGAAGCAAAGTTTCCATGAGAACGTTCAGAGATTCAAGCACCATATAAATGACAAATACGACTTTCAACTTCCACTGCACCTTGGTGAGTTTCAGATTGTTCTTGCTGGGTTCCAGTATAATAGTATGCTGTAGCTTCTCACTGATTCCCAAGTAGCTGTGACATGCTAAGTACATGCATGCAGTATTGACATGGAAACATTCTTCGTTTATCGTTACTTTGCTGGTAAACTAATCAGGGACACTCTTTCGTCCACACTTGATGGTAAACTATTCAGGGACACTCATCCACACTTGATGGTAAACTATTCAGGGACACTCTTTCACCCACACTTGATGGTAAACTATTCAGGGACACTTTCATCCACACTTGATGGTAAACTATTCAGGGACACTCTTTCATCCACACTTGATGGTGCCATGCTGCTGGACCATGCAGGCTGCTCAGCAACAACAGATCAACTTCTGTCCACCCAGATGACTCTTTGCTTTATACAAGTGGGGATAGTTCAATTGGCTGAAGGCTGCTATTCCAGTGAACACAATAATGGCAATACCAGTGATGAGTTCATCAAACTGTTTGAGTAATGTCATAGAAACAGTTTGCCCATGTACTGTTGCATTTTCGAGGTTGATCTGTATTGATGCTTATGGGATTCAGCACAAATAAGATCACACATTCGAAACATCAGTTGTCACTGTTTTCACATTTAATACTGTTTTCTGTGGAATATATGCTGGCATTAAAGTATAACTCAACATGTGGAAAAATCCATTCCTAACCAACTCAGGTGTAATTATCAAACCCCTTGCAAGTTGTTGCATTGTTGATTTTATCACTGATGACCTCAGTGTCTCTGCTGTTTAAGACTACAAGGGCACCACTGACAAAGTATCCGAATGAGCTATTAAGTTCATCGTTGGAACCTTTGTTCTGGGAAGCAGTGCTTCCCATGATGCAAATCAACACACTAAAATCCAAAACAAGAAAAATGTTCATTTCAGATCCAGACCACAGTACTCTTGCGCCCGCATGCTGCAATGTTGGTATGATTCAAGGATGCATGTTTGAAAGAAGTTTCATGGCATCACTGCATGGCTTGAATATTTTCAGAGTACTTGCTCACTAACCTTGGAAATCAAGAAAGAACATGTGAGGTTAAAACTCTTGAACCTGAAAGTACTGATGAGGCAGCCTCAACAGCAATGGGTAGTTGCAATACAGTGGTGGTTTTCCTCATCAGTGACCACACATGATTCTGCCCCGAGTGGCTCATGAAGAATTTAATATGACAATGCACTTTCATTGCATGAAACTGCCTCACTATCAACTTTGACTCGTTAGGAGGAAGTCCTAATAGTGCAAGTAAATATGCCCTTCTGATACCTCTTAGTATTGTTATTCCATAGTCTCAGCCAAACCTTTGTAGTATCATTTGTTGTTGTTGTTGTTGTAGGGTTTAACGCCATTTTTCAGCACACGATAGGCTATACATGACGGCCAGTATTAATGGTGGAGGAAGAACCCGGGAAAACCCCAGAAAGAACCACCAACCCATGAGAAGCTACTGGCAAGCTTTCTCACATACCCACATTAGCCGAATCCGAGACTCGAACCCATGCAGACAGAGGTGAGATGGCAATGATCTGTAATGGAGAGCGCTTTAGACCACTCGGCCACTTGGGACCCCGTATCACTTGTGCTTTTTCAGGATTGGAAAGGGCAATTGTCTCAACCCTAGATATATTTTCATTGACTTCACTGTCCATTTTCTTAATGGCATCATTGGTTTTATTCCTCAGCAATGTTTTTTACTTTAACAATGACAAGTCTTTGTTGTCGCACACGATAGTTCTCAGCTATGAATCACTATGATTGACTTAGCTGTTTACAAAGCTTGATTCTGATGTCACCAATGCCCACACCTAATGCAAGTGATTGGGGTTGACAGTATTTTTTCATGGCATGCTTGGCCACAATGTTCATATTTTCCAAAGACAAATGTCTTTGCATTGGTTATTTCCCAGTGCCATTTTACTTCTTATATGCACAATGTTATTTAACTGAATATTTTTGGCTGCTTTTGTGTTCTTTTCCTCTGCTGTAGTTATGCCCTCTTTAACATGTTGCGGTCTTTGAGAAAGCATAGCATAATGTAGATGATGGTGTACAGTTTCACTATCAATCGTACAATTATGCTGATCAGAGTATTGTAAATGAAATGGCTCACACTCTTGTCAGTCAAGCAGAATTCTTCTCCTTGCTCAAATACAATTTGATAAAAGTCCAAAGTAGTCCACAAGATCCATTACCAAGTAGTACACAACCTTGTCTATGGCCATGCTGTGTGTATACAATGGTATCAAATAGTACACAAGCTTGTCTGTGGCCATGCTGTGTGCGTTTGTATACAATGGTATCAAATAGTACACAAACTTGTCTATGGCCTATGCTGTGTGCATTTGTATACAATGGTATCAAATAGTACACAAACTTGTCTGTGGCCATGCTGTGTGCGTTTGTATACAATGGTATCAAATAGTACACAAACTTGTCTATGGCCATGCTGTGTGCATTTGTATACAATGGTATCAAATAGTACACAAACTTGTCTATGGCCATGCTGTGTGCATTTGTATACAATGGTATCAAATAGTACACAAACTTGTCTATGGCCATGCTGTATGCGTTTGTATACAATGGTATCAAATAGTACACAGACTTGTCTATGGCCATGCTGTGTATGTTTGTATACAATGATACCAAATAGTACACAAACTTGTCTATGGCTATGCTGTGTGCATTTGTATACAATGGTACCAAATAGTACACAAACTTGTCTATGGCCATGCTGTGTGCGTTTGTATACAATGGTACCAAATAGTACACAAACTTGTCTAAGGCCTATGCTGTGTGCGTTTGTATACAGTGGTATCAAATAGTGCACAAACTTGTCTAAGGCCTATGCTGTGTGCATTTGTATACAATGGCACCAAATAGTACACAAACTTGTCTATGGCCATGCTGTGTGCATTTGCATACAATGGTACCAAATAGTACACAAACTTGTCTATGGCCTATGCTGTGTGCGTTTGTATACAATGGTATCAAATAGTACACAAACTTGTCTAAGGCCTATGCTGTGTGCATTTGTATACAATGGCACCAAATAGTACACAAACTTGTCTATGGCCATGCTGTGTGCATTTGCATACAATGGTACCAAATAGTACACAAACTTGTCTATGGCCATGCTGTGTGCATTTGTATACAATGGCACCAAATAGTACACAAACTTGTCTATGGCCTATGCTGTGTGCATTTGTATACAATGGCACCAAATAGTACACAAACTTGTCTATGGCCATGCTGTGTGCATTTGTATACAATGGTACCAAATAGTACACAAACTTGTCTATGGCCATGCTGTGTGCGTTTGTATACAATGGCACCAAATAGTACACAAACTTGTCTATGGCCATGCAGTGTGCGTTTGTATACAATGATACCAAATAGTACACAAACTTGTCTATGGCCATGCTGTGTGCGTTTGTATACAATGGTATCAAATGTCTGAAGTGCTTATACACATCAGCTATGGTTTCTCCTTTTGTATACCTGAAAACCTGTTCATTAACTACCAGTAACTCCCAGTGACTATGCTGTCTTTCTACTGCAATGTTGTACCTTTCTCTGTATTCGTTTGCAAGGTTAGTGGGTGTGGATGACGTCTTGTCTACTATATGCTGGAGGCATCCTGTAATTGATCTGGGCGGAGCAAAGATCATCACTGTCTTCACCTTAAGCTTTCTTCATGCAACCTTCAATATTGTATTTCTCTAAAGTATTTAAGAAAACCTAGTTTCCAAATTTAAATTTACTTTGTTTTGGAAGTCCCGGATATTATTTCACATAGATAGAAAACTGTAGTGAAAGCAACATGTTTCTACAATGTCATCTAAAGTGGAGTGCTTTATGTCCAGGAACAGTTAGAGCCTTTGAAAATAGTGAATTGCTTTGGCTCGCTAGACAATATGATCTTTCTGAGGTGAAGGCTTCTTTAATGGAGCAAGAAATGACAAATGGTTGATTATTTAGTGCATAAGAATGTTTGGATAAAAGTGCTTTGGGTTTGATTAGTAAGTCTCCATCTGGCACTTACTTGCAAGTTGTAGAATTGAAATTAAATACAAGAACTAAGTCAAGAAAGCTTGAGCTCCAGAAAGAAGAAAAACAAATGCATTTGGAGAATAGGAGATAGAGACAAATGCAGTTGAAGAAGGAGCAAGAAGAGAAATGAATGCAATTTTAGAAAGAGGACAGACAAATGAAGTTGCAGAAAGAAAGAAATTTTGTGATGTGTGTGTGTGATTTGGAATTTTAACATAGCTTTAACAATTTTTCAGTCATATTGCTATGATGTCTGCAGTGTGAGTTTCTAGTGATTTCTTGCACTGGGGCATCATGCCACAGACATGTAGCATGATGTCCCACCCAGCCACATTATTCTGACACCAGGCTAACCAGTCCTAACACTAACCTCTTAATGCTGAGCGCCAAGCGAGGCAGATGTTCTATAGTACCATTATTTAAGTCTTTGGTATGACTTGGCCAGGCATTGAACCCATGACCTCCCACATCTGAGGCAGATGCTCTAACCACTAGGCCACCAGAGTGGTCTGAGAAAGAAATTAATTCTATTGGAGAAAGAGGAGAGAAAGACAAATGCAATTGCAAAAAGAGGAAAGAATTGTTGCAGACAGAAGAAAGAGACAATTGCATTTGTGAAAAGAAGAAAGGAGAGAAGGTAAAGAGAACGTAGGCTAATGCAAAATGAAAAGAATAGGAAGAAATGGAATTTCAATTTAGATTAAAAGAATTAGAGGTGGCAAGTAGAAAACACTTTCCCAGTTTACAAACAAGTTCAGGTCTTGATGTTACTAAAAACCCTTAGGTTAGTTCACCCTTTTAAAGAAAAAGAAGTCAATAAATATTTCCTTATTTTGAAAAAATGGATGAAAATTCAAAATGACCAAAAGAGCATTTGACTGTTATTACAAAGTACACTTATTGACAAAGCTTGTGACATCAATGCTTCCCTGTCAGTACAGCAAATTGCTGATTATGATCTGGTTAAGCAATATATCTTGAAGGGCAATGAGTACCTGAGGCATATTAATAATGATTTAGGAAGTATAAAAAGTAAACTGGACAAACACATCTAATTTACAAACGAAAAGCAGCAATTATTTGATAGATGTACTCAGCCAAGAAAGTTTGTCAAGACTATGATAACCTCAGACAACTCATATTAATTGAAGAGTTCAAGAATGACATCTATAGGGATGTTAAGACATTCTCAAGGAATGGTTTCATATGGTTGAAACTTTTAGAAAATACTGCTCGTACAGTGGATGATTATTCTTTAAACCACAAAGTTTATTTTGTCAGTAAGTCTTCCACTCAGCAGTCTTCTGTTTAAAAGCTATTAGAAGCACACAAATCTCAATCTGGCACAACATTTAGGAACCAAATTTATGATAAGATGGATCAGAAATCCTTATCTAAACTGAAAAAAAAGCAGTATCATCAAGACAGACCAATTTCAAATGCCCTTATTTTTAAGAGGCCATGTCCATATATTGAAATCAATGCATTTATTGGGTAATACAAACCCCTCTCCGATTTTATTATGGAGAATTATGAACCTTTTGTGTTGAAAGATTCTGTAATACTTATTATTCTTCCAGTCCTATCCCTATTACAATTTTAAGGGACATGGGAGCTTCTCAGTCTTTTATCATCAGGTATTTTTTTTTTTTAGAGAAGTCTTCTAATGAAAGCGTTCTTATGCAGGACATAGAGTGTTAATGTTCTTCACCATTGTATAAATTTGTCATTTGACTTAGTCTCAGGACCCGTGTCAGTCAGAACAGTTTAGCTTTTACCCATCAAGGGTATTCATTTTATTTGACCTAGTTGGAGATATGGTTGTTAATCCACTTACAACTGAAATCAAGTATTGTTTGGATTAGAAAGTTTATCCTATTGAAAAAGAAATCCCTGATTTATATCCAGCTTTTACTAGAGCTATGACAAAGAAAGATCTTGAGAATGAAGTTGATCAGGAAATTATTCCTTTAGCTGACACATTTATTGGTCAAATTTTGTATGATGTCAATTTTGTTCCTAATAAGGAACAATGAAAAAGTATTGATCCCAGTGATCTTCTTTTTACTACTCATTCTTTGTACTCTAATCAGGTGACAAACGACACTCGCTTGTAATCGAGCAGGAATAATATCATGAGATCTCTTCTTTGTCTCAGGGCTATTAGCAAAACTGAAGTCACTTGAATTCTTGTTTTTTATTTTGTTTAAAATGGCGTCCTTATGATAAAATGGAGACTACCTGACGTATATTCTGGTGCCTAGTGGTCAGTAAACAATCAAATTGTTGTTCTAAGTCCTACAGAAAGGAAATTTTTTACTCTAGCCCATGAAACTCGTGTGGTTGATCCTTTAGGTGTCAGTAAGACTTGTCAAGAGATCTTTAATTATTTGTACTGACCAAAAATTAAAAGTGATGTGTGTAACTACTGTAGATATTGTCACACTTGTCAAATGGTTGTAAAACCCAATCAGAAGATACTTAAGGCTCATATAGGCAACCAATACTTGTTGACCATAAGGTGCGAGTCAATGTGATGTGATGTGATTTGGATTTTTAACATAGCTTTAACAATTTTTCAGTCATATCGCTACGATATCTGCAATGTGGCAGTTTATAGTGATGTCTAGCACTGGGGCATCATGCCGCAGACTTGTAGCATGATGTCCCACCCAGTAACATTATCCTGACACCAGGCCGACCAGTCCTAACACTAACCTCTTAATGCTGAGCGCCAAGCGAGGCAGCTGTTAGTACCATTTTTGTAAATCTTTGGTATGACTCGGCCGGGGATCGAACCCACGACCTCCCGCATCCGAGGCGGACGCTCTAACCACTAGGCGCTCGGTGGTGCGAGTCAAAAAGATTCGCAGAGAAAATTCCTTTGAGGAATATTCAACCTAAAACAATAGCAACAACTTTGATAAAGTTTCTTTTTACACAGTGTAGCCTCCCCAACTCTTTCCAAACCTATCAGGGGTCAAATTTTATCGCTGAAATTTTCCAGCAAGTTATGCATAAATTGGGCGTCCAGCAATGTAAATATTTTGCCTATCACTCTGAAAGCCAATGGTCTTTTCATCAAACTTTGAAAAGTGATTCGGTCATATTGTTTTGATGCCTGAAAAGATTGGGATGAAGGTGTTAATTCACTTTTGTTTGCTGTTATGGAATCAATTCAAGAATCTTTAGGATTTAGTCCCTTTGAACAAGTTATCTGAGTACTTGAAATCGTTCAAAGAGAAAATTCTTTAAAATAAATATACGGAAAATAATGATCTCGATTATGCTTCTAATTTTAAATATAAGTTTCACAGGCTTGTGAAGTTGAGAAGAAAGAAAAATACTCATCTGCACTCTATCAGTCAAAACTTGAATTATGACAAAGGTACAAAAGAAAGTTTTCAGCCTGGTGATACAGTTCTGGTTCACTTCAACTTACCGCAGTGTCCTCTTCAGGCTAATTACGGTGTTTCTTATCAGTTGAAGAGAAAGTTAGTGATTTAAATTATGTCATTAATACTCCTGGGAGGTGAAAACAATAACAAATTTACCATATAAATATGTTAAAGGAGTATGTTGATAGAAAGAGAAAGGGTTAATCATTCAGTCAGTTTAGTTGTCCCTCTCCCACACACTGAGGATTTGAGCGATGGAATGCAATCGGACTATATTGATTTTGGTATAACCAATTTTTGGAATCCAGATATTAAAAATAGTCTGAACCAGATGCTTTTACACCTTCAGCCACAAGGAAAGAATGAACTAAAACAGATATCACTTGATTCCAAAAGTTCCCACAGGAACAAATGCAATCTACAATGACGATGAAATTGTAGATTCCACGCATGTGAAACAGCACCCGTACGGATAAACTTCCTCAAATAGAAATGTTTGAAAAACATTTTGTATTTGCTGGAGAACAATTTCATAGAAATTGGAAATGCAAAATATGTCACCAGATTTGACCTTTTGACAAGATTTAGGCAAATTCCACTGATTTGAAAGCACAAAGGAAATTTCGACATTCGTAACTCCTGATGGACTTTATCAATATAACGCAATGACTTTTGCGAAGAAAAATTTGCTAAGTACTTTTCAATGTCTAATGAACATGATTACATCTGCTTAGGTAATTGTGATTATTCTATTGATGACGTTGTCATCTCCAATGACACCTGTAAAGATAACTTGGAGACGACTCGGACATTTTTATTAGACTTAATGATGCAAATTTGACAATTAATTTATCAAAAAGTGAGTTTTGCCCGGTTTGTATTACATTTCTAGGGCAAATCGTGGAATACAGACAAGTTAAACCTATAAATGTTAAGATCAAGGCTGTCACTGAATTCCCTGTGCCAATCATTAAAAAGAAACTGATGCGATTTTTAGGTATGGCTAGATATTATCGGAATTTATTCTCGAATTTTTCCATAACTGCTGAATTTATGGAGCAAGAAAATCAAGTTTCATTGGTCTGAAAAATATTGATAAGTTAAAGGTCATACTTAAAAGTGCAACAGTGCTTCCAGTTCCAAATTTCAGTAAATCATTAAAATGTCTGTTGATGCAAGTGATGTTGAGATTGATGCAGTATTGATTGATGACAAAAATGGTGTAGATCATCCAGTGTGCTATTTTTGTAAGAAATTGAAGAAGCACCAGAGAAATTATTCCACATTCGAGAAGGAATAGTTTGCTTTGAATTTGGCTTTGCTACGCTTTGAAGTGTATATTAGTTCATCTTCTTCTCCGATTATTGTATTTAGTGATCATAGAGCTGAGTTTGATGAATGCGTACAATATTGACATCAGGCACGTCAAGGAAAAGGACAATTAAATAATAGATGCACGTTCTCGTGCAATAAATATTTTTTGTTTCCTGTATACTGTGTGTTATTTGTAAGATTTTATCTCTTGTAATTTTTATCACGTATATTTGACTAATGGATGAAAGAAAGCTTTATTGCATAAATCTTTATTTTTTATGATGGGATGTGTTATGCATATTTAATTTGCGTTGTGTGTTAATATTTTTTATTAATTATATGCAATAGGTTATGTCAAATTGTATTTTGTAGCCGACCTTTTCCAAAATCAAGTTCATTGTTCACAAGATCAGAATCACTGTTTTTTGCTTTTATTCTGTAAACAATTAATACGTAGCTAATATGTTCTTTATGTGTGTGGGTTTAATAGTAGGATCATTATCAATAAACAAAAACATATTTATCTTGGTCTGACATTGTGTTTCCCGTGTTCTTTATTATAATTGTTGCAACAGAATCATCTAGAATGGAAGTTTCCATTAAGTAATAGTTTTTTTAAATATAGAAAATGCTGATTGTGACCTATGTCAAGTAGACGGCTTTATAACCTTGTTTGCTGGGAAAACTATTTATTCATGCTGTACGATCTTGAAGAAGAATCAGTCTTATTGTTGTGTTCAGTATTTCATTTGGGCTGGAATGTATTTATTCAAATTACTTATTCACTGGTAAAACAAAGTGATCATTTATACCATTCTTGGCCAGAGATTTTAATTTTTAATTATATCGAATTCAAACAAGGAAAGCTTGGATTATATTATAGTGATTCAACAAAAGACTGTTGGCACATCATTACAATTCAGGCCATTGGTACATTAGCAAATTAGAGAGTGGAGGTCACCACAGGCACATCAGTATCTTCAGCGTTGGAAATTATTTGGAATACTACTGAAGTTTATTCAGAACTTTATTCATTATGACTTTGTGTTAGTAATTCTATGATTATTTGGTAATTAATTTGCAGTACCGTAAGTGCTTTTTGCATGTCATTTTGTATTCTAGGGATATACATTATTTTGTTGAATTTTGCAAAACTTTTGGGTTTTCATTCTTTTCCCTCACTTATTTTAAGACCATAGAGTCATAATAGTAGAATCTTCATTCCTAGATGACCCGTCCCGTGCAACACTTGTCGAACTTATAAACCAAAATAGTGCTGTTCCGAAAATGATCAATACTATAGGCAGACCTACTATCAATAAAAGCAGCCACGCTCCGGCCAGAGGCGATGATGGTGTGGGGTCATTTGTGAAAAAAAAAAAAACTATGAACGGCGCGGTTGTGGTACTCTAATTGAGTGCCTGTTGGGATTGATCGTTTTTGCTAACACTTTGCACAGGCACATGCATGAAGGCATCCTTGGGGGTAAAGTCATGGAATATAGAAGCGGAGAATCATAATCAATTTATATTTAATTTGTTTAGCGAGTTTGAACTTTGTCAATAACTTAGGGTAAGAGTTTGGGACTACCTGACTAATTTTCTTACAACCGACATTTTACAGAGATAATTTTGTGTCATGATTGTAGATTATACACTATGACTATTAGTATTGTGTGTAGGTAAAAGAATTGTACCTGGTCTTGAGTTCCAGAAACTCCCTTGATTCTTTACTTAGAAAATTCCAGAAAGGATCATTATGTTCCTCCTATTGTGACTTTTGTTTTTTTAATATGATTTTTATATTAGAATTACTAATCCAATCTTTAACTTCAGTTGTGTCCATATTTAATTTGAGAGGATTTAGTTATTTAAAGTATTCAGTTAGAATTACAAAGTGCTCTTTGACTTTAAGACTAAATCGCTGTTTTGGAATTATTGTGAATTCATTTAGAGCCATTTTTGGAATATATCATTTTGATACCATTAAGACTGTTAGCACATTAACACTATTCTAGGCTATTGGTAAATCTGCACATTCAAGACTGGAATTCATACAGAAAACCACTGGAATTAATTGGAAATAATCCATAATTTTGGGATTGTGATAGTACTTGTAGGACTATTTTTTGTTTTAATTCACAATACTGTAAGTTCTTTTTTAAATTTGCGCATTTTATTCTAGGAAAATAAATTGTTGCATTTCACAAAACTTTTTCCTGTTCGCTCTTTTCTATTACTTAGTTTATGACCACAGAGTCGTATGTGTTGTGTGATTTAGATTTTTAACGCAGCTTTAACATTTTTATCATATCGCTATCATGTCTGCAATGTGGCAGTTTATAGTGATGTACTGGGGCATTATTCAGCAGGCATGTAATATCCTGTCCCACCCAATCACATTATCCTGATACCAGGCCGACTTGTCTTAACAGTCACCAAACAAGGCAGCTGCTAGTACCCATATAGTCGAACCACAGTAGCTGAAATCTCAAACCATAACATTACCACTACAGGCAGAAACGGAGCAAAGTGGCGAAGAATTGTACAACACTGCAGATAAAAGGCATAGTAGTCGATGGAGAGATTTAATGGACGGTTATTCATGTACACAAAGGGGGAAACGATATCTGTTGTGTATAAGCACTCATGTGCGTGATTGCAAAGTTTGTCCATTGGAGGGTATGCAGTGTGTCTATAAACACTCCCACATTTGCCTACTTGTGCACTTTGATATAGCACGTTTGTCTGGAAGTGCTGAGTACATTTCCCTTTCTTTTGCATTATTTCCCTCCTTGCATGATTGTGTGAGAGTATGTTTGTATGTATCAAAGGGTAGTGTATATAACCACTCCTGCCATTTTCTTTGGATTGTTGGGTTGCATGTTTGGATTGTTAGACAAAGTGGGTACTGGATAGTGTGAGTAGTGTTCTGGATTGTGATACAAAAAGAGCCGATGCTCGATAGTAGTATGTGTGTATTTGGATCGTGTATCAAAAAGTGTGACGTGTGTGTAAAATAGTATCTACAATTTTTGACACAGCATTTCCTACCCCTGTGTAATATAGTATGTAGGTGTGACATTATATCGTGATAATATGCTTGTATGGAAGTAAAACGCGCCTATAGATGCTCCTACCCTTTCGTTGAATAGTATTTTATACGTATGCAAGGAGAGTGTGTTAAAACACTCCTTCATTTGTATACATGTGTGTAATAGTATAGTATTTTTGGGTGAGAATATGTGTCTTTTTCATCACTCTTCTTTTTCATCCTACACCTCTTTTGTGTGATACTATGCTTATATCTAAGTATATAGTGTGCATAAACACTCCAACCTTGTATAATAGTATGCTTGTGTGTTTATAAGTATTCTGTGTGTGCATATAACACTGCTACCCATTTTGTTCGCTAGTTGGGGATTTGTTTGGAAAGCAGTAAAAATGCTGGTGCTTATGAGTGGGGTGGTTGTTTGGATTGTAATCAGAAAGCGGTTTCTGTAATAGGGCGTGTGTTTAGGTTGTAATCAAACTGCAGTTGCTGGACAGTATATGTGGTGTGTTGGATTGTAATTAAACGCTGGTGCTGGATAGTGTGTGTGTGTGTGTGTGTGTTTTGTAATGATATACCGGATGCTGAATAGAATCTGTTATGCGTTTGGATATTAATTTTAAAAAATTAAAATTACCTTTCCCTTACGGAAGAATGCATTTCCAACTTGGAAATGGTCTATCATGATCCCCAATGTTTAACATTTTCCGTTTGTCTCTATGAACTTTGGATATATAAGCAAGTAAAATCTAAACCTTGGGCGATGCTGAATTCCCTTTTGGCTCATAATGCTTCTTAATGTAAACCTACGGGCCAATGGTAATTCCCTTACAGCTCTATAGCGGCCCCAGTAAACTACCAATATGACAAAAAATGTGGGGAATAGAAATTCCCTTCTTGTGAAGAAACCTTTGAAGGAGAGCAATATTGCTATATGAGACAACAGGTCGTTCCGCCATTTGTAGTGGGGAGAAAATTATGATTGTAAAGTCTCTCAATAAGAGAGTTCTTCATCCCAAGAAAGCTATAAATAGATTACACACATCCATGTTACTGTACATGCAGTAATCACAAGTCCCTACCAACGGAAAAATCAAACATGAGATCATTTTGATTGAAACAAATTGTTATGTTATTGTGAATGAACGTTCTCAAATCATTCAAGGGTTTAATTGTTTACAAAAATTTGGTTCCTGACACATAAATGCAAGGCATAAAGATTACACATTTATAGCTCAAATTGTTTATGTTTTTTATTCATATTTTGTTTCAGATTACTTGACTTCAAATTTACATTACCCCTCTTGAATTTTTTTTTATGGCACTAAAATTCAGTATGTGATCGTCGAGAAAGGACTTAACATTCGCATTCTGGATTTATTGAATTGTTACCTATAAAATGGTAGATCGTTCTACTGCTTCTTAGAATAAATTAATGGGTATTTTACACATTTTTAAACACCACTCACACCGCTCCGGTGGTCTAAGTGGTTAGAACGTCCACCTCGGATACGGGAGGTCGCGGGTTCGAACCCCGGCCGAGTCATACCAAAGACTTATAAAATATAGTACTAGCAGTTTCCTCGCTTGTCGCTCAGCATCAAGATGTTAGTTTTAGGACTGGTCGGTCTGGAGTCATGATAATGTGTCTGGGTGGGACATACATGTCTGCGGCATGATGCCCATTGGTAGATATCTCTATAAACTGCCACACTGCAGACATCAGTAGTAAAGTGGGGCACATTAGGGACAATGGGACTTAGCATTAAAAAGACCCCTGGGTCAGATTAGGGACAATGGAAATTTAACATGGAGAGAAATCGTGGGTCACTTTAGGGACAATGGGAATTTAACATAGAGTTTGGGTCTGTCTAGGGACAAGGGAAATTAACATGGGGAATAGAGTTTGGGCTTTTGGGATTTTTTTTTTTTAAATTTTTTTAAATTTAAATTTAAATTTAAATTTAAATTAAAAAAAGGGGGTAGGCAATGGAAAGGCTATCTCTTTTCGAGAAATATGGCTGGCCCTGAAAAGGGCCTTTGGGTTTTCTTCTTCTTCTTCTGCTTCTAGTTTCTTCTTTTTCTCCACCAAGTTATTATTTTATCTCCAACACTCTTTCTCTTCTTTTCTTTCTTTTTTTTCTCCTGCTCTTCTTTCTTCTTCTCTTCCTCCTCTTCTTTCTTACTCTTTTCATTTTCTTCTTTTTCAATTTTTTCATTCCATGCTCTCATCCTTATCCTTTCCTCTTCATCCTCCTTCTCCTCCTTTATTTCTTTCAACAGATCACTGATGATTACCTTCATTTTTCGTAAATTGTTTATCTCCATCTTCACTCGATGGGGACTATAAGAATAGTGATCCTCGTTTAGGTTAACCAACATTTGCTCTATCATTCCTAAATTGTCGAGGACGTTTTGCAATTTTTCCATTTTGTCCATTTGGTTAGAAGCCATCTTCTTTTTTTTATTCTTTGCAGAATGGTTTGAACGACGAATACTGTGGGTTCTTATACGAAAAGCGCGGACGTGAAGGAAAACATCCCCTACTTTTTCATTTCATATAATAAAACCCAAACTATACTTTCTCATTTCATATAATAAAACCCAAACTATACTTTCTCATTTCATATAATAAAAACCCAAACTATACTCTCCACATACGCTAAGAAACAATAAACAAAATCCATAATCTACTATCCACACAATCTTACGTGAGCGCTTACAAAACCCAAACTATACTCTTCACATACGCTAAGAACAATAAACAAATCCATAATCTACTATTCACACAATCGTACGTGAGCGGGTACAAACACAAACACAAACACACAAACACAAACACACAAACACAAACACACAAACACAAACACACAAACACATACGCTAAGAAACAATAAACAAACCCATAATCTACTATCCACACAATCGTACGTGAGCGGTTACAAAACCCAAACTATACTCTCCACATACGCTAAGAACAATAAACTAATCCATAATCTACTATCCACACAATCGTACGTGAGCGCTTACAGAACCCTAACTATACTCTTCACCTACGCTAAGAAACAATAAAGAAACCCATAATCTACTATTCCCACAAACATACCTTAGCTCTTACAAGCACCAACACACAAACACATACCCTCACACTATCTTAAAAAAGAGTTAGTGTTTATAATCACACTACTCTACCTATACACATTGACAAATCGATCGTTATTTCTTTTCTAGAGTATTGGGTAGCCCTGAAAAGGGCTGTTTTTTTTGTTTGGAACTTCATGGACACCTGGTTAATGGTGGCACCTTCCAGGCCTGGCGCCGCATATACATCTTGTCCCCAGTTACTTTTTACCTTTTTGGGGGAGAGAGCAGAGGCAGGATATGTCGCTTCAGAATCCCAATTTTCGCTCTCTGGGATTCTGAAATTTCTTCTTCTTCTCTCCTTTTCCTCCTCCTCCTCTTCTTTGTATCTTCTCTCCTCCTCTTTGTATCTTCTTTCCTCTTCTTCTTTATATCTTCTCTCCTCCTCTTCTTTGTTTCTTCTTTCCTCCTCCTCTCTTATCCTTCCCTCCTCCACAATGGCTTCCGCGGCCAGTTCATTTAATATGCGCCTGGCATATTCCAGATGCACATGAAGTTCCAACAGTTTCTCCAGTCTCGTGTTCATTTTTGGTGTTGATCAATCAACAAGGGTAGCTGGACTGCCGAACGAGTTTCAATTTATAGTGAAAGCGCGGACGTGAAGGAAAACATCCACTAAAAACATAAAATTGATCTTACCTACATCATGACCAAAAAACAACAACGCGTGGACCTAAAAGAAACACTCACTCACTTTTTATGCTACCCATCACTATTTTAAAATTTTTTATAAATCACTTCAATAGACTATCCACATACGCAAAGCAATCCAATCTAACCCCAAATTTACACCTCAAACACCAAAAAAAAAAAAAGACATCATTTTAACCTACTATCCATACCAACTTACTTAACCACTTACAAACACAAACACACAAACACATACCCTCACATTTTTTTAAAAAAAGAGTTAGTGTTTATTTTCACACTACTCTACCTACACACATTGGCAAATCTATTGTTATTTCTTTTCTAGAGTATTGGGTAGCCCTGACAAGGGCTGTTTTTTTTTTTTTGTTTGCTATGGCATTCGTTTTAGTTTCTAAGAATGCGATGTCCTCTGAGGATAGACTTTCTGGCGATAGGTCTGCTTCTTCGGAAAGAGAAGAAGAACTCTTTGGTGTCGATACGACAATCGACAAAGCCTCTGTCAGCTTCAGGTTGCTGCTGCTGCTCTTGTTGTTGTTGCTGCTGCTGTCTCTGAAGTCTGTACTTCTCTGTCCATTCTTCTTTTTCCCTGTTCATTTCTTCTCTGAAGAGCTCTTCTATCAGGTCTTCAGTGATTTTTAACATTCTCACATTCTCTATTTCTTCTGGCTTCGGTATCAGACTGTGTCTGACCCTATGCAAATTCACGTAGGCTTCGTTGAGTTTAGTTAGTTTGGAGCACATCTTCTTAGGAGGATGAGTCGACAATGGATGGTTAGACTGGAAACAACCCGGTTCTTAAAGTCAAAGCGCGGACGTGAAGGAAAACATCCCCCACACGGTTTTTGAGTCGCAACGTTTAGTGAGTGTCATGAGAGGGATAGTAAGAAATGAAAGAGCATCAATCCAACATTCTTATAGCTAAACAAAAGACAAAGGCATTTTTTTCAAAACACAACATTTTTTATTCAAAAATCACTTAACACTAAACAACAACAACTCTAACATTTTTTAACAACAATGCAACACTAAAAGTTTCTCCACTAGGTAAAGAGGGATAACAGTCTTCCATGGTTTCTAGTAATCTAGGATGACTTCTCTCAAACTGTTGATTTCTATGGTATTATCGAATTCTGCATACAGGATGACGTTCACCGTTTCATCAGGGTCTCGGTCTTTAAACTGAATTTCCACACGAATCTGGCCGGATTTTATAGGGTGAAAATGTCCCTCGTCGCTGCCTTGGTCTGGAGTGAAATCGAAAGCCCACAAAGCGTAGCCTCCTGCATAATCCTCGTAAGTAATACCGTGACTGGTATTGGTTCCTAACTGTCCGGTGGCTTCGTACAAGGACAAGTACGATCTCAAGTAATTCTTCTTTTTAAAGTCAGGTTCGAAAGGTCGGGTACACAAGGTCTTGCCATCGCGACTGACTTCGATTTTGGACACGCCAAAGTGTTGAAAGTAGAAAGGATTTTTTTCGGCAGCTCCGTTGAAGGCTGTATTCTCGACGATACCAACGATCAAACGTTTGGGTTACTGTCCTTGGAACAGATGATCTTCGATCATGGATCGCTGTCCCTTGGGAATGGTGAAGGTTTTCACTTCCACGCGTCGTATGGGATACTTGGCGGTCGTTCTGCTCAACGTCTGACTGATGTCGTTTCCCACTTTAGGTAACACTTCCACACGGCGTACGTAGAGTCTGGCTTCTAGGATTTTGGTTTTGTAACCGTCACTATCAGCCATCAAATGGAAAGCGGCACTGCTACGATTCAGTCTCAGGCGGACATCCACCCCGTTCAGCAAATACTTTTCTTGCAACCACATGTCCAAATGCAAACGATCCATCAGTTCTAAACTTGTGTCAGCTCCCGTGATTCTCTTTCTTCGTTCTACAAATCCATCATTGTTGTCTTTCTTTTCATCAGTTTCCAATATTTCAAACTTGGTAGGTTCGTCAGCTTCCCATACCACACAGGCATTGAGATGAGTGTTCTTGGCATCTATTCCGTACGTCAAGAGATTTTCCAGGTAAGCACGATAAGGGTAAGTATCCATGCTGCTACTGACCAGTTTGTTATTCAAATACAAGTCCACTCCACTGAACAAGGAATGCATGAAATTGTTGACGGGAGCTACTGCTTCATCGTCTATAGCACCTCCAGTCTTATCTAGAATTTTGACTTTCAGGTACAAGTAACTGCTATTCAGATCGATGTAATCTTCGGGCTGACCTTTGATTTCAAACTCGATGGGAGCGGAATCGGTCAGTGAGGAGACGGGGTGAAATTCCACCCACTGGGATTCTTGCATCGTCATCATCGTGGGGGGCATGGCAAACAGATCCAGTTCCGTCTTGGAACAAGCGCAAGATTCTCGGTGCATCATTTTTTTGTCTCTTTTCTCAATAATCGAAAACGTCTAAGTCTCGAACGGTTCTTCTTTTCTTGGCCTTTCTCGCTTAAAGTCTGGTGAAAGGGTGTTTTCTTCGTCGTCTCTTTCTGCCTTGTCCTTGCTGAATGCCTGACTCGGTAACGTGCAGGGCATTTATAGGTGTTTCTCGTTGGCCTAAAATGTCTTTGCCCGTTTGCAGCAAGACATTTTTGCCTGCCCTCATGAAGGCTTCTTTAGGGTTTTGTTTGTCGATGATGACATTTTGGAGAAATTCTTTGCCTTGCGTCAGTGCCGCATCTTTCAAGGCGTGCAATCCGCGTGTCACCATCGGTTTCAACACCGGGGCCACCGAACGAAAGGCCGATTTTAACATATCTCCTAAGCCGTGTCCTCGCTGTGGAGCAACCCCTCGGTACACTGGATACATGACTTAAGAGTCGTGAGAGAACCGTTTTCGAAAATGGAGTTTCACCGTGACTTTTCCTTTGGTGAATGTAATATTTTGTCCCTGATCTCCTTTTATAGCAATGTTGACCGTGTCCAAATACGACTTACTGACAGGCAAATAGTGAGGATGGACAAATTCGCGGTGGACGTGGTAAGTGTTTCCACCTTCCTCGTCAGTGTTCGTGGCAGAATCCACTTTGAAAGGAATGACACGCAGTAACGGTACGGAGGTGTGTCCCACCACGTTGTACTCCACCACATCGGAATACACGAACATCAAATTCAGTCCTTGGTTCAGTTCTACCGGGGCACGAAATAACTTGCTAAAAGACTCGTTGTCGTAAACGATGGGTAATTCGTTTTTCTTGATCATGGTCTTTCTCATGTCCATGTCTCCGCCCAACATGTCAAACAATTCAGGACAAAATAAAATGGACAGGATTTTACTCCGTTCAAATTTCATCAAGAAGCGACGAGCTGCTTTGTGGTACTCCATGGTGACATTTTTGTTGACATGCTCCAAAGCTTTCAGAAACACGACATTAAACCTGGAGGTTATGGTGCTGACCAAATGTTGACCACTAAAATAATAGCCTGGGGGAATGAACAAGTGATAGGTGGTGTACTTTTGTGTACGGGTTTTCTTGTCATATTTGACATTGCTATCCATCCACTGTTGCATTTGCTCGTCATGAACTTCCACATCAAAAAAATTTTGATTGGGAAGGACATTGAGGACTTGGGTCGGGTGAATCATTTCTACTAAAGCCACTTCCCAATGGGCTTCGTGATCTAACTGGATGGCTTGAGGTAATTTGGCCGTGTAACAGCACAACGTGTTGTTGGGAAACACCTCCATGGAACTGTCACTGGGTAAGGTTAAGTAAAATTGGTTTTGGTGACTCATAATTCCAGAGTTCTGTGGCTGTCCGAGGGGTTACTGGACGTCAGAGGCGTGTCTCCGTCTAAAATGGGGTTCTGGTTGTGATTGAAGTGGTGACTGGCACTGGCACTGGACACAAGGTTCCCGGGGTTCCCGTTCGAGGTGAATTTCAGGGAGGGATTGGGAAGCAGGTAACCGATGCAACTGCTCAATAAAATGGTCCACAATTGTTTGTCTCCTTGTTGCAAACTCAAATTGGCGATGGCTGCCCCGATGACACAATACACCACGAAGATTTGGCAGAAAAAGACGATTTGCGTGTTAGGCACACGTTCTCCACACCACACCCACAAGGGTTGTTTTTGTAAATCTTGCACAGAAGAACTAGGTGAAGGAGGAGTGGTCGACGTAGCTGCGTCTGCTGTGTGAAAGGGCATGATGGTCACTTCTTTTTATAGTCGATGACTTGCGAAGCATCGATCCAAGAATCAAAACTGGGTGGATATCCTTTCCAACGTACTTTGACTTCTTTGACACGTTGTTTGCCCACTTTACGGGTTCTGCGTTCGAGAATGCTTTCGATGTCGTACACATCGTCTTCTTTTTTGGTGACACGTTGTAACTCGGGCAAATAAAACGTTCCTTTGAGCACTTCTCCGTTCATGTCTTCCAATTTATAGACGGCAGGATGACGGCCATGCACTCGTCCAGTGACGCGAAACAATTCGGTCCTCCAGTTAGGTAAGTAACCTTTGTCGAAAGTGCGTTTGGTTTTGCCAATGCGCACCCAATCTCCTACGGCCAACATTCCACTTTTCTTGGGGAGAGCCCTCGTCGTGGACGTACCAAACAGGCGCTCAAACACCAGCACTTCGTTGTCGGGAGTCACGTCTTGCGGGGCACGTCCGATGCTTCGATGGTAAGATTGGTTGTACGCTTGCACCAGGTGCGGTAAGATGTCGATGTACTTCAGAGTGTGGTGATGCGTAAAATATTTCCACATGCGTTCTTTCAAAGTGCGTTGAAAACGTTCCACGATGCTGGCTTTGGTTTCGGGATTCTCGGTGGTAAAAAAATGAATGTCACGTTTCTTTAATTCTTTTTGGAAAGCTTGGTTCAGAAATTCGGTGCCTTTGTCCGTTTGCCATCGAAGAGGGTGACGACCGCTTTGTTTCAACACCCGTTGCAGGGCTCGCACTAACTCGCTGCTCGATTTGGAAGTCAAGGGTACAACCCAAGCAAATTTGGAAAAGACGTCGATGACACAAAACAAATATTTGTAGCCACGATTGTAGCTGGCCAAATGAGAGACATCAGCTAAATCGGCTTGCCATTGATGATCGATGCCTTCCACTCGGGTGCGACTTCTGGCAAACTTGCGTCGAATGGGTTTGTGTAAAGTGTAGGTAGCTTGTTCTTGTAACCATCGTTGCACTTGAGGTAAACGGAGACTTTTCAGTCGCGTTTTGGCAGCACGATACAATTTTTGAACTCCTGCGTAACCTGCAGGATGGGAGGGATCGTAGTAAATGCTGGCTAAGACTTTTTCCATTTTTTTTTTGTGTTGGTTGGTGTGTTAATAAGACACCCACTCTTGGAGGATGCTACTCATTTTCTCTTGGGGTACTTTCTTGGATTGCAATGCTTTGCGTGTGCGGCCAGCAATAGGTGTCGAAGAGGAGAAGGATGTCTGAGCGGGGGATATCGGTTCTTGTTTCACTTCTGTCTTCACTTCTGTCTTCACTTTCTTTTTCTCTTGTGAGGAAGAAGGGGTGGCCATCATCTTTTTAATCCATCCAGTTCTGGAGGTAGGTGGTGTTGTTAACTTGCGTACTTTTTCTGGTGGAGTTTGAAACCCTTCCTCTTCTTCTCCTTTTTCTGTCTTGGTCACGGGTACTGGTGGTACTGGTACTGGTGCTGGACTTTTCATCAAGGTCTTAAAATCTTTCAGAGTGGGTAGAGCTGTTTCGTCTAAAGCTTTCTGGTGAAAGAGTTGCAGTCGTTGCAAGAGTTGACCGTACTTTTGTGATTTTTCTGTTTCGGACAAATCTTGGCGATCCATCAAGGACTGCAATTCGTGTTGTAACTGGGACATCTCGCTCAAATTGGGATTGGGAGGTAAATGCGGGGTGTGTTGTTCTTGCCACCGATGGTATTCCATCCATCGTTTGTAAGGCACTAAAGCTAGTTTTCGTCCTTCCATGGGGTTGTCAGGGGTCGATTCTGAGATCTTGGAACTTCCGAGGCCTTTTTATCTTGCTCCCACCAGTCCTCCCAACATGGTTCCCAAGACTCCTTTCAGTATGGGGCCTAACAAGAGAGGTAAAATACCTCCACGTTGAACTAACATCTTCTTTTTTTGACGAATGGGAATTTTCTTTTGAACCACTTGGCGAAGAACGTGACGATGTTTGCCTAAGCATTGTTTCTGGTGTTTGGACAAAGGGATCGTGCCTTTCAAAACGTTCAAACAACATTCGCACACGGTATCGATGACCTCTTTGGAGGCTGTTTGAATGAGTTTTTTTCGTAGGGGTGGAGAAGCTTTGGACAGGACAGATAACATGTCCCCATGTTTGGCTAAACGTGGTGGCAGTCCTTTCCTTTTCTTTCCTTGGGGTTTTCTGGAGGGTGACATCTTTGAGTCTTCAGGAGCACCAAAAAACACTGATACCCGACTTGGTCACAGGCCTTTTTTATACTGGAACGCGTCGCCACTGATTGTCTTGACGTCGTATTAGTTTGAGGACAGGCATGACACGTCGTGCAGGGGTACGTAACGGACTAAATCGAGCCAGTTCTTGCTTGGACAAATCCAGTAAACTTTGTAACATGCCCGATCTTTCTTGAACTTTGATTTTGGGAGAAGGTACTTTGTGAGCAGCAGCCACTGCCACTAAATTGGAAGGTCCTGCCACTGGGGAAGTTCTTTTGGGGGTCATCAACGGAGAAGTTCTTGGTGTGATCAACGTCTCCAAGTACTCTTCAGTTCTGGGTGTCATTAACGGAGAAGTGGACAAACGTGAAGCTGCCGGAGACGCAGTCACCGCCGTGGCAGGTCGTGGTTTGCGAGTGTAAGGTTGCGTCCTGGCCGAAGTGCCTCTCTTGCGGCTAGTTTTCTGTGGACTTTTCTTTTTCTGGGGGCTTCTTTTCTTTTTCCGGGGTGGTGGTGGTGTCTGGTCAGAGGAGGGTCCTGCCACTGGAGAAGTTCTCCTTGGGGACCTGGTCTTTTTCTTCTTGGGGCTTCGTTGGACTTTTGTCTTGGGTATAACTTTGGGGGCATTAGGATCCCATCTTAAGAGTGAGCGAATGATGACCCCTCCTAGAGTACCGCTCCCTCCAGGTTTCAAAATGATTTGTTTTTTGGTTTGAGTGTCGATGCGGGGATCGGCCAGTTGGACCAAAGCGACTTTGTTTCGATCGAAAAAGCGTTTGGTTTGATGAGGAATCTGAATGATTCCTTGGAGTAATTGACGTGCCGTCACCGTGAACCATCGTAAGACTTCTTTGAGACTAGCTTCTAAGACACGAGCTCGTGTTTGTGGATCTTTTTCTCGACTGATGCCATACAAGGCACGAATCAATTTGACGGGAAGATGCGACTGAAGGGACGTCATGTTCGCACTGAGAGTGAGACAGACGAAAAAGGGTCTGAGGTTTTTATAGATTTTTTTATGGGGAGTGAAATGAAGTCGAGGACGGAGACGTGTACAGGACAGGCCCTCCGTCTTGGCACCAGTGGTGAAACAAGTGGGTACGAAATCGCAAATCCTCGGGAGTCGTAGGTTTCAAATCGACGAGTAAATAGGCGTGTGGAGTTTGAGTGGCATCGTCATACGCCTGAGTCAGCCAAGGCGTTCCTAACTGTTTGGCTAAGACTTGCACTTGCGATTTATCTCGAGGGCTTTTAAACAAGACCACGTAATGCGCATTGAGACTGATGGTGCGATGGGCTTTACTTTGTTGAAACAAATTTTGGGTGATGTAAACGACACTGGCATTACGGTGATGCCCTTTGCGCGTGAACCACAGTTTAATTTCTTCTTCGTCTTCTTCTAACATGTCGTCGAAAATGACCAAATGGGTTAGACGGGAGTCAGAGACGATGCCGTCGTCTTCTTTAGGAATGCCTTCCACAAACACGATGGAATCGCCTTGACTTTCTCGCAAGAGGCTGTACGCCGATTGCCACTCTTTGTAACACCACACGATTCGTTGAGGGGGTCGATCGATCAAATGATGTTTATGTTCGATCAAACGTTTGACGAATTCGGTTTTGCCTGAACCGCTAGGTCCAGCAATGAGCATGTTAAAGGGATGGCGAAGATACAAAGCCTCCCAACTGGCACGATCTAAGTGTTCGTCGATGACTTTGACAGTAGAGGAAGAGGGAGCAGAGACAGCAGAGGTAGCCATGGTGTGAGAAATGTCACTTGTGACACGAAAAACAAACAAGACAAGAGTTTATATACTTTTTCAGAACACGTTTATTGAATGTTTCAAACATGAATACGAAAGACAAAAATGCATAAAAGCCACAGGCTTAAGTACAAGAATAAAAGGCACATGATAACCATGAACGTGGAATAAACACAAGTGTCTGTACAACATGTTTTGGGTAAAGTTCTAACCAGTTCTATAGTAGGGGTAAGGTCACACAAGTGTCCTCCCGAAAGGGTCTTTCAGGCCTGTCCACGACAGTCCTGTCCTGGATGACGGGTTCTTCTGGCACCGTCACTAACACAGGTTGAAAAGTAACTTTTTTCCTTGAATAACTCTCGTGCATACTGGGCCACCTCTTGTGTCCAAGCCTCAAAACTCTGGTCTCGGTGATGTCCAACATTTGACTCCTAACCAATCTGGTTTCTTCTTCGTCAACGACATGGTAAGTTACTTCAGTGAACAATGAACTATCGATCTTGCCTAGGGTTCCTTTTCATATACAGACCAATACCGACGTGACCGTACGGTAAGGTGAAGTGATTGGGAAGTCGCACTCGCTTCTGGTATACAATTTGATAGACTTTTTCCAAGGGTCGACTGACGATGTGGTGAGTGGGTAAACGTACAATCTTGTTCGGTTGATAGGTGGTCACTTTAAAGTTTCCATCCTCTCCCGATTGCAAGGCTTCTTTCAATACCCCAAAGTTGACCACTCAACTGGTACGATGATTCAGAGTCAGTCCTTTCACTTTGCACGTCGTTAGCACTTCTCCTTGTTTGTCACGGTATTCGTAGCCGTAATTTTTGGGACCACCACTGACGAAACTTAGAATCTTGTCGTCGGGATGCTCGTCTGTCCAGGCTCCTAAACGGTCTCCTTCGATGTCAGGGTGCTGTTGAATCGGGTGATGGATGTAAATGCAACTGTCCGTGTCAAAGTACAGGACGCGTTCTTCTAACAGTTCTAAAGCTTCGTACAATTTTAAGCGAGCATGAGCTGTCACGTAAGCCGCAATGATGACATTTCCAAAAGGGTCGTCTTGTACAAAGTCCAGATCTTCTTCGTAATTGACCAAGATCAAATCCTCTCGAACGACGTCCACGTGTTTCATGTATTTGGTTTTGTCGTGAATCATCTGGAAGTAGCGGGAAGGTTCTGTCAAATATTCCGTCTTGGGTAAACACGGTCGTTGTGCCATTTTACCCCACAAGCAATTTAACATCACTTTGGCAAACGATCGCCTGCCTTCGTTTTTTTCGATGTGGTTTAAAGAGATGCCTTCTTGTGCGTAGTATTTCTCTTTGAATTGTATTTGGTCTTCGGGAGTGTGACACCAGGAAGGATAGCCACTGGCTTCTTGTTTCAGTTTCAAAAAGGCATCCACGTAGTCGGCGAAAATGCCTTTCTGAGTAGGGTCACCCTTGTGGTACTGTTGTGTCTTGGGAAAGTGGCAAATTTCGTACACTTCTAACAGTTGGTATCCCATGTCCAGAGCTTTGAACAATTCCACGCTGACCCAGGTTCCCGTCAAGGCACGTTCTTCCTGGCTGTGATGGCAAGGTTGGTCCTGGTTGCACGTTTCGGCACAAGTACGGCAGAAGGGAAACATCAGTTTGCCTTGACAATGGTGAGGTAAGACGGGATGGTATAGGTTCGTGGGAGGCAAAACTTTGCACTTGATCAAGCCTTCGTAGTGTCGAATGTTTTTAGGTCGATGTGTTCCGTGAACAATTGCGGGTACCCTACAGGAAAGCGACAATATTTGCACACGTAGGGATACAGCGAACACACGTCCAAGTATTTGATTTCTTCTCCTTTCTCTTCGTCGGCTTGGTACAGCAAACAGGTGGCATTGGTCCTTCCTCCGTACAAACTATCCCTCGGGTTCAGCGGGTCCATGAACTGGTAACTTTCCACGAGGCGTTTAAACTCGGGATCGGTTTTCAAACGGTGATCGTACTCGTGTTCCCACATTTCCACCACTTGGTATCCTTGCTGTTCTAACTTTAGGCGTCGCTGACAAGTGTCCTGGTACAAGTCTTCCATGGTTCGTTGCAAAAACTGATTTTTAGTGTCACGGTCAGGGTAACAGACGGGACATCCGTGAAATAAGCAACCGTTAAACTCGTACACGATCTTGGGGTTTTCTAAGTCCCAGCCATCTACCGAATACGTTCCGATGGTCTTTTCGCCTCATCCGTTGCGGGCATGCTGAATCCATTTGTCTTCCTTGTCGCACAGGTAATGTAACCAACGTAGGGCTTTGACCGAGTATTGACGCTTGACATAGTGGGTCGTTTGAGGACTGATGACAGCCACGGTGTTTTCAGGCATGAATCGTTGGCGGTACACTAAGGAACACGCTTTGGCAATGGTGCAAGCTTCTTTCAAAGGATCGACCCCTCCGTGTTCAATGAACAGTTATCGAAATTTTCCACAGCAACGTCGTAAAATGTCTACGTCGGAACGACAATACTTTAACATTTCTTCCAGAAAGTCGAAGGGGTCAGAGGCATGAGCCTGGTACCAAGCGTAGAAATCTTCTCGTTGTTCGGTACGCATGTTGTCGGGGTCGTAATAGTGAGCCTCAGGTAAATGGGGTAGAACGGCGTGTTGATTGGCTTCCGTATTGAAAAAGTGTGGAAAGTACCCTTTAGCCATTTCTGTCATTCCAAACGTTTTAGGCATTCGACTCAAAGGCATGGCCAAGTAACTCATCGAATCTTTAAACTGTACTTGTCCCACTTGCATGAAAATGATTTTGGCTCCGTTCAAAGTCACTTTAGAACGCTCGGTGCCTTGTTCCGCATAGTACCTCAAAAGAAACTGTCCATCGTATCAGGAGAAATTGTGAGCCATCACCGTGGCATGACGATGACAATCTCCGTAACGTTCGATGTCCTTGGCTCCACGTCTTGTCGATGGGGTCTAAGACCCATTGGGCAAAATCGGCTAACGTGTTTGGTCCCCGAAAGATTTTTTCACGTCCTCCAGGAATCTTGCTGCAGTGAGGGCAATGACTGAAGATAGGTTCTTGAATGCACTTCTCGCACGCTCGATGAGCCACGCAGAAATTAGGGATGTGAATGCCAGTCTCTTGCATGCATTCGAAATCGAAAAAGATGAAATTGCCTTTCTTCTTGTGACCGTCCTCTTTTTCTGGTGGGGGTTGGTATTTTTGCACGTAACATTCGTGTTCCAAGTCCACGATGTGGTGACAAATGTGACATTTTTTCTTTCCTCGACATACGTGTGCCTTGGCATTGTTGGTAAGTATGCCTTGTCCACACGTAGGGCACAATCTCAGGAGTTGACGAGCACATTTCTTCTGTGAACCTTGTGTTTTCAAATGTTGCTGGTAACAGGCAGGGCTGACAAACGTGCGCAGACAAGTCGAACAAGGCACTGGTTCTTCACTCAGACAGGGTGGAGAGGCCAAACATCCTGGGCATTTCAATCCACAATGCTTGTGTTGCTCTCGATTGTTATAACCATAATCACATTTCTCACAATAATAACTGTATCCCAGGAATCCGGTGATACTGGTAATGGTATCGAAATGGTCATCGTGATAATAAAGGTGAATGTATTTTCCGTCCTTAAAATCCTGGCCTCGAAACAACAGAGACCCGCGCATTTCTTGAGGGTGCACTTTCAAGGTGTAGCGTGGAGCTAGGGCATCTTGCAATTTTTGCATCTCAGGAATGCCACAGGGTGTGTCTTTGGACAGGCCAGCTTGTTGCAACAGGAGTTCTGCTTCGTTTCGTTGTTTGGCTCGGTTCGATTTTCGAATGTTCTCCCAGGTTCTTTTCCATTCTACCGTGTCGTTCTTGTTGGCATAGGTTCGTCCCACCACGATGGCACGGGCTAAGCACATCTGGTCTTGAGGGTTGTTAATTCGGACGAGACTCTTTTTGGTGTTGCGAAGGTCGTTCACCAGTATGACCTTTTTGCGTCCTGTCCCTTGAGGAAGAGAGACGTGAGCCATTTTCAGTGTGGCTTTACCATCGGTGATGTCAAACTGGTCATTAGATTGTTGTACGTGTTGAATCTTGTCCATGACTTTGGAAGGGGTTAGTTCTGCGGGTCTGCTAAACTCAATCCAAACAGGGGATTTCAAACCGTCGTGATCTATGGATAGTGTCAAGCGATCGTCTTCTTTGGGTTGACATTGTCGCTTGAGTGCGGTGAGCAAAGAATCCCACATCTCGGTGATAAACCCTTCTGCTTTCTCCAAGGGTACGTCGGCCTTGAAATCTTTAAACTTCACCGTGTAGGTGTAAGCCGTGGTTCTAAATTTTCTAGAGGAGCGCTTTTCCGTCTCTCGAATGGAATAGTACTTTTCAGGGTTGACTAAGGGTGGTGAACTTGGTTTAGAGGGTTCGGATTCTGGTTCACTCATGTCCTCTTCAAAATCACTGGCATGAATTTGTGCCAAGATTTAGGCCCTGGTACGAGGCGATAGATCACGTTTCTGCCTCTTACTTTCTTCTTCTTCTTTCTTCTCGAATGAATATGATCGTTTCATCTTGAGTGCAAAACGTCAAATGACTCAAGTTCAAACACCATAGACTAATTTATAGTCATGGCAAACCAGCGTATATAAAAAGGGTGTGTCTTGTCCTTTCACTATTCATTTCACTCTCAAACCGAGGAGAACGATGGAAGAGACTACCCAGATGGAACGTTTCGTCAGAGCTTTGCGAGGGGTCATTAAAAAATTCTCTTCAGACCAGCCGACGGACTACTCTCCTTCCTTTCGAGATAAGAGTCAGGATACTTGCTATATCTGTCAGAAGAAAGAGCATTGGTCTTCAGAGTGTCCAGACTGTCAAAAAAGAAAAAAAACAGGGGCTAAAAAAGACAAAAGTCAAGATACCTGTTATTATTGTAAAGAAAAAGGACATTGGTCTCCAGATTGCCCAAAAAAGAAACAAGAGGAGTCAGAAGAAAAGAAGGATTCTTCAGAAGAAGAGAGGGATTCTTCGGAAGAAGAGAGGGATTCTTCGAAAGAAGAGAGGGATTCTTCAGAGGAAGAAGAGGAAGAAAGAAGACAATTCTATTTAAAAGAAGCAAAGAAACAGGAGAAGAAAAGAAGAAGGGAAGAAAATGAGGAAAAAACGGTGAAGAAATTCAAAAAACAGAGAGACTAAACAAGGAGAAAGAAGAAGTCAATGAACTTTTAATTAAAGTGTTCTGTGGTGAATTGTGAATTGGATTGTAAAAAATGGATAAAAGAATACATGAATGATATAAGGTAAGTGTCTTTGAGTTTTGATTTTAAAATAAGAAGCTACACTCACGCACTCATACACAGACACGTACTATAAGGGTAAAATGGGTGGGGTTTATTTTTGAGTTATTGGCAAATTGAAATTGTATTTCTTTTCGAGAAATGTGGGTGGCCCTGAAAAGGGCCTTTTTATTTTGGTGTAGGGGTGAGTTTAACCAATCAACTTTAACTGCCTTAAGCCTTTGCCACGACCAAGGCCTACTTCTGATGATTGGGTTGAAATCACTAAGGGTGGTACGACAGGCTTAGTCACAGGGTTGGCGTGTTTAGCTCGGGAAGGTCGTAATCTCTTCGGTCGTGATAAAGAAGTCTGATACATTTGTTTCAGACTTCTTAACTCCGCTAAAATGTCCAACAGTACCGTAGCCGTTTGATTTTCACCCTCTTGTTTCTTTGCTGCTACTTCTTCTTGCTGTTGTTGCTGTTGTTTTTTTCTTACCTCTTCTTGTTGCTGTTGCTGTTGCTGTAGGAGAAAAGCTTGTTCCGCTTCCTTTTGTCGTTGCATAAATTTCTCCAATTCTTCTTTCTGTCTCTGTCTAAAATTCTCCACTTGCGGTAATGAAGAAGGTAACGAAGGATCCGGAACAAATTCTTACGAGGTAAGAAAAGCCACAAAATCCCAATGTACCTCTTCTGAAAGTAAGTCCGGGTTCCCTTGGGCAGTCTCCCCTGCTGGTGCACCCCAATGGATCGTTTTCTGAGTTTCCGTCATGTTGAATCACTGTCGCATAGATTGACTGCACACAAGCGCTAGCGAATCTATATAGACCAACTGACGTCACAGACTACTCTCTTCGGATTGGATGCGGGCTGACTGAATTTTGTAACGCGTGTTTGGATTGGTGAATGAACTCAATCCGTTTCAATCCTGCCTCTACCTATAAATAAGCGCAGTTCAGTGCATTGATTCACTTGTTCTCGTCGCTTCAAGATGTGGACCGATGTGCAATCTTCTACGCTTGTGTCTTCCATGATGTTCCGGACGGACATACCCATGTATGTCCGATCCAAGTGGACCGTTGTCCACAGGACAAACACCAGCCTGTGGATACGTAGGATCTACGTAGAAAGACAAGGATGCCTGAAAAGAGTGCTGATTTACGGTCCTACAGTGAGACGTAGCCTAAGGACAAGAAGAAGACCAATGCGGTACCATTTATGTTAATGAATACATTAAAATAAACCCAAAGGCCCTTTTCAGGGCCAGCCATATTTCTCGAAAAGAGATAGCCTTTTCATTGCCTACCCCTTTTTTTTAATTTAAATTTAAATTTAAATTTAAATTTAAAAAAATTTAATAAAAAAAAAAAAATCCCAAAAGCCCAAACTCTATTCCCCATGTTAATTTCCCTTGTCCCTAGACAGACCCAAACTCTATGTTAAATTCCCATTGTCCCTAAAGTGACCCACGATTTCTCTCCATGTTAAATTTCCATTGTCCCTAATCTGACCCAGGGGTCTTTTTAATGCTAAGTCCCATTGTCCCTAATGTGCCCCACTTTACTACTGACATCGTAGCGCTGTGACTGAAAAACGGTTAAAAGCTACGTTAAAAATCCAAATCACGCTCTCATACACCAACTCACACTCAACATTAAATTGGTTCCCTAGCAGATCCAAAGAATTATGGGACAGATACTATGACTTCCTAAAGCCAACAAAAGCTTCTTCAATTGTGTTCTTAGCATAGACAATGCTTTGACTTTCATACTGAAGTTACTTTTTACTGCATAAAGGCAAACTTTTGACTTTCATCTTGAAATTGCTGGCTACTGCAAGAGTGAAGTTTTCATTTTGGAAACGGCCTGTCTCAATTTTAGAAAGTTGACAATCGAAATAAACGGTATATATTCAAACAGTGAAATGTATGATGAAATTCCGAAAACAGAAAATGGAATAGGAATTTGTCCTGACAGTGTTCTTGCCGATGTTGATCACTTAGAAGTTTTAATCGGAGGAAAACGCGCAGGAAATAATTCTCCGGAAATTATTAATGAAATATATGATATTTGTCAAAGATTATTTACAGTTGGTGTTATGGACTGTAATGTTTACCATTCTCTCATTAATGATATTGTTGATGATTATGACAGCGACTGAAAACAATTAATTAATCAACATGTAATTTAAAAAATGATTATACATTATGCTGAACGCGCGCCTGTAATAGTTAGGGTAGTAAACTCATGATTGCCAACGTAGAAAGCGATTCACGGAGATGGACTTGGTGATGTTGTTCAAGGTTAATTTAGAAGAATATCTCCAACAGCAATACCGATTGCAGAACAATTAGGAATGAAAGCTATTGACGCTATTCGCGATAAAGGTATCAGTGCTGTTCATAATGTTGCTGGTAAAACATTTTCATCAAAGAAATATTAGCTCGATCAGTACGAAGAAAACCACAACCAGTAAAATTATACAGCACTGAAATTATGCCTGCAAATGTTAGTAAAATAATAAATCAAGCTACCAAAATAAAAAGCTAGCAGAGTTGGCTATTAATGAAGTCGTTCCTGCAAAGTTGATTAATGAAATTATGCCGGTAAATAATAATAATAATAATAATAATGAGGACTTTGTATAGCGCCTAATCTTTAGAAGCTCTGAGCGCTTTACAACATTAGACAACATCTATAAGATAAAAAACATATAATGATATGATTACAAAAACAAACACCATGAAATTAGAAAACAAATAATAAAACATGCTGAGAATATTTAAGGTAGGAAACATTATTAGGTCTTTAAGTTTGTTCTTGCAGTTGAAATAAGTGAGTTTTGATAGTACTCTTGAATGGGATCACTGTGTTTTTATGTCTAAGTTCAGTGGGTAATTCATTCCACGTATGCAAAAGAACGCTGTCCATATGACTTTGTTTTCATAGTGGGAATAATGAGTATACGATTGTCAGAAGATGAGCGTAAGTATCTTGCTGGTGTATTTACATGGGTGAGGTCAGATAGGTATGTTGGACTGGAGTCCGACAGTGAAACGTAGCACAGAGAACAAATTTTGTGTTTGATTCTGGATCGAATGGATGGCCAGTGTAGGGTACAGAGCAGCGGGGAGGTGTGCTCTGATCGTGGTACTCTAAGTATGATCCGAGCAGCTGTGTTTTGAACTTTTTGAAGTTTCTGGAGCAGATATTGAGATGAACCAGACAGAATTGAGTTACAATAGTCCAGTCTTGAAAGTACTAATGAACACACAAGTGTTTTAGTGGCATCAACTGAAAGATATTTGCGAATTGAGCTGAACTGAGCTACAAATACAAGTTTTTTTCTTCAGAAAGTGGTCTTCGTGTTAGACAATATTAATTATAATAAAGAAATTAAACGTATATCCGATCTAGCGTTTGATATGGACGCACCAGTTCTCAAAGATGAATCTATACGCGATTATCAATATTATTCTTATGACGCACGTGTACCAGATCGACGTTGTCGAATCGAATTGCAAGCTCAAGATACAAGATGATATTTGTTACCTGCTGAAGCATTTATTAGAGTAGAAGGAGAAATTATAAAACTAGATAACTACTGAATATGGAACTGCTGTTAGAGTTGGTTTTGTTAATACTGATATTATGGCGTCGTTTGACAGCGCTGCATATATGACTGACCCAAGAAATATTAAAACAATTTAAAAAGACGTTGATGTTTGTCACGGAATTGTGTATGAGTTATATCAATATGTATATGTTGTCAAAAATGTACTCGGGTTTCGTTGCCGCGTACAGTGTCACCCGAGGGTGGTATATTTTTTCGGCTCTAGTTATTTCGAAATACTGAGCCAAACTCAGACCATGCTGCACATGCGAATTGCCTGCAGCGGGAAAACGTAAGTACCTAGCTGCGCATATCTGTCACAGCTAGTATACATATAGAGCAAATTCTCTATAACCAAATTACATTACGACGAGTCTTGTGAGAAAGCTTACCCCTTTACGGGATTTGCATTGAACAACAGAAGGTATAGCATCACAATCAACATCCGGTCGCCCAAAGGAACGGGGTCAGAGACTGAATTTTTCCGTGCGATCAAAAAGGATAGGTAAAACATCTCTATCTGCTATCACGCAAGCAACACTAGGTCGTAAACAACAGTACACCAATATTATTTTAGCCATAACCGTGGTTTTAAATTAAGCTTTTTCTTAAAGAGCTATTAACCCCCAAGAAATGGCCACTAATATAAACAAACATGTAAGCGGCGATGTATTCCTTAAGCAATTTTTTAAAACAGAGGAAGAAGAAATTGAACAAGGACGCCTTTTTAAGGCATACCGTAACCTTTGGGCACTAGCACTCGATTTCTCCGAGGTAAACAGCACTGAAAGACCTACCACAATGGAGGTCATAGCATCCCTAGCTGCTAGAGGGATTAACTCTGAAAACATGGATATACTGTCTAACATTGGGAGGGGAATTTTCATTCTATATCCCAAGAAGAAAGAGCTTCTATTGCCCAAAGGCAATATATTCCTATGTGAGAGGGTGGTCAAAGTGACCCCACCACCACCACCAATCACAAAATTAATACAAAGAAAGTTTGCCGACATCTATGTGTCCAGACTTCCAAAAGAAATCCCTCTGGAAGTATTCCGTGAAGGATTTGAAAAAAGAACTGGAATACTTATCTACAATACAAAATACGATACATATAAGGCAATCCCAGGGCTTTGCACCGGGAAAATTATTGTAAGAGTAAACTATCGGGATGCTGCTCACATACCAGAATTTTTCAAAATCTATGGACTACCGGTCCAAACCTGGTTCTACAATTGCCACATGGTATGTCCTTGTGGCAACTGTGGGGGAAAAGGGTCATGTAAATGGCGATTCACTTACAAAATAACCAAACAACAGAACCAGGATGAGCTAGAAATTAACTTTGAAAAGGAATCTGATGACAACTCAGTAACACAATAGAACACAACTTATGCACAGGTGGCAAGTCCAAACCCACCAACAACCAAACAAACCACACCAAAACCAACACAACAACAAGAACAAGAATCAGACACAGAACAAGAAGAAATGTTGGTTGAGGCAGAAAATGACGAACCACCAACTATCACACCAGAAAACAGTGACATGGAGACTAACACAACACCAACTACACATACAACACCATCAACCTCACGACGCAGAAGAAACAAACGAAGAGCAAAATCACCTAAACAAGAACACAAAAAGAAACCCACAAAAGAAGCAGAAAAAACGACACCTCAGACAACACCTACACCAACAGAAGTAACAGAGACACAAATGACACAAGGAACAAAGAAAATAATAACATTGTTAAAGGAAATGACACAACCAACAACACTTATCCTCCCAATCTATGAACAACAAACAGCACCCGAAACACTACAAGCATCAACACAAGCAACAACTACACCACAAAACAATCACAACTACACAGCACCAAACTACAAAATTCCACCAACAAGCCCCAGGTAACAAAAAGTGCCTGAGGGACCCAAAAAAGACCAACCAAAACAAAACAAACAAATCAGAAAAAACACCACCACCACCACCAACAGAAGGACGTAATATAAGAAATTACCATTTAATCATACTCTTATAAACCAAAGCCGATATAAACAATAGAAAACAAACAAATTCTCTCATATCATGGATAAAAAAGGAATAAAAATAATATCATGCAATGTTAACGGTCTAAATCCAAACAAAACCAACAAATTAATAAACTTAGCAAGGAACTATGACGTTATATGTCTACAAGAAATTCACAATATAAAAAAAAAACAATTGATTACATTGAAGATAAATTAGATGCGTTATTTATAGTACAAAAAGACTATACCAACCCTAGTTCAAGAGCTGGAGTTATTATCAAAACCTCGCAATTACTATCTGACTGGAATAATATTCAAACTCCCGAAATTTTCAGAGGAAGACTTAATTCATATTTATACAAATAAAATACATATAATAAACGCGTACATCCCCTGCCAGAAGAAGTCCAAAACATCCTTTCCTTTATAGACTATCAGATTATATGCACACATACAACGTTGAAGACACGATAATCACATGTGACTTCAGCACAATATCAGAAGATATAGATAAACTAAGAGGAATCGAAAAATGGGAAATGCTTACATTACAAATACTTAAGGGTTTAATTGTCAACAACAATCTGATCGAAACATTTAGATGTCTTCATCCAACTCAAAGGGAATACACTTGCATCAGACACAATTCGGCTACAAGAATTGACCAAATTTACACAAACTCCAGGCTTAAAGACAACATCATTAACAGTCAGATCCTACAAGAAAAAATCGGAGATCACAATATAACAACACTAGAAATTGAATTCCCCAAAAAAACAAATGGGGTAAAATACATTGGAAAATGAATAATGTAATACTAGAGCTAGTCAATTACCAAGAAGAAATGAAAGATTTTCTAAACTCCTTATCAGATTATAATACTTTCTATTTATGGGATGATATAAAACTGGAAATTACAAAAATTAGTCAAAAATATGCCAGAATCACAGCTGAAAATGAAAAATTAATTGAAAAGGAATGTAAAAAGTTAATCGAAAACAAAAACTCTGAGCCAACTTTAAAAGAGAAAGCCCCAAAAACATTAAATAAAATATATGACTATAGAGAAAAGGGCGAGAAAATAAGAGCTGGTTTACACCATGACTTTAACAGTGGAAGAAAGATTTATAAAAGAGAAGAAATTAGAAAAGGTACAGAAAAAATATCAAAATATTAAAAACAAGTGAAGGAGAAACAGAAGATAAAAAGAAAATTTTAGACCACATAAAAAACTTTTACACCGACCTATATTAATCTCAAAAAAAAAAATAAACAACATAATAGATAAATACACTAAAGAAATAATTTCCCCAAAATAAATCAAACTGAGAGAGAAATATGCGAAAAAGAAATTACGGAGAAAGAAATAGAAGAAGCTATTAAAAATCTAGGTAAGGATAAATCACCTGGCCTGGATGGAATAACGGCTGAATTCTACCAAAAATTCTCTAAAGAAATAACTCCCCTTTTTAAAAAGAAAACTTTATAACAACTGCTTCAATGAAAAACAAATGACAAATAGTATGAAAATAGGACTAATAACAATATTATATAAAAACAAAGGAGATCAAACGGATCTAAAAAATTGGAGACCCATCTCCTTATTAAATTTAGACTACAAAATTTTAAGCACTGTACTAGCAAATAGACTAAAATTAACCCTAGAAAATATAGTAAATAAAAATCAAACTTGTGGAGAGAAAGGAAGAAACATCACAATAACATACTATCAATAAAAACCATTATAGAATACATGGAAACAAATAATATAAATGGCGCCTTAATCCAGTTTGACCAGGAAAAGGCTTTTGATAGAATTGAACTTAATTTCATTTTAAATATTGTTCACAAATTTGGGTTTGGCCCAGTATTTTCTAAATGGATAGAAATATTACATAAGGACATCAAATCAAAAGTACAAGTGAACGGAGCCAAAACCGAACAATTTCCAGTTGAAAGATCGGTGTGGCAAGGCTGCCCGATCTCAATGCTACTGTATGTATTAGGCATAGAAACACTAAATCTAGCTATCCAACATGATAATAAAATAACAGGAATAAAAATCCCCAACATTAGAACCGAGTGCAAAACATTCCAACACGCCGATGACTGCTCTAATTTCATCTCCACGCAGCAGTCCTATCAACACCTAATTAATCAATACAAAGCCTTTGGCACTGCCTCAGGCTCCAAAATTAACCAAGACAAAACAGAAATACTCTTAATCGGAAAATGGGCATCAAACAATCCAGGTCTACCACCAGAAAAAATTAAAAAACGTGTAAAAGTATTAGGTGTTTACTTAGGTTTAAACAATAAAATGCTTAACTTCAAGCAAATAGAGAAAAAATTATTAAAACATATACAAATCTGGAATAAGAAATAATTAAAACTAATGGAAAAAAATACAGGAAGGACTGGGTTTTATGCCTTTTAGGCACTCAAAAGAGGAAAACCCAGACCCTCCTTGTATCAAATATAACAAATAATATGACAAAACACTACAATACAAAAACACATTCTAATAAAATGTACAAGCACCAAGGTACTGTACAACAAAAAACTAACAAGCAATTAAGGTAACATATATTTCTTAGACAATCTGGAACTCATTCTCAATTTGGCACAATATCACATACAAAAAGTATTCACGGTAGCCCCAGACCGACCATCCAACTGTATGTTTATATTACTTATATATATTATTTATTTATATTATTTGGTATAAATAATCCCAAATATACCAAACTTTTGGATACACACAATAAACAAGTAACTTACTCTAAGGCATAAAATAGACACAAGCAACACCCACTCATGAACAGAAAAACAATGCAGTGTAGACACTTTATTATTTTATCATTTGGATCTAAAGGCAAAGCCTCTTTTCAAAAATGTTAAGTCTTAAATAAGGAATAAAAACTGAGATGAATTTGATCTAGATAATGCCGTCCATACACAAATATGGGGACACTATACAACATCAACACCACGAACAACACACACTGGACTTTACTGACTCTGGCAGAGTCACTAATAAGCAAACAAATAAGCAAAATAAGGAGAAAAAAACTACCTCAAAGTTTATATAACTTTAGAGGGAGCTAGTACTCTCCTAAGTTCTTGTGAGAAAATGGAAATCAGGCCCACTGCCAGCATAGGTAAAGGGAAGATAGTACATTCTCTCCAAACCTCAAAGGGATAATCAAACCAATAACATTTGACGAACAAAACAAAGAGTAACCTTGCTAAATTATTTATACTATTTTATTAATTTTAAAACACAAACATTTATAAAACATTGGTGGGTGGACAGTGGAACCCATAGCATACAACACTATTTGGAAAAAACCAGGGTGCCACTTCTATGTCCTAACCAACCATGTGTGTTGGGATGGGACTAAGAGGTGTTAACTCCTTTACGGGAGCAAATCTCCAGCTGTAGAGGTAATGAAATTTAAGTATTCTTTATTAATATTCGCTTTATATGGCAGAATCGTTTCATACTTTAGATGTTTTAGAATTTATTCTAAATTCTACAGTCAATACCTAGGTTATACAACGCCATATTAGAAATACTACAGTCTGGTTCGAGTTAGCTATTTGTTGTAACTGAACAGACAAATTGAATTTAATTATACGCTGCATGCATTGAATGATTTATATAATGGGTAACGAATTCATGTGCGCGATGCGCAACATATATCAGTGTAGAAGTACTTAACCGTGGCATATGTACTACACGGTTTAGTTATAATTTTAGCTGCCTTACACATGCTGCCATGCCTTATACATGGTTTGATGTGGAGTCACAGAACTCTTGTGTGGTTTCGTGTGACGTATACGCTGTGTCTGGTGACGTTGGTTCAGAAGAGTGTACTGGTTTTCTCGATGCGAGGGACCAGGGCTTCACGACCATCGGGTCTGTGATTGATGTGAGGGCTCTCGAGGGATCCTTCAACAGACTGAGAGGGGCGGACCATGCGTGGGCGTTTCTCTGGCCATTGACTAGAGCGAGTGGAACGGGAGTTACATCTTGGACGTCAAATGGGCGCCACGATAGTCATGTATATTTATGTGTTCCACGTTGTTATTTTCACTATTGCTATCTAAGCAAATTTACATGCATTTCAATATCATAATTTGAACGATACATTCAAATTTACACGCATTGCAAATATCGTTATTTGATCGATACATTCAAATTTACATGCTTTTCAATATCTTTTATGAACGATACAATCAATTTTACATGCATTTCAATATCGTCATATGATCGATACATTCAAATTTACATGCATTTCAGTATCGTTATATGAACGATACATTCAAGACTGTTTATATTGGGGTGTAGATCATATACTTTTATTTTGTTGATCGGTGATAGGACTTAATTCACGTTTGTTTGAAATTCCATTTGTTAAATTCATGCTGAGTTTTTTCTCGTTGAGTTAACTGTTGTTGATAGTTCCATGTTAGGAACTTTATATTTTTCCTTATCTTTTTGTTTAATGGTGTCAGATTTGATCATATTTAATTTGCGTTTATAAATAAACGTCTTGTAAACGCAGTTGCTTTTGGTGTCTTCCCTAATCCATTCCCAACCCGGCTTCATCTTTTGACAATGTTGCTACAACGATATCAAATCTTGCAAGATATTCAGATGATTATACAAGATCAGCTGGGCCGTCAATGATGTTTATAAAAGATAATTTTGATAGCTCTGATCATATGCCATTATTAAAAGTACAAGTGCCACAGGACACTGCGACTGTTGCACAACCAGATGGAGCGATAGCTAGAACCGCCGCTGAATTTTTGATATTACAGAACACCAACGAAAATTAAAACTTAGGATTTGCTACAAGTAGATCAATGTTGAAAGGTGATCGTAGAGGATTTTCATGTTCAATTCCACTGTCTCATATCTTTGGATTTTGTTAAAATGTCAGAAAAGTTATCTTTGGAACTAAACATACAACTGTACTTATCAGAAAAGCTGATGATGATAATGCACGTTGGCATATTGCAAGAGATGATCCTGCTGCAACTGCAGCACTTCAAGTAATAACAAAACTTTCACTGTGGATGTCAGTAACAACTCCAACAATTGCTGAAGAAGAAAGAAAAGTTAATTAGTTTTATGAATTCAGGCGGAAAAATCATTGTTATCATGGTTGGCAATGACCACAGATATCATTCAAAGTGATGTTGTTGGGTTATTTACATGGCATATAGCATGACAAGGAGTTTCTGCACCAAGACATATCGATATTGCTTTACAAAATGCTAATCGAGTAAATTTACTCATATGATATTTGACAAACTTGGAGTTAGTGAAGTTTCTTTGAGGAAAAATGGACATCAAGAGCCATCTGAAGATATATTGTTAAACTTTGAAAAATAACCATGTAGGACGTGCATATCATCGTTTAATGACGTTTATGGGACGTGATCAAAATATAGATACTGCTTTGCAAATATCAGTTAGATTTTACAAACCCGTATCCGATCTATTATTTTTCACTGGAGCACAGAATTACACAAACCAATCTGTCGTTGATATTATATTTTCGAGCTCGCATAAACTCAGGAGCTGGAGTTCATTATAGAGCAATATTAGTTATACCCAGCAATAAAGCAATGTTAATTGAAGGCACTGGCGGACGAGTGCGAGTTATTGACGCACCAATATAAAACATGTAACATCTCAGTTGAAAATAGCATAGTACTTATAAAAATGTCATATCATCATGTTAGCCTTACTCTGACTCCTGGTCAGATTAAAAAGCTTCAATCAAATTCAGCAAAAACCTGTGAAATAAAAATATCACTAAAAAATCAGATTACAGTTGGTCAAAATAAATTATCATTGTCAGAACGTCAGCTTAGACGTTTCAATAACGCCAAACAATCAAAAAACAGGCGTTAAACTCAATCTATCTGCTGGTGCAGTTAAAGACAATTAAAACAGGCGGTGTATCTCCACTTCTTGCAGCTGTAACAGCTTTGATAGCCATTACAGCTGCAGCTGTTGCAATAAGAGCTGCACTTGTTGCTGTTAGAAATGCTGCTTGGATGGCATTAAAGAAAGCAACAGGACAAGGATAACAAAAAGGGGAAAGGGTCTACGATTACCTGGAACTTCTCATCGATAAGGCCGAGAACTGAGACTTCCAGGAACACTTCGCTAATCTTTCCAGTGTCAAATTTTGATTTACTTGATGCTGGTAAAAAAAAATAAACATAAAAAAATTGAGGTGTTTATATGCGTGATCAATTACCAAACAACCAAACAATATTGAAACTGGTATTATTTATCTCGATAATAGTCCATGGTCCCGGTACTCGTTGGGTGGAATTATTTATTTTGATTCATATGGGTTGGCTCCACCAAAAGAACTTATAAATTACGTAAACGCAATAAAAACTCCAGTCTGGTATTCAACATTACCAACACAGACAATAACCGATACGCCATTATGTGCCCGTCAAGTAATTTCTGTACTCGATGCTGTGTTATCATCAACATTACCACCTCATAAAGTCGTCCACTATTATACCAGTAGACGCGTCGTTTTAAACAGATCTTAAAGGATAATGGTTTATATTTACAGAAGATCTTCCTCTAAACAAAAACAAAAAAACCGACGCAATAACTCGTGAGAATGTAAGTAAACAGATTAGTGATGTAATATTTGAATTATTAAATCTTGCAAATGTAGCTGCAAACTAAATTTCAAGACAATAAAGGAAAATTAAAAACAAGCAATCCTTCGTTGAAAGATAGTATCGTTAAAATTAATGGAGTAACTGGAAGCATAGATGTGTTTGATAGTAATGGAAAAATTAAACCCGGTGTTATTATGTCAACGATATTAGATGATATTCGTGGTCGAGTACAAAAATATGATCATACAATGACTGGTTCTCTCAATATGTCTAACAATAAAATTGCTGATCTTGGAGAACCAGAATCAGACAATGACGCTGTAACGAAGAAATACATCCTTCCAATGACGAACTCGTTAGTTTCAGTTAATAATGAAATGACGATATTTAGATCTGATTATAATACTCATGTGAGCACCTTTTTGAATTTTCGTAGAAACATAAATAGATCCATTAATGATATTTTTGGAAGTCCACCAACCATCGATATTAAACTCTCTGATATAAAAAAGTAACGGCAATGTATTATATACAGTAGCGTCTGGATAAGCGTTATGGTCACCACTTAATAAGTTCGCGCTGAGGTTACCGGTATATACAGGCTCTCAGTACTTGGCGTAATTACATTTAAAATATCTACCACAATTTCACGGCATTATCCATTCCTGACTCCGTCAGGTGGATCTCCTGGATTTGTTATTGATGTTGGAGCAAAACGACGAGGAAACATTTACTGTGCAACCCGAAAAAAAAAAAAACCGGCTTTATTTACTATTGGTGTTATGAATTAATCGCCAAACTCCTACCTAATTAAAATATAATGAGCATTCCAGTTAACGTGCAACTTGCATCGCAACATTACAGATATAATACATATACTGGAAAATATTTTTCCAGTCAACTAGTTTTATTTTTCCAGTATCGGCAACAAGCAGAAATAAACTAGTTGACACATAATATAGTTAAAAGGTTGAATTCCTGTAGAAACAGCCATGTAAAGTTTCGCAAACATAACCGTTTTTCTGTTTTATTTGTTTGTTTTTTCTATGTTTTGTATTTGCCTTTGAAAAAGACTCAGAAAGAGTCGAAAGAGCTCAGGCTAGCTAGATACTAGTTTCGCGCTGTTCGTTGTTAGTTTATTGTATATATATATATATATATATATATATATATATATATATATATATATATATATATATATATATATATATATATATATAATATTTCAACTTAAATAAATTATTATCAGCGATTAAGATTAAACCTTCTGAATATAGATTCGTTCTTGATATAAGAACCTCTGACCCACGAAGACGAGCTCTGGTTGATCCGACGAAAATTCTGATTAAAAGTATTCGTAATGCTACCAAAAAAATTCGCAGCGATGATGCATCTCATGCGTGGTCAACATTTGAAATCACACGCAACATGTTATTGATGCTACAATGGACAACCAACGAGCGGCGACGATTACTGATTATCTCGACAATCAAAGATAATTGTTCAGAGTTAAGTTTATTAAGGAATTAGAAGATACTTGGATCATCAATGACAAACGTGACCCTGTCCTTTATAATGAAAAAAAATAAATAAAAAATAATCGCCGTATTAAGTAAAAATTCCAAACCAGGAATGTTGACTGGTATTGACAAACCGTATTATGAAGAGCGTATCCTGTGTCCGCAGTTATTTATGCCATTTGTCCGCTGAATGATAAACCCAACGTTTACCCGAACAAGTAACGAAACATTTTACAAACGCGATACATGGAAATAAATTAACAGATCAGCGACGTGAAAAAATAAACAAATGGGCTGAATCAGTCAACGATAAAGGAGCTACAATAAATGATGTTGCTGAATTAGGAAAGAAATTAAAATTCCCAATAAAAGTAAGAACGATAACTGGAGACATTTTATACGAATCAAAGTATAAATCGAAAGGAGCTTCGACTTAAATTATTGATCATAATGCGCATGCGTGGACTAATGCAGTAACAATATTTCCACGAAATCGAATTATTAAATTTTACCAAGGAGATATATTTGATTTTATTAACGAATTAAGTAAGAATGATCCTGTATCCGTGTGGCTGTTTCAAAGTTCAGATAATGGAAACTATGATCAGTTTGTACAGCCTAATGGAGATATTTATCGCACAGAATCTCTCCATGAAGAAATGAAGAATCTTGCGTTGAAACATACCCATGACGATGCTGAACAATTACTGAGTAACTGTTTTACGTTTTACCGTTCCGTCGGTTGCTGCTCATTTTCTTAAGAAATACAACGCAGTTGTGTCGAATACGGATACGGTGGATTATGGAACACCAGACACGATTATAAAGATGTTATTTCAGTTGATATGGTTACATGTTATCCCGGAAGTCTTCTTGGTATGAGAGATTGTTCTAAGTAGTTTAAGCGACTTGGACATCCAACACACGAGATGACCAGAGTATCGATAAATGGACAATTACCAGATTTTGACCTGAGTGGATTTGCTTGTATCGAGTCATTCAGGTTTGCCGAAGATCTTCATTCGATTTGTTATATCTAGTTTGGCAAAACGTTTCAGAAAAAAAAATGTGGGCATCAACAGTATTATTACGACATATGCGCGATGTAAAAACACTGATATCGTTGACTAAATATGAAGCAATTATATCATATAGTTCGCAGAAACAAGTTTGGTTACCACAACAAAAGAAATATTCTGATGATAAAAATCCTGATATGACTGATTTTGAGAATAAAATCTCAAAAGATCTTAGCAGAAAAATAATCGGTAAACTCACCCAAGGAGGATCATATGACCATAAACGACATTGTACAAGATTAATTATAGATGATGCTGAATTAGATTATAATTGTTGATACAACGAATAGAAACACATTTATAAGTCGAAGTAATGTTAATTTATCAGACGGAACTAAATTAGGTACGATTGTGAGATATAATGATGGTGAGTCACCGCAGTTTACTCATTTAAGATCTTCAATGCTCGCGTATGTTTCGATAAATCTATTATCGATGATAAATAGAGTTTCGGAGTTTGCTGTCAGAGTCACTACGGATTCATTTTATATCAATAAAATAATACAGGAGTGCTAGAACAACTACATATAGGCACTTATGCATCATGGAGCGAATGGAGAATAAAACAAGAAAATATACTTAATTATTCTGAATCCGCCGACGCTGAAATTAAGGGTATTTGTTACACAAAAATATCAAATATCAAAATTGTCATCAGCACCATCTGTATATGATCCTGTGACAAGAAATAAGACTGTTTATCTCAATGGACCTGGTGATTGTGGTAAAACAACTAGTGTGATTAAATTATTTCGGAATTTTGATATAGTTGTTTTAATACCTACACACAGACTCGGAAGAGAAATGAAAAAAAGAAATATTAAATCATGCACTTATCACAAATTCTTTCGATGGAAGGGAGGTAAACTGACTCATGAACGAATGGGCGAAAGATATATTTCAATGATTATTGTTTGGGGTGAAATTTGCACTGTTTCATTAGAAACGTTAAAAATATTTCTTGATTGGTTATTGACAAAAGGTAATGTGTGGCGATGATAGTCATCCACCGCCATTTGTTAGATTGCCTCCACATATATGGCTGAGGAATTTTGAAGATTATTATGAAGAAATAACTGATGATCATAGAGCGCTTGATCCAGAATTAACAGAGTTTGAGAAATTAATCAGACTACAACCGTATAAATTCAATGTGAAATAATGCGTGAAATGATTTCTCAAACTCCTATTAACAATTTTTGAAATTTATAGAGACCAGCTGATTTGATAGTTGAAAGTAGAAAGATAGTTTGTGATACACTTCAACAACAACTATTTATGTTAAAGAATGGGCCATAATAAATCGATTCTTTTATTTTATAATACTCGGTTGATTAATTACCGGCTCCTAATACAAGTTTACCTTTCATCGCAGATCTTACCAACCAATTAGCTAATGATTATCTGAAAGATTTATTTTTTATGGAATTTAAGGAAAGAATCAACTTCACATCTGCAATATGTCATTGTTACAGATCTGGATTTTTATAAGCTACATCATGAACGTGACATGCTTGATCAATAGCATTTATTGGATACTCTCCAGGCCTTGGTATAGCCTATCGTGTGCTGAAAAACGGCATTAAAACCCAACAACAATAACAACAACCCCCTGTTGTCATACGAGACGAAATAAATTTATATTTATTTATACCACATTTCACACATTTGCCTGTAAGTACACGCTTTATTTTTGTAGTTGTTATTGTTGTTAATCCACTTGTGGGGGTGGATGCTCTACATCGAACAGAATATAAATCCATATTATTTATTATATTTATTATATTTGTATAACATGATGTCATTGATTTCTCAGCGATACGAAAGCAAGAGCCAGTCAAGCATCTTCCAGTACCACCACATTCTATCAGAGCAAGTATCATAGGTCCTAGCTACGATGTCGTAGCCTCAACTTGATTTTGTTGTGGCTGAGGCTACGAACTGATCTCGTATCATGTAATGGAGCGAAAAATATCATCACTAAAGTCAGAAAAACAAAAGTGTAGAAATCAACTACATAAGTATAATCATGCTGTGAAAGAAGTTTGGCTTATTTTGAATTTATTAAGCTCTTATACGATAAAATAAATTGGCATGGTTACTCTAACCTTATACTGTCCGCCATGACAGACAACGCGAGACTCTCGCCGTGACCCCTTTTCTACGTAAGGCTTGCCAGACCATATTTTGGATATTCTACGCTATATTATTATCAATCAAGTGCGAATAATCGCTTCTTGGTGAATTTCAGAGTTGCCGATAAACCGTGTTTACTTTTAATGCGCAGAATTTCTGACCCAAACGGCGCCAAATTTTTACTACGATTTGTTTACATTTCCAAATAAGGCGTCAATGTCCTTATATGGCACACAAACAAACGAGGCTGAGAACGGAAGTAATCATTATTTGAAATAATATGGCAGACGATCTAAACGAAAATATCGGCTAAAAAAGGTAAACGAGATTTTTCAACTATTTCTACAACGATTTTCGATATTTCCGGTATTAAATAAGAGGACTACTCAATTTATTGGATTATATGCAAGGAATTTGTTTAAAGTGTTATTATTAGGCTAAGAGAGCGCCGGGTGTGAATCACACCCGGCTTGCTCCATTAACACGTATATGCTCATGTTAGTACCCTGTCCACGAGGTACGAGTAAGGGTACTAATATTAGTACTACATAGGTCCATTTGGGTCTGGTAAAACGCAATTATTACTTAATCTGATAATGAGATCGCTCAAATGAGATAAGTTGTATTTGTAAGTCTGGACTCTACATCCGCATTTGTTTGTAACCCCCCCCCCCCCCGATTTCAAAAACGAGAACGTTTAATGTTCGGCAATGCTGAATAATTGCGTAAATTACATAACTTTGAGAGTTTGGAATTATATCCCTCTGCATACAAGAACACAGAAATTAAACCGCTTGTTAAATCCGCATGAAAAGCGTAGTTGTCATTTTCCTTTGCTTGATTCGACATTGTAAATATCGGAAGCAGACGACTTATGTATGTACATATATAGTCATGCTAAACCCCTTTGCTGAAAATGGACTTGTCCAGAAACTGGAAATGGATCCGAGCATGTCCGTCTATTGCACTGAAAACTTCCGTTGAGCATGAAACGCGCATAAGAAGTCTTGTTAGGGTCACTCTACTCAAGAGTCAGGTTAGAAACTATAAATCAATAAATGAATTGACGAAGTTCCTAGAACTTTTTTTTTTTTATAACATTATTGGTTTCCATTATTTAAATCGGTAGGGGTACAAGCAAACGGGTTTGTATTATCGGACTATAGTAGTTCCGTCAGTTGATGATCAGAAATGTTATAATGTACTTAAAAAAAGAGTTGGACGAAGATGGTAATGATATTGATTTTATCACCGAGTAAATAACGGAAAAATTCATCGTTAATACTGGAGTTTTTCACCCACAAAATTCACTAATTTTTATCCAAACATTAATTTTTCGACTAGAGGGGATAGAATGTAGCATTGTAGAAGGTTAAGCAACAATCACTTGCAAGCTGGAAATTAACGTAATCAGTCGCAAAAATGAGCATATTTCGCAGATCAGGCGGCTTGAGAAACAGTCTTTCCAGAAGAGGTACAAGGCGACCGTGTAAATAGTCTTGTCCCAGTTGAGCTGCCCAGTAGCTGTGCGAATAGCCAGCCTCAGCCTTCACATTTAAGGCTTGTGTTAACACCTATAAAAAGTAACCGCACATATCTTAACATTTGTGTCCAATTATAAGCGTGAAAGAAGTGAAGTTTCGTCTGGTTTGAATTTGTGTTTCATGCAACAGTTCACTCGGTCCTCTTTGCCTTTCGTACTTCTCTAGAGCAACTTCTGTTGTTGTTATGGGAAGCTACTCTTCAATATCTATTTATCTGGAACGCGTATATCAGTAAAATATTGATGGAACGACTTAGAGGTGATAAGCGTAACAAAATGACACACGTTGTTCATTTCTATCATTGCAATCTGTAATATACAAATCTAAACTTTTAATAATTTAAACCATTCTGGAAAAGCTGGCGATGTAAGCGACTGTGCTCGCAAGGTCATATTTTTAACCTTGTCATGAGACTCAACGTAACTTTCGTTTTACCATGATCATGCAAGCGTACCTGCACTTTATTGTTGGGTTAGCGAGCTTAACAGTTTGCACTGCTCATCTATGCTTGCTTAATCCTACCCAGAGAGGAAATATAACGGGTATTAACAAACCAGGTATATTTGTTAACTTCAAGGCGTCAGTCTGCCCACAGGAATGTGACATTTTATCTAGTACAGGCGAATTTTAAAATTTGATCTCAGGTTAATAAATATAGTATTTTTGAGACAGTCAAAGCATCAGAAGTAACAAATTAGCAAGTAAAGTATACTCCATTTCATGGTTTTTGCTCATAGCAAGTGCAAACAACTTATTTTATTGCCTGCACAAAAAAAAAAGAATTCTCCAAAAAGTGAGCATTTTTTTGTACAGTTTATATATTGAAAACATATCCAGTAATGGAAAGTTTTTTTGGGTTAATTAATGAAGCAGTCACTAGAGAATATAACCGGACTGTTCTTGAGGCAAAATTTACAAATGTATGTGGTATATAAAAGGTAATTTTGGGGAAATGTGCCTCGGCCAATCCAGAATTGCAGCTTTAATTAGAATTTACAATTATGAGTGTATGTCCAATCCAAAAGCCATATTATGTATAAAGGTTGTTTTTATTCATGAAAAAGTGAAAAACAAAAGGGATTGGTAACATCTGCTTCCTTTTTTTAAAAAAGAAATCTATAAGCACAACGTAACAAGAAAATCCAGGTATTTATTCCTTTTAAATGCCTACCTGTATTAGAATTTGATTACACTAATTCATCTAATGTTTTTATGACTGAAAGTTCACATAAAATGTTTATATTTCTCTAATATTTCCTGTGAAAAGTTAAATACAGTACTGTATATATTTTTTATTTTTATTTATTTTGCAGTTGCTTTATTGCATAGTTAATTGATTGTGCTGGCATTTTGTGTCATAACAATATTAACTTATTTTTTAAACAGTGTAAAATAACATAAAAATCACAGACAAATGAAGATGTTTATGCAGGGGGTATGGATGCTACAACAGCCTGAGCTGTGAGTAACCTTAAAAACTTCAAAAGTTTCTTTTAAATTATTACAGGGTGGGGGGTATTATTCTTCAAACAGAAAACAATCATATATCATCTGTGAAGATACAAGTATAAATTTGTATTAATCATTTTTACTACTACATTAATTTCATATCCAAATGTATCGAGCCGGTTTTATACTATTTTGTAGCAGTAATAATAAAAACAAACTGCTGGTTACAGGTAGCAGTAGCAACGATATTTATCTTCGTTGAGCATATAGTTGCTACCAAAGGAGTCTGACATTTTGTCATTAAAGTACCTTACAATATTTATCCTTAATGTACTATAAATATATGTATATTTATTATACTGATACGGTGATTTAGTGTTGTCACAGATTTTGTTGTACTTTATTGATAAAACGTCAGACTCTGTGGTTGCTACCTCTACCAGGTGCTCAAGGGAGAGAACTGACACACATTTCTGGTTAAAGATGAGATGGAGGGTACATTATAAAACTACCCTATTCCCACGAAATGAAGATAATTATCACAATATTCTTGGCACATTCTATAATTAGATACATAAATAAAACCTCTCCTGCGTGAAACCCTCCATGATCCACACGTTTTGTGGATTTTTCATGAAAATATTCTCTGAGCCATATCAAATTCTTACCAATAATGTATAGTTTAAAAGAAAAGCCAAATGGTTTCCTTTGCACAGGTTATCACGTCAGATTCATGAAATTATTCAATCAAAATTAAAAGAATGTGAGCCCCCTTAAAGAGTGGTTCCCTATCTGATCAAGATGAGTAAGATAGTGGCACTCGGCCCAAATGAAGTGCCCTACAGTTATGTTATCATTGCTATATCTAGTCCTTCAATATAAGACGTATGACATGCTATTTATGTTTTTGTAGCACCAAAACAAAAATATAATGTGATATGTATTACATTGTAGGACTAACACGTATATATATATATATATATATATATATATATACACACACACACACAAAGAATCGAAAGTACTCAGGCTAATTAGATACTAGTTTCACACTGTTCATTGTTAAGTCAATGGTGTTGCAGTGTGTGTAAATGAATGGTGTTGCAGTGTGTGTAAATGAATGGTGTTGCAGTGTATGTAAATGAATGGTGTTGCAGTGTGTGTAAATGAATGGTGTTGCAGTGTATGTAAATGAATGGTGTTGCAGTGTGTGTAAATGAGAATTTTGTTTACATTATTCATGCACAAAAATCTTAGCTACAGTTTGATGAAAATTCAACCAGAAACACTTGGGAATATCATTTGTGATGCTGTGCTTAGCAAATTAAAGAATGGCTAGGGTGGACACAGACACATGTGCAGAGCTGTCAAGGGCCAGTAAGTGTCAGTAGTGATATCATCTCCAGGTGTCAGCTTCTTTGGTTTGGGACATAGGGTGAAGCCCCAGTTGGTGGTAAGGGAGATTTTAAACTTGACCAATAAATCAATCCTACAAATCAGTGTTCATACTGATGGATGATACGTGGGTATTATGTCACCTGTTCATTAAAATAAGCAATTTTTCTGCATGCAGATTATTCCAGAACACACCTACATACAGCTTAGACACTTACCGATATTTGGTATAATAGTGGTTCTTTCTGGGGTTTTCCTGGGTTCTTCCTCCACCATTTATACTGGCTGCCATATATAACCTATCTTGTGCTGAAATATGGCATTAAAGCCTACAAAAACAACAACAATCCCCAGCTGAGTCATACCAAAAACTTATAAAAATGGTACTAATATCTGCCTCACTAAGCATTCAGCAGTAAAAGGTTAGTATTAGGGCTGGTTCGCCTTGTGTCAAAATAATGTGACTGGGTGGGACATCATGCTACATATTCTACAGCATGATGCCCCAATGCTAGACATCACTACAAACTGCCACACTGCAGACATCATAGCCATATGATGATTTTTTATGTTAAAGCTATGTTAAAAATCTAAATCACACACACACACACACACACACATACCCCCCAGTACTACAAAAGAATTTCACTGTAACCAACATTTTACTGCTTTGGGTTAGGTTTTGGTGGTTTGGGTTCTTTCTAGTACCCTGTAATACATAAAGTTACACAGTTGATCCTGTCTTGAAAGACCACCCTTTCTGCCAAAACGTAATGGTCTCTCATGACAGGTCACCACTCCAGTGGCCTAGTTGTTAGAGCATCCACCCAAGATGTGGGAGGTCATAGGTTCAATCCCCGGCTGAGTCATACCAAAGACTTCTAAATGGTACTAACAGCTGCCTTGCTTGGCGCTCAGCATTGAGAAGTTAGTGTTGGGACTGGTTCGCCTGATGTCAGGATAATGTGACTGTGTGGGACATCATGCGCCAAATCACACACACGCACACACTCATAACAGGTCATAACACTACATAATTAATAATTTTGTACATGGCGAACCTGGTTTCTCAAGACAGGTGGTCTCATAGTGTTCTCTCAAGACAGGTTTTACTGTGTTAAAGTTCATGAAATATGGTCAGGGGCTATGACTTGATGGGTACTAGACCCTCATCGCAAAGTACATCACTGTGATCCATATTTCAAATTTTACTGCCTTGTTTTCAGACTCAAGCACTGTTTTTGCCAGAATCATCAATCAAATGAAGTGATTGTATGCATCTGAGTTATAACCACACCCTAACAACACAAGTGCATTGTGACCTAAATTTAACAATTTACTGGCTTATTTGTAAGCATTTAGTTCATGACCACATTGCTGTTTTATCTACTGGAGGCAACTTCCTCCAGGGCATGGGCCAGATTTGTGAGTTTTAAAGGCATGACCTATGGTGCAAATAGCTGATAAAACTAGGTTGTAGGCCAGATCCTGTATGTCATAGTTTGCACATGCATGATTTACTATATAATATCGGGGTCACGAGTGGCCAAGTGGTCTAAAGCGCTCTCTGTTATGGATCACTGCCATCTCACCTCAGTCTGCATAGGTTCGAGTCTCAGATTCGGCCAATGTGGGTATGTGAGAAAGCCTGCCAGTAGCTTCTCAAGGGTCGGTGGTTCTTTCCGGGGTTTTCCCGGGTTCTCCCTCCACCGTTAATACTGGCAGCCATGTATAGCCTGTCATGTGCTGAAATTTTTTTTTTAAAACCAAGTCAGAGAAACATAAATATGGTTGATATTGACCTAATGTAACAACTTAACATAAGCTAGTAGAATGTGAAATACATGTGAGAATGACTTTTTGTGTATGGTATTAAAAGAGATGTATAAAATCACTTAGTTAAAGGAGAACAATACAAATATAGTAAAAATGTCAAACCAAAACTGGTGAAATATTAAATATGGTCTTAGTGACTTACCTTTAAGACAAGGGTGTAGTAATTTCAAAGATGTACCTTCTCACCATGTTTCATAATTCCAGATATTATATAGTTGTTGATGTTGTTGTAGAGTTCAATGCCATTTTTCAGCACACGATAGGCTATATATGGCAGCCAGTATTAATGGTGGAGGAAGAACCCGGGAAAACCCCAGGAAAGAACCACCAACCCATGAGAAGCTACTGGCAAGCTTTCTCACATACCCACATTAGCCAAATCCGAGACTCGAACCCATGCAGACAGAGGTGAGATGGCAGTGATCCATAATGGAGAGCGCTTTACACCACTCAGCCACTCGGGGCCTATACACCAGGTTAATTGCCCATCATTTAATGGGGATTTTTAAAAAAGGTAAAAACATTAGGATAAGCAAGTTTAAAAGAAAGTTTGAATATAAAAATATGAAAGAAGTACAGTGAAACCTGTCTTGAAAGACCACCTTTAGTCTTTCATGAGAGGTCATAACACTATATAATTGATAGATCTGTATATGGAGAAGCTGGTCTCTCATGATGGGTGGTCTCTCATTGCAGTTGTCTCTCAAGACCGATTTTACTGTATAAAACAAATTGTGATGCCACCACACATTTCAAACTTTGTGATCGCTTGTTTGGCAGCTTGATTGTCTGTCCAAGGACAGGAGTGTTAAAAAGAAGTTTAAACAAAAAAATAAAAAGCAAAAAAGTATTTTAAAATATTGGGATGAGCAAGTTTAAAATACAGTTTGAACCTAAATTTTTTATTTAAAAAATGGGATGTGGCAGTGAGTTTTTAACTCACAACCTCTTGTTTGGCAAGCAGGACAAACAAAAAGACTGAAAGACAAACCTGGGTCTTTATTTATATGATACTGTACTGCCCTATTCAGAAGGTCCTTTGTGACCAAGACAGTTGGAAAAAATGTTTATTCAGTTTCAAACTTTCCATATTATTGAACATACATTGTATTTTTGTGATACAAGGAAATGTAACAACATAGTGAAGTCTAATGATATGAAACTATGAATGGTTCTAATCACTGAAGTATTAAAATCAAGTTTAACAAATATTAAATACAAGTAATAAAAAAGAATTTCACTTTTTAACTTTTTTAAAAATGTAACCATACTCAAATTATAAGGGAGGCAGTGCACCTACTCAGGTGCTTTATAATGACTGCTATGCTAATTGCTCTTTATGGTGAGTCTGGAGGTTGACTGCTGTTCTAAGTGCTCTTTATGATGAATGTGGAGATTGACTGCTGTGCTAATAGCTCTTAACAGTGAATGTGGAGTTTGACTACTATGCTAATTGCTTTTTGTGTTGAATATAGAGGTTGACTGCTGTGCTAATTGCTTTTTATGATGAATGCGGAGATTGCTATGCTAATTGCTCTTTATGGTGAATTCAGAGATTTATATGCTAATTGTTCTTTACGGTGAATGTGGAGATTGACTGCAATGCTAGTTGCTCTTTATGGTGAATGTGGAGGTTGGCTGCAATGCTAATTGCTCTTTATGGGGCATGTGGAGGTTGACTGCTATGCTAATTGCTCTTTATAGTGAATGTGGAGGTTGACTGCTATGCTGATTGCTCTTTATGGGGCATGTGGAGGTTGACTGCTATGCTAATTGTTCTTCATGGGGAATATGGAGGTTGACTGTTGTGCTAATTGCTCTTTATGTTGAATGTGGAGGTTGACTGCTATGCTGATTGCTCCTTATGGGGAATATGGAGGTTGACTGTAATGCTAATTGCTCTTTATGTTGAATGTTGATGTACATGTGTATGCCCTTGAAGCTTAGAGAATAATGTATGATTTGTCATATGCTGCCTCATGCTATCATTTGTATTGACTGTAATGTTTGTTTTTGCTGCAGCAAGGCATCATACTAAATTTCAACACAAATACACTAGTTATTGCTCCAAAAACAAGTTAAGTAAAAACTAAACTCCATTAGCAGTCACCTTCAAATTGTACATTTCATGGACAGCCTGTATAGCATTCCAGCTCATTTTAGCCAGAACCTCGCAATAAAACATATTATACATGTATTGCCAGGTAGCGGATCTTTAGAATAAATGGCCATTGTACAGACATTGAGAATCTTTAGTTATTTTGTGTGACTTGCAGTGTTCTGTCATGGGCTGTGAGATTGTCCTCTTTTTCTGACACAACATCAACAATATGTGGCCTATCATGTTCTGAAAATTACATAAAACCCACAAACCAAACCAACCTGATTCAATTTATTTAACACGTGCATTTACCTCTTGAGTTGTACATGTCATATTGACAAAGCCAGACATTGTTAAGCTCCATCCAGATCAATCATACACTTGCATGTGTCAGGAATCCCTATCAGGAATTAAACTGAAGACTCTGAAGCTGCAAAGATGTCACACATCATGTTACCACTGTGCTATCCAAACCTTGCATGTGTCAGGAATCCTCATCAGGAATTCAACTAAAGACCCTGAAGCTGCAAAGATTCACACATCATGTTACCACTGCTCTATCCAAACCCAATATAGAGGTATTTATTTCTGTTTCCAAACAATATCTTTCTAGTTTAATTTTTCTTTTCCAGGTGCAAGTGACTGCGAGTTACTAAAAGCTCCATGTGGTGGTAGGGAAACGGAGAAAAGCAGGATTGTTGTCAGGTAGTATGATTGATAAATAAGTCTGCGGTATATTAAATACCTTAATTCACTAATGATAAGGTCATGCTTCATGGAGAGCCCACCCTATATTTGAAACCACTGAAACAGTTGCATTTAAGAATTCTGTAAGAGTATCCCTCTGTACACAATTAGTATTCAAGAGAAATATGCATGGTACAGTTAGATTATGTATAAATTAAAATCTGAGTAAGAACCTTTGTTGATATCTGTATGTCTTGCATCTAGAGGTCCCTTACATTAAAGCTGTCCAGTGTACAACAGATCCTCTTGCAACATGGATTTGGTCATGGATCCTATTAAATTGGTCAAATTATGTTTTATCAATACATGAATATCACTCTCTCACTATAAGACCCTGTTTTCGACGAGTATCGTAATGAATTCCATTTCATTTAGTGTTACTAAAATCATTTCTTGTTTAAATGTTGCTTGCAGTGAAATCCACTTTATCCCAAACAGGTAACCAAAATTTTTAGCCTCTCTGACAACCTCATGGTTTCACCTATGCTATTGTTGATGTTTATGCACCCCATTACTTGTGAGTTGTTGAGAGGTATAGCTACAGAGTAAGAGCAATTAATTAGGTACTCATGGAAGCACTCCTGAACATCACTGTGAATAGTTGATTGACTCTTTTCATATTTGAATGGACATGGCACACTAATAATAATTAATGAACCAAATTAAAAATAGAACACAAATTGCACTTGACAATAATTATTTCTTACATTATTGCAGCATGAAGGTATTTTTCAGCTTGCACAATTATACAAAATATAGGATTTCTTAATTTGTGTATTTCATGTTGATTCCAAATTAATGGGTAATAACTGACATTGTCAGGGATAAAATAAGTGTTATGTGAAGCTTTCATTTACCAATTTTGATCACAATTTCTAAATGTTAAGAAAATAATACCCTATATTTTCACATTTCTCTAAGGAAAAAAGGGAACCACGTCTGCCTCTATGTTATAAGTAGGTTTGTGAGTTGTCAGTGTCTGTGACAATGCCAGTAGTGTATCATGTACATCATTATACAGTAAAGATTGTTTATAATATTCTTGGAAACAATGTTTTCTCTGTTTGAATGTTTGACTTAAATGTCTCCTGTCAAATTCCTAATTGCTTTGTATTCCAAAAGCTTTTGTTGTACTGTTCCTTTGTTACAATGTTTAGTTGGCTAAATCATTAGATAATGTTTGATTTGTGTGATCTACCTGAGAAAATGAACTCATTTGTGATGTTTTATAACCTTAGATACCCAGATCAGAATAATAATGGTGCTTGGCAGAGATCATGGGTACCTCTGCTACTGAATGACTTTGGAGTGAAGAAATTATGATAAAAGTTTATCTTAGAGCAGCCAGATGTAGATATATAAATGCAGGAATAATTATAATACCTCCAGCATGCACAATCAGCAATAAAGAGTTTTGCATCATTTGATAAGATCAAAATAATTCAAATATTTAGGCTATTTTCATACTGCCATTTTGTTATGTCATCATCATCACTTTCCTTGAAGCAGCTGTGTGTAATTTTAGCAAAGTTAGGAGCAACAATATACAACAGTATGAGTTGATTAAAGACAAAATAACATATAATCAAAGGCCAGAAGAACCTAAGTTTAAAATTTTGCTAACTGTAGGACCCTGACATATTGGTAATGCATATAACTCGTTGTGTCCACCAAACCATGTACTATTTATTGTCCTGTAGAATTACAACAAGACACCAGGAAGAAAATAACAACCCACATATAATAAAACATGCTAAAACCTTTTTATTACACAGATGCAGCCCATAATAAAGGTTCATATTTTGAAACTTCGAGTCACAATGTTAACATACTGAATTTCATATCCACAACATTATATTTGCATTCCATCGGGTTGCATGGGAACCTTTTATTGTGGTGCTTATTTTGTTCTTTACACATATTTGGAACAGATGACACTACTTTACATCATTAAAGATGCACAGATAATGCTATTGGATTACAAGCACTTGCACATTGTTCATGTCCATGGAGTTCCAAAAGTTGTTATATGCGGAACCAAATGTGTACCTCCATCAGAGGAACACCAGTTTTGTTGAGGTAACAGAATTTTTGTCTGAATCAAAGGTATTATAGTTAAATTAGACCATTGGTTGTAATCTTTTAATGTTAGATTTGGTTTTTTTTTTGAAGGACTGTTCTTTCTCTGTAGATTTGTGAAGGCTTGGTTGAATCAGTAAAAATGGCCAGAACATGGGTGCCGCATTTCTTGACCAACATACCATATTACTATTTTTGCATTATGTGAGCTGCATTTAACTTACGATTTAGTAATGGCTTTTGTTCTTGTACTTAATACAGCTAAATTTAACTAAGTTCCACAAGTACTATGCTGCAGTGACTAAATCTTCTGGATTATCATTTTGGTTACGCTAATAACTAAAATGTGGACAGTCATTATCTCTGTTATCTCATTTTATTTGTGGAACCATTTGACATAAATACATATTTTCTGTCCAACCATTTATTTATTTTATTTCAAGTTACATCTTTTACAAAGTTATGGATTTTCCAACATCACATGTAATGTTTTATTTTAATTTATTGGAATATTTAGAGATTATTTGCCATATTAGTTAGGATTTGGTGTCCAGTAATATGCATAACAAATTTAGTTTTTAAACAAAATTTGGCTAATTAACATATAATATTGTTTTTTGACGTGTGTATACCTGATCACTGAATACTGACAAGTAGCCCAGATCAGATTAAATAATAAGATGTTTTCAGAATTTTTAAGTAGGAAAAAGTTAATCTGATATATGTTCCACAGATAACAGTGTCTAATTATCTGTTTGTTATATGTCAGGTTACTCCTTTATGTAAAGTTTCACAGAAAGGTTCAGTTAAAAATGTTGTGAAATGAAATATTCTGTAATATTATGCTTATTTATGCCTATATCAACTTGTAATTTGTGCAGTGAGATGACACCAAGTTATATGTGCAATTTTTTTCAATGTGTTGTTTTTCTCATCATGTTTAAGTCCAAATATGAACATCTGAGGTCAGTGTCATAAATATTCATTAAATATAAACTCAAAGGTATGCAACCAGTGCATAAAAAATGTTGTTTATGTATATTTAATTTTTGGCAACTGTGTAACACATTTGGGACCCATGATCTTGGCCAAGCACAATGACAGTCCTTCAGATAACAAAGGAACTGGATAACAATAGCATGATAATTACACGTCATAATGAATCAGTAAATAAGAAAGGGCTAACAGCGATGTTAGATAACAAGAGCATGTTAATAACACCTTGGTTAGTTAGATAACTAGCATGGTAATAACACCTTGGCTAGTTAGATAACAAGAGCATGGTAATAACATCTTGGTTAGCTGGATAACAAGAGCATGGTAATAACACCTTGGTTAGTTGGATAACAAGACCATGGTAATAACATCTTGGTTAGTTAGATAACAAGAGCATAGTAATAACACCTTGGTTGGTTCAGAATCACCTGTTTCAGTACAGTAAAAGTAATGAATGAAAAGTTTATTTTCTCTATGAATGTTATTTAGCTACCATGTGATACCTGTATGTTGACTAATTAAATACAGGTTAAATAAATATCTCTTGCATTACTATTGGATTGTGAAAATATCTGAAAATTCACTGATCAGAAAAAGAAAACACACATGCATTCCTTGACAAGACAATTGAATCTGAAATAAATGTACTGTCTGCAATCAGTATGATTTATCATGCATGGTGTGATGTTTCCAAAAATTGTATTGCAGACTTTTGTTAAGGCCGTGTTTAATGAGCAGATGGATGTCATTATTAGTCATACCAATGATAAGGTTCCACTCACTGTGGTACAGTCATTATTAGTCATACCGATGATAAGGTTCCACTCGCTATGGTACAGTCATTATTAGTCATACCAATGATAAGGTTCCACTCGCTATGGTACAGTCATTATTAGTCATACTGATGATAAGGTTCCACTCGCTATGGTACAGTCATTATTAGTCATACCAATGATAAGGTTCCACTCACTATGGTACAGTCATTATTAGTCATACCGATGATAAGGTTCCACTTGCTATGGTACAGTCATTATTAGTCATACCAATGATAAGGTTCCACTCGATATGGTACATATGTGTACTTTGTTCTTTTAACAAGATTTGATTTCTTTGATTATGCTGATTGTGATATTCACATCACTGATGCCAACAATCAAAATTTTTTGTACCATGAGGATATTTTTGGTGAAATTAGTGATCGTCACGAAGCTATTTTGAACAAAGATAATTTCATATAAATGATATTTATGATTCATTAGCTGGTACATGTACATTGTTGACTCTTCCATCAGGTGGTAAAATTTACTGGTTTATCTTTTTTATCTTCATGATAACATATGTACAGTATTTATACTAATGTACGTAATTTGAAAATGTTATCACCATTACATTCAAGTTTTGACAGTAATCATACCAGTTTAATATGTTTACTGCATGTATGTCCAATGTCATTGACATAGACAAATACATAAACATTTTGAAGAAGAAGAAAAAATGGTGTATTTGACTACAATATTTTATGGTTATAATGTTGTAAGTCTAGTCCCCTGTGAATTGTCATAAACAGCGTTTACTGTAATGTGGTCCAATTATAAAGCCAAATATTCCATGGATCCAATAGACAGCATTATATTGAGGGAATACCATATTTATGTTTCAGTTGTTACTTCATGAGAACCAATTATAAAGTAATTTTAAATCACTAAGTACAGTATTATCTTAAAATAGATATGTACTATCAGGTCAAAGCTTTGCCGGAACATTCCATAGCTTCAGGCTCCCTCGCATATAATATGGGTCACTCTAATGACAGTGTTATAAAGAGGCAGAAATGTATTTTACAGGAATTTCACATTTATCTTGAAATTGCTTGAATTTTAATACAGCAAATTTATGGTCTTGAAAGCTATTTGAAAATTACCATGTTAGCTACAAAGTGTTTGAAAGTCCCAGAATTTTTAGAGAAACATCAAATATCACATGTATAATTTTCAGAACTCCTCACTGTCTTGATAATTTGCATTAATTTAAACAGTAATAAGTTATATCCTTAACTAATTATCTTTTACTTAAAATGTAGTCAAGAAAAACAGGTACATATATGATCCATCATTTTTTATTTCTTTTCGAAGTTTATGGAAGAAAGAGAAAGAAAATACCATCTCATGATCTGTCTTGAATTAATGTCCATGAATTTCATATTTGCAGGGCTGTATGAATGGAATTTATATCACTCTTTGATTCTGACACAGTGAATTTTCAGATTTAATTACCAAGGGTGAGACAATCATGCAATATTGTTACAAAGTACAGTGCAACTCAGCTATAGATTTTTCATTATGACACAGATTTGGATATAACACGATTGTGGTGTGGCTCCCAAAACTTCATCCATGTATTTTCTCATTCATGATTTTTTTCTTTTGTAATAGTATGAAAAATAATGTCTAAAATGTTTATTATTATCTTGGGCAAGAGATCATGCATGAATTATAATATCATTGAGGGCATGGCTCCTGCAATTTCATATGTCTATTTCTCATACACAGAAAAATTATTTTCTTAAAAGTACAAAAAATAACGTGTAAAGGTTTATTCAGGGATCACACTGGGCTTTGCCAGTGGTGGAAATTTGGATTTATTTTCCTTATTAGTGACAAAACATACTATTAGGTGACTTTTTTCTTCCAACATTGTTGACTGTTTAAACTTGTATATACAATCTTGGGTTTGGAGTGAAGAAATTAAGAGGCACCTTGAAAGGAAGCCTCAAACTTAATATTAAAACGCACTGGAATGTATCTGTTGTTACACAAACAAATTCTTTGTTCATAGTGACAAACCATCTTAACAGTGCGTTATTACATCAAAAGCCGTTTAATCTGACACTCGCCTGAGGACCATATGCTGTTTCCTGTGAGATCTCTGCATTTCTTCTTTTTTTAATTTTTTATTTCTGGTATTTTTATTCATAAATGCGTCTAACGTACCAAATTTTGAACCAGGGTCACATAAAAAAATAAGTTTAAAAAAAATAATAATAAAATGTAGATTTGTGGAAAATTGAATGAAATGTATTATTCTCCACTATTTATATGTTTCTTATAAATTATATATATATATATATATATATATATATATATATATATATATATATATATATATATATATATATTGTAATAACTTGCATTTAGGGAGTGAGGTATGCATGCATATATACGGTAAACACTATTCATACAAGCCGTCCAATTCAGTATAGATTTTTTAAAAAATTATAAATCTGTGCATTAGCAGTGAATTGCTCAAATGAGTTGACATTACTATTTTCTAGGATCCTGTGTTTTGTTTACTTGTCGATTAATAGTTAGCTGGTATAGTCTACGTGTTTTTGTGATAGCGAAAATAGGGAGTATCATGCCGGCGGCTGGCATCCTTGATAATTCGATTAATGGCTATTTCTAGTTAACAGCTTAAGACTGTACACTACATACTCAATGTGTTTATAGTCCCTGGGGTTTCATTTGTATACGTCATTGCATTTAAGTTTGTTTTTCCTCTTCTTTGTTTCTTTGGTACATATAACTGTTGACTACCCTTTCATGCGGTCTACCTCGGTAATATTGTAAGAGTGCATAACACGGTTTCCGAACCATTGCTATAGCGACAGGCTAACACGGTATGTGCCGCGAAATACAAAACTGAATTTTTTTTTCTTTTTCTATTTTTACTTATGGCAATTCATTCGCAATGTAGCAATGTGTAAAATATCCCGCTGGTAATTTCCATAAATAATCACTGTGAAAATTAACTAAATATACACATGCAATACTAGCGCATGATGGTTTGAACATTCCAACAAGGATTGTGGGTTTTGTGGGCTTTGTGGGTATTTTGGGTTTTGTGGGTATTGTGGGTTTTGTGGGCGTTGTGGGTTTTGTGGGTATTGTGGGTTTTGTGGGCGTTGTGGGTATTGTGGGTTTTGTGGGTTTTGTCAGGAGTATATAAGGCTTTGTGGGCTGCTTGAGGGGGTTCAGTCAGCTAGCAGCCATCAAACTAGGTACATCACAGTTATTGTGAGTTTTATTTTTATTATTTTTTTTATTTTGTTTTGTTTAGTTTATTAGAGAATTATGTAACTTTAGGCAATATTTTGGACAGTAAATATTTTTTTTATAAAGCTTATTTAAGTGCAAATCAATTTTTATTTAAGTTATTTTTTTTATTATTTTTAATTCCTTTCTCTCTTCCAACTTGTACACATTCTAGTCATTTCTAATTTATTTTACAAGCAACATAGATATTGTTTTATCATTTGTTATTTGAAATTCAGTTATATGGTCAAGTGAGTGTTGTCCTCACAGACCAGTACTTTTATTCATTTCTTTATTTATTTTCTTTATTTAATTAGTTTTATGAAGCTAAAGACATACAGAAAAGTTCTGCTACACTACAAATATATAATTCCTTTTTTTTTCTTAAATTATAGGTCCATCAAAGTTCTTAGGGAAATAAAATGTCTAAGTCATTGTGAGTGTTTTCCTCACCGACTTGACATTCTAACTTCAATTCAACAACACTTGATTATTCTAGCAATCTATAAAACACAAGTTATTTGTCTATTTTATTATTTACTAGTTGTCTAAGTCATTGTGAGTGTTTTCCTCACCGACTTGACATTCTAAATTCAATTCAACAATACTTGATTATTCTAGCAATCTATAAAACATAAGTTATGTGTCTATTTTATAATTTATTAGTTGTCTAAGTCACTGTGAGTGTTTTCCTCACCGACTTGACAGCCAATTTACTTCCATTTATACCAATTCACTTCAAATAAGTATTACGCTATAGTTGAGGTGTAAAGTCAAGCAAGTGTTTTCCTTGCAGATTTTTACATTTCACAATTACAATCAAGTCATAGTTTCTCTTCTGTAGTAACCTTTATTGCAACTAAAACCACATATGGTAACTCTAATATAATCTTTACTCATCAGAAGAAATAATATAATGAACTAATAGCATAGTGCTAAGGCCGCAATTAAAAATATCTTTGTTTCCCCTTACCCTACCCAACAATTTGAAGTTGGGTAGGTAGGTAGGCTAATAATTTTTTTTTCTCATGAAATTCATGACACTATAAACTGACACATAGGAAACAGAAAAACGATAAATTCAACTTTAATAATAATACTGAAATACAGTAACTCATGAACTGAAATACAGTAACTTGTGAACAAGTTTAAAATGTTTTATAGACTAGATTAGTTTTTGATAAGGGCTATTCCAATAAAAATACTCCCTGCAGGCATTGGCTAGGGTACCAATTTAACAGATTTACTCAAATTTTGAAACATATATTAAATGAGAGTAATTTCAATGAAATATAAAGATACACATGTAAAGGTGCAAGAAGTGTTTTTTTCCGAGTTTTTGAGGAGTGTTGGGTTAAGGTAGATATTTGCTGGAATAACCCTTAGTATTTTTTCTGACTAGGTCAAATGTATAAAAATGTTTTAAAATAATTGATAAAAGTATTTTAAAAGTCTTGAGTATTCTTTCTGACTAGTATCATTGGGTTCAATATATAATGAGACTTAACATATTTGCAAGACCTGTCAAAATGCACAAATATAAAGTTAGACATTGAATAGTGTCTCAAATATGCAGAAACATGTCAATAAAGTAATGTCAGAACACTAAATACATGTAGAAATCTAACTAACAAAAAAGAAACAAACAATGCAAAACATCATTTTAAATGTCACTAAGAGCTGCTGGTTAGTTTTTAACTGGGTTTCGTTTTGGAATGTCCTTTCCAGATGCTAAACATTGCTGGCACACTGGTAGAACAGTACGGAATCTTCCAGTCATTTCCTGGGATTTTTCTGCTCCTATGGCTCCACAATGAGCACAAATATCTGGTCTGCCAATGTTGCTGGCATAGTATGGGAATTCAATGTGTACAGCACAAGACAATTGTAGTCTTACAAACACTTTTCCCTGTAGGATGTCTCCTAAAATATATTAAATAGAACACCAATTATCCAAAATTGAACTTTAATGTCCGAAGGTGACTAGACATGATACACAACAAATAGCATATAGAACCTGAAACTAAATCTGTAAATAATTATCTTTATAAACACAGAGAAACTAGTATAAAAAGATAAATGAGCAACTTGGACTTCACTAAAAATTGGGAGCATGGACCAGGAAACAGGAATACTTGTAAAATAATATTCACATTAAAATTTTAGTGCAATGGCTAGTACTAAGAGAAAATCACAGTTAAAAAAAGCAATATCTGACATGAAAGAGCATTAAAAACTATCTGGGCTCTCTGACAGTGTCAGACATGATTCTAAATCAAGGTAAGAGTCAAACCGCATTCAGTATGTGAAGAGTGTATAGGTATATTTTTGAATAAAGTATTAAGGACTTGGATAAAAGTATAAAATATTAAATCATTAGAACTTACCATCAGGTGTGATAACAGAACCACAAGTATAGTCGTATTTCTCCAAAGTATGTGTCAAAGCTCTCTGGTCTCTTGCTGTTAGTTTCGTCTTAGCGTATATGCATCGTGGTTTTAGACACTCACAGCAGTTAACAGTTTGTCTAACATTCTGTCCCACAAGAATACTGTTTTTACAACCCTGTAAAAAGAAACATAAATATCATCACTTGTGTTTTAAGTGTTGTGTAGTGACATGCCCTCTATTTTGTAACTTATTATGTTACAAGGGGCTCTATTAAAGTTGCAGTTTCTTAAATAACTTTTTTATATACATGTGTTGTTATTATTGCACAATTTATAACTGTTAAATCAATACTTTATAAAACTTCTATATTTTAATAAGATTTATGAACATCCTTACCTGTTGTTCTTGTGCCACAGCAGCTACAGTTTGCTTTAAACTAGACGGCCTGTCCTTATCTGTAGTTTCTTTACCAAGCAGTTCATCAAATGGCTTGTAATGCTGTCCAGTTATGTCTAATATGGGGTCTGGTAACCACGCCCATTCCATCTCTGGAGTAGGACAGCAACCCTCATCATGACATCTTCTGATCTGAAAGGAGTAATGGCGTTCACGGCAGTGATCAGCTGTAATAAAATACCAAGAGACATGAAAATCTTTTATTTAATAGAAAGGGCTGACATGCAGGGACATTTAACACATCACTTTTGAAAATGAGCCAGTAAGTTTAAACTAAGGACTAAATTATGTTTGAGTTATGTTTCATATGAAGAAAAAATGAGAAAATGCACAATGAACGGGTTCCTGGCATAATGTTTAAGAGTAGTGCCCTGGGCCATTAAATTAATATTTCAAAATAATTCCTGTCGACTTACAAAGACAATTTGTATGCAATGTTATTCTATTTTTAAAATTTGTGTATATCTGTAAATAAATCATGATTTATCTGTCAATGTTGAGTTTTTATAATGTAGAAGTCTAACAAATCGGGAGAGCTGCATGTCCACTTTCAGTTTGGAATTATAAAATGCTCTGACACTCACCCTTGAAATTACGGACAGACTGACAAGATATTGCAACTTCAACCCTGGCACTTTCTGAGTGTCGCAAGCAATAAAAATGTTCTGTAGATCTCTGTACTTACCAATAAATTTTTTCAGCTGTGTTGCATGGCTAAGTTGCTGCTGCTGATACTTTCCAACTTTGATGGCAGTGTCTATAAGGGTCACTTCAGCTTCAGCCATTTCAACATCAGCATCCTCTGCTGCTTTAAATACTTTGAAAGACTTTTCCTTAAGTTGGACTCTCTCTGTTCTTGAGGACAGGGTTTTGATCATAGGTTGAACTGACTGTAGCCATTCTGTTTTAATTTGATTGTTTTTTCCAGCTTTTGTTCTGATTTCATTCATACTTCCGCATGTTTTCAGAATTGTTTCTACATCAGATGAGGCAAGCTCTCGTGCAAGTGCAGTGTTTTGGAAGGCAATGTTGAGAAGTGACATAATCCGCTCAGCCAGATTAGTCCAAGAGTGACCTGGTGCAGTTCTGCAGGCAACTAAGAATTCTAACCGGAGTCTTCTGAATAAAACAATCAATGACAACTTTACTGCTCCATATGTGACCCGATGGTCAGGACCACCATCTGTGTACATAAATAAAGCTGGTTTGTTCTCATTTTTAGCTTTCAGAATAGTTTCAAGCTCCACTATGTGACGGAAGGGGGTGCTTGCCTGGAAGATACTATCTTTGAATGTAACCGAGACTTGTCCCCTGTAGAATGTTTCTGTTGCATCACCTGGAATATCTACATCAAGTACGACAGAAGGAGTAAGTGAGCCTTTGCTCTGCACATCATGATCAAGACAGGAAAGTACTGAATTCATCGGAACTATGGATTTCTTCCCTCTTACCCCTGTTGAGGTGAAGAGATCAGGTTCTCCAAAGTCCAGCTTAGACTTGTCGTCCATACACACAAAATTACTAATGTCTCTAAATTGTGTTGCATATGCTCTACAATATTTAAAAAGAGCTGAACAGTAGTGATCATCTTGGTGTTGTGCACGAAGTTGCCTGGTCTGTACTTTCAATCTAATAGGTACTCTACCTTTGTATAACTTGGCTACATTTTGATGTGCATTTTTTGGAACAAATGCTAGTAGGACTGGTGACTCACTGGGAATATTGGTTCCTTCTGGTACTTTACTTTTCACCTGCTCTATCATATCCCTAACAGACAAAAAACGTGAAATATGCTCTGTATTGTGTCTCCTCTCATCTGCAGCAACCATGTCCTGAATCTCCTTTTCAAGGGTCTGAAAAAATACATCGAAAGTGTCATTAGGTCTACCCTTATTTAAGTGACGTAAATCTACCACAAGATCAGGATCAATCCCCAAAACAGAAAGACGTACTCGGTTATCTATTTCCTTATTTTGATCTGCTGAAGCATCATTTGTAAAGGTTGTGTAGATAGATCGCAAAATGTGTGGAGGTATAATGGTTCCAGCAATATTTCCGTAAGCATTGAAGAACTCCTGTCTCATTTGTCTTGTGTGATATTCAGGCAGTTTACTGCGTAAGCTGTGCAAAACTTGGTTGTCTCTCATAAACATTTCCGAAGAAGACATCCCATCTTCAGGAATTCTCCAGATAAAAGAAATCGCCCCAATCCCTCCACCAGGGTCGTACCTTAACATATGTACTGGTATGGTCAGACAAAGTTTCGCAAAATATCTAAATCGTTGTTCTGGCCCTTTAAATGGTTCATTTAAATGCAAATCTTCATCAAAGAAGAGAGGTTGAAACATTGCCATCTGAGATACCTGACCATCCAATCGACTGTAACATGGTAGGATTTCATCTTGTCTAGGACGATGTGCAATGGAGAGATTGGAATCAATCTGACGAACTGGATTCATTTGTAATTGTCGTGATATCTGTTTTCATTTGCTTTTTCTAAATAATCTGCATAAGACTGTAAACATCCAGTTAAGGTTTCAATGTCACCTCTTATGGTCCAATGCTGTGTAAAAGGTCTTGAGATTAGCCTGAATAAACACTGGACTTGTAACTTCAGATCTTTTGCAGTAAGCTGTGGACGTTTTTGCTTCTTTCTTTTATAATCATTAGCACCATCAAACTTTAAAAACCTGTAAAAAAGGTAAGTTACAACAAAATTAATGAACAAGGATAATCAATCTCTGACAAATGTCACGGAAAAGTAAAGTAAGCAAAATGGAGGTTACTACATGTACATAATGGAGAAATTGACAACCGCAATGGTCCTGACTTTGTACAGGCTTAAATGAAACCGTGGAAGGTTGAACCAGATTTTATGGTGCTATAAAACCACCCTCTTCCATCGCAATATTAGGGTTGGGTAGCAACACAAAAGAAATAAAAAAGTCAAGTGTTCAACCAATTTTTTAAATCTTATGACATTGAACCTTTATTTTAATCAGCTTACCAAATATTAAAAAGTCTATGTCATATTTTCCTTTAACGTGAGATAGTATTGCTTGCTCAGTTTTATCATTGAAAATCAAAAAAAAAAAACTATGGACATTAAGACACTTACTATATTAAATTTCTCTAGAATTATGTGTTGCAGGAATGTTTGTAATAAATATACATTGAATAAAGATTAATCTTTTACTTCAATTTAATATTATCAAAGATAAACACCTCTCCGGGATGTGCTTGATTCTTGTCAGGTGGGCCGCTCTCTCTTCTATTGTGGACATGTTGCCACTTATGTACCACAAAGCATTTACTAGCACCAGGACTTGTTCAGATATACTCTGGTGGGACATGCTTCCAGGAAATTTGTCTCCACATTCTATCATATCTTTGACTATGCCGTTAAACAACTCATCTTTAGCTGAAAAAATGGAATAAAAAAAACCTTTCACTGAGATGGAATGGCCAGCTTTACTGATAGATAATATTAAATGAGATATGAGATGTGGAATAAGTGTACATGGCACACAAAAAACAGACAGGAGTCTTCAATGTGACACCAGTTACTGTTGGCTGTCTTGCAATCGTGCCCCATGGCAGATAAAATTCAAAACCTTGAATCTAATATCAACAAACGGATTTCATAATTAATAGACTTTAACACTGCCATATTCATTATGCACTGCAGGTATCAAAATAATGTTTTAATCATGTTTATGTATGTCTTTAATGTTTTTATTGTCTGCTTTTGTTTTGTATGTTATATATGTATAGTTTTTGCTATATTGTGTATGCTCTGTGTTTATTGTCGGTCAAAGCTTAAACATTTGTACTTGACAAACAGACTTTAAATATATTATTAGGAAGGCAGTAAAAATTCTAGAAAGACTGCAGTTGTCAGAGGGTGCATGAATTCATTTCTAATAACTGTCAGACAGATGTTTGAAAATAACATTATTTCATATAAAAAAAATTGTTTATACCAGTGAAACGCTCAGCATTTGTGTCCTTAAGTTGTGGTAGCTTTGTTGCCACGGAAGTAGACATTAAAACAGAAAAGGCAGTCCGTGCAGGTGGTGCTTGTTGATTTTCTGTACTAGTAGTAGTTGAGGAAACATCATCCAACCCAACACTTTCATCACGGGTCACCGTAAATGTAACATATTTCAGTCGCTGATTAAACTCTTTCACCACATGCAGACCTTCGTGAAGGTCTGGATGAAAAGTCATCGTTCCATCCAGTTTGTCTGATAAACTGACGTTCAGTACATCTGCTTTATGAGGGCGAAAGTCTGTATCATTGGTAATGTCGTGATATACATCATCCCATGTACACTCCGTTGAGTATTCTAGTATTCTGTTGTTACAAATTTTTTTGTTTGATTTCCCGCATTTCGCGATTACGCTTACACATATAATGAAATCTTCTTCGTATTTTCTTTTGCCGGCCATGCCGGTCATGATGCTTTTCCTATCTAATTTAAACACCTTGCAACAAACGTTTTTCGCGCGCTAGTGACATCGATTTTGTTGACTGCATGAAAATACGGATCGCACAACGAAACGAAACGAAAAAACGAACTTTTGAACAAAACGAAAAAAAAAAAAAAATACTATCGCAAATTTTTCAAAAAATTTTTTTCAGTCGGCGGATTTTAAGAGGGTCGGTCGGGTAAGGGGAAACAAACTTAATTTTAATTTTGGCCTAATGTGTATCCTGACCTTACATGAAATTATCATATACCATACAGTACCTTCAAACAATGATAATATTTTGGCTTAGGACAAAACAACAAGACTGTCATGGTCATGAACTGACTTTATTCGCTGTTTCTTAATAAATGAATCATCTTGTCTTATGGTTGAAAAGAAATCAAGAGTTCGAGTTTACTCCATTCTCCCCCTCCTTAGTCAGCTGATAAGAAGCATACTCATCCCTGGTGCGATACCCCAAGATAGTATTATCAGGACCTAGCTTGGCCGTTACAAAGTCTGGTGGCAGCGGTGGGATCTGCCATTGTGGAAGACAGATCCTGAGATTCAAACCCAGGTCCAAGAGAAGTTCCAAGTACCTCAGGAGGAGGTTCCGCTGGAGATATCTTGCTGATACAGAGCTCCAAACAAGCGAGTCTGGGTATACTGCACCTTAATTTGGGCTGTTGTATCTGTCATGGGCAAACGGAGGAATCAAAAAGCTCAGGGGATGAGTCAACTGACTGTCGAGCAGGACCAGATCCAAGGCAAAGGGTCCTCATGTGAAGTAGAAATGGATGCTGGATGCAGATTTCCAGTTGAATCAGCAGTTGAAGATCACAGTGAATTTGGTGAGGATGTCATCTCTGAAAAAGACGACAGGACACATATGAGAGATGAAGATTTAAACGATAATAGGGCAACTGATATTGATTATAATGCAGGGCCAAGCAGGTCATGTGAAGCTACTGAGAGAAGGTCAAGAAGATTAAATGTATCTGTCCAAGTGTTGCCAGCCACCAGAGAGTGGCAGAGGAATCTACATGGTGTTGACCAAGTTGATGTTATTGGAGAAAATGCTGAAATGGTCATGGAAAAGTCTACAGATCTGACTAGAAGCGTTGTATCTGCAGTAAGTACTGCAATGCAAGGGTTTATGAAAGAGGTATCTGGGACAATGCGGAGTATAGAGAATGTATTACAAGGGTTGGTGGCTAGGGCCCAGTCACCATCTTGTGGAAATACTCCAGCTGGGGAGTCTCGAGATTCAGTTATTGAGACAAGAAGAAGTAATAGAAAAGTGCATTCGGCAAGGACACGAATGTCACAGGATAGCGAAGGTAATGCTGATGATATTATGAGTTCATCAGATGGGAGTGATGTTGAAGTTGAAGGGTATAGTTCGGGCATTTCCAGATCTAGTCTGAATACGGGACAGGCCACAAGTTTCAGAACTGCAAGGAGTCATAGTGTGCGACTTCCTGCATTTACTGGGAAAGAATCATGGAATGTATGGATTAACAGGTTTACAGCAATAGCTGATAGGCAACACTGGACCGATGAGCAGAAACTGGACGAGTTATTACCATGCCTGCATGGACAGGCTGGGGACTTTGTATTCAGTCAGCTTCCTAGAAAGACCTTAGGAAATTTCAGAGCACTAGTGAATGAGCTGAACAATCGCTATCGTATTGTGGAGACAACAAAGACTTATGCTGGGCAATTCAGCAGAAGGAAGCAAAAACCAGGAGAGCTTGCAGAGGAGTATGCTGCAGAGTTAAAGCGGCTGTATGACAAGGCACATCCTAACAGAGACACAAGAACCAGAAGAGAAGATTTACTTAGAAGATTTTTAGATGGTCTGTATGATGACAGAGCACGTTTCCAGGTAGAATATGTCAAGGAACCAAATGACATTGATGAAGCAGTGTACCATGTAGTAAATTTTATGCAAACCAAGACACGTCCCGATGTCCATGAATCTGCGCAAGATAGAACATTTAAAAAGATGACCAGAAGGACTACACCACAGGGAGTTGAGTCAGATTTAGATGATGATTGCGAATTAATTGAGGAAGGTGAGTACGGAACAGGTGAGCATGTATACCGGGTACCAGTAAAGAATGATGGTGTGAAGAAAACACAGAATACAGTAAAGGGTGGACCTGTCACTCTAAAGACAAGAAAAGAAGACACGATAGAAAGTGAGAAATCTAGCAGGAATAAATCCCAAGACCAAGAAATTCTACAACAGATAGTTGATAAAACAAAGAAAATTGAAGATGGGTTGAAGAGAATACAGCAAAACAATATGTCCACATTGCTACGCAAGGGAAGCAGGCAACAAATGCAAACTTATCAGAGGAGAACTGAGGGGAATGGGCAAAATCTAACCTGTTTTAGTTGTGGGGAGCAGGGACATTTTTCAAGAGACTGCCCATTTAAGCATACAAAACTCTATGCTGATGGACCGAGGTCAAATATGCAAACTGGAGAACCCACTCTTCAAGAGAAATCAGTCACCATTCCGACTGCTTGCAACTCTGATGCTTTAAACGAGATAGGGCTGGCTCCACGGGCCTAAGTGCAGCCCCATATGACAAGGGCCCACATATGGAAGATAAAGATCAAACAAATCCAGAATTTATCAGACGAATTATCCCAAAGTATGATGGAATTTACATTAAGGGTTCAATAGAAGGGGTGAAACTGAGGTTTACTGCAGATACGGGTGCAACAAAGACCATTATTGCTGACAGAGTTTATAATCAAATACCTGAGGAGAAACGTCCACCGTTAAAGAAGTCTGTAACTTTGGCTGGAGCAGGTGGGACACTGTTAAAAGAATTGGGAAAAGCCACATTTCATCTAGAATTGGGACCACTGAAACTGGACAGGGAAGTTATAGTTGCAAAAATTGAAGACGAAGGACTTCTTGGAATAGACATACTGCAAAATGAGAATGATGGACCTGCCGACATTTTGCTAAGCAAAGGGGTAATTAAACTTCATGGTGTATCAATACCATGCATACAGATTGGACTTAATGATGATACAGTGAGAAACGTAAGAACAGCAGACGATTTCATCATACCAGGAAATAGTGAAGCAGTAATAGATGTTTTTGTGGATAGGAAGGAAGAAGATGGAATTATAAAACAAAATGAGTTTCTGATTGAACCAAGTGAAAATTTTACAGATAAATATTCCTTTATTGTGGCTCCTGCCCTAGTGGACACAAAAGATAAAGTCACTCAGAAACTTAGAGTACTCAATCCATACCCAACAGCTGTATCTATCAAACAGGATACACGCACTGGACAAGCATACAGACATGACGGTATTCAAATGACACTCTTTGACACTGAAGATACTGAAGAAACCAGAAATTTTAGCCAAATCCGCAGAATCAAAAATCAGAAGTCAGAAAGACAATGTCTTAGTGGGATGAAGAGTAACTTCGAAAGAGTGGATGTAAAAAGAGATATCTCTGCTGGGACTGAAAGCTGCATTGTACCAGAACACTTACAAGATTTGTATGAGAGTACTGTTGCAACAAAAGGCCCACAAGAATCAAAAGTGATAGCAAATTTACTTAATAAGTTTGCAAATACATTCTCCAGAAATGACAATGATTTAGGATTGACAACACTAATTGAGCACAGCATTGACACTAAAGATGCAAAACCAGTCAAACAACCCCCAAGACGAGTGCCATTGGCCTTTGCTGCAGAAGAAAAGAAAGCAATACAAGAACTGGAGGATAAAGGAGTAATACAGAAATCAACTTCACCTTGGGCATCACCCATTGTGCTGGTTAGAAAGAAGAATGGCCAGGTTAGACCTTGCGTTGATTACAGACGACTGAATGCAGTAACTGTTAAAGATGCTTTTCCTTTACCCCGTGTGCAAGATTACTTGGATGCTGTTGCTGGAGCAGAGTCCTTCTCAACACTGGATCTTACCTCAGGGTATCACCAAATTCCAGTAAGGGGTGAAGACATTCCAAAGACAGCTTTTGTCACCAAGTATGGACTCTTTGAATACAAGACTATGCCCATGGGACTTACCGGAGCCCCAGGTACTTTTCAACGCCTAGTTGAGTTAGTACTTCAAGGACTTCAATGGCAAACCTGTCTAATTTACATTGATGACATCATTGTTTTTGGGGAAAACTTTGAGGAACACATGTTACGACTTGAAGAAGTGTTGCAAAGAATACAAAATGCTGGATTAAAATTGAAGCCAGATAAATGTCATTTACTACAAAAGGAGGTGGAATTTTTGGGTCATATTGTTAGCAAGGAAGGAGTAAAACCATGCCCTAGGAACATCATGAAAATACTAGAATGGCCGACACGTGCAAATGTAACAGAGGTACGACAAATATTAGGGATGGGAAGTTATTATCGCCGTTTTGTGAAACATTTTTCCAAGATTGTACGCCCTTTGGTGGAATTGACACGCAAGGGGAAATCTTTTCAGTGGACACCATTATGTGATGAAGCATTTGAACATCTAAAGACAGCGCTTACAAGTCCAGATATCATGGCTTATCCTTTATCTACTTGTGAGTTTATTCTCGACACCGATGCCAGTGATGTGGGAATAGGTGCTGTTCTCAGTCAATACCAAGATGGGAAGGAACGAGTAATAGCCTTTGCCAGTCGATCTTTAAACAGAGCAGAGAAAAACTACTGTGCAATGGACAAGGAACTATTAGCAGTACGTTATTTTGTTGAATATTTTAGACAATACCTTTTGGGCAGAACCTTCAAAATCAGGACAGACCATCAAGCTTTAGTTTGGCTGTTCAAACTAAAAGAACCAAAGGGACGGATAGCTAGATGGATTGAAATCCTATCAGCATATAACTTTACAGTGGAATACCGTCGTGGCACCAAGCATGGCAATGCAGATGCTCTCAGCAGGTGTCCTAATCCATGTGATTGCAACTGTGATGATGTTGATATGATGGAACCTTTGCGCTGTGGACCATGTAGGAAATGTAGGAAAAGAGAAGACAACATGATGGGATATGTCTCAGCAACAAACAGATTGGGTCCTAAGCAGGCAGAGGGTCTTCAGATTGTTAATTTAGAAGAAACTACAGATGACCATCAAGTAGTTGACAGCCTGACCTTTAATGATGTAGAACAAGTGATGGGTTCCAATCAGGCAGAGGGTCCCACTGTCAGGACTGAACAAGAGAGTGAGAATTTAAGAACTGTGAAAACCAGAGCTCAATACAGAAAGGATGGGTACCATGGACTGGAAACTACAGCATGATGAAACTCCAACAACTACAAGAAGAGGATGAAGATATAGGACCTATCATGAAGGCAAAACAAGAAAATAAGCAACAATCAAGTGCAGCAATTACTGCTTTGAGTCCAGCAACTCGACATTATTGGTTATTATGGGATATCTTAGAACTTCAGGATGGGGTTCTGTTTAAGAAGTTCATCAGGAAAGATGGCACTGGAGAACATTTACAATTCATTGTTCCTTGGGTACTGAGGAGGGATATAATGTTTCAGATGCATGACTCTGTGTTATCTGGACACTTAGGAATAAAGAAGACACGTGAGAAAACCCTTCAAAGATTTTACTGGTTTGAAATGCGGGAAGACATTAAGAACTGGGTAATGAAATGTGATATTTGTGCTGCAAATAAGAAACCCAACAAGAACCCAAGAGCACCATTGGGTAACGTGGCAGTTGGAGCACCCTTAGATAGGTTGGCAACAGATATTTTGGGGCCTTTACCTCAGACACCTAGGGGAAACCAGTACATTTTGGTTGCAATTGATCATTTTACCAAATGGGTCGAAATATTTGCAGTACCTGACCAGACTGCTGAAACGTGTGCACAGAAAATACTGGAGGAGGTTATTAGCAGATTTGGATGCCCTTTGACCATACATTCTGATCAAGGTCGGAACTATGAAAGTGAAATTTTCATAAAGTTATGCCAGATGTTAGAAATACGGAAAACTAGAACAAGTGTTAGAAATCCAAGATGTAATGGACTAGTAGAGAGGTTCAACCGTACTCTTCTAAGAATGATCAAAGCCTATTTAAAGGGAGAGCGAGAGAACTGGGATTTGCACCTAGGTTGTTTAGCAGCTGCTTATCGAGCAACAGCACACGAGTCCACAGGTTTAACACCAAACTTACTGATGTTAGGAAGAGAAGTAAGGTTGCCTGTAGAACTTGCATTTGGATATGTGCAGAACCAGACAAGAGGAAATTTCACAAGTTATGGTGAGTATGTTGATCTGATTAGAGATAGGATGCATCATGCTCATCAGGTTGCCAGAAAACATTTACAGTCTGCAGCAAGACACCAGAAAGACTTATATGATGCCAAGGTGTCCCAGAGTTCTTACCAGCCAGGAGATTTAGTGTGGTTAATAGCTGATGGTAGGAAGATAGATGTGTCACCAAAATTGCAGAACATGTATGATGGACCATAAGTTGTCAAGCGGACAATAAGTTGTTTAAATTATCTGATACAGCTGGATTCATTTGGGAAAGAAAAACTTGTTCATCACAACAAACTGAAGAAATATACAGGTGAAAAACCCCCAAGATGGACGATAAAGGCTTCCAGAATGGCGGTCCTGGAATCAAGAACTGGAAAAGAACATTAGTTGTTTAAAACACAGTTCATAAATATTGACAGAGCTGGTTGTGAAGTAGTAGTATAATGTCAATTTTGAATAGTTAGTGCAAGGACTATATATTTGAAACTAAACAGGGTTGAAAAACAAGAAAAATGATAATAATATTTTTATATTAATTTTTTTTTTTCTGGGCTAACCTAAGTGATGAAGCATTATCTATTGGCATATCAAACTGCATGCCGCATACAATTATTTTGGCCAGTACAGGCATACAACCAATGTTTCAAGTAGACGTGTGCTCCTAATGACAATTATTTTTTTTTATTTTTTTTTCCCTCTATAGTCATGCATTGCATTCTATTGGCATATATATTATTGTTGTAAACTACACTGATATTTGATTTTAAAATGTCATGCATGCATAACTGATTTGGCTCACTGCTCTGAAGTTTGCCAATTATATGTTCAACTTACCCTGAAATATCAAGCGTTGTAAACTTTAATTTTAACAGTATATTATCAGTCAGTAAATGGAATACATTATATACATATTCAGCTTTTCTAGAATTGCTTATATCAGTTTAGCAACATGAGTTTTATATTAACACATTTGCTGTTTAAAGGAAAGTTGAAAACTTCAAAAATAAGTTACTTCATACAGATGTAAAGTATTTTTTTTTTTTTCTTTCTACAATATGTAGTCTGAAATTGGTTCATAGGATCACAATAGGTATGCAAGTTTGTTTCTTTTAACAGTCATATGCAGTTTAGTATTGAATAATGAATAAGTTCATTTAGTATTGTCACATATATTTGAAATTACTGAATTTTTCTTACTGTGCAATTTATACTTTATAATAGGGAAACAAAACTCGTACCCAGAATTGCTCTTAAGCCAAATTAGTGTACATATGTTCTTAAACATTTAATTGTTAACATAGTACTTGTGCTTGAAACCTGTGACATCTGTAGGCTTGGAATTTGGAATTTAAGATATTTAAAAATATTATTGATATCATTGTTGAATTACAGTATCTATTGTTTATAGATAATCTGAGTAATTTAATTCCATGTTCTTGTTCTTGAAGATGTTGAGTTTTCTGTGTAAATTATAACCATTATATTTCAACTGCTCCTACCATTACTACAGTACTTTCTATAAAATTTAAAGCATCAGTTTTGTGTATACAAGTGCCTTCAGTGTAAATTTTGAGAGTGTTGTGAGGACACTAACACTCTTGGCAGAGGGTATTGTAATAACTTGCATTTAGGGAGTGAGGTATGCATGCATATATACGGTAAACACTATTCATACAAGCCGTCCAATTCGGTATAGATTTTTTAAAAAATTATAAATCTGTGCATTAGCAGTGAATTGCTCAAATGAGTTGACATTACTATTTTCTAGGATCCTGTGTTTTGTTTACTTGTCGATTAATAGTTAGCTGGTATAGTCTACGTGTTTTCGTGATAGCGAAAATAGGGAGTATCATGCCGGCGGCTGGCATCCTTGATAATTCGATTAATGGCTATTTCTAGTTAACAGCTTAAGACTGTACACTACATACTCAATGTGTTTATAGTCCCTGGGGTTTCATTTGTATACGTCATTGCATTTAAGTTTGTTTTTCCTCTTCTTTGTTTCTTTGGTACATATAACTGTTGACTACCCTTTCATGCGGTCTACCTCGGTAATATTGTAAGAGTGCATAACACGGTTTCCGAACCATTGCTATAGCGACAGGCTAACACGGTATGTGCCGCGAAATACAAAACTGAATTTTTTTTTCTTTTTCTATTTTTACTTATGGCAATTCATTCGCAATGTAGCAATGTGTAAAATATCCCGCTGGTAATTTCCATAAATAATCACTGTGAAAATTAACTAAATATACACATGCAATACTAGCGCATGATGGTTTGAACATTCCAACAAGGATTGTGGGTTTTGTGGGCTTTGTGGGTATTTTGGGTTTTGTGGGTATTGTGGGTTTTGTGGGCGTTGTGGGTTTTGTGGGTATTGTGGGTTTTGTGGGCGTTGTGGGTATTGTGGGTTTTGTGGGTTTTGTCAGGAGTATATAAGGCTTTGTGGGCTGCTTGAGGGGGTTCAGTCAGCTAGCAGCCATCAAACTAGGTACATCACAGTTATTGTGAGTTTTATTTTTATTATTTTTTTTATTTTGTTTTGTTTAGTTTATTAGAGAATTATGTAACTTTAGGCAATATTTTGGACAGTAAATATTTTTTTTATAAAGCTTATTTAAGTGCAAATCAATTTTTATTTAAGTTATTTTTTTTATTATTTTTAATTCCTTTCTCTCTTCCAACTTGTACACATTCTAGTCATTTCTAATTTATTTTACAAGCAACATAGATATTGTTTTATCATTTGTTATTTGAAATTCAGTTATATGGTCAAGTGAGTGTTGTCCTCACAGACCAGTACTTTTATTCATTTCTTTATTTATTTTCTTTATTTAATTAGTTTTATGAAGCTAAAGACATACAGAAAAGTTCTGCTACACTACAAATATATAATTCCTTTTTTTTTCTTAAATTATAGGTCCATCAAAGTTCTTAGGGAAATAAAATGTCTAAGTCATTGTGAGTGTTTTCCTCACCGACTTGACATTCTAACTTCAATTCAACAACACTTGATTATTCTAGCAATCTATAAAACACAAGTTATTTGTCTATTTTATTATTTACTAGTTGTCTAAGTCATTGTGAGTGTTTTCCTCACCGACTTGACATTCTAAATTCAATTCAACAATACTTGATTATTCTAGCAATCTATAAAACATAAGTTATGTGTCTATTTTATAATTTATTAGTTGTCTAAGTCACTGTGAGTGTTTTCCTCACCGACTTGGCAGCCAATTTACTTCCATTTATACCAATTCACTTCAAATAAGTATTACGCTATAGTTGAGGTGTAAAGTCAAGCAAGTGTTTTCCTTGCAGATTTTTACATTTCACAATTACAATCAAGTCATAGTTTCTCTTCTGTAGTAACCTTTATTGCAACTAAAACCACATATGGTAACTCTAATATAATCTTTACTCATCAGAAGAAATAATATAATGAACTAATAGCATAGTGCTAATGTGTATCCTGACCTTACATGAAATTATCATATACCATACAGTACCTTCAAACAATGATAATATTTTGGCTTAGGACAAAACAACAAGACTGTCATGGTCATGAACTGACTTTATTCGCTGTTTCTTAATAAATGAATCATCTTGTCTTATGGTTGAAAAGAAATCAAGAGTTCGAGTTTACTCCATTCTCCCCCTCCTTAGTCAGCTGATAAGAAGCATACTCATCCCTGGTGCGATACCCCAAGATAGTATTATCAGGACCTAGCTTGGCCGTTACAATATATATATATATATATATATATATATATATATATATATATATATATATATATATATATATATATATATATGAAACTTGTTGCATTCATGTAGCAGTATTTATCTTTATACCAACATGCTAATGTCTATCTTGTTTGTGAAAAGCACTTTGACTCAAGAGAAAAATATGGAAGTCGTATTATGAGAAGCTAAACTGTTTTATTTGCATGATATCAGGATGTCAGTTTTGGAAACCAAAATTGAGAACAATTGTATGTAAACTGTGATTAAAATTGCAAGAAAGATAAAATAATCTCTTATGTAAAATAAACAAGATGTAATATATATTGTGTACCTGGCTGTATTAACTTGAAAATTATTCATATTTGCTTTATATCATTCCTAATTGTCCTCACATGCTATCAGTCCATGCCTGCATCTTTATCTGTATTTGTACATTGCCTCATACAGCATTTCAAGTAGAAGCTTGAGTCAAGCAATCCAGTAGGATAGAGTGGAAGCTTGAGTCAAGCAGTCCAGTTTGATAGATTGGAAGCTTGAGTCAAGCAGTCCAGTATCATGATAGAGTGGAAGCTTGAGTCAAGTAGTCCAGTATGATAGAGTGGAAGCTTGAGTCAAGCAGTCCAGTATGATACAGTTTAAGCTCGAGTCAATTAGTCCAGTATGATAGATTGGAAGCTTGAGTCAAGCAGTCCAGTATGATAGAGTGGAAGCTTGAGTCAAGCATAATTGAGTAGAAGCTTGAATCAAACAGTCCAGTATGATTGGAAGCAGTGGCAGTTTAAAATTGATGCATCAGTCCATGTCATAGTAACCAAAAGACCACATAAAGCATAATTAGTTGCAGTTAAGTAAACCTGGATATTGGTGAATGTAATATGATTTGTGATTATTGCTTACATGCTCTTCTTAACATACAGTTACAGTTGATTCAGTCAGATGACAGTTTCTTTGCATTTTGTATCATCTACAATACATCAATAAAATGAAGGGGGGGGGGAATCACAGAAATCTCAGAATATTTTGTCAGATGTCACAAAATAATACCCTGAAAATGTCACAGGTATGTTTAAAAAATTGAATTCAGCTTCTCTCTCTCTCTCTCTCTCTCTCTGTGGGATGATGAATAGGAAAGGTAATAACCTGCTGCTTTTGTTCAAGATATCTAGTTTTAATGTTTACTTAATTTGACTATATTTTATATTTTCAGAGGTGGGACAAACATTACTGTCATTTTTCAAAAGAATCTGGATCACTGGAATGCCAGCAGTCCAGTAAGTTGAAATCCACACAGATGGATTCTGTGTGTGTGTGTGTACTGTATATTGTATACCAATTATTTTATCAAATCTGCTCATAGCAGAAACTGTCAATGTCCATTTGTTAGCATTTCAGTGTCAATTTCTGTCAGACTTGCATTTATAATTAATATATAGGCATTTTTGATTGGTTGCTTTGTGGTGGCTTATGGTGATGGTAGTGATGGCAGTTCTGAAGAATTTTTAAAACCAAATAGACAGGAAACTAATTTTTCAGACTGCAAGCCTAAAACTGAGTCAGTTTTTTTTTTATTGATTCTGCGGAAAATGTGTATTGATTTAATTAAGTATTAAGAACATTATTTTCTGGTGCCAAATTTCCAGCCCCACAAGTGAGAAAATGCCACCTCCCCTTTTCTCATGCTGATGTGTGACACCAAGAAGTAAAACTTTGGTTATGATGTTGTCCATCTGTGTGTTAGTCTTCTGTTCTTCAGCATATTTCTTCATTTACAGTGGAAACTGTCTTGAAAGACCACCCCTTCTGCCAGAACATAATGGTCTCTCAAGACATGTGGTCTCTCATAGCAGGTCATAATACTATGTAGTCATTCAATCTGTACATGTTCTCGTAGCAGCAGTCTCTTAAGACAGATTTTACTATATTTTGGGTTTCCAATCAATAATAGTTCTTTATTGTGTACCTTAAATTTAAACCTTGGGGTAAGAAAAAAAATAATATTGGAAAAGGTCACAGGTCAAGGTCAGGGCAACTCAAAGACCAATGCATGGTTTAGCATATTATTTCAGTTTTCAGCATCTTGACATTTGGGACACAACTAGTAATGCTTGGTAAATATGTCATTGTTCATGGTCACCAATTAACAAGGGAAAAAGTTGACAAACTGCATACCTGCTCCAAGCTTTATTGATAGCTTGTTGTTATTGCACAGAAGTAAGCTATACATTTAGGAGTTAAATTTTCATATCTGAAGGTCTCATCAGGTCTAGAAGGAAAGCAAAGGATGGGTTCTGCATGTTGACTTCCGTGCTATATTTATTCCATGTTTTATTTCAACAAACTTCATGAACTGTTTGGGGCAAGGAACAAACCTATTGCTTTTAAACCTCAAAAGTTACATCATTTGTTGCTGTTTAAAGTCCGGAATGACTACCTAGTACCGATATGACTATGGCACGCACATGACATATTATTCACAGCACTTGTTTTTTGTATTGTGCTTTTTATTGTTATGTCCATCTTTGTCAAAATATAGAGAATTCATTAAAGGTTTGCAATATTAAAATAGTTGTAAGTTTTATTTATCTGAGCTAGATTCCAGCCATTGCAATTTATGAAGCTGATTACTATTGGTATGTCAAATTTGTAACTAAATAGCTCTACTGTGTGATTTTCTTTTTCAAGTCATACATGTACATTAGCTCCCTAGAATTGTCTTACCTTGCTTTAATCAAGCACTAATTGTAGTTCATTATGCCTGCATTAATATTATGGAAACATGTGTTTGGCTAACTCACTTCAGTCCACATGGGTTTGAGTCTTGGGCTATGCCAGTGTGGTAATGTGAGAAAGCTTGCCAGTAGCTTCCCATGAATTGGTGTTTCTTACCCGAGTTTTTATGGGTTCTTTCTCTGCCAGTTATATTTGTCACCATGCATAGCCTGTCTTGCACTGAAAAATGGTGTTAAACCCAAAACAACAGCAACAACAGCTAAATGTGTATATGTACGTACAAAGCCTAAACACTCCCAGGGGTTTCTCTCTGAACTTCATATACTACATTGGTAAGGGGAATTAACTCTGTCATGTTAAAGCTATTTCTGGTGCAAGTTTCCAAATAATAGTGATAAAGCCCAAATGAGGCAGGTGACTCAAACTAGTAAACATATGTAATATACAGAAATATTCATTATGCCAACACCAGTAGTTTTCAATAAACTAGCACCAAAACTGAATAATTTCTTGCTTACTTTCACTGTCGGTTATCCTAACAAGTTTTACTGAATTCTAGCAGACAATTCTAAAGTAACATCCCATGCACACACACACACACACACACATGGGACAACATAATTCATTCTGTGCACACACACAGACTGTTGGGACAACATAACTCATTCCTTGCTCACACAGACACACACACACACATAAATGGTACAACATAACTCATTCCTTGTACACACACACACACACACACACACACTAATGAGACAACATAACTCTTACTGTAGCAGTCAGGCTAAAAATTCAAGAGATGTTATAAATGATCAGTTATGCCAAAATTGTATCCATTTTACTCTTTAACTACTCCCAGCCCAAGAATGGGCTGCTTTGCATGGAAAGTTGATAGCACTGCTAAACAAAACACACAAAAACAATGAGGGAACCTGCAGGATATATGACAACTTGCCACCAGCAGTTAGTTGATTACAATTATTGATATCTTTAAGCTACAACAAACCACAGTTGCATGACTGATTATCCAGAGGAAAGTTTGAATGTAGGCTTAGTGTGAACAAGGGAGATATTTGCCCAAATTTAGCAGATATAATAATACTTCCAGTTCTCTAATGGGTTGAAATAAAGCTAAACCATTTTGATTTGACAATTTGGTGAAAGATGTATGAAATTTTGCCGCATGTTTTTCAGTTTTGAGCTTTTGTGATCACTGTCTTGCATTGCACCCATATCTTTTGCCATCAGGTGAGTTAGTGTAGTATGTTTACTATTATTAAATTTTGAAATATTAAAGCAAATTATATTAAGGTTTCATGTCAGAAGATAAAAGCATATTTAAAAAAAAGTATTGTACCAGAGTAAGGGAATATCATTGTCACTTTTGAAAAATAATTGTTTTTTTTTGTCAAAGACTTCCCTTGATGTCACAGATAAAAAAGTTAGTTTTCATCACAGTTGGATTGATACATCTGCATAAGAAAATTCTGTCTCATTTCAGGGTGTCTTTGTGGTAGCTATTGGCACAGAGTCTAGTGTGAAGACACTTGCCCAGGTCCCAGATCAGGGAGAACCATCTTTATATCTATACTTGGTGCCAGTACAAATACCTCATTCCCTGTAAGTACACAACATCTGTAGCTTGTGGCATTACTTGTATCACAGTAAATAGACTAAAGTAGTATGTTGTGGCACTACTTGTATCGCTGTAAATAGACTAAAGTAGTATATTGTGGCACAACTTGTATTACTGTAAATGGACTAAAGTAGTATGTTGTGGCACTACTTGTATCACTGTAAATAGACTAAAGTAGTATGTTGTGGCACACTTGTATCGCTGTAAATAGACTAAAGTAGTATGTTGTGGCACTCTTTGTATCGCTGTAAATAGACTAAAGTAGTATGTTGTGGCACTACTTGCATCCCTGTAAATAGACTAAAGTAGTATGTTGTGGCACTACTTGTATCCCTGTAAATAGACTAATGTAGTATGTTGTGGCACTACTTATGATACTGTAAATAGACTAAACTAGTATGTTTTTTCACTACTTGTCTTGTATCCTGTAAATAGACTAAAGTATTATGTTGTGGCACTATTTTATGCCTGTTGTTATTGTTGTTGTGGAGTTTAACGCCATTTTTCAGCACACGATAGGCTATACATGGTGGCCATTATTAATGGTGAAGGAAGAACCCGGGAAAACCCTTGAAAGAATCACCAACCCACGAGAAGCTACTGGCAAGCTTTCTCACATACCCACATTAGCCAAATCTGAGACTCGAACCCAAGCAGACAGAGGTGAGATGGCAGTGATCCGTAACGGAGAGCACTTTAGACCACTCGGCAACTCGGGGCCCCTTTATGCCTGTAAATAGACTAAAGTAGTATGTTGTGGCACTACTTGTATCACTGTAAATAGACTAAAGTATTATGTTGTGCCACTACTTGTATCACTGTAAATAGACTAAAGTAGTATGTTGTGGCACTACTTGTATTGCTGTAAGTAGACTAGTACATTGTGGCACTATGTGTTGCTGTAAATATACTAAAGTAGTATGTTGTGGCACAACTTGTATCGCTGTAAATAGACCTAAGTAGTATGTTGTAGCACTACTTGTCTTGTATCCCTGTAAATAGACTAAAGTAGAATGTTGTGGCACAACTTGTATCACTGTAAATAGACTAAAGTAGTATGTTGTGGCACTACTTATAATACTGTAAATAGACTAAACTAGTATGTTTTTTCACTACTTGTCTTGTATCCCTGTAAATAGACTAAAGTAGTATGTTGTGGCACTACTTGCATCCCTGTAAATAGACTAAAGTAGTATGTTGTGGCACTACTTGTATCCCTGTAAATAGACTAATGTAGTATGTTGTGGCACTACTTATGATACTGTAAATAGACTAAACTAGTATGTTTTTTCACTACTTGTCTTGTATCCCTGTAAATAGACTAAAGTAGTATGTTGTGGCACTACTTGCATCCCTGTAAATAGACTACTGTAGTATGTTGTGGCACTACTTGTATCCCTGTAAATAGACTTAAGTAGTATGTTGTGGCACTACTTGTAATACTGTAAATAGACTAAACTAGTATGTTTTGGCACTACTTGTCTTGTATCCCTGTAAATAGACTAAAGTAGTATGTTGTGGCACTACTTGTATCCCTGTAAATAGACTAAAGTAGTATGTTGTGGCACTACTTGTATCACTGTAAATAGACTAAAGTAGTATGTTGTGGCACACTTGTATCCCTGTAAATAGACTAAAGTAGTATGTTGTCGCACAACTTGTATTGATGTAAATATACTACAGTAGTGTGTTGTGGCACTACTTGTATCCCTGTAAATAGACTAAAGTAGTATGTTGTGGCACAACTTGTATCACTGTAAATAGACAAAAGTAGTATGTTGTGGCACTACTTGTACCACATTCCCAGTAAGTAGAAAAATGCTGTATGTTATGGCACTACTTGTACCACGTTCCCTGTAAGTAGACTAAAACTGTATCTTGTGGCACTACTTGTTTTGTATCCCTGTAATTATACTAAAGTAGTATGTTTTGGCACTACTTTATGCCTGTAAATAGACTAAAGTAGTATGTTGTGGCACTACTTCCATCCCTGTAAATAGACTAAAATAGTATGTTGTGGCACTACTTGTCTTGTATCTTTGTAAATAGACTAAAGTAGTATGTTGTGGCACTACTTGTCTTGCATCTCTGTAAATAGACTAAAGTAGTATGTTGTGGCACTACTTGTATCCCAGTAAATAGACTAAAGTAGTATGTTGTGGCACAACTTGTATCAATGTAAATATACTACAGTAGTGTGTTGTGGCACTACTTGTATCGATGTAAATATACTAAAGTAGTATGTTGTGGCACTACTTGTTTTGTATCCCTGTAAATAGACTAAAGTAGTATGTTGTGGTACAACTTGTATCCCTGTAAATAGACTAAAGTAGTATGTTGTGGCACTACTTGTATCCCTGTAAATAAACTAAATTAGTATGTTGTGGCACTACTTGTACCACATTCCCTGTCAGTAGCTACATCTGTATGTTGCGGCACTACATGTACCACATTCCCTGTAAGTAGCTAAAGCTGCATGTTTTGGCACTACTTTTACCACATTCCCAGTAAGTAGACTAAATCTGTATGTTATGGCACTACTTGTACCACATTCCCAGTAAGTAGACTAAATCTGTATGTTATGGCACTACTTGTACCACATTTCCTATAAGTAGACTAAATCTGTATGTTATGGCATTACATGTACCACATTCCCTGTAAGAAGACTAAATCTGTATGCTTTGGCACTACTTGTACCACATTCCCAGTAAGTAGACTAAAAGACTAAATCTGTATGTTAGGGCACTTCATGTACCACATTCCCTGTAGGTAGACTAAAACTGTATGTTATGGCACTACATGTATCACATTACCTATAAGTAGACTAAACTGTATGTTACGGCACTACTTGTACCACATTCCCTATAAGTAGACTAAAACTGTTTGTTATGGCACTACATTTACCACATTCCCTGTAGGTAGACTAAAACTGTATGTTATGGCACTACATGTACCACATTCCCTATAAGTAGACTAAAACTGTTTGTTATGGCACTACATTTACCACATTCCCTATAAGTAGACTAAAACTGTATGTTATGGCACTACATGTACCACATTCCCTATAAGTAGACTAAAACTATGTTATGGCACTACATGTACCACATTCCCTATAAGTAGACTAAAAGACTAAATCTTTATGTTAGGGCACTACTTGTACCACATTCCCAGTAAGTAGACTAAATCTGTATGTTATGGCACTACATGTACCACATTCCCTGTAAATAGACTAAAAGACTAAATCTTTATGTTAGGGCACTACTTGTACCACATTCCCAGTAAGTAGACTAAATCTGTATGTTATGGCACTACATGTACCACATTCCCTGTAAGAAGACTAAATCTGTATGTTATGGCACTACATGTACCACATTCACTGTAAGTAGACTAAAAGACTAAATCTGTATGTTATGGCACTACATGTATCACATTCCCTGTAGGTAGACTAAAACTGTATGTTATGGCACTACATGTACCACATTCCCTATAAGTAGACTAAAACTGTTTGTTATGGCACTACATTTACCACATTCCCTGTAGGTAGACTAAAACTGTATGTTATGGCACTACATGTACCACATTCCCTATAAGTAGACTAAAACTGTTTGTTATGGCACTACATTTACCACATTCCCTATAAGTAGACTAAAACTGTATGTTATGGCACTACATGTACCACATTCCCTATAAGTAGACTAAAACTATGTTATGGCACTACATGTACCACATTCCCTATAAGTAGACTAAAAGACTAAATCTTTATGCTAGGGCACTACTTGTACCACATTCCCAGTAAGTAGACTAAATCTGTATGTTATGGCACTACATGTACCACATTCCCTGTAAATAGACTAAAAGACTAAATCTTTATGTTAGGGCACTACTTGTACCACATTCCCAGTAAGTAGACTAAATCTGTATGTTATGGCACTACATGTACCACATTCCCTGTAAGAAGACTAAATCTGTATGTTATGGCACTACATGTACCACATTCACTGTAAGTAGACTAAAAGACTAAATCTGTATGTTATGGCACTACATGTACCACATTCCCAATAAGTAGACTAAATCTGTATGTTATGGCACTACTTATATACCACACTCCCAGTAAGTAGACTAAATCTGTATGTTATGGCACTACATGTACCACATTCCCTGTAAGTAGACTAAAAGACTAAATCTTTATGTTACGGCACTACATGTACCACATTCCCAATAAGTAGACTAAATCTGTATGTTATGGCACTACATGTACCACATTCCCAGTAAGTAGACTAAAAGACTAAATCTGTATGTTATGGCACTACTTGTAACACATTCCCAATAAGTAGACTAAATATGTATGTTATGGCACTACTTGTACCACATTCCCAGTAAGTAGACTAAATCTGTATGTTATGGCACTACATGTACCACATTCCCTGTAAGTAGACTAAAACTGTTTGTTATGGCACTACATTTACCACATTCCCTGTAGGTAGACTAAAACTGTATGTTATGGCACTACATGTACCACATTCCCTATAAGTAGACTAAAACTGTTTGTTATGGCACTACATTTACCACATTCCCTATAAGTAGACTAAAACTGTATGTTATGGCACTACATGTACCACATTCCCTATAGGTAGACTAAAACTATGTTATGGCACTACATGTACCATATTCCCTATAAGTAGACTAAAACTATGTTATGGCACTACATGTACCACATTCCCTGTAAATAGACTAAAAGACTAAATCTTTATGTTAGGGCACTACTTGTACCACATTCCCAGTAAGTAGACTAAATCTGTGTGTTATGGCACTACATGTACCACATTCCCTGTAAGAAGACTAAATCTGTATGTTATGTCACTACATGTACCACATTCCCTGTAAGTAGACTAAAAGACTAAATCTGTATGTTATGGCACTACATGTACCACATTCCCTGTAAGTAGACTAAATCTGTATGTTATGGCACTACATGTACCACATTCCCTGTAAGTAGACTAAAAGACTAAATCTGTATGTTATGGCACTACATGTACCACATTCCCAATAATTAGACTAAATCTGTATGTTATGGCACTACATGTACCACATTCCCTGTAAGTAGACTAAAAGACTAAATCTGTATGTTATGGCACTACTTGTAACACATTCCCAATAAGTAGACTAAATGTTATGGCACTACTTGTACCACATTCCCAGTAAGTAGACTAATTCTGTATGTTATGGCACTACATGTACCACTTTCCCTGTAAGTAGACTAAAAGACTAAATCTGTATGTTACGGCACTACATGTACCACATTCCTAATAAGTCGACTAAATCTGTATGTTATGGCACTACTTATACCACATTCCCAGTAAGTCGACTAAATCTGTATGTTATGGCACTACATGTACCACATTCCCAGTAAGTAGACTAAAAGACTAAATCTGTATGTTAGGGCACATGTACCACATTCCATGTAGGTAGACTAAAACTGTATGTTATGGCACTACATGTACCACATTCCCAATAAGTAGACGAAAACTGTATGTTATGGCACTACATGTACCACATTGACTGTAGGTAGACTAAAACTGTATGTTATGGCACTACATGTACCACATTCCCTGTAGGTAGACTAAAACTGTATGTTATGGCACTACATGTACCACATTCCCTATAAGTAGACTAAAACTGTATGTTATGGCACTACATGTACCATATTCCCTGTAAGTAGACTAAAACTGTATGTTATGGCACTACTTGTATCACATTGACTGTAGGTAGACTAAAACTGTATGTTATGGCACTACGTGTACCACATTCCCTATAGGTAGACTAAAACTGTATGTTATGGCACTACATGTATCACATTCCCTGTAGATAGACTAAAACTGTATGTTACGGCACTACATGTACCACATTCCCTATAAGTAGACTAAAACTGTATGATATGGCACTACATGTATCACATTCCCTGTAGGTAGACTAAAACTGTATGTTATGGCACTACATGTACCACATTCCCAATAAGTAGACTAAAACTGTATGTTATGGCACTACATGTACCACATTCCCTGTAAGTAGACTAAAACTGTATGTTATGGCACTACATGTACCACATTCTGTATAAGTAGACTAAACTGTATGTTATGGCACTACATGTACCATATTCCCTGTAGGTAGACTAAAACTGTATGTTGTGGCACTACTTGTTTTGTATCCCTGTAATTATACTAAAGTAGTATGTTTTGGCACTACTTTATGCCTGTAAATAGACTAAAGTAGTATGTTGTGGCACTACTTGCATCCCTGTAAATAGACTAAAATAGTATGTTGTGGCACTACTTGTCTTGTATCTCTGTAAATAGACTAAAGTAGTATGTTGTGGCACTACTTGTATCCCTGTAAATAGACAAAAGTAGTATGTTGTAGTGCTGCTTGTATCGCTGTAAATAGACTAAAGTAGTATGTTGTGGCACTACTTGTCTTGTATCTCTGTAAATAGACTAAAGTAGTATGTTGTGGCACTACTTGTATCCCTGTAAATAGACAAAAGTAGTATGTTGTAGTGCTACTTGTATCGCTGTAAATATACTACAGTAGTATGTTGTGGCACTACTTGTATCCCTGTAAATAGACTAAAGTAGTATGTTGTGGCACAACTTGTATCAATGTAAATATACTACAGTAGTGTGTTGTGGCACTACTTGTATCAATGTAAATATACTAAAGTAGTATGTTGTGGCAGTACTTGTTTTGTATCCCTGTAAATAGACTAAAGTAGTATGTTGTGGTACAACTTGTATCCCTGTAAATAGACTAAAGTAGTATGTTGTGGCACTACTTGTATCCCTGTAAATAAACTAAATTAGTATGTTGTGGCACTACTTGTACCACATTCCCTGTCAGTAGCTACATCTGTATGTTGCGGCACTACATGTACCACATTCCCTGTAAGTAGCTAAAGCTGCATGTTTTGGCACTACTTTTACCACATTACCAGTAAGTAGACTAAATCTGTATGTTATGGCACTACTTGTACCACATTCCCAGTAAGTAGACTAAATCTGTATGTTATGGCACTACTTGTACCACATTCCCTATAAGTAGACTAAATCTGTATGTTATGGCATTACATGTACCACATTCCCTGTAAGAAGACTAAATCTGTATGCTTTGGCACTACTTGTACCACATTCCCAGTAAGTAGACTAAAAGACTAAATCTGTATGTTAGGGCACTTCATGTACCACATTCCCTGTAGGTAGACTAAAACTGTATGTTATGGCACTACATGTATCACATTACCTATAAGTAGACTAAACTGTATGTTACGGCACTACTTGTACCACATTCCCTATAAGTAGACTAAAACTGTTTGTTATGGCACTACATTTACCACATTCCCTGTAGGTAGACTAAAACTGTATGTTATGGCACTACATGTACCACATTCCCTATAAGTAGACTAAAACTGTTTGTTATGGCACTACATTTACCACATTCCCTATAAGTAGACTAAAACTGTATGTTATGGCACTACATGTACCACATTCCCTATAAGTAGACTAAAACTATGTTATGGCACTACATGTACCACATTCCCTATAAGTAGACTAAAAGACTAAATCTTTATGTTAGGGCACTACTTGTACCACATTCCCAGTAAGTAGACTAAATCTGTATGTTATGGCACTACATGTACCACATTCCCTGTAAATAGACTAAAAGACTAAATCTTTATGTTAGGGCACTACTTGTACCACATTCCCAATAAGTAGACTAAATCTGTATGTTATGGCACTACATGTACCACATTCCCTGTAAGAAGACTAAATCTGTATGTTATGGCACTACATGTACCACATTCACTGTAAGTAGACTAAAAGACTAAATCTGTATGTTATGGCACTACATGTATCACATTCCCTGTAGGTAGACTAAAACTGTATGTTATGGCACTACATGTACCACATTCCCTATAAGTAGACTAAAACTGTTTGTTATGGCACTACATTTACCACATTTCCTGTAGGTAGACTAAAACTGTATGTTATGGCACTACATGTACCACATTCCCAATAAGTAGACTAAATCTGTATGTTATGGCACTACTTATATACCACACTCCCAGTAAGTAGACTAAATCTGTATGTTATGGCACTACATGTACCACATTCCCTGTAAGTAGACTAAAAGACTAAATCTTTATGTTACGGCACTACATGTACCACATTCCCAATAAGTAGACTAAATCTGTATGTTATGGCACTACATGTACCACATTCCCTGTAAGTAGACTAAAAGACTAAATCTGTATGTTATGGCACTACTTGTAACACATTCCCAATAAGTAGACTAAATATGTATGTTATGGCACTACTTGTACCACATTCCCAGTAAGTAGACTAAATCTGTATGTGATGGCACTACATGTACCACATTCCCTGTAAGTAGACTAAAACTGTTTGTTATGGCACTACATTTACCACATTCCCTGTAGGTAGACTAAAACTGTATGTTATGGCACTACATGTACCACATTCCCTATAAGTAGACTAAAACTGTTTGTTATGGCACTACATTTACCACATTCCCTATAAGTAGACTAAAACTGTATGTTATGGCACTACATGTACCACATTCCCTATAGGTAGACTAAAACTATGTTATGGCACTACATGTACCACATTCCCTATAAGTAGACTAAAACTATGTTATGGCACTACATGTACCACATTCCCTGTAAATAGACTAAAAGACTAAATCTTTATGTTAGGGCACTACTTGTACCACATTCCCAGTAAGTAGACTAAATCTGTGTGTTATGGCACTACATGTACCACATTCCCTGTAAGAAGACTAAATCTGTATGTTATGCCACTACATGTACCACATTCCCTGTAAGTAGACTAAAAGACTAAATCTGTATGTTATGGCACTACATGTACCACATTCCCAATAAGTAGACTAAATCTGTATGTTATGGCACTCCTTATATACCACACTCCCAGTAAGTAGACTAAATCTGTATGTTATGGCACTACATGTACCACATTCCCTGTAAGTAGACTAAAAGACTAAATCTGTATGTTATGGCACTACTTGTAACACATTCCCAATAAGTAGACTAAATATGTATGTTATGGCACTACTTGTACCACATTCCCAGTAAGTAGACTAAATCTGTATGTTATGGCACTACATGTACCACTTTCCCTGTAAGTAGACTAAAAGACTAAATCTGTATGTTACGGCACTACATGTACCACATTCCTAAGAAGTCGACTAAATCTGTATGTTATGGCACTACTTATACCACATTCCCAGTAAGTCGACTAAATCTGTATGTTATGGCACTACATGTACCACATTCCCAGTAAGTAGACTAAAAGACTAAATCTGTATGTTAGGGCACATGTACCACATTCCATGTAGGTAGACTAAAACTGTATGTTATGGCACTACATGTACCACATTCCCAATAAGTAGACGAAAACTGTATGTTATGGCACTACATGTACCACATTGACTGTAGGTAGACTAAAACTGTATGTTATGGCACTACATGTACCACATTCCCTGTAGGTAGACTAAAACTGTATGTTATGGCACTACATGTACCACATTCCCTATAAGTAGACTAAAACTGTATGTTATGGCACTACATGTACCATATTCCCTGTAAGTAGACTAAAACTGTATGTTATGGCACTACTTGTATCACATTGACTGTAGGTAGACTAAAACTGTATGTTATGGCACTACATGTATCACATTCCCTGTAGATAGACTAAAACTGTATGTTACGGCACTACATGTACCACATTCCCTATAAGTAGACTAAAACTGTATGTTATGGCACTACATGTATCACATTCCCTGTAGGTAGACTAAAACTGTATGTTATGGCACTACATGTACCACATTCCCTATAAGTAGACTAAAACTGTATGTTATGGCACTACATGTACCATATTCCCTGTAAGTAGACTAAAACTGTATGTTATGGCACTACTTGTATCACATTGACTGTAGGTAGACTAAAACTGTATGTTATGGCACTACATGTATCACATTCCCTGTAGATAGACTAAAACTGTATGTTACGGCACTACATGTACCACATTCCCTATAAGTAGACTAAAACTGTATGTTATGGCACTACATGTATCACATTCCCTGTAGGTAGACTAAAACTGTATGTTATGGCACTACATGTACCACATTCCCAATAAGTAGACTAAAACTGTATGTTATGGCACTACATGTACCACATTCCCTGTAAGTGGACTAAAACTGTATGTTATGGCACTACATGTACCACATTCTGTATAAGTAGACTAAACTGTATGTTATGGCACTACATGTACCATATTCCCTGTAGGTAGACTAAAACTGTATGTTGTGGCACTACTTGTTTTGTATCCCTGTAATTATACTAAAGTAGTATGTTTTGGCACTACTTTATGCCTGTAAATAGACTAAAGTAGTATGTTGTGGCACTACTTGCATCCCTGTAAATAGACTAAAATAGTATGTTGTGGCACTACTTGTCTTGTATCTCTGTAAATAGACTAAAGTAGTATGTTGTGGCACTACTTGTATCCCTGTAAATAGACAAAAGTAGTATGTTGTAGTGCTGCTTGTATCGCTGTAAATAGACTAAAGTAGTATGTTGTGGCACTACTTGTCTTGTATCTCTGTAAATAGACTAAAGTAGTATGTTGTGGCACTACTTGTATCCCTGTAAATAGACAAAAGTAGTATGTTGTAGTGCTACTTGTATCGCTGTAAATATACTACAGTAGTATGTTGTGGCACTACTTCTATCCCTGTAAATAGACTAAAGTAGTATGTTGTGGCACAACTTGTATCAATGTAAATATACTACAGTAGTGTGTTGTGGCACTACTTGTATCGATGTAAATATACTAAAGTAGTATGTTGTGGCACTACTTGTTTTGTATCCCTGTAAATAGACTAAAGTAGTATGTTGTGGTACAACTTGTATCCCTGTAAATAGACTAAAGTAGTATGTTGTGGCACTACTTGTATCCCTGTAAATAAACTAAATTAGTATGTTGTGGCACTACTTGTACCACATTCCCTGTCAGTAGCTACATCTGTATGTTGCGGCACTACATGTACCACATTCCCTGTAAGTAGCTAAAGCTGCATGTTTTGGCACTACTTTTACCACATTACCAGTAAGTAGACTAAATCTGTATATTATGGCACTACTTGTACCACATTCCCAGTAAGTAGACTAAATCTGTATGTTATGGCACTACTTGTACCACATTCCCAGTAAGTAGACTAAATCTGTATGTTATGGCACTACTTGTAACACATTCCCTATAAGTAGACTAAATCTGTATGTTATGGCACTACATGTACCACATTCCCTGTAAGAAGTGTAAATCTGTATGCTTTGGCACTACTTGTACCACATTCCCAGTAAGTAGACTAAAAGACTAAATCTGTGTGTTAGGGCACTGCATGTACCACATTCCCTGTAGGTAGACTAAAACTGTATGTTATGGCACTACATGTATCACATTCCCTTTAAGTAGACTAATACTGTATGTTACACTACATTACATTTACCACATTCCCTGTAGGTAGACTAAAACTGTATGTTATGGCACTACATGTACCACATTCTGTATAAGTAGACTAAACTGTATGTTACGGCACTACTTGTATCACATTGACTGTAGGTAGACTAAAACTGTATGTTATGGCACTACATGTACCACATTCCCTATAAGTAGACTAAAACTGTTTGTTATGGCACTACATTTACCACATTCCCTGTAGGTAGACTAAAACTGTATGTTATGGCACTGCATTTACCACATTCCCTATAAGTAGACTAAAACTGTTTGTTATGGCACTACATTTACCACATTCCCTATAAGTAGACTAAAACTGTATGTTATGGCACTACATGTACCAGATTCCCTATAAGTAGACTAAAACTATGTTATGGCACTACTTGTACCACATTCCCAGTAAGTAGACTAAATCTGTATGTTATGGCACTACATGTACCACATTCCCTGTAAATAGACTAAAAGACTAAATCTTTATGTTAGGGCACTACTTGTACCACATTCCCAGTAAGTAGACTAAATCTGTATGTTATGGCACTACATGTACCACATTCCCTGTAAGAAGACTAAATCTGTATGTTATGGCACTACATGTACCACATTCCCTGTAAGTAGACTAAATCTGTATGTTATGGCACTACATGTACCACATTCCCAATAAGTAGACTAAATCTGTATGTTATGGCACTACTTATATACCACACTCCCAGTAAGTAGACTAAATCTGTATGTTATGGCACTACATGTACCACATTCCCTGTAAGTAGACTAAAAGACTAAATCTGTATGTTACGGCACTACATGTACCACATTCCCAATAAGTAGACTAAATCTGTATGTTATGGCACTACATGTACCACAGTCCCTGTAAGTAGACTAAATCTGTATGTTATGGCACTACATGTACCACATTCCCTGTAAGTAGACTAAAAGACTAAATCTGTATGTTATGGCACTACTTGTAACACATTCCCAATAAGTAGACTAAATATGTATGTTATGGCACTACTTGTACCACATTCCCAGTAAGTAGACTAAATCTGTATGTTATGGCACTACATGTACCACATTCCCTGTAAGTAGACTAAAAGACTAAATCTGTATGTTACGGCACTACATGTACCACATTCCCAATAAGTTGACTAAATCTGTATGTTATGGCACTACTTATACCACATTCCCAGTAAGTCGACTAAATCTGTATGTTATGGCACTACTTATACCACATTCCATGTAAGAAGACTAAATCTGTATGTTATGGCACTACTTGTACCACATTCCCAGTAAGTAGTCTAAAAGACTAAATCTATATGTTAGGGCACTACATGTACCACATTCCCTGTAGGTAGACTAAAACTGTATGTTATGGCACTACATGTACCACATTCCCAATAAGTAGACTAAAACTGTATGTTATGGCACTACATGTACCACATTGACTGTAGGTGGACTAAAACTGTATGTTATGGTACTACATGTACCACATTCCCTGTAGGTAGACTAAAACTGTATGTTATGGCACTACATGTACCACATTCCCTATAAGTAGACTAAAACTGTATGTTATGGCACTACATGTACCATATTCCCTGTAGGTAGACTAAAACTGTATGTTATGGCACTACTTGTATCACATTGACTGTAGGTAGACTAAAACTGTATGTTATGGCTCTACGTGTACCACGTTCCCTATAAGTAGACTAAAACTGTATATTATGGCACTACATGTATCACATTCCCTGTAGGTAGACTAAAACTGTATGTTACGGCACTACATGTACCACATTCCCTATAAGTAGACTAAAACTGTATGTTATGGCACTACATGTATCACATTCCCTGTAGGTAAACTAAAACTGTATGTTATGGCACTACATGTACCACATTCCCAATAAGTAGACTTAAACTGTATGTTACGGCACTACATGTACCACATTGACTGTAGGTAGACTAAAACTGTATGTTATGGCACTACATGTATCACATTCCCTGTAGGTAGACTAAAACTGTATGTTATGGCACTACATGTACCACATTCTGTATAAGTAGACTAAACTGTATGTTATGGCACTACATGTACCATATTCCCTGTAGGTAGACTAAAACTGTATGTTATGGCACTACTTGTATTACATTGACTGTAGGTAGACTAAAACTGTATGTTATGGCACTACGTGTACCACATTCCCTATAAGTAGACTAAAACTGTATGTTATGGCACTACATGTATCACATTCCCTGTAGGTAGCTAAAACTGTATGTTATGGCACTACATGTACCACATTCCCTATAAGTAGACTAAAACTGTATGTTATGGCACTACATGTATCACATTCCCTGTAGGTAGACTAAAACTGTATGTTATGGCACTACATGTACCACATTCCCTATAAGTAGACTAAAACTGTATGTTATGGCACTACATTTACCACATTCCCTGTAGGTAGACTAAATCTGTATGTTATGGCACTACATGTACCACATTGACTGTAGGTAGACTAAATCTGTATGTTATGGCACTACATGTACCACATTCCCTATAAGTAGACTAAAACTGTATGTTATGGCACTACATGTACCATATTCCCTGTAGGTAGACTAAAACTGTATGTTATGGCACTACTTGTATCACATTGACTGTAGGTAGACTAAAACTGTATGTTATGGCTCTACGTGTACCACGTTCCCTATAAGTAGACTAAAACTGTATATTATGGCACTACATGTATCACATTCCCTGTAGGTAGACTAAAACTGTATGTTACGGCACTACATGTACCACATTCCCTATAAGTAGACTAAAACTGTATGTTATGGCACTACATGTATCACATTCCCTGTAGGTAAACTAAAACTGTATGTTATGGCACTACATGTACCACATTCCCAATAAGTAGACTTAAACTGTATGTTACGGCACTACATGTACCACATTGACTGTAGGTAGACTAAAACTGTATGTTATGGCACTACATGTATCACATTCCCTGTAGGTAGACTAAAACTGTATGTTATGGCACTACATGTACCACATTCTGTATAAGTAGACTAAACTGTATGTTATGGCACTACATGTACCATATTCCCTGTAGGTAGACTAAAACTGTATGTTATGGCACTACTTGTATTACATTGACTGTAGGTAGACTAAAACTGTATGTTATGGCACTACGTGTACCACATTCCCTATAAGTAGACTAAAACTGTATGTTATGGCACTACATGTATCACATTCCCTGTAGGTAGCTAAAACTGTATGTTATGGCACTACATGTACCACATTCCCTATAAGTAGACTAAAACTGTATGTTATGGCACTACATGTATCACATTCCCTGTAGGTAGACTAAAACTGTATGTTATGGCACTACATGTACCACATTCCCTATAAGTAGACTAAAACTGTATGTTATGGCACTACATTTACCACATTCCCTGTAGGTAGACTAAATCTGTATGTTATGGCACTACATGTACCACATTGACTGTAGGTAGACTAAATCTGTATGTTATGGCACTACATGTACCACATTCCCTATAAGTAGACTAAAACTGTATGTTATGGCACTACATGTACCACATTCCCTATAAGTAGACTAAAACTGTATGTTATGGCACTACATGTACCACATAATGGAATGTAGTTGGTCCTGAATGACAAGTTATAGCGACATAATGTGATGTAGTTGGTTCTGAATGACAGGTATATGTGATGTAGTTGGTCCTGAATGACAAGTTATAGTGACATAATATGATGTAGTTGGTCCTGAATGACAAGTTATAGCGACATAATGTGATGTAGTTGGTCCTGAATGACAGGTATATGTGATGTAGTTGGTCCTGAATGACAAGTTATAGTGACGTAATGTGATGTAGTTGGTCCTGAATGACAAGTTATAGCGACAAAATGTGATGTAGTTGGTCCTGAATGACAAGTTATGTTGACATAATGTGATGTAGTTGGTCCTGAATTACAAGTTACAGTGACATGATGTGATGTAGTTGGTCCTGAATGACAAGTTATAGCGACATAATGTGATGTAGTTGGTCCTGAATGACAAGTTATGTTGACATAATGTGATGTAGTTGGTCCTGAATGACAAGTTATAGTGACATAATGTGATGTAGTTGGTCCTGAATGACAAGTTATAGCGACATAATGTGATGTAGTTGGTCCTGAATGACAAGTTATGTTGACATAATGTGATGTAGTTGGTTCTGAAATACAAGTTACAGTGACATGATGTGATGTAGTTGGTCCTGAATGACAAGTTATAGCGACATAATGTGATGTAGTTGGTCCTGAATGACAAGTTATAGCGACATAATGTGATGTAGTCAGTCCTGAATGACAAGTTATATCGACATATTATTGTGATGTAGTCGATCCTGAATGACAAGTTATATTGACATAACGTGATGTAGTCAGTCCTGAATGACAAGTTATAGTGACATAATGTGATGTAATTGGTCCTGAATGACAAATTATATTGACATAATGTGATGTAGCCGATCCTGAATGACAAGTTATATCGACATAATTTGATGTAGTTGGTCCTGAATGACAAGTTATTGTGACATAATGTGATGTAGTTGGTCCTGAATGACAAGTTATATCAACATAATGTGATGTAGTTGGTCCTGAATGCCAAGTTATAGTGACATAATATGATGTAGTTGGTCCTGAATGACAAGTTATATCGACATAATGTGATGTAATTGGTCCTGAATGACAAGTTATATTAACATAATATGATGTAGTTGGTCCTGAATGAAAATGGTGCCTCTCAGATATACGTTATGGCCAACACGGGCCATCTTGAAAATCTTAATATTGTTATTCCTCCTGACAGCCATCTTTAAAATCTTGTCACTACTTCTGCTGAATGGAAATTTATATTGGCATGGGGTTTTCACATTAAGACTTCAAGTGATGACTAGTTTGTCATAAAACAATATAGTAATGATCTGACATCCAGTATGGCCACCCTGGCAGTCATTTGAAGATCATATTATTGCAACTTCTTAGTGGAAAGTTTTCAGCATGGGGTTTCTAGCAGTAGACTCAGAAGTAAATTTTGAGGGACAAAGACATCATCAAATTGAACAAAGACATCATCAGTTTGCATGCTTTAGTTCAACAGTAGGTAGTAAGATAGAGAGCAAACAAACAGTTACCATTTTGTGTATCAGAAGTATGAACTGGCTACATGATCAATATCCCCATCTCAATCCTGAGAACTTGACAACATGCCAACCAGTATGGTTCTGTTCTGTCATGACCTTCTGCTGCAATATACATCTGATTCTAATGGGTTACAACCACAATCAGTCATACAGTATCAGCCACCAGATGAACAAGCTTTATTCAGTTTCATGAAACCAGGTCATACAGGCATTCACGTGGATCAGCCCAAGCCACATAGTGTCACTAGGCACTCCCTGCATCTCATGCCCAGCTTAGTGCCTCATTATCCAAGAGATGTTGCTTCACTTTGATTTCAGACCTTTGCCACTCAAAGGGAGCCTATGCTTAGTGACAGCTTGGAAGTTTACATATCTAATTTGGGACATTAAGTGAGTTTCCTGAGCCACTATTGTCAACATTCTTTTCCAGCTACTTCACAGGTAGCAGAAGAGACACCAGCTTCAACGTCTTTATCCAAAGATGACAAAACTTGATCACAAGTCCCACATCTTTATTAGATATTACTTGATGCAAGAAGACTCAGCATTACAGGCTACAATTGAAAACGTTTTCTGCCTACTGCATCTTTAGTTATGTCCTCCTCTCTGTACAACAGCTACCTGGTCTAAAGATCAGCATCAGTTGATTATTGACTAAACTAATATACTTTCAAATTACTTCCATAATCTGGCACAGTTACGTACATTCTGGACTACTTATGTCATGAACTACAAGACCCAAGTGTCAACTGTATTTTTTCTTGCCAAAATGCCTTTCTTGAACTTTAGCTGGCAGTTCCTCACACCAGTTTTCCATTTGCATACTCCAGCAGTCAACCAACATATCACAGTTTTGGAGATGACAATGCCATCCTTTGTACACATGGATTGGAATTGTTTTAACGACATACATCAGTTGGTGTGCATTGTCATGGCCATGGGCTTAATGTTGGATCTAGTGTCTATAAATAGCTTCCAGGAAGTTCCAGTGATTCTGCTTTCCAAGACGCCTTTTACCAGTTCAAGACACTCCCAATTGGAATCAACATTCAGCATCTGGGACCAGCTCCATGGCGGCAACATCAGCTACTTGGACTACATTCTATAAAAACATCAGCTACTTGGACTACATTCTATAAAAACATCAGCTACTTGGACTACATTCTATAAAAACATCAGGTGAGTTATATCTTTTAACATGATATCCCTTCTTACTCTCTTTCTCAGCCTTGGTTTCCTTGTTAACAAGGTCAAATCCAACTTGAACAATTTCAACATTTTGTTCAACGAAATATAGAGTTTAACACTCAAGTACAACAGAGTATGTCTACATTAGGAACAAATATTGAAAGTCAGTACAATGTTGTCTTTCTTGCTTATTCAAGTCAATCTACCTGCCTGAGAATCACTTCACCTGGTGGGTTTGCTCATTGCAGTAGTTGGCCCCCTAGTCCTAGGTTGCTAATCTTTGTGCCTATTACAAATGATGCTGTTGTTCAAATGGAGAAAGAGAATATGTCCACTGGACCAACTTTCACAATCTGTACAAATATGAGGTTCCATCTCAGAAGCTGGGGCAGTCTGGCATACCTCAGCAACACAAGCCCCAGAATCACAATCTAAATGGATGTGAATAGTTACCAATGGCTAGATGGCACATATACTTCCATCAGTCCAGAAAGCCAGTGGGATGTGGCCCTTCAGGAACATCATTTACATGTCAACAGTCTCAAGATGAAAGCTATTTTGAAAGCTTTTAATTGGTGGCAGGAGGATCTACATGGGAAAGGAATTAACATTATGCTCAACAACTCAACTGTGGTGACTTACCTCAAACAGCAGTGTGGGACCAGTTTCCCAGACCTTTTCATTTTTGTTTTGGATTTTCTAAAATGGCATTTTTAATGACAAATCCACTTCCAAGTGCATCATGTTCCAGGTCAGCTAAATGTATTAGAGGCCTCGTTGTTGCCAATGAATAAACTAATACAAATGGTATTGTCTCTCTATCCCTTGGTTTTCACTCAAATAATTATGAGCTCAATGAGACCTATTTGCAACAAGGTGGAATGCCAAACTCCCAACCTTTGTCTCACCTGTCCCAGATGAGAAGGCCTGGGTATTTGATGCTCTTTCTATAGGTCCTGGAACGGTCTGGACGTATGTGCTTACCCTCCAGCACCTCTGACACAACCAAAGGCTAATGTGCTGTGGTCACTGACATCAACATGGAAGAGAGGATATCAGACTGTGATGTTTTACCCCAACCCCTTGTATTATACATGTATTTATAAGTCTGTAAGTGGAGCCAGGTAAGCTTTGTTTTTCCAAGTGCCTAAGTTGGCTAATCCTCTTACGTAACCCAGTCTTTGTTTGAGCTCTTGAGTGGAAATCTGGCGGGAATCTTTGTACATGGGAACACGTGACGTAGACAACTTCAAAGAGCCGGAAGCCGACAATGGTAGGCTGGACAGTACATGGGGACACACAGACTGACATTTTTATGATTGACAGTTCGATCAAATGACCAGAGTCCGTCGCCATCCAATCGGGATGCGTTGTAGGTGGGACTTGATTCGAGAAGCTGGAATAAGACTTGTACAAGCCTGAAATTCGTCAGTTGGTGTTTAAGAGTCGCAGTGACACACACTCCGTTAGCCATTCGTAAAAATTGGCGGAATTTAGGAAATTCATGAAATAGCTTCGATCAGGAAGCTTTCGGGGGACGAAAGAATCTCAGAGAATTTCGGGGGACGAGAGAAGTTCAGAGAATTTCGGGTGACGGTGAGAGATACCGAGTGAATTTCGGGTGACCTCAAGGGATACCGTCAAGGGTTCCGGATACTAGAAGAGGAACCGGAAGTCAAGATAACGGCAAGGAACAAGGATAATAGAAGAGGAAGCGGAAGTGGAGATCACGAAAGGAGAGAAAGACAAGGGAACGAAGAGATTTAGATGAGTAGCACTCAAGAAGGGAAAAATCTCCTCACACTGTGAACTCAAATGATGACCAAAGGGATCATTGGGTGAAAGAGAGACATTGATTACTTTAAATTCTTTTAAATTTCATTTATTAAATTGTTATTGTTTAAATTTCATCTTTGTATTTCTTTTAATTTAACTGTCGGCATTGCTGACTGGGGGCTCGTAGCCATAAATATATTTAGTCAATAAATAATATAGTGTCCAGAATTAACCTTCTGAATAAGGACCAGGGGAACTTCTCATAATTCGTTAAAGTCTATAAGAAGAACCCCACCCCTAGACAACCACTACACCCCCACACAGACAAAACAAAGACCTATACGATGTAGTGTCCAATTTTGATTACACACATCCAAAGGCCTTGGTTCTTTGCCCATCATATATACTTCCCTGGATAAACAAAATACTATTTGAACCCCTCTCAGGATGTGCATTGGTTCTCCTCTCAATGTAAGATCTGCTTCATAACTGCATTATCAGTGAAATACATGTTCTATTGGTGGAACCATATGCAGTTCCAACAAGATTGGTCAATATCACATAGCAGCCCCTGTTTTCATTGTCAAGAGCAAGTTCCTGTTCCTTTAAATCAGACTTTTGTAATAAAATTCCTGTCTCTTCCTAACCTTACGGAAGAAGAGAGAGAATATGTCAGCATAGAAACTTTAGTCCTGAATAAAGTGGGTCCTTTGTTCCAAATATCTAAAAATAACTCCAGATCAAATAAATTTGCTTCACATCTCAACTCACGAATTTAGGTCTGTTACCACAAACGTTGCATTTACTTATTCTCCAGAGGTATAATGATCAGTTGTCAAATATTTGAAGAAGAATATATTTTTTTCAAGTAAAATATGTTTCTTCCATAATGCTGTCATACTTACAGAGAGCAAACATTTCTGTTCCAGTAGTAACTGACCTATTAACAGGATTTGGCACAGTCCTTGTATCAAAGGGAGATCACTCTGACACATAGGTTGACAGATAACTTAGGTTTTTAGTTAAAATGTTTGTTTGGAAAATAGTACTAGTTCTCTTAAGGTATTACGGATAAGCATTATTAAAAAGACATATTTTATATTTGAAAAATTTTGTATTTCATCAAAAATGACAATTTTATTTTGTGATATACAGTATGACTAATTAAAATCTTAGTTACAGTTCATGAAAACTTCTTTATTTGAAGCAGAAATAAGTTTAAAAAATTGGTTTTTGAATTTTAAATGCTGCACAGGTGTTTTCTATATAACATGCATGTAAAAGGTGGCCAACTCTTTGTTAATGTCCAGAAATCAAACTGTGTCCCATCCAGTGTTGCATTATGTTGAGAAAATGATCTGGGAATAAGGCACCAAATGCATTAATCTCATGAACTCAGTACATTAAACTTACATTTTTTTGTACTAATTATATGTTTGTTTCTTTTCTTGTCAGACCTAAACACGGACTTGTTCTGCAGGTAAGATAGATTGATTTTGTCAGATTCCATCAAAATTTTATTAATGTTCAGTAATTTATGACTTTATAATGTGTGTATTTTGTAAGCACTAGTGCTGATTGAAATTTAAACAGCAGAAAGTCTTAAGGTGGATCTAATTACCAGTAAAAATTGAGTTTTATTTTCAGTATTGAGCCAAAAGGTTTATAATAATTTCATTGTTATTTGTTTTACACAAGTGCAAGACATTTGACCTAGAGAAACTGTAAAATACACAACATATAAATGTGTACACATGTGGCTTTTATAGTTAGATACTAAGTTACAAAAGATTTGTTCAAAAGATGGGTAGATTACCCGATTATCATATTCTGTAAAACAAATGCATAGATTAGCCCATGTCAGATACTGTAAATCAAAATGTGTGCATTACCCCATGATTAGGTAATGTCAGATAGACATGTGTGTTACCTTATGATTAGGTACTGTCAAACAGATATGTGCATCACCCCATTTTCAGATACTGTCAAACTGATGTGTGAATCACCCTCATTATCAGGTACTGTCAAACAGATGCGTGAATCATCCCATTATCACATACTGTCAAACAGATGTGTGAATCACCTCATTATCAGATACTGTCAAACAGATGTGTGAATCATCCCATTATTAGATACTGTCAGACAGATGTGTGTGTTACCCCATGATCAGGTACTGTCAAACAGATGTGTGAATCACCCCATTATCAGATACTGTCAAACAGATGTGTGAATCACCCCATTATCAGATACTGTCAAACAGATGTGTGAATCATCCCATTGTTAGATACTGTCAAACAGATGTGTGAATCACCCAATTACCAGATACTGTCAAACAGATGTGTATGTGTGTGTGATTGGATTTTTAATGTAGCTTTAACAATTTTTCAGTCATATTGCTATGATGCAGTGTGGCAGTTTATAGTGATGTCTAGCACTGGGGCATCATGCCGCAGACATGTAGCATGATGTCCCACCCAGTCACATTATCCTGACACCAGGCTGACCAATCCTAACACTAACCTACTAATGCTGGGCATCAAGCAAGGCAGCTGTTAGTACCATTTTTGTAAGTCCTTGGTATGACTCTGCCAGGGATCGAACTCACAACCTCCTGCATCTGAGGCAGATGCTCTAACCACTCAGCCACTGGAGCAGTAACAGATATCAGATACTGTCAAACAGATGTGTGAATGATCCCATTATTAGATACTGTCAGACAGATGTGTGTGTTACCCCATGATCAGGTACTGTCAAACAGACGTGTGAATCACCCCATTATCATATACTGTCAAACAGATGTGTGAAACATATCATTATTATATATTGTCAAACAGATGTGTGTGTTACCCCATTATTAGATACTCAAAAAACAGATGTGTGAATCACCCTGTTATCAGATACTGTCAAACAAATTGTGTTACCCCATGATCAGGTACTCACTGTCAAACAGATGTCTGTGTTACCCCATGATCAGGTAATGTCTGTCAAACAGATGGGTGATTTAACCCATTATCAGGTACTGTATATTATAAAATTTTCTTAAGCACAAGGTTTTAGCAAATTTTGCTAAGGGAATGTTTTGCTAAACTTTTTTGTTTCTAAATTAGCATGATTTAATATTAAGAGTACATATTTCACAATAGTTCTTTCATTAATATGCAGAATTTAATCTATTCATGAAAATTAAACAGTGTATAAATATTGTGATTATGATGTTACCTAACCATATTTATGGTCAAAAGGTCCAGGCAAGTGACAAATGTAGAATCATCATCTTACAGTTCTTCTTTCCAAGTAATTGTAAATTTTAATACAGTTTTCTGAGGGCTAATTCCTTCATTTCCCTGACAAGATTTGTGCGATCAGTAACATCATTCCTTGGTAGGGGGATTAGCACTGGCAAAGAAATGTCCCCATCCTAAAAAAATCCACAGCTTTCCCCAAACAGAACCAGCAGAATCATCAGACCTGGTTGAAAACTCCTTTCCACCCATCTTTATCACAATGAGGTAGTCTGAAAGGCCAAGGTAAAAAGTCTATGCAGAGCCATCCTCTTTCCAAATCCCCTCCTCTCAATGATAGAGTAGGTGCTAGTTTTAGGGGTATTTTCACAGAGGCTTGGTTGTATCTCATAGATGATGCATGGGTCTTTTTCACTGTAGGAGGAAAGAGGGTTGCCAGCTTTGCTTCCAGGACCCTCTACCTCTTTCATCGACTTGATTTGTTTCCACCAGCCCCAATGGTATTTTTTTTAGGAAGATCTGTACACTCTTCTTAAGAAGGGACCAGTAGTGATTGTAACAAGCAGCCAAAGCTAGGAATTTTATTTCTAGGTCTTCCTAATTTAAAATAACGTGGGAAAGTTTAGACTCATCAATCTTTCCCCACTGAACAAGTTTCATCAGAAAGAACATTTCAGATGGAGCTGTGTCAGTCAGTAATGCCATAAGGCATTTAAAGTCCTTAGTGGTTCCCATCCTCTACTCCATTGATAACTGGTTGATACACAACATCCTGCAACATGCCCTTTTCATCTAAGCCTAATCCTAGCCATGAGAAGTTAGATCAGATCCCTTCATGGGATTTTGTGTATGTGGAGGTGAATTCCTCCTAGCAGAATTGCACAGATATATGACAGCAGGACATGAGAAGAAGACAACCTTATCTGTTTAGTTCTAGAAGGCCTAATAATTATGGAGTCTGCCTAGTTCTTTTATTGAACTGGAATCTCTCCACTTGAATCACATTAGGATCTAAATTTCAGCATGTCTTTGAATTGAGGTAGTGGAATTTTCATGCCAAGTTTATGGCTGGAGTCCAACTAGCACACCAGAACCTCATTCCTTTCTGATTCCACAGATTCAGGCTGGGATACTCACCAAAAGCCTGAAAGGGATAGTCCTGCTGGGCCTATGCTCTTAGGAAGAATCTTCCCTACACATCAGTAGTCTAGAAGTGCAGGCTGTGTTTGTGGCACTTCAAAGACATGTTAACTACAGAAAACTTGATATGCATCAAGTGTTCTGTTGTAATATACTGAACACCTGATATGCATGAAGTGTTTTTTTGTAATATACAGAACACCTGATATGCATGAAGTGTTCTGTTGTAATATACCAAACATATGATTTGCATGAATTGTTCTGTTGTAATATGCAGAACACCTGATATGCATGAAGTGTTCTGTTGTAATATGCAGAACATGTGATTTGCATAAAGTGTTCTGTTGTAATATGCAGAACACGTGATATGCATGACATGTTCTGTTGTAATATATCAAACACCTGATATGCATGAAGTGTTCTGTTGTAATATGCAGAACATGTGATATGCAAGACATGTTCTGTTGTAATATGCAGAACATGTGATATGCAAGACATGTTCTGTTGTAATATGCAGAACACATGATATGCATGACATGTTCTGTTGTAATATGCAGAACACCTGATGTACATGACGTGTTCTGTTGTAATATGTAGAACACATATGCATGAAGTGTTCTGTTGTAATATGCAGAACACCTGATATGCATTTCATGTTCTGTTGTAATATGCAGAACACATGATATGCATGAAGTGTTCTGTTGTAATATGCAGAACATGTGATATGCATGACATGTTCTGTTGTAATATACCAAACACATGATATGCATGAAGTGTTCTGTTGTGATATGAAGAACACATGATATACATTAAGTGTTCTGTTGTAATATGCATGACATGTTCCAAAGGGTCTGTTCAACCATAGTTTCTGGCCAAGAATTAGCTACCTTCAGTAGCTCCATTTCCAATCAAAATCCCCAGTATCATTTGTAACTGCTGGAGATGATCAGCTTACTAGATTCCTATGCCCAATTAGAGCTTTACATTTCAGTCTTTTCAAAGAGAAAACAAGGATTACAACTGTCTTTTCTCCCTATCAAAAGTTCCTCTGATATTTTGGTAATTGCCATCTTAAGCTGGATTGTTCTGGCTATTAAATGAGGATATCATTCTCAGTCACAGAGATAGTGTGTTTTAATTTCATGAAGATAAAAACTTATGATGTCAGTGTTATTGATAGAGTGTTTTAATTTCATGAAGATAAAAACTTATGATGTCAGTGTTATTGATAGAGTGTTTTAATTTCATGAAGATAAAAACTTATGATGTCAGTGTTATTGATAGAGTGTTTTAATTTCATGAAGATAAAAACTTATGATGTCAGTGTTATTGATAGAGTGTTTTAATTTTATGAAGATAAAAACACATGATGTCAGTGTTATTGATAGAGTGTTTTAATTTCATGAAGATAAAAACCCGTGATGTCAGTGTTATTCATGGAGTGTTTTAATTTCATGAAGATAAAAACCCGTGATGTCAGTGTTATTGATAGAGTGTTTTAATTTCATGAAGATAAAAACTTATGATGTCAGTGTTATTGATAGAGTGTTTTAATTTTATGAAGATAAAAACACATGTCAGTGTTATTGATATTGTGTTTTCATTTCATGAAGATAAAAACTTATGATGTCAGTGTTATTGATAGAGTGTTTTAATTTCATGAAGATAAAAACACATGATGTCAGTGTTTTTGATATTGTGTTTTAATTTCATGAAGATAAAAACCCATGATGTCAGTGTTATTGATATTGTGTTTTAATTTCATGAAGATAAAAACCCATGATGTCAGTGTTATTGATAGAGTGTTTTAATTTCATGAAGATACAAACACATGATGTCAGTGTTATTGATAGAGTGTTTTAATTTTATGAAGATAAAAACCCATGATGTCAGTGTTATTGATAGAGTGTTTTAATTTTATGAGGATAAAAACTTATGATGTCAGTGTTATTGATAGAGTGTTTTAATTTTATGAAGATAAAAACACATGATGTCAGTGTTATTGATAGAGTGTTTTAATTTCATGAAGATAAAAACACATGATGTCAGTGTTATTGATAGAGTGTTTTAATTTCATGAAGATAAAAACACATGATGTCAGTGTTATTGATAGAGTGTTTTAATTTTATGAAGATAAAATCTTATGATGTCAGTGTTATTGATAGAGTGTTTTAATTTCATGAAGATAAAATCTTATGATGTCAATGTTATTGATAGAGTGTTTTAATTTCATGAAGATAAAATCTTATGATGTCAGTGTTATTGATAGAGTGTTTTAATTTTATGAAGAAGAAAACACATGATGTCAGTGTTATTGATAGAGTGTTTTAATTTTATGAAGATAAAATCTTATGATGTCAGTGTTATTGATAGAGTGTTTTAATTTCATGAAGATAAAATCTTATGATGTCAATGTTATTGATAGAGTGTTTTAATTTCATGAAGATAAAAACCCATGATGTCAGTGTTATTGATATTGTGTTTTAATTTCATGAAGATAAAAACCCATGATGTCAGTGTTATTGATAGAGTGTTTTAATTTCATGAAGATAAAAACCCATGATGTCAGTGTTATTGATAGTGTTTTAATTTCATGAAGATAAAAACCCATGATGTCAGTGTTATTGATAGAGTGTTTTAATTTTATGAAGATAAAAACCCATGATGTCAGTGTTATTGATATTGTGTTTTAATTTCATGAAGATAAAAACTTATGATGTCAGTGTTATTGATAGAGTGTTTTAATTTTATGAAGATAAAAACCCATGATGTCAGTGTTATTGATAGAGTGTTTTAATTTCATGAAGATAAAAACACATGATGTCAGTGTTATTGATAGTGTGTTTTAATTTCATGAAGATAAAAACCCATGATGTCAGTGTTATTGATAGAGTGTTTTAATTTCATGAAGATAAAAACACATGATGTCAGTGTTATTGATAGAGTGTTTTAATTTTATGAAGATAAAAACCCATGATGTCAGTGTTATTGATATTGTGTTTTAATTTTATGAAGATAAAAACTTATGATGTCAGTGTTATTGATAGAGTGTTTTAATTTTATGAAGATAAAAACACATGATGTCAGTGTTATTGATATTGTGTTTTAATTTCATGAAGATAAAATCTTATGATGTCAGTGTTATTGACAGTGTCTTAATTTCATGAAGATAAAAACCCATGATGTCTGTGTTATTGATATTGTGTTTTAATTTCATGAAGATAAAAACCCATGATGTCAGCGTTATTGATAGAGTGTTTTAATTTCATGAAGATAAAAACCCATGATGTCAGTGTTATTGATATTGTGTTTTAATTTCATGAAGATAAAAACTTATGATGTCAGTGTTATTGATAGAGTGTTTTAATTTCATGAAGATAAAAAGACATGATGTCAGTGTTTTTGATATTGTGTTTTAATTTCCTGAAGATAAAAACCCATGATGTCAGTGTTATTGATATTGTGTTTTAATTTCATGAAGATAAAAACACATGATGTCAGTGTTATTGATAGAGTGTTTTAATTTCATGAAGATAAAAACTTATGATGTCAGTGTTATTGATAGAGTGTTTTAATTTCATGAAGATAAAAACACATGATGTCAGTGTTATTGATAGAGTGTTTTAATTTCATGAAGATAAAAACCCATGATGTCAGTGTTATTGATAGAGTGTTTTAATGTCATGAAGATAAAAACACATGATGTCAGTGTTATTGATAGAGTGTTTTAATTTCATGAAGATAAAAACACATGATGTCAGTGTTATTGATAGAGTGCTTTAATTTTATGAAGATAAAAACTTATGATGTCAGTGTTATTGATAGAGTGTTTTAATTTCATGAAGATAAAAACACATGATGTCAGTGTTTTTGATATTGTGTTTTAATTTCATGAAGATAAAAACCCATGATGTCAGTGTTATTGATATTGTGTTTTAATTTCATGAAGATAAAAACCCATGATGTCAGTGTTATTGATATTGTGTTTTAATTTCATGAAGATAAAAATACATGATGTCAGTGTTATTGATAGAGTGTTTTAATTTTATGAAGATAAAAACACATGATGTCAGTGTTATTGATAGAGTGTTTTAATTTCATGAAGATAAAAACACATGATGTCAGTGTTATTGATAGAGTGTTTTAATTTCATGAAGATAAAAACACATGATGTCAGTGTTATTGATAGAGTGTTTTAATGTCATGAAGATAAAAACACATGATGTCAGTGTTATTGATAGAGTGTTTTAATTTCATGAAGATAAAAACACATGATGTCAGTGTTATTGATAGAGTGTTTTAATTTTATGAAGATAAAAACCCATGATGTCAGTGTTATTGATATTGTGTTTTAATTTTATGAAGATAAAAACTTATGATGTCAGTGTTATTGATAGAGTGTTTTAATTTTATGAAGATAAAAACACATGATGTCAGTGTTATTGATATTGTGTTTTAATTTCATGAAGATAAAATCTTATGATGTCAGTGTTATTGACAGTGTCTTAATTTCATGAAGATAAAAACCCATGATGTCTGTGTTATTGATATTGTGTTTTAATTTCATGAAGATAAAAACCCATGATGTCAGCGTTATTGATAGAGTGTTTTAATTTCATGAAGATAAAAACCCATGATGTCAGTGTTATTGATATTGTGTTTTAATTTCATGAAGATAAAAACTTATGATTTATGATGTCAGTGTTATTGATAGAGTGTTTTATTTCATGAAGATAAAAACCCATGATGTCAGTGTTATTGATAGAGTGTTTTAATTTTATGAAGATAAAAACCCATGATGTCAGTGTTATTTATAGAGTGTTTTAATTTTATGAAGATAAAAACCCATGATGTCAGTGTTATTGATATTGTGTTTTAATTTCATGAAGATAAAAACTTATGATGTCAGTGTTATTGATAGTGTTTTAATTTCATGAAGATAAAAACACATGATGTCAGTGTTTTTGATATTGTATTTTAATTTCATGAAGATAAAAACCCATGATGTCAGTGTTATTGATAGTGTTTTAATTTCATGAAGATAAAAACACATGATGTCAGTGTTTTTGATATTGTGTTTTAATTTCATGAAGATAAAATCTTATGATTTATGATGTCAGTGTTATTGATAGAGTGTTTTATTTCATGAAGATAAAAACCCATGATGTCAGTGTTATTGATATTGTGTTTTAATTTCATGAAGATAAAAACACATGATGTCAGTGTTATTGATAGAGTGTTTTAATTTCATGAAGATAAAAACCCATGATGTCAGTGTTATTGATAGAGTGTTTTAATTTTATGAAGATAAAAACACATGATGTCAGTGTTATTGATATTGTGTTTTAATTTCATGAAGATAAAATCTTATGATGTCAGTGTTATTGATAGAGTGTTTTTATTTCATGAAGATAAAAACCCATGATGTCAGTGTTATTGATATTGTGTTTTAATTTCATGAAGATAAAAACCCATGATGTCAGTGTTATTGATAGAGTGTTTTAATTTCATGAAGATAAAAACTTATGATGTCAGTGTTATTGATAGAGTGTTTTAATTTTATGAAGAAGAAAACACATGATGTCAGTGTTATTGATATTGTGTTTTAATTTCATGAAGATAAAATCTTATGATGTCAGTGTTATTGATAGAGTGTTTTCATTTCATGAAGATAAAAGCCATGATGTCAGTGTTATTGATATTGTCTTTTAATTTCATGAAGATAAAAACCCATGATGTCAGTGTTATTGATAGAGTGTTTTAATTTCATGAAGATAAAAACACATGATGTCAGTGTTATTGATGGAGTGTTTTCATTTCATGAAGATAAAAACACATGATGTCAGTGTTGTTGATAGAGTGTTTTAATTTTATGAAGATAAAAACACATGATGTCAGTGTTATTGATATTGTGTTTTAATTTCATGAAGATAAAAACACATGATGTCAGTGTTATTGATAGAGTGTTTTAATTTCATGAAGATAAAAACACATGATGTCAGTGTTATTGATAGAGTGTTTTAATTTCATGAAGATAAAAACACATGATGTCAGTGTTATTGATGGAGTGTTTTCATTTCATGAAGATAAAAACACATGATGTCAGTGTTATTGATAGAGTGTTTTAATTTCATGAAGATAAAAACACATGATGTCAGTGTTATTGATAGAGTGTTTTAATTTCATGAAGATAAAAACACATGATGTCAGTGTTATTGATAGAGTGTTTTAATTTCATGAAGATAAAAACACATGATGTCAGTGTTATTGATAGAGTGTTTTAATTTCATGAAGATAAAAACACATGATGTCAGTGTTATTGATATTGTGTTTTAATTTTATGAAGATAAAAACACATGATGTCAGTGTTATTGATATTGTGTTTTAATTTTATGAAGATAAAAACACATGATGTCAGTGTTATTGATATTGTGTTTTAATTTCATGAAGATAAAAATACATGATGTCAGTGTTATTGATAGAGTGTTTTAATTTCATGAAGATAAAAACCCATGATGTCAGTGTTATTGATAGAGTGTTTTAATTTCATGAAGATAAAAACACATGATGTCAGTGTTATTGATAGAGTGTTTTAATTTCATGAAGATAAAAACACATGATGTCAGTGTTATTGATAGAGTGTTTTAATTTCATGAAGATAAAAACCCATGATGTCAGTGTTATTGATAGAGTGTTTTAATTTTATGAAGATAAAAACACATGATGTCAGTGTTATTGATATTGTGTTTTAATTTCATGAAGATAAAAACCCATGATGTCAGTGTTATTGATAGAGTGTTTTAATTTCATGAAGATAAAAACCCATGATGTCAGTGTTATTGATATTGTGTTTTAATTTCATGAAGATAAAAACACATGATGTCAGTGTTATTGATAGAGTGTTTTAATTTCATGAAGATAAAAACACATGATGTCAGTGTTATTGATAGAGTGTTTTAATTTCATGAAGATAAAAACCCATGATGTCAGTGTTATTGATAGAGTGTTTTAATTTTATGAAGATAAAAACACATGATGTCAGTGTTATTGATATTGTGTTTTAATTTCATGAAGATAAAAACACATGATGTCAGTGTTATTGATAGAGTGTTTTAATTTCATGAAGATAAAAACACATGATGTCAGGTAAAGTATTACTGCTATTAAAATATAGATAGGTTGGGGTAAAACTAAATTTCACTATGTAATATTTGCCTGCAAGTATTGCCTAATTCCTAGCTCCAATGTCCTTTCTGTCTCAGTTCAAATTGAAGAAGGATGATATTCTGATATTAGGAAGTGGACTTATCTAACTGGATCATATTGTTCTTTATGCTCAACCTCTAGTTACTAATTAGAGGAGTTCATTAGGCTGAGCTGTCATATTGGGTTTTTTTTGTATATACTATATATATTTTATAAACAGGTTGTTAGATATCTGTCTTTCTGCACCTGGACCCATTTTAGATATGAGTTTCCTTGTACAAGGAAATTATTTTATTTCTTCTGGTGTTTTTCTTATAATGCTGTAATTTCTTCAAAATATAACAAAACTCATGATATTAGTTTGCAAAGAAAAAATTGTTTTCTTAAAACTATTAATGTAAATTACGATTCTTTCTCTTTGCCTCAGCAGCAGGGAAGGCGAACAGACCACTTGGTTGAAAAATAATTTGCTTAAAACAAAACATCATACAAAAAAAAGTATGTACTTTGTTTACATATATGAGGTCGCGCCTTCAATGCTGCTGTAATTAAATCATTATGTTGTAATAAATAATGGTACAACCGGAATCTCATACTGCAAGGATTTTTGAGAACGATTAGAAGCAATCAAAAAATTTCTTCATGTTAGACTTTCATTCAGAAAAAAGTGCAGCAGGAAGCACAAGTTGAGTATGAAGAAGAAACTAAAAAGTTATTTAAACCCATCACTACAGCTACTGAAAAAGCTGCAGTGGCTGCTGAAAAAACTATATTGGGAGATATTAAGGAGGAGGATGAGAAGAGGAAAAAGGGTATTTTTCCAGTATTAGAACAAACCGCAGAACAAACTGAAAAATTGCAAGAAGAACCAAACAAACAAAAAAGATTTTACAAAAACTTCCAACTAATATAGCTGCAGCTCAGCCTCCACCTGTCGATGAAGAAATACTTGAGGGTATTGGAAAAATTCGTACTGAAGTCGCCAACGTGAGAAAAGAACTTGCACCTAAACCTAAAACAGGAAGAGGAAATGTTGAATTGATTGCAAAATTTAATGAAGGGTTTATCGAAGATGTTAGAAATAATGAAGAAGCTGGTTTACCCAGAAAAATATTATTTGGTATATTTAATAAATCTGATATTTTAAAACCCGGTTATGAAAAAACAAACAATGAAAATTTTATTAAATGGGTATATCGTATATATTACAACATAAAACATGTAAAAAATAATGATTATAGATACGATAAACTTGTTAAAGAAATAAAAAGACTTGATAGAGAGAGACTGGAACAAATTGAACAACAGCCGGAACCTTCATATCAACTTCCTCCACCTCTGCAACAGATAGAACAACAACAATCTTCTTCACCGTAACAAAAACCTTCACCTCTGCAGCGATTATACGCCCGACAACGTACTAAAATGAAGAAAAAAATTGAAGAGTTTAAAAGAGAAAGGGAACAGATGTTGGCAGAAAAGGATGATGATGAATGCTGTAGGAAGTGGTTTCCTGACTACATCAGGAGAAAATAATTTTGTCTGTACTGATAATATCCTCAATGATGTGTCACAGTTAGAAGTTCTCATAGGGGGAAAACGTGCCGGAAATAACTCACCAGAAATAACCAGTGAAGCAGCTGATAACTGTCGGTGATTATTTCAAGGTGGTATTATGGATATCGGTGTTTACTGAGAATTTATCGATGAACTCGTTGATGATTACAGTGACTAGTTGTTAGATAAATGGTAAATAAAATAAGATGATTGTACACAATAATCATCGTAAATCTGTACCTGTCAGAGTAGTAAACTCACGATTACCAGTCTACAAGGTATTTTATGGAGATGGACTTGGTGATGTTGTAAGGGGATTATTTACAAGGATAGCCCCAAAAGCAGTGCCTATTGCAAAACAATTATCGGTGAAGGCTATTGATATTGTTCATCAAAAAACTCCTGGTGCAATTGTCAATGTTGCTGGTAAGGCATTCTTGGCAATCAAGGATAGACTAGCACAATTAATAAGACGAAAATCACAACCAGTAAAACTACCAAGTACTGAAATTATGCCTGCAGACGTCAGTATAATAATAGGCTGCAAATCACAGACTAGCAGCACTAGCAGATCAAGGACTCGGTGAACCAAGGAATAATATTTCAAGTTTAATATCAGGGAGTGGAATTTCCTGAACATGATGATTCTTGTGTTAGATGAAAATAATTATAATAAAATGTTCAAGTGCGTATCCGACGAAGCATTTGATATGGAAGCACCTGTCCGTAGGATGAAGCGGTACGTGATTATCATTTTTATTCCTATGATGCACGAACACCAGATCAACATGGAGGAAGAATTGAGCTACAAGTTCATGACACAAGTAGATGTTTTCTACCCGCTGAGGCTTTTATTGAGGTAGAAGGTGAAATTATAAGAACGGATGGTGCTGAATACGGAGATGCAGTAAAAGTTGGTTTTGTCAACAATGGTATTATGGCATTATTTGATAGTGCCACTTATATGATTGATGGAAAAAATGTCAAATTGATTCAGAAAGATGTCGACGTTGCTACAACAATAATAGGGTTGGCAAGATACTCTGATGATTATATAAGATCAGCAGGTCCCACGATGATGTTTGTAAAAGATAATTCTGATTACCCTGAAAGCGATCTGTATAATATAAGACAACCAAGAAACAATACTAATAACGCTGATGCTGATGTGTGGCGAGTGGTTCATGGTGCAAACCCAAATTTCAAGTTGGGATTTGCAACACGCCGATCAATGTTGATTACAGGGAGGAGAAATTTTTTGTGTGCTATTCCACTATCACACATCTATGGATTTTGTAGAAATGTTAGAAAAGTTATCTTTGGAGCTAGACACACGGTTGCTCTTGTGAGAAAAGGTGATGATAATGATGCTGTCTGGAGATGTAATGGTGATGCTGGTAAAGTAGTACTAAAAAAAAGGTTGTGGATGCCAGTAATGACTCCAATGATCGCAGAAGAACAAAAATTGCTTTCTTTCATGGATACAGGTGGTAAGTCTCTGTTGTCGTGGTTAACAACAACCACATATAGTATACAAACTGATACTAACCAGTTTACATGGCATATATCATCAGATCAAAGTGTTTCTGCACCATGACATATTTTTATTGCGTTGCAAAATCATAATCGATTAAACTCACAAATGCACTCTCATATGATATTTGACCAACTAGATGTTAGAAAGGTTTCTTTGCAGATAAACGGACAGCAAGAACCAACGGAAAATATACTATTAAATTATGGACAAAATCATATAGCACATGTATATCATCGTTTATGACATTCATGGGATGTGATCAAAATGCGGATACTGGTTTGCAAACATCACAACATGATTTTAGCACTTTGTATCCGATCTATTATTTTTCGCTGGAGCATTTTGATTTATTCAAGCAATCTCTTGTTGATATACACTTTAAAGCCAGCATGAATGCAGGTGGTGTTGATTACAGAGCAATCGCAGTTATACTTAGTGACAAAGCAATGTTACTTGAAGGTGGTAGTGGTCGAATGAGAATCATTGATGCACCAGTGGAAAATCTATAATCATTATTTGGAGCGTGGCAAGTATTTATCATAAAATGTCATACAGTCATGTTAATGTAACTCTGACTCCCGGTCAGGTGAAAAAACTTCAATCAAATTCAACAAAAAACTGTGGAACAAAAATAACGTTAAAACAAGATCAGATTTCTAGTGGTGGTCCAAATAAACTGTCACTGACCAAAAATCAAATCAAACACTTCAATAAAGCACTGAAATCAAACACTGGAGTTCAACTTGTTCTTTCTCTGAGTGCCATCAAGGACATGGTTAAAACAGGTGGTATTTTTCCACTTCTTGCAGCAATACCAGCGTTAATAGCTGCTGCTGCTCCAGCCGTAGCAAAAGCAGCTGCGTTAGGTGCTGTTGGAACCGCTGCTGAAATGGCTCTTAAGAAACAACAGGAAAAGGATATAAAAAAGGGATCTGGTCTAAGAATACCGGGATCTCATTGGGGAAGAGGTTTGAGGCTTCCAGGAGCACTTTGTTAGACGCTCCAGCATCAAATTTTGATTTACTTGATGCTGCTAAACGATTAAAAATTTTTAGAGGTGTTTTTATGCGAGATCAATTACCACAATGACCAAACGGTGTTGAAACAGGTATTATTAATCTCTACTCGAATTCAGGACCCAGTACTCATTGGGTATCATACACGGTTGATCCATGTGGAATCGTTTATTTCGATTCGCACGGGTTAGCTCCACCGCGTGAGTTTATCAAGTATGTCGCACCACTTCACGCACGAACTTGGTATTCAACGCTACCCACACAAACAATGACAGATCTACCAATATGTGGCCGTGAAGTAATTAATGTGCTTAAGGCTATATCAAAATCATCCAAACCGCCACATAAAGTCATGCATGATTATACAAACAACCAAGTCGTTTTAAACAGATCTTAGATCTTACATAATGGTTGATATTTACGGAAGATCTTCTACCAGCACTAGGAAAAAGAAAGGTGATATTGATCTGTCAAAGTACGCGACTAAAGATGAACTCGCTGATATTATGAACCTTGCTGGAGTTGACCCAGATGAGGTTGTTATTTTTCAGGATCGATATGGTAAACTAAAAACTAGCAATATCAGGTGGAATGATATAGTTCAACGAGTACTCGGTGTGGTCACGGACAACATCCCTGTGTTTACTGATAGCAGAAAAATCAGGGATTCAAGTGTATCGTTTACAGCTATCAGAGATGAAAATGCAAGAAGCATTGCTAATCGTGTGAAAAATACCAGTGACACAATGACAGGTGAACTCAGCATTAATGGGAATAAAATAGTAGTTTTAAGAGATCCAACATCCGACGAAGACGCAGCAACGAAAAAATATGTTGACACCAACTAAAACACCATAGATGGTAAATTATCCACGTTGCGGGCTGAGTATGACGTTCATGTAAACGCGTTTACAAATCTCCGTAGAAATTTTAGAAAACTTAACGAAACCACAGATGAATTTTTTGGTAATCCGTTGACCGTTGACGCAAAACTATGATATCATTAGATACGATTAAAAAAAACACAAAAAGACATCGTAGCGGGAATTCCTGAGATCGTTAATAAAACTAGTTTGATTAAAATTCCACCCGAAGTAACTCCCGGGCATATTACCAACATCGTGTACAAGGTATCATCTGGATTTGCAACATGGTCGCAGCAAAATAATATTATCAGATATACCGCAACAGTCACCGGTGTGTACAGGCTGTCTGTGTTCAGTGCTGAAAAATTTGAGATATTTACAAAGTATCTATGGCGACATTCAACTGATAGGTTTTCCAGGGTTGTGTCTGTTGTATTAAATAAAGGAACCGAAGAAGAATATATGCTGGAAGCAGCTGATAAGACATTAAACGCAGCATCTTACTGGTGGTATTTGGAATTTGTAGCTGAAACACCTCAGTTATTTACTGCATAAAATAATAATGAGTACCCCAATTGACGTTCAAAAATTCAGGTACAATCAACCACGTGAATGGCAAACATCGCTGAAAAATATCGTCGAACAATATATAGTAAAATTTAAAAAATATTGACGACGACTAGTTATCGTTGATGTGATTGTTTATTCAGTATCCGCTGTTGTTGCAGGAACCGGTGTGTTATTATCAACAGTGACAATAATGGCACCAGTAGCCGTGACAATCTGTATTTCAGCTACAACAACGATTGCAGGTGTTCTTAATATTATTGCAAAAAAAAAATACGTACTTGCACGAATGAAATATTATCTGATTACATGCTAAAATTACACACAGCGACGGTCGCATATTCCAAATTATCTTCGTTGTTATCGGCGAGTCTCAGTGATGGAATTATCTCTGATTTCGAGTTTTCAGAGATGATTAAAATATACAACTGCGCTGGTATTAAAGGTGCAAGTATTAATAATTTCATCAGTAGAGCTACTTCAACAAACTGTGACAAACACAAACCCGCACAAGACCACGATGATCTCATTAAGCTCGACTAATCCTGAATTTAACATCAATTTTCCAACTGTAATTCCAGTAAAAGAAATTGCACTAGCGAAATTACGGGTATATTATAGTTGGCCAAATATTAGATCGAAATCATTTAATGGTACACCAGCAAATAATTCGCTTGTATTTGCTAATAAAAACAAACCCGATGAAACTCCTGACTGGAACGTTGTTGGAATACTAACTGGTAGTTATGAGATTGAAGAGATTAATGAAGTATTTCAGCATAGAATAAAATCAATAACCAGAAGAGAGTCAAAAATAGCAATAATAATCCATAAACCAACACTGTCTTCTGCAATCGAAATAAACTCTCCTGATTATGTCATAGATATTTATCAGAGTTCGATCACAACGGTGTTAGGATGGCCGGATGTTCCCCCCGTGCACGAAAGACCACCAGAACCGAAGTTAAATGATTTTATCACAGATGAAACAAAGTTTATAACAACTGCAAAATATCGAAATTTGTATCCATGGACCGACAAGGATATTCATGCTATTATTCATGATGGAAAATTATATCCTATGGTACCGTTTTCTATTATTGATTATGATAAAAAAAAACTTCAACTAATATTGTTTATGAAAAAAATTTCAGAGAAAAAGCTAGTAGAATTAAAACGTAATACACAACTATATTAACGACGTTAGCACATTTGTTTAAAAATTACATTCTGGAGTATCCCAATATTGATATAAAACATCAGATCGTTGCAATGATACAACATTTAAATCAAATTGTGTCAGATCTTAAATACTTTAATCAGAATATTATTGAGGTAATAAATGCTAATAATTATATAGGTACAGGAGAAAAAAATATTATCAGACAAGCATATATTGATCATTATAAAATAACTGAAGCAGATTTATTAAATTTTACACTACCAGGATTTGAAACCAGCGAACTATTATCATTACTCAACGATCTTATCAACGAAAACTTTCCTAAAATCATCGAATCATGGAGAAAAATAGCCCCACCTCCAATTGTTCTTAGATACAATAATGATCGATACGGAGGTGGTAGACATGTATCCCCCGGAATAGTTAATATAACTTCAACGATTGCGGTTAATCTTGTTTGTGATGTGATCGATGGCAGCTATCAAATAGATCTTGGAAAGTTGAATCAGGCTCAACAAGGATATATCTTATACACGTTCACTCCACATATCTCCCCTGGAAGTTTAATCATGCAAGAATCAACTAATCCTGTTTATCTGCAGTGTCATGCTAATATGTTAACACGAATAAATTTTAAACTCACTGACCACCTTGGACACTTAATTGACATATGGGGAGAGGAATTGTGAATCTGTATGTAAAGTCGTAAGACTTTTATCATAGATTTTTATCGAAATCATCTTTGATCAGAAATATTTTATTATTATTCTGAAATATTTTATTTTATCAGAAATATTTTATTTTTATCAGAAATATTTTATTTTGTCAGAAATATTTTATTTATTCTGAAATTGATGGGGTGGTTGATACTCAAAATCATGTAAATTGATCAGATTGTTAATTCTGATATCTAGTTAGGTAGTCAAAATTATGTAAATCAATCAGATTGTTAATTCTGATATGTAGTTAGGTAGTCAAAATCATGTAAATCGATCAGTTTTGCAAAAAATACTACAAAAAATATCTTATTATTCTGAAATATTTTTTTTTATTATTCTGAAATTGATGGGTAGTTAGATACTCAAAATTATACAAATTGATCAGTTTTGTCATTCTGATGGGGTGGTTGGTGCTCAAAATTATACAAATCGACCAGTTTGTTAATTCTGATATGTAGATAGGTACTCAAAATTATACATATCGATCAGATTTTATGGGGAAAAATATTTCAGAATAATACAATATTCAGAATAATAAAAATATTTCAGAATAAATAAAATATTCAGAATAATAAAAATATTTCAGAATAATAAAAATATTTCAGAATAATAAAAATATTTCAGAAAAATAAAATATTTCAGAATAATAAAATATTACACGTGCTCATGTTCGATCGTTTCATCAGTAACGAAGTTACTTTGGATCGTTTCACGATCTAACATAATTTTTCTTAATTGTCTTACACGAGCATTAATCGCTTTCTTTGCCTCATATTCACGAGATAACTCCAATCTAATTTTTTCTACTGCGGCAGAGAGAGACACAAATTCCTTGACCTGAACATCTTTTGCTGCAGCTAGTGGCTGGAACATCGCCGCCTGAATTCGTTTTATAAACTTGTATTCAGACGACAGTGTATAACCACCATGAATTTTACATTGTTCTAAAAATTCAAAATCAGAAATAATCTTTTCAGGATTCAATTCATCAGATATATTAATACCGTCTTTTTCTAATTTTTTAATAGTAACAATTACATCATCGATATTTTCATGGTTCATTATTTAGTGTATATATATATATATATATATATATATATATATATATATATATAAACAATCTGAATATGGTTTCCTCAGCAATAAAAAAAAAAATCCACATAAACTCCTAGATTGCCAACCGCATTCTAGCAAGTTTAGAGGATAACACAACATATAAATCTTAATTAAGGACAGCGCGACATTAAGGACAATACAACATCAATCCCCATAAACTCCTAGATTGCCACCGCTTTCTCGCAAGTTTAGAGGATAGCAGAACATATAAATCTTAACTAGTGTTTAACTTATTTCTAAGGACAATACAACATATACATCTTAATTAAGGACAGCACGACATTAAGGACAATACAAATACGGGGGCCTTCTCTACACTGAACATATTTTGAAACACCCCCCCCCCCCCAGTAATCAGCGCGTGGGTGATACAAAACATGTATCCACCACTGGTGACGTAGTGGGTGGGTGTTTTTTTTTCTGTTGAGTTTTGAGTCTTTAGCGGGGCCCCCAATTAATTATAAAAATGGCAAATAAGCATAAGCACCGACAGTTGTCAGTCATGGGACTCGATCGCCAGATCTCGAGTTTCGTAGTTCGATGCGTTCGCAATGAGCTACGGAAGCATCTGATATTTATACGTTTCAGAAATTATTATATAGTTACCTATAGTTACGGATTCTGAATAGATTGTAAGTTATATATATATTTCTGTATTAAAACAACGGTTTATGAATAAATCCTAAAATATCTGCACTAAAACAGCGGTTTCTGAGTCGATTGTAAAATATCTGCATTAAAACAACGTTTATGAATAAATAGTAAAATATCTGCATTAAAACAGCGGTTTCTAAATAAATTGTAAAATATCTGCACTAAAAAGCGGTTTCTGAATAGATTGTAAAATATCTGCACTAAAACAACGGTTTCCGAATAGATTGTAAAATATTTCTGTATTAAGACGGCGGTTTATGAATAGATTGTTAAATATCTGCACTTAAACAGCGTGTTCTGAACAGATCTAAAAATAACTTGATATATTGTACGATGTAACCACGTTTTTTTCTTCTTCTATTTCGTAAGTTAGAAACCATAAAAATCCTTCTACTTGTTATTATTGATATTAATTGCGACGTAGATAATTAATTAACTAATTACGACTATAAAAATCACAATCTACGGAGAAATGTATGTTTACAGAATTATCTCCCTTCGCTCAAGTCGAAAAATCAGTAGTATGTGAGTGGGAATTTCTGACCAAAAAATAAATAATTAAAAAAATAGTTAATAAATATAATTCAAGGTAATTACTTGCTAAAGATAATAGTTTATCTCCATTATTCATATTGGAAGGTGATTTTTTTGTTTATATTTTTTTGAGAAAGCAGATTTGGTTATATTTTCCGCGACGTATTTTACCACACGCGGGTTAACATCAGAGTATTTTGCAGCAGAACACATTGATTGAAATGTTCTCTCTTCACCAGTATCTACATTTGTAGATTTAACCACCCTCCTTGCAACTGTTTTTTTTTATATTTACCAGTCCCTCCCCGTGCAGAGTTCTCACTCTGTGTAATAGCCTGAAGGTTGGATAAATTATTGTCGGTTTTCACATCATTGATGTGATCGATCACAAGACCATCTTTGATCACTCTGAAGAAACACTCGTATATGAAACGATGACAGAAATACTTTTTCTTCCCAGCACCAAACATAAGATAACCAGTATTAATAACAAAACCAACTGGTCTCTTCAACCTGCAATTTCTAATCATACCATCACAATTTGATTCGTAGTTTGTTATTATAGGATGTTTCGCAAACTCTCCGTTCATTATAATAACATTACTTGTTTAAATCATAATTTGCCTGAAAACTTAGATAATCATCCATGGATTTTATAACGTTGTTACAGTTATTATTTTTTTATCATAGTATCTTTTAAGCTCGCGATATTTTTTCGACCACAATTTGTGCACAACTGTGTTTTTTCTCATACTCCAACACCACATCGCAGACACAGTATTGGTCCTAAACAACCTCTGCAAATGTTGTCTGCAGAATTCCTTTTTACAGGATCTATTACAAGGAGTTAATGAACCGATCATCAACCATTTGCATCGAGACATTGTATACATAATATTTTAATTTAAATATTTGTTTGAAATATAATATGAATGAATTCGATAGATTATCCCGAATCAAGCCTTGGAAAGCAGATAAATTTAATCTCGACAGAATATCTCCTGACCTACCGATGCAAGATCTGGTTGATCCGAAAAATAAAAGTTTGATTAATAAAATTCACGACACCAAGAAAGAATTTCATGCAGATGGTGCATCTCATATCTGGTCAATATTCAAGATTTTACGCAACAAAGATATCATCGACACTATGATGAGCGACAAATGAGCAGTAACTATCATTAACTACCTTGATAATCGCAAATATCTTTTAAGAATAAAATTTGTCGTGCTAACAGAGACAGATGATTGGATTATCTGTGACAAATATGATCCTGTTCATGCTAATAAAAATCTATCATACTAAGTAAAGATTCCAAACTAGGTCTATTAACTGGTATTGACAAACTGTATTATGAACGAGCATACCCTGTAACAGCAGTTATTTATGGAATCTATCCGATAAATGAAAAACCCAAAATTGGTAATCTGAAGCCGATGAAATTTTCAAAAATAAACTGTGTAGCTAAACGAGTAACTGAACATTTTACTGTTTCGACTCGTGGAAACAGTCTAACAGATAAAAGACGTAAAATAATAAATGAGTGGGGAGAAATGGTTAAAGAAACCAGAGCGTCTATCAAAGATGTCACTGAGTTAGGAAAAAAATTAAAATTCCCAATAACCGTAGTGACGATAACAGGAGAAATATATGAATCAAAATATAAATCAAAAGGAGCTTCGATTAAAATTATTGATCATAACGCACATGCGTGGACTAACGCAGTAACAATATTTCCATGAGATCGAACTGTTAAATTTTACCCCCCAGATAATTCTGGGGGAGACATGTTTGATTTATTAACGAAATAAGTAAAAACGATCCTGTGTCGGTATGGTTGTTTCAAAGTTCTGAAAATGACAAATCAGATATGGAAGAAAAAAGTAAATTTGATCAGTTTGTAAGACCGAATGGCGTTATTTATCAAACAGATCTTCTCCACGAGAAAATGAAAAATCTTGCACTGCAATATACTGATGATACTGATGAACTATTGAGCAACTGTTTTACTGTTCTGTCAGTTGCGGCTCATTTTGCTAGAAAGAAAAATTTGTGGAAACCAACTAGATTTGATTTTCTCAATGATATAATATTGAGTTGTGTCGAATACGGACATGGTGGACTATGGAATACTAAATACGATCATAAAGATGTTATTTCAGTTGATATGGTTGCATGTTATCTGGGAAGTTTTCTCAGATACAGAGATTGTTCTGTATATTTTAAAAGATTCGGTCATCCGACACACAAAATGACACAAGCATCAATAAATGGACTTTATCCGGATTTTGACCTGACTGGATTTGCTTGTGTCGAATCATTCGAGTTTGCTAAAGATCTTCATACGATTTGTTATGTTTGGTTCGGAAGGTATTTTTCAGAAAAAATGTGGGCACCAATAGTACTATTATGATATATGCTTGATTGTGCGATATTAATATCGCTGATGATCAGTGAAGCAATTATGTCATACCGGAAACAAACTGAAGTTTGGTTACCACAACAAAAAGATTATTCTGATGATGAAAACCCCAACAAAACTGATTATGAGAATAAAATCGCAAAAGATCTTGGCAGAAAAATAATTGTCAAGTTCATCCAAGGAGAATCATATGATCATAAACGATATTGTACAAGATTGATCATGGATGATGCTGAGTTAGATTTTATAATCGCTGATACAACGAATAGAAACACGTTTATAGGTCAAGAAATAGCTTTCTTGCCAAAGGAAATAAACTAGGTACAATTGTGAGCTATATGGATGGTGAGTCACCTCAATATACTAAATTAAGATCAGTTTTAGCGTATGTTTCAATAAATTTATTATCGATGATAAATAAGGTTTCTGAGTTTGCTGTCAGAGTCGCTATGGATTCATTTTATATCAATAAAAAATATTCAGGACTGTTAAAAAAATTAAATATAGACACTTGTGCATCGTGGGGTTCGTGGAGAATAAAAAAGGAAAATATACTTAATTATTCTGAATCCGCTGATGTTGCAGTTAAAGATAATTACCTGATAAAATCAGGCAAAAATAATCAAACATTAAAGCTATCGTCTGCACCATCGGTATACAATCCAATAACTAGACACAAGACAGTTTATCTAAATGGACCTGGTGGTTCTGGTAAAACCACTCGAGTGATCAAACTATTTCAGAACTCAGATATGATCGTGTTAACACCTACACACAGACTTGCACGAGAGATGAAACAACAAGGAGTACAATTGTGTACTTATCACAGCTTTTTTAGGTACAAAGATGATGCATGGACTCCTGATTGAATGGGAGAAAAATATATTCTGAGGATTATCGTTTGGGACGAAATATGTACTGTGTCCTTGGAAGTATTAAAAACATTTCTTGATTGGTTATTAACAAGAAATACTGCTGTGATAATGTGTGGCGATCACAGTCAACCACCACCCGTAGTTGGACCATCTCCACATGATTGGTTGAGAAATTTTGTTGATTATTATGAAGAAATAAATGTTGATCATAGAGTACTTGATGCAGAATTAAAGGAATTCAAAAAATTAATCAGACTACAACTGAATAAAATTCAATGTGAAATTATGCATAAACTAATTTCAGAAACTTCAGTGAACGATTTTCTACAAACGTGGAGACCAAACGATTTGATAGTTGCAGGTAGAAAAATAGTTCGTGATACACTTCAACGGGAGTTGTTTCAGTTACGAGAAAAGTTTCCAGCATTGCCAGTTCCATTATGTTATCGACCAGCAGATACGTGACTGCAAAATATTGACGTTGATATACCAGGACAGGGGAAACAGAATCTTGATGTTGATGTTGTTGAAGATGCTCTACCTGCTGATAAATCCCCATGGACACTTGGATACGTGATGACGATTCATTCATCTCAGGGATTAACTATTACTGATACAGTTGTTTGGATCGTTGATGATCGTATTGAATGGTTGAACTTAGTTTATATTGCAATATCTCGAGTTAGAAAAATATCTCAACTGTGGAGAATCGTCATGGATTCGTCAGTGATCAATGATGACCTTGATACTGATATAATAAGAAAAAAGTTGGCTGGTTATAAACAAAGTGACAAAAAAAATAATCGAGAATTTGATCTTGACGTTGAATTTATTAATGCGTTGAAACAACAGCAGAATAATCATTGTGCAAGTTGTAATTGTATAATGTTATGGCAGTATCTGAAAAATGATCCAAGACAATTTACCGTAGATAGAAAAAATAACGATCTTGGTCATACACGAGAAAATACTATGTTGACCTGTCTTGAGTGTAATCGACGTCAGGGTGCTGGCACCCTTGGTGCTAGTTAAGTGATTTGGGTGGTAATTGTGTGTCCTTGGGAATTATTTGTAATTGTTCACATACAAATCCACGCTGAGGAGCAGTTGAATCCAGTCTGTAGATTGTGGGACTACCAGTGGATCTTGTTATGCTAGATATCTTGTGCATCCTAATACTCCAAATAGGATCAGTCGCTCTTTTTGTACCACCTTCAAGTTCACTGGGTTCATATAAATACCTGACAGTGGTATTACCTAATACTGGATGCGCTGAAAAATCACATCGTTGTGTAGGTATATGTTTTTTGGTAATTGCTTGAATAGGTTTTATGTTGGTTGTTCGAGTAATGTCATTATTTAATGCAGTTATCACATTTGGTAATCTTGCCACCCATTCGTGAGATCTCATATCCTGAATAAATTCCTTCGCATATTGATATCCAAATAACTGCTCAGCGAGTGTTCAGTTAAATCGTTCAACAATTGCCTGATCACGATGAATTGCAGTATGTCCTTGTTGTATTTTGACATTATGTAGTTTCATCAACGATGATACTGGACCAAGAAATTCCTTGCCAGGATCAACCTGTAATAGTTGTGGCCATTATAGACCACCTCATTGATAAATTCGTTCAAACACATCGGCTACATCAGATGATGTTTTAGTTGATAGCGGTTTTGCATCTTTGTATCTACTTGCAACATCAACAATAGTTAGCGCATATTTGTATGTTATTTGATGTCTTTTGATTTTAACTGTATCATGTGGTAGAAATAATATATCAGCTTGATGAACTTCATTAGGAACACTAACATCAAAATGTGCAAATCGAATTTGCTTAGGTGGCAGTAGATAAATTTGCCATATTGCCTGTTTGGATAACCACGCTTTAACAGTAGAATACTTGACTTTTGCTGCATCAGCGAGTTTACTGATTGCTGCTTTACCCCTCCAGTATCCTCTTAGAGAATAATAAATCGATTCCATTTATACATTACCAGCACCTAGCACTAATTTACCTTTCATCGCGGATCTTACTAACCTTTTAGCTAATGATTCTTTTATTTTTTTATTTTTTATAGAATTTAATGAATGAATCAACTTCACATCTGCAATATGTCTGTCTTGTAGGTTTTTGCTTTTATATGCTACATCATGAACATGACATGCTTTATCAATAGTGTTTATTGGTTCCTCACCTGGTTTTGGTTGATCCTGATTATCAAGCCTGATATCAAGTCGAGTACATTGACTGCAATAATTATATCCTGGTAGATGTTTTTCTCCAGAGTATTTAGCCCATGGAGTTCCTGGGAACTTTGACATTAATTTAGCAATATCACCACCATCTTTTTTAGGTAAAAAAGAAAACTTTTTTTCTGTTACATACTGCACATTTTCCACCATATGCTATTCTCGCATTTTTTGTTGTAACCGTGGATAGATCATTACTTGGGTTTTAGTTCTACAGTGTAAACAATATAGATTCAGGTATTTATATAATATGGATATAATTGATTTCTCAGCGACTCGAAAACGAGAACCTGTCAAACACCATCCTGTGTTACCGAACTCAATTAGGATGATAATAATAGGACCATCTGGAAGTGGAAAGACACAGTTGTTGCTTAATCTTATAATGAGATGGTTAAAATGGGATAAGTCGTATTTGGTAGCCCCGTCTGTAGATAATTAACGATGTTATGATGTACTTAAAGATTTTAATGAAAACGCAAGATTATTGGATAAAGATAACAATGTTATCGAGTTTATAACCAATTTTGATGAAGCACTATCAGTTGATTCTATTGATGGATTTATTAATAATTTAGTTGTATACAATGATGTGATGCTGGAGAAACAATCAAATCCTGCTAGGATTTTTTCCCGAGGTAGGCATATAAATACTGATGTGATTTATGTTACTCAGTGATACATACAAATACCAAAGGTGATCAGAGACAACTGTAATATTTTAGTTCGAGTGGTCTAAAGCGCTCTCCGTTACGGATCACTGCCATCTCACCTCTGTCTGCGGCAGTTCAAGTCTAGGATTCAGCCAATGTGGGTATGCGAGAAAGCTTGCCAGTAGCTTCTTGTGGGTCGGTGGTTCTTTCCGGGGTTTTCCCGGGTTCTTCCTCCACCATTAATACTGGCCGCCATGTATAGCCTATCATGTGCTGAAAAATGGCGTTAAGCCCCAAAACAACAACAACAACAACAACAAATATTTTAGTTGTGTTTAATGGAGTTGATACACATACGTTGCGAAACATTCATCAAACTTGGTGTGGCGGTGACATGGATGTAAATAAATTTAGAAACTTTTTTCACGAGTGCAAGCTACTCCGCATGGATTTATAACAATAAATTTACATGATCCTTGAACACGATATCGAATCGGACTTGATAAAATATTTGGATAACTTAATAGCAGCAGGGAAGGCATGACCTCATATATGTAAACAAAGTACATACTTTTTTTTGTATGTTTTAAGCAAATTATATTTCAACCAAGTGGTCTGTTCGCCTTTTTTTTTTTTGTATGATGTTTTGTTTTAAGCAAATTATATTTCAACCAAGTGGTCTGTTTGCCTTCCCTGCTGCTGCCTTTGACTAAACTGGCAGCATTGGTTTTCAAATAGTGATAGAACTTATAATCAGTCTAAATCACTAAGGCATTTAAGATGCTTTCATGCAGTGTACAGCAAACAGCGGGTTAACAAAGGTGAATCCAACAGCTGGTCAAATTGAGCAGATGCAGAAGGCTGAAAAGATTGAATTACTTACTGAGTTGAATTGAGTTACTTACAACTAAAAGATCTTGGGCTTTGAATGTGTGTTTTGGATATTTAACATAGCTTTAAAATATTTCATTCGTATTGCTACAATTAATGTCTACAGTGTTACAGTTTATATTGATTTCTAGCACTGGGGCATCATGCCACTGACATGTAGCATGATGTCCCTCCCAGTCACATTATCCTGACATTGGGCCAACCAGTCCCAACACTAACCTCTTAATGCTGAGTGCCTAGCGAGCGAGCTGTTAGTACCATTTTTGTAAGTCTTTGGTATGACTCGGCCAGGGTTCGAACATGCGACCTCCCGCATCCAAGGCAGATGCTGTAACCACAAGGCCACCGGAGTGGTCATGAGCTTGGAACTATTTCATTTATCCTGTGGTGTATGAGAATGAGAAGGAGACAAATCCAGTTTGCAGTCTTAATAATGATCTCCTTCTTTTATTAAAGTACAACTGCTTCTGCCATGCTGAAATCCAGACGAGCTCTTGCAGCTTCCATAACACAGACTAATTCAAGATGTCCAGACACGTTCGAATAGTTCATACCTGTCAACTCATGCCAGGAGTCGTTCCATGCCTACCTCCCAAATTCATAATGTCTTCCGATTTTTGCAGAGAACTCCCAGTTTTTACATTATGTCTGTTGATTTTCATTTCTTCTTTAAAAAATCCTACATAAATATATATATACTATTCCACTGAAGCCATGTTCTGTTTTATCACCCATGAATATTGATGTGAGGAAATAATTATTGTCACACTACAAAGAACTTTTTCTTCAGTCAGTAGAATGTTAAGTTTAAACATTATTTTCATCAATTTATGAATTTCTTTTAACCTTACAACAATACTAAAAATCAGAAAATAAACCACAGCAAAAAATAAACAATAACAATAAAATTGTTAACAATTTGTTTCAGTCCCAATAATGATCACCGAGAATGCTGTACCATCTCCAGTCCCACTATAGAAATTTACATGAGTGAACACCTGGCATTACTGTACCATAATTACCATCTTTAAATTAAAAGAAGGAATGAAGAAACATACCTTTCAGCTTATGTACCCTCAAAAAACTAATGCAGAATAAATATGTTGTTTAGTAAGCAATGTTAAATGCCTTTCAAACTGAGAATAAGGAAATAAGGTGGGATATGAAACATGGGAAAAATATTTGCCACATGTACAGTAGCTTGAGACTGCGTATTTAGGCACCTCTAGTTACAACAAAATAGGGCATGATTTATTTCCCAATCATTGCTTGTACTTACATAATACACACTGTAGAACATGCTTTCTTTGAATTATGTCAGAGGGCCAGACCTTAAAGAATAATTGCAATGATATGGATTAAATGTAAATTAGTCACACTGGCTTTTTTGTTTGCTTACTTGAGACTAACCTTTAGCTATTGTGCAGTTTGGCCACAACTGACCAGAATATGACAATGGTTAATGTCCTTGGGGAAAAATAAGGTGCATCAGAGAAACTGTATTGTTTCAGGATTTCATGCATTTTGGATCTGGAAGATAGGCCAATATGTAGTGAAAACAAGGCTTAATAATGCCATGAAAAGCCTCCCAATTTTAGGTGCCAATCTGCCTATTTCTTTTATTCAGTCTCCCTACTTGGCTTTTGAAAAGTTGACAGGTATGATAGATAGCTCTTATGATATAAAGACTTTTAGAGTAGCAGCTTCTCATTTAAGAGTGAGTCAGGTTTAAACACTTTACAGAGGATGATATATCAAGTACAGAGAATATTATCAATCTGCTCAAACCAATGAAAACCATTACAACAATATTGTGTGATGAAGCAATACCAGCCATATCAATGATTTTGCCTCTTAAAAACATTATTAATACAGTGGAACTACAAGAAAGTGTCTCTGCACTTGTGAAGTCAGTCAAGGTGCTCTAGACCCAAGATTCAGGTCTGACTGATGTAGATGATGCAACAAGAATCCAAGTATATGCTTCCATTGTCATGCAAACTGTGAAGGTAAATAACAAATGATTTCTATATATCATTGTGTTATCTACATGCAGCAGCTGAAATATAACAGTATTGTCTCCATACAAGATTTTAAGGGTATTTGAAAATTCTTTTGGTACTTAAAACTATACACTTGCTTTATAGGTTATCGTTAATGCACCACTGTTTTTGGTGTATGCCCTAAAGTCAAAGTTCTTATCGGTCAGGTTCTCTTCATCTCTCTGCAAATCACACATGCACACTCGTACACACTAATACATACCTTCAGTGTTTCAAGTTCATAATTTCATATACACCAATATTCAATATTAATCTTATCTTGATAAATCATTTTTGTTTGTTTTTATCTTTAATGCAGTGAATTAATGCTAAAATGTTAATTCGTGTAAAATAGCTGTCTTCATCTTAGCTTAAGAGGTATACATGTAATTTTGATTTTCATTTCAGTGTGAAACAGTACTGAGGGCAGAGCAGACCATTGAACTCACAGAAGTACATGTACTGCCCTCTGGACTTCCAACACTGACACAGCTCCCGCAGTACCAAAAATTCCAAGATGAGACAACACACCACCTGCAATAGTGAAATTTGCAGTTGATGAACCTCCATTGAAAAGGGTCACACTTGAGGATTTTTTGGGGATGTATATGTGGTTATGGTGGAGCCATCCAAGCTCCTCATTCAGAGGGCTGATGCTGAGATAACATGTTATAGGAATGAAGCATCAATCACACATATAGGCAAAGGCCCACTAATGTAGTGGGAATTCAACGAAACAGCATTCCGTTTGCTGGCAAAACTAGTCAAAATGTTTTTGAGTATTCCAGCAACATCAGTGCCATCTGAAAGAATCTTTTCTAGTGCTGGAGATGTTGTAACCACTCAAAGAGCCCCCCCAACTGGGGAGAATGTGGATATTTTGTTTTTTTTTAAAGAAGAATATGCAACTATGAAAGTTATGACATTACCATATTATAACAGCCTTATGCAACTATTTGGTTGTCAGAGGTTCTCTCAGACGCAAGCCATTGGGGGATTTCCAAGGGAAATGGGTTCTTATCTCCTACATCTGCCCTCGGTGATAACAACACTTGGAACCCAAATCCACAACAAACTTGCAAGACTCCAGGTCGACATCACCTCACTACAGGAGATACGGCTACTAGGTTCTGGGTCCCTCAGAAAAGAACTACACGTTCTTCTGGCAAGGAGAACTTAATATTACTGGGTGGCTTCAATGCTAGAGTGGGTGCCAACCATGACTCTTGGCTTTCCTGTCTTGGCAAGTTTGATATTGGGAATATGAATGAGAACGGGCAGCATCTCCTAGAGATGTGCTTGTACCACAATCTCAACGTCATCAATTCAGACAAAGCCACAGCATAAAGTGTCTTAGAGGCATCCCAGTCCCAACACTGGCACCAGCTGGATTTGATCATTACGAGACAGTCTGCCATGAAGGGTGTGCTTCTTACCCGTACCTTCTACAACTCTGACTGTGACACCAACTACTTGCTGATGAAGCTTCAGCCAAAGCAGATCCACCACTCTAGGCAAGAAGGGTAAACTATGCATTGATGTGAGCAAAACATCATATCCAGACAATGCTGAAGAATTCACATATGCCCTCTCCAAGAAGTTTGATTCAGAACCTTCCAACGGCAGTGCCAAAGAAAGATGGGATCACATCAGAGAGACTGTGTACATCACAGCCACATGGATCTTTGGTAAGAAGCGGTCAAATAACAATGACTGGTTTGAGGCTAACTCCGTCACACACATCACACTCATGCTCACCTGGAATACAAATGATCCCCCTGCCAGAAGACACTACAGGCATACAGGTCTACCAGAAGCAAAGTGCAGAGGTTAGCATGGCATTGCGCCAGTCAATGCTGGTTTCAGTTCTGTCAGAGCATCCAGTCAGCAGCAGATATTGGAAAGATCAGTGGCATGTACAGTGGCATAAAGTAAGCAATGGGTCCCATGAAGAAAGTAACAGCACCACTGAAGTCTGCCACAGGTGATACCATCCACAACAAGGGCAAGCAGATGGAGCATTGGGTGGAGTACTACTCTGAACTGTACTTCAGAGAGAACCATGTGACCAACAATGCCCTCAACGCCATTGAAAACCTCCCTCTCGTGGCCGAACTGGACGAGAAACCTGCTGTAGTCGAACTAAAGAAGGCCTTAGAGAAACTGTCCTTAGGTAAAGCCCCAGGGAAGGATGGCATGCCAGCAGAAGTCGTCAAGTGCGGCTGCAGCATGCTGCTCACACATCTGCATGATGTCCTCTGCCAGTGCAGGGATGAGGATGCAGTGCCTCAGAACATGAGAGATGCCAACATCATAACCTTGTACAAGAACAAGGGTGACAGAAGCGACTGCAACAACTACAGTGGCATATTCCTTCTCAGCATCGTGGTTAAAGTCTTCACATGCATCATCCTGAACAGACTGCAGACACTTGCAGACAGAGTGTATCCAGAGTCACAGTGCAGGTTCCACACAGAGAGGTCCAAAATCAACATGCAACTGCAGGAGAAATGCAGAGAACAACAGAGACACCTCTTCCTGTATGGTCAGCAGAGACGGACTCTTCACATTCCTGGTGAAGTTTAGATTCCCTTTGAAGCTGCTAAGCATGATCCAGTCCTTTCACGATGACATGAAAGACAGAGTGCAGTATGATGGCTCAACGTCTGACCCCTTTGACATCTACAGTGGTGTGAAACAGGGTTGTATATTTGCCCCCACGCTCTTCGGCATCTTCTTCACTGTCCTGATCAAGCATGCCTTTGGGGCATCCACAGAAGGGATCTACCTGTACAATGTCATGCAATCAGAGGGCAGACTGTTCAACGTGGCAAGACTGAAGGCAGAAAGCAAAGTGCGTGAAGCAACCATCAGGGACATGCTCTTTGCAGACAATGCTGCTCTAGCCACTCACACAGAAGCTGAGCTACAGTGCCTGATGGACCTCTTTGCTAAAGCATGCGATGAGTTTGGGCTGACCATCAGCCTAAAGAAAACAAATGTGATGGTTCAGGACGCTGACCCCCCAAGCATCGTCATCAACAACTACAAACTTGAAGTAGTCAGTCATTTCATGTACCTCAGCTCTACCATCACCAACAACCTCTCGCTTGATGCTTAGCTCAACAAGTGGATTGGAAAGGCATCAACAACTCTCTACAGGCTGTCACAAAGAGTGTGGAACAACAGCATGCTGACCCGGAACACCAAGATCTCTGTGTACCGAGTCTGCGTGCTAAGAACTCTCCTGTATGCTGGTGAAACCTGGACTCTGCATGCCTCACAAGAGAAAAGACTGAGCGCCTTTCACATGCGATGCCTCCGTTGCATACTCAGGATCATCTGGAGCAATCGAGTAACAAACACTGAGGTGCTTGAACATGCCAAGATTCCGAGCATAGTCACACTTTTCCACCAACGCTGCATCAGATGGCTGGGCCATGTGCGTCAGATGGATGACAGATGGATCCCCAAAGACATTCTTTATTTGAAACTTGCCTCTGGCAAAAGGTCAATCAGATGGCCACATCTTCGCTTCAGGTATGTCTGCAAGTGCAACATGAAAGCCCTTGACATCAATGTCAACACCTGGGAAGAACTTGCTTTAGACAGGTATAGCCGGCGACATGCTCTGATCACTGGTCTGAAAGCCGGCGAAGGTCAAGCTATGCTTGCTAGCAGATGAAAAGCGATGGCAGAGGAAGAAGAAGCAGCTCCAACTCATACCAGACTCAACCTTCAAATGCAGCAAGGACTGTCACTCCCATGTTTGGCTACATAGCCACAGCAGATGCTGCACAGCCACCATCCAGGACATCTCTCATGGGCGCAGTTCCATCGTCTCTCAAGACTAACGGATGCCAACCATGTAACTGTTTGGTAGAATTATTTCAGTTCATTTTACAGAGCCATAACAATTGCCAGACAGTTTTTGAACACTGAATTTGTGACTTAAGAAGATTCTTTCATTTGCAGGAAATCACATGTAAGTTGATGAGGACATTATCTTCAGTTCTTGTGAACTTTTCTTTAATTCGGTTATTTAATTCAAATACCTGACAACTTATGTGAAACTGCATTTGACATTGTTTGTAGTTAGATGCTTGCATGTTATAGATTGATATAATAGATCTCAGGTTTAACACTGCAGTTGAGTGATTGTGTTATAGATTGATATAGCAGATCGCAAAATTTGACAGTACATAATTACTATTACGTTTCTGTTTTGTGTTCTTTTTAAAGTGCTCTTGTGTTTCAGTATGTAATAGTCATGTGTATCTGTTAAAAGGAATCATCCATTTCAGTTCATTTATACCTTTTACAGAGTCATATTATCTATTATTAGAAAACTCTTTTAAGAAGATGCATTCATTTGCTGGAAAATGTGTTTAAGATGATGAGAATATCATATTCAATCATTTTGGAAATTTTCTTTTATTCTTCTTTAAAGTTCAATTGCACTCACGACAATTCATGTAAAATTAAATAGTGTTGGCTTCACTGAAGTTTATAATTAATTTTTTCTAAGGTGATCGTTTTTTAATTTAACAAAGGACAATAATGCACAGCTTAGAAAAATATGCATAATTATGATTTCCTAATTCCATTAATTTTACATTTTTTATAGTTTTGTGTTACATGTACTTTTTAATGTGCTATTGTGTTGCAGTATTTTATTCTGTGATGAATCAGACACAAAACATGTAACATTTCAATTTTATTGAATGAAGCAGCAGAGAGGGTGAACAGACCACTTAAGGGAGTGGTCACCCTGTGTTTGACCAAAAATAATAGTGACCACTCATAGAGGTCAATACCACGTCTACGATTATTGTTTGTCCCAAACAGAATTGTAGACGCCCCCTCTCTGCTGCTATCTATGTTGTAAAAGAAATTTTAAATTTGATGAATATTTTTCTTTTAATCTGAATCATGGGAATCTTCATCTGTTTCATCTTCATCTGAATCTTCGGAATTTGTTCTATGTTTCAAGTAATATTCAAGTTCAGATGGTGGTTTTTCTATTTTTGGATTTATGTTCTTTCTGTGTTTATAATATATCATCAAACTTCTGTATCGATCTCCACCGCAATTTTTGCAAATCTGATATAATCCTCTAACGCCGTTGTTACATCCAACACAACTTCGTGGACCAGCATGAAGATTTTTCTTTATAAGATAATTATGTTTCTTGCAATATTCTCCACGGCATTTTTTATTACATTTGTTAGTGGTTCCTTGATGCAGCCACGCACAGTTGTTCATTATATTAATGATATCTGTTTAATTTAATTTAATTTTATCATCACCCCTGTTACCCAAATATTTTATCAAGACCCACACGATATCTTGTTCTTGGATCATGTAAATTTATTGTTATAAATCCATGTGGAGTAGCTTGAGCTCGTGAGAAGAAATTTTTGAATTTAATTATATCCATGTCACCACCACACCAAGTTTGATGAATATTTCGCAACGTGTGTGTGTCTACGCCATTAAACACAACTAAAATGTTGCAGTTGTCTCTGATCACCTTCGGAATTTGTGTATATCGTTGAGTAACATAGATCACGTCTGTATTTTTGTGTCTACCTCGGGAAAATATTCTGGCTGGATTTGATTGTTTATCCAACATCACATCGTCGTATACAACTAAATTATTAATAAATCCGTCTATGGAATCTACGGATGGTGCTTCATTAATATCGGTTATAAACTCTATAACATCATTATCTTCATCCAGTAATCGTGCGTTTTCATTGAAATCTTTAAGTACATCATAACATCGTTGATCATCAACGGATGGTGCTACTAAATATAATTTATCCCATTTCAACCATCTCATTATCAGATTAAGTAATAATTGCGTCTTACCCGATCCAGATGGTCCTATGATAATCATTCTGATGGAATTTGGTAGCGCAGGATGGTGTTTAACTGGCTCTCGTTGCCGAGTTGCTGAGAAATCAATTATATCCATATATATTATAACATGAATTTATATTGTTTACGCTGTAAAGTTAAAACTCCAACTACTGATTTAGCTACGGTTATAACAAAAAACAAAAAAATAGCGTACGGTGGAAAATGTTCTATATGCGGTAGAAAGAAATTTTCGTTTTTACCTAATAGGCGCGGTGGTGATATTGCTAATTTGATGTCAAGTTTTCCAGGTGCTCCATGGGCTAAATACAGTGGAGAAAAACATCTACCAGGATATAATTATTGCGGTCCTGGTACTCGACTCGATATCAGGCTCGATAATCAGGATCAACCAAAACCAGGCGAGGAACCAATAAACGCTATTGATCGAGCTTGTCATGCTCATGATGTAGCTTATAAAAGTCAAAATCTACAACATAGGCATATTGCAGATGTGAAATTAATTCATGCATTAAATTCTATAAAAAAATAAAAATATTAGGGAATCATTAGCTAATTGGTTAGTAAGATCCTCCATGAAAGGTAAATTAGCGCTTGGAGCTGGTAATTAATAATGGAATTAATTTATTATTCACCAAGAGGATACTGGAGAGGCAAAGCAGCAATTGGTAAACTCGCTGATGCAGCAGCGGTTAAACATTCTACTGCTAAAGCGTGGTTATCCAAACAAGCAATATGGTAAATTTATCTACCACGTCCTAAACAAATTCAGTACGCGTATTTCGATGTCAGTGTTCCTAATGAAGTTCATCAAGCTGATATTCTGTTTTTACCGCATGATACTGTGCGTAGAAAAACGTACAAATACGCGCTAACCGTAGTTGATGTTGCAAGTAGATATAAAGAAGCAGAGCCGCTATCAGCGAAAACATCATCTGAAGTAGCCGATGCGTTTGAACGAATTTATCAACGAGGACTCGGACCACCTTGTGGTCTGCGATGGCCACAGCTACTACAGGTTGATCCTGGTAAGGAATTTCTTGGTCCAGTATCATCGCTGATGAAACGACATAATACCAAAATACGACGAGGTCATACTGCAATTCATCGTGATCAAGCAATTGTTGAGCGATTTAATCGAACACTTGCTGAGCGGTTATTTGGATATCAATACGCGAGGGAATTTATTCAGGATAAAAGATCTCGCGAATGGGTTGCAAGATTACCAAGCGTGATAGCTGCATTAAATAATGAGATCACACGAGCAACCAACATGAAACCCATTAATGCAATTACAAAAAAAAATATACCAACACAACGAAAAGATGTTGAAAAACAAAAAATATTAGGTGATGTCACAGTCAGATATTTATATGAGCCTGGTGAACTTGAAGGTGGTAAAGCGAGAGCGACTGATCCTATTTGGAGTGTTACCACACACAAAATATCTACCGTGACAAGTTCCACTGGGAGAAACGTAGGCGTTTCCAGACCTGCAATCTACAGATTAGATTCGGCCGCTCCTCAGCGTGGATTTACACGTGAACAACTACAAATAATTCCCGCGGATACACAACTACCACCGCGATCACTTCAGTGATTTCGATCACTTAACTAGCACTAGCGCCTCTACGTCGATTACATTCGAGACAGGTCAGCATGGTATTTTCTCGTGTATGACCGCGACTATTATCTTTTCTATCTACGGTAAATTGTCTTGAATCATTAGTCGAATATCGCCATAACATTATACAATTACAACTTGCGCAATGATTGTTCTGCTGCTGTTTTAACTCAATAATAAATTCAACATCAAGATCAAAGTCGTGTTTATTTTTTTTATCAGATTGTTTGTATCCGATTAATTTTTTTCTTATTATATCATCATCGATGATGTTAAATTTATCAACGATTTCAGGAATTATGATTCTACGTAATTGAGATATATTTCTGACCCTCGATACCGCTAAATAAACTAAATTTGACCACTCGATGCGATCGTCTACAATCCAGACTCGTGTATCAGAAATAGTTAATCCCTGAGACGAGTGGATTGTCATAGCGTATCCCAACACCCATGGAGATTTGTCAGCGTGTATTGCATCTTCGACCACACTGATATCAACAGCGACAATATCATTTAATACGAGATTCTGTTTCCTTGACTCTGTCAAGGGTCCTGGAATATCGACATTAATATTCTGTTTTCGTGTATCTGATGGTCTTTAACACAACGGTACGGGTAATTCTGAGTGTTTTTCTTTATGTAGTTGAAATAACTGCTGTTGTAAAGCGTCTCTGATTATTTTTCTACTTGCTACGATCAAATCGGTGGGTCTCCATAATTTTAAAAAATCACTCATTGAGGTCTCTGAGATCACTCCACGTATTATTTCACACTGAATTTTGTTTGATTGTAATCTGATTAATTTTTTAAACTCCCTCAAATTTGCATCAAGAGCTCTATGATCATCATCTATTTCTTCGTAATAATCAACGAAATTTTTTAACCAATCATGTGGAGATGGTCCAACAAAAGGCGGCGGTTGACCATGATCGCCACACATTATTATAGCGGTATTTTTCGTCAACAACCAATCAAGAAACCTTTTTAATGTATCCAATGAGACCGTGCATATCTCATCCCAAATAATTATTTTAGGTATATATTTTTCTCCCATCTGTTCAGGAGTCCATGTATCTCCGCGCCACCGAAAGAAACTATGATACGTACACGATTGTACTTGCCGCTGTTTCATCTCACGTGCAAGTCTATGTGTGGGTGTCAGCACGATTATATCTGAATTTCTAAAAACATTAATCGTTCGAGTTGTTTTGCCGCATCCACCAGGTCCATTGAGATATACTGTCTTATATCTGGTTATTGGATCACTCAACGATGGTGCTTTCGACATTTCTGATATTTTATTACCCTTACGATAAAAATCTCTCATTGGAACATCTGCTGATTCTGCATAATTGTGTAATAGTTCCTTTTTTATTCTCCACGAACCCCATCGTTCATCATTACTTGTAAATTTCATAACAAGTTCTAAATATTTACTTGAAATATAAAACGAATCTGTTGCGACTCTGACTGCGGTCTCAGGAAATCTATTAATCATCGATAATAAATTTATAGAAACATAAGCCAACATGGAAGATCTTAGATGAGTATATTGTGGGGATACGTCATTTATGTAACTAACGATCGTACCCAATTTTGTTCCGTCGGATAAATAAACACTTTCTCGATTTACAAATATATTTTTCGCTGTTGTGTCAGCGATTATAAAATCGTACTCGGCATCATCTAAAATTAATCGTGCGTGATGTCTTTTATAATCATATGCACCACCTTGAGTAAATTTACCTATAATTTTTCTACCGAGATCTTTTGCGGTTTTGAGTTTATTAGGAATATCATCTTCGGAAACATCAGGATGTTTTTCCTTAAACTCGCTAATAACTTCAGAATCTGACATGGGCAACCAAACTTTGGTCTGTGCATGATATGATATAATTGCCTCACTGACCACCAACGATGTCAGTATCATACAATATCGCAACAAAACTATAGGTGCCCAACGTTTTTCACAAAAATGTCTACCAAACCAAACATAACAAATCTTGTGAAGATTTTCGTTAAACTCGAATGATTCAATACAGGCGAATCCAGTCAGATCAAAATCAGGTAATGGTCCATTAATTGCCACTCGCGTCATCTCATTTGTAGGGTGACCAAATCTTTCAAAGTACACAGAACAATCTCCGTATCCCAGAAAACTTCCTGGATAACATGCAACCATATCAACCGAAATAACATCATTGTAATTATATTTGGTATTCCTTAATCCGCCATGTCCATATTCGACGCAACTTGCGCGTACGTCCTCGAGTAAATCAAATCGTGTTGGTTTCCATGAATTTCTTTCTCTGGCGAAATGAACCGCAACAGATGGAACGGTAAAACAATTAGTTAGTAATTTGTCAGTATTTTCCGCGTGCTTGCACTGTAAAAACGTCGCGAGATTTTTCATCTCGTCATGGAGGGATTCTGTGCGATATATTTCACCGTTTGGTTTGACAAACTGATCAAATTCACCTTCTTCATTACTTTTAACTAACCATACCGATACAGGATCGGTTTTACTTATTTCGTTGATAAAATCAAACATGCCTCCATCAGAATTATCTGTGGGGTAAAATCTAACAGTTCGATCACGTGGAAATATTGTTACTCCGTTAGTCCATGCGTGCGCGTTATGATCGATAATATTTATTGGAGCTCCCTTCGATTTATATTTCGATTGGTACAGTACTTCTCCCGTTATTGTCGCTACGGTTATTGGAAATTTTAATATTTTTCCTAACTCAGCAACGTCTTTTATTGTAGCACCGGTATCCTTAACTGAATCAGCCCACGAGTTTATTTTTTCACGCCTTAAATCAGTTAATCCATTTCCACGCATCGCGTTTGTAAAGTGTTCTATTACTCGTTCGGCTACACAATTTAACCTTGAAAATTTCATCGGCGCTAGTTTATCAACGTTGGGTTTTTTATTTATCTCATAAATTCCATAAATAACCGCTGTTACAGGATACGCTCGTTCATAATACGGTTTGTCAATACCCGTCAGTAGACCCGGTCTGGAATTTTTACTTAATATGACAGTTTTATTATTGCCAAGGACAGGATCATATTTGTCACGGATAATCCAACTACCTGTTTCTGTTAATACAATAAATTTTACTCTGAAGAAATATTTTTGATTGCCCTCGTATTCAGCGATGTAGTTAATGATAGTTGCCGCTCGCTTGTCGTTCATTGTGGCGTCCGTGACTTTGTCAGCTTTCTTGACTCCGTCAAGGCGTATGATCTTGAACATTGACCATGTATGAGATGCACCATCCGTGTAAAATTCTTTCTTGGCGTCGTGAATTTTCGAGATCAAACTTTTATTTTTCGGATCAACCAAATCTCGTACTGGCAAGTCAGAAGATAATCTGTCAAGGTTGAATTTATATTGAACAGGCCTAGTTTGGGATAATCTCTCAAACTCGTTCATATAATTAAAACAAATATTTAAAATAAAAAATATTATATATATATATATATATATATATATATATATATATATATATATATATATATATATATATATATATATATATATAATGTCTCAATGCAGATGGTTGATAATCTACTCAGTAAATCGATGCAACAAATCCTGCAGAAAGGAATTTTGTTGGATGCACTCACAAAACATACGACGAGGAAGTCTAGGACCAATACCATGTCTGCGGTGTGGTATTGGAGTGCGAGGAAAAACAGAATTATGTGGAAAGTGCGGCGGAAAACGGTTCAGAGAACTTAAAAGATATTATGACAAAAAAAATAATAGCGGTGAAAACGCTATAAAATCCGTGGAGGATTATATATCAAGATTTCAGACAAACAATGATTTAAACAAATAATATTATTATAATGGAGCAAAATATATTTGTCCCACATCCTGTCATAACAAACTATGAATCAAATATTAATGGTATCATCAGACACTGCAAGTTGAAGAGACAAGTTGGTTATATTACTAATCTTGGTTATCTAATGTTTACTGCTGGGAAGAGAAAACATTATCTATGTCATAGATTTACGTATGAATGTCATAATGGGATGATCAAAGACGGTCTTGTTATTGATCATATTGACGGGGATACTCAAAATAACTCCCTACACAACCTTCGAGTTGTCACTCGAAGCGTGAACTCTGCATGTGGTAATACAGGAAGATGTAAGACAATCGGAAAGAGGACGGTAATTTCCACAAACACAGAAACTGGTGAAGAAATAATATTGCGTTCAATATCTTCTGCTGCGAAATATTTTGATATTCACCCGCAATCAGTACAAAGAGTGGCAGAAAATATATATAAAACCGCTTTCTCGAAAAAATATAAACAGAAAATTACCTTTCAGTATCAATAATTATCATCACCACATTATTAACTATCATCACCACATTGAATTAATTTTTTTAATTTATGTCACAGCATGTCCTCCATACACTACTGAATTTTTGATTATATAAAAGGGAGATTACTTTGTAATATATAGTTTTCTTCGTAGATTTTTTTATTTTTTATGATCGTAATTAGTCAGTTTAACTAATTACATCGTAATTAATTACTCGTAGAAGTATTATTTATGGTTTTTAAATATTTCCCATCATACAACATTACGAGAAATCATGATAATGTTATTGATCAGCAGGGAAGCTGTAATACAGGTACAGAACAGAAACCGTTGTCATGGTAATCGATCTGCAGGTGTGTTCATGCCACTGTTATTATTGATTCGCAGTCTGCTTAGGAAAACCGCTGTTTTATATTCAGAAACTGTTGTTATTCAGAAACTGTTGTTTTATATTCAGAAACTGTTATTCAGAAACCGATGTTTTATATTCAGAAACTGTTGTTATAAATACAGAAACTGTTATTATTCAGAAACCGCTGTTTTAGTGTAAATATTGGTTCCTTAGCTATATAGCTTAACTATATATTAACTTCCGAAATATATGTTCGTAACAAGGTTTGATAGCTCAATCAGTATGGTATTGGACTGTGACGCTAGCGGTCCAGGATCGAACCCCCATGGCTGACAATTTGTCGGTGGTGTGCGCATAATTACGATTTTTATAATAATGGGGGAACCGCAAAACCCCCCGCTCAGCAAAATTCAACCACAATATTGACTTGTGGTTGATACATATTTTCGTATCACCCACTGGATTAATTATTGTGGGTGGGATTTTTGCTGAGCGTATATGTTTGTACTGTCCTTAGTTAAGTTATATGTTTGTGCCGTCCATGCATAATCTGAGCTCGCTAATACACTCGATAGGGGCTCTTCATTCATTGTATATAACCATTTCATTGTATATATCCATTTCATTGTATATATCCATTTCATTGTATATATGTTATGTGTATATCCTCTAAACTTGGAAGATTGCGGTGGCAAGCTACGAGTTTAATGAGGATTGTGCCGTCCTTAGTTATATGTTATGTGTATATCCTCTAAACTTGGTAGATTGCGGTGGCAAGCTACGAGTTTAATGAGGATTGTGCCGTCCTTAGTTAGTTATATGTTATGTGTATATCCTTTAAACTTGGTAGATTGCGGTGGCAAGTTTAACGAGGATTGTGCCGTCCTCCCTCTTGGGCCTTCTAGACCGTTGTTTGGCGGGTTAGGGGCTCTCGTAGGGGGAATATTTGCCTAATGAACTTGGTAGATTGCGGTGGCAAACTACGAGTTCTTGGTTGTGCTGTCCTTGAAACATCCCGACGAACTCGCTAAACACTCGATAGGGGTTCTGGGGATATTTTTTTTTATTTTAAAGATTTATATATTATATAATGAACCATGAAAATATCAATGATGTAATTGTTGATATTAAAAAATTGAAAAAAAGATGGAATTAATATATCTGATGAACTTAATCCTGAAAAAATAGTTTCTGACTTTGAGATTTTACAAGAACGTAAAACCCAGGGAACACACACACTATCATCTGAATACAAGCTCATGAAGCGGATTCAGGCGGCAATGTTTCAGTCGCTAGCTACCGTAGAAGATGATCATGTGAAGGAGTTCGTTCCTCTCTCTGCCGCCGTAGAAAGAATTAAATCGTTATTATCCCACGAGTACGAGGAAAAGAAAACGATTAGTACCCGTATAAGACAATTAAGAAAAATTATGTCAGAAAGTAACTTCGTTACTGGTGAAACGATCCAGAGTAACTTCGTTACTGGTGAAACGACCCAAAGTAGTAATTCCGATGAAGATGACTGAGATCTTTGATCAGAAATATTATTTCTGAATTTGATGGGTTAGTTGGTACTTAGATTCATGCAATTTGCAATTTTGATTGGCTGGTTGGTACTCATATTTATTATTTATTTCTGAATTAATTTATTTATTTACTGAATTAATTTTGTTTTTTTTTTACTGAAATTTAACAAAATTGTGCAAATTTCTTAATTTTGACTACCATTTACCCCATCAAATTTACAAAATTGTACAAATTTCTTAATTTTGACTACCATTTACCCCATCAAAATGAAGAATTTCTTAATTATTTCACAAAATACAACAAAATTGTACAAATTTCTTAATTTTGACTACCATTCACCCCATCAAATTTACAAAATTGTACAAATTTCTTAATTTTACAAATTATTTATTTACTGAATTTATTTATTTACTGAATTAATTTATTTATTTACTGAATTAATTTGGGTTTTTTTACTGAAATTTAACAAAATTGTGCAAATTTCTTAATTTTCACTACCATTTACCCCATCAAAAACATAAAATTGTACAAATTTCTTAATTTGAGTACCATTTACCCCATCAAAAACATAAAATTGTACAAATTTCTTAATTTTGACTACCATTTACCCCATCAAAAACATAAAATTGTACAAATTTCTTAATTTTACAAATTATTTATTTCTGAATTATTATTTTATTTCTGAATTATTATTTATTTATAACTCTGATGGGTGAGTTGGTACTCAGATTTATGCAATTTGCAATTTTGATGGGTGAGTTGGTACTCAGATTTATGTGAAAATGATCAAATTTTCAGAAAAAAATAAAACATTTTAAAAAAGATGAATTACCTCGTCAGATATATTTATTCGACTTTGATGCAGGAGTGCGCCGGAGTTCATCTAACTGTTCTTGTGTTAATAAGAAATCCTCGTGTGTAAAAAACCCTCCATTACATAAAGATCTACGATAAAAGTCTTACGACTTTACATACAGATTTATCACAAGTTCTTCTCCACGTATGTCAATTAAGCGATTAAGGTGGTCTGTGAGCTTAAAATTTATTCGTGTTAACATATTATTGTGACACCGCAAATACACAGGATTAGTTGGTTCTTGCACGATTAAACTTCCAGGGGGAACTTGTGGTGTGAACGTGTACAGGATGTATCCTTGTTGAGCTTGATTTGATCTTCCGAGATCTATTTGATAGCTGCCATCGATTACGTCACAAACCAGATTGACCGCGACCGTCGGTGTTATATTAACGATTCCCGGAGATATGTGTCTTCCGCCGCCATGTGGATCATTATCATATCTAAGAACGGTTGCTGGTGGAATTAATTTTCTCCATGCATCGAGTATTTTAGGAAAAAACTCATCAATGACATCATTGACAGATTTTCTTAACTCGGTTACACTATACCCGGGAAATTTAAAATTTGGTACATCGGCTTCTGTTAATTTATACTTTTCTAACCATTTATCTGCACCAACTTGTTTAAATGATTTTAAACTAAGCATTGCTTGAACTATTCGGTTATTAAAATATTCCATATCTGATATAAGCTGATTTAATATTTCCACACGCGTGATGATTTTTTCACGTGATGACGCCGATATGTCAAAAATATGTTCGTTAAAATATTGATTTAGTTGATCTAGTTGTTTTTTACATTCTTGATTGATTTCCTGAAAATATTCAATAATCTCACTTCGACGAAGACCAAAAGTATTTCCTGTTTCCCCCGGATTTCTAAAAGTCCATGCCTCCACACTAGTGAGAAAGATAAAACTGCTAAACATTGATTTATTTTTTATAATACGTAGTTTTTCCCCGTATGATGGATTAATTTCATGATATGATTGCCTATCCGTGACATAATCAGACTTTTTCGGTTCTGATGGTATCGGTGTTATCGGTGGTGATATCTCAGGCCATCCTAGCACGGATCTTATCGTGGATTGATAAATATCAACGGCATAATCAGGCGAGTTTATTTCAATCGTCGAGGACAGGGTGGGTTCATGAACATTAATTGATATTTTTGCTTCTTTTCCCGTTATTGATTTTATTCTACGCGCAAATTCCTCACTGATCTCTTCAATCTCGTAACTGCCAGTTGGTATTCCAACAACAACCCAGTCAGGTGTTCCATCGGGTTTGTTGTTGTTAGCAAATACAAGCGAATTATTTGCTGGTGTACCATTAAATGATTTTGATCTGATATTTGGCCAGCTGTAATATACTCGTAATTGCGCTAGTGCTATTTCTTTTACTGGAATTGCAGTAGGAAAATTAACACTAAATTCAGGATTAATTGAACTTACCGAGATCATCGTTATCTTTGGCGGAGTTGTGTTGGTCACGATCTGCTGGAGTAATTCTGTCATTATTGATACTTGTATCTTTAATACCGATACCTTCGTCGTGTATTTTAGTTATCATTGAAAATTCGAAATCAGATATAATTCCATCACTGAGACTCGCTGATAACAACGAGGATAATTTCGAGTATGCTACCGTCGCTGTATGTAATTTTATTTTGTAATCGGATAATTTTTCGTTCGTGCAAGTACATATTTTTTTTGCGATGATATTAAGCACACCTGCAATAGTTGTTGCTGCTGAAATACAAATAGTTACAGCTACTGGTGCCATCGTTGTCAACGCTGATAATATGACACCGGTTCCAGCAACAACAGCGGATACTGAATAAACAATCACGTCGACGATAACCAATCGTCGTCGATATTTTTTTACTTTTACTGTATATTGATCAACTTGATCTTTTAGCGCAGCCTGCCATTCACGCGCTTGATTGTATCTGTATTGTGCACCGTCCATATATATTTTTATGCAGTAACCAATTGAGGTGTTTCAGCTACAAATTCCAAACACCACCAGAAGGATGTTGCGGTTAATTTCTTATCAGCTGCTTCGAGAATAAATATTTCCTCGGTTCCGCTATTTAATACAACAGATACAACCCCGGAAAACCTGTCTGTGGAATGACGCCATGGAAACGTTGTAAATATTTCAAATTTTACAGCACTAAACACAGACAGCCTGTACACGCCAGTGACTGTTGCGGTATATTTGATAGTATTATTTTGCTGCGACCATGTTGCAAATCCCGATGATACCGTGCATACGATGTTTGTGATATGCCCGGGAGTCATTCCAGCTGGAATTTTAATCAAATTGGTTTTATTGATAATCTCAGGAATTCCCGCTACGATGTCTTGCTGTGTTCGTTTGATCGTGTCTAGGTTACTTTTGATATCAGAAAGTTTTATATCGATGACGGGAGGAGTTCCAAAGAACTTATCAATGGAATCATCGGTTTTTTGAAAATTTCTTCGAAGTCTTAAAAAACCGGTTACGTGAACATCATATTCGGCCCGTAACGTGGATAATTTACCGTCTACGGTGCCATAGTTGACGTCGACGTATTTTTTTGTTGCTGCGTCTTCGTCAGATGTTGGATCTCTTAAAACTATTTTATTTCCGTTCATGCTGAGTTCACCCATCATTGTGTCACCGGTGTTTCTCACGTGATTAGCAACACTTCTTGCAATTTCATCTCTGATGGTTTTAAGTGACATACTTGAATCTCTGATTCTACCACCGTCAGTAAACACGGGAATATTATCCGTAACTGCACCAAGTACTCGCCAGACTATATCATTCCATTTGATATTGCTGGTTTTTAGTTTACCATATCGATCCTGAAAAATAACAACTTCATCTGGGTCAACTCCAGCCAGGTTCATAATATCAGCGAGGTCATCCTTAGTCACATACTTCGACAGATCAACGTCGCCGGGCTTTTTCTTAACGCGTGAAGAAGATCTTCCGTAAATATCAACCATTATATAAAAATCTAAGATCTGTTTAAAACGCCTTACACGCAACATATCGGTTGCTTGTATAATCGTGCACGACTTTATGTGGCGGCCTGGATGATTTTGATATAGCGTCGAGTACATTAATTACTTCACGGCCGCATATTGGCGGATCTGTCATTGTTTGTGTGGGTAGCGTTGAATACCAAACTTTACAACCAGAGGTTGTTGCGTGAAGTGGTGCGACATACTTGATAAATTCAACAGGTGGAGCTAACCCGTACGAATCAAAATAAACAATTCCATGTGGATCAACCGCGTATGATACCCAATGAGTACCGGGTCCGGAACGTTCGTCAAGATTAATAATACCTGTTTCGAGTTTGTTTGGTTGTTTCGGTAATTGATCTTGCATAAAAACACCTCTAAAGGCAGATATTTTTAATTTTTTAGCGGCATTAAGTAAATCAAAATTTGATGCTGGAACGTCTAACGAAGTGATCCTGGAAGCCTTAGGCCTCTCCCCTAACGAGATCCTGGCAATCTTAAGCCGCGTCCCTTTTTTTTGTATCCTTGCCCTGTTGCTTTCTTTAGTGCCATTCCAGCAGCTGTTCCAACAGCACCTAACGCGGCTGCTTTTGCTACGGCTGGAGCAGCTGCAGCTATTAATGCCGGAATGGCCACAAGAAGTGGAAATATACCACCGGTTTTAAACATGTCTTTGATGGCGCTCGGGGAGAGATGGAATTGAACTCCAGTTTTTGATTCCAGAGCTTTATTGAAATGTTTAATCTGATTATTTGTCAACGATAATTTGTTTGGACCACCACTAATCTGATCTCGTTTTAGTGATATTTTAGTTCCGCATTTGTTGGCGGTTTTTGATTGAAGCTTTTTTACCTGACCGGGAGTCAGAGTAACATTAACATGACTATACGACATTTTTATATAAAATATATTTTTCTAAATAACATGATTAAATATTTTCCACCGGTGCATCAACAACTCTCATTCGACCACTACCACCTTCAAGTAACATGGCTTTGTCGCTAAGTACGACCGCGATCGCTCTGTAGAAGGCACCAGCACCTGGTGGTGGGTTAGTAACATGAGCTCGAAAGTGTATATCAACAACAGATTGTTTGGATAAATCAAGATGTTCTAGTGAAAAATAATAAATCGGATATAGACCTGTAAAATCTAATTGTGATATTTGCAAACCGGTATCTATATTTTGATCATGTCCCATGAATGACATTAAACGATGATATGCGCGTGCTACATGATTTTGATCAAAATTTAACAATATATCCTCGGCTGGTTCTTGATGTCCATTTATCCGTAAGGAAACTTCATTAACTCCAAGGTTATCAAATATCATATGTGAATGTTCTTGATCATTTATCCGGTCAATATCTTGCAGTGCAATAAAAATATGTCGTGGTGCAGAAACACCCTGTTGTGATGCTATATGCCATGTAAATAAACCATTAATATTGCTTTGAGCAGCATCTGTGGTTACTGTTAGCCATGATAGCAATGATTTACCGCCTTGATCCATAAAAGAAAGTAATTTTTGTTCCTCAGTAATAGATGGAGTCATTACTGGCATCCACAATGAAAGTTTTGATATATTTACTTTACCATCAGCAACACCAGCACCTCGCCAGATTGCATCATTATCATCACCTTTTCTTACGAGCACAATTGTGTGTTTAGCTCCAAAGATGACTTTTCTAACATTTCTGCAAAATCCAAAGATGTGAGATAATGGAATTGCACATGAAAAATTTCTATTATCTCCTGACAGCGCTGCTCGGCGTGTTGCAAATCCCAGGTTGTAAGTCGCATTAACGATTCCTATAATATCAAAATCAGCACCTGGTCTGTCTGCGTGCTCAAAATCAACTGGTTGTGGATTAATTGCAGTATTTTGTGGTGTTCGTATTTTGGTATACTGAACATGATCAGCGTTGTTGGTAATATCCTTAGCAAACATCATTGTTGGACCAGCTGATCTTGTAAAGTCATCAGAATATCTCGCTAGACCAATTATTGTTGTAGCAACGTCGACATCATTCTGAACTGATTCAATATTTTTTCCATCAATCATATATGTGGCGCCACTAAATAATGCCATGATCCCGTTGTTGACAAAACCAACACGCAAATTGGCAGCATATGGCGTATTAGCTACAACATTCGTTACAAGTCTACCTTCTACTTCAATAAACGCTTCAGCGGGCAAGAAATATCTACTTGTATCATGAACCTGTAATTCGATTCTCCCCCGCTGATTTGGTTGTCTTGCGTCATAAGAATAAAACTGATAATCACGCACAGATTCATACTTAAGGACAGGTGCCTCCATATCAAATGCTGGGTCTGATTCGCGCCTGAACATTTTTATTATAGTTACCATTTTTCAAATGATGATCATCGTCGACAAAGACCGCTTCCTGCTATTAAATTTGCTGTTATATTTTTTTCCGCTTCTTCAGATATCGCCGCTAGTTTTTGTTTTGCAGCCTGATTTATTATTTTACTTACGTCTGCGGGCATCACCTCAGTACTTGCCAGTTTCACCGGTGGTTGTTGTTTTCGTCGCAATAATCATGCTAGTCTTTCCTTGATCGCCGAGAACGCCTTACCAGCAACATTGACAATTGCACCAGGAGCTTTATCACGAACAATATCAATAGCCTTCATCAATAGTTGTTTTGCTACAGGTGCTACTTTTGGAGCTATCCTTGTAAATAATCCCTGAATAACATCACCAAGTCCATTTCCGTAAATAACACTATAGATTGGTAATCGTGAGTTTACCGCTCTGACCTGTGCGGGTTTACGATGATTATTATGTATTATCATCTTATTTTATTTACCATTTATCTAATCGCGGTGACTAATCATCAACGAGCTCATCAATAAGTTCTCGGTAAACGCCGATATCCATGATACCACTTTGAAATAGTCGCCGACAAATATCAGCTGCTTCATTAATTATTTCTGGTGAATTATTTCCGGCACGTTTTCCTCCTATGAGAACTTCTAACCGTGACACGTCATTGATGATATTATCAGGACATAAACCAGATCCTGTTTTAGGTTCATCTTGAGGTGTTTTAAATACTGGTGGTTGCATTACCGGAGTAAGTACTTCAGTGGTGGCCGGGGGTGAGTCACTTCCTCGAAATCCAGGTGGTGAATCTATCAATGTAAATGTTATATGCGGTGCAGAAATTTTACGTAAAGGTGAAGAAATTTTCTTCAAGGAGGGTGATTTAAGTGACTCTTTAGCCCTTTTAATTTCCGACTTCAACCTTTGCTGCGGCGAAGAAGATTGCTGTTGTTCTATTTGTTGCAGAGGTGGAGGAAGCTGATACTGGGAGAGCCCTCCCTGTTCTGGTTGTTTCGGTCTCTCTCTGTAAAGTCTTTTTACTTCTTCATTAAGTCTTTTGAACTCTGAACCTTTAGCTTGTTTTTTGTTGTAATACACGCGATATATCCATTTAATGAAATTATCATCACTTGTGTTTTCATTAAGGGGGTTTAAAAAATTAGATTTATCAGATATATTATCCAATATCATCTCAGGTAATTTCTCTCTTTCAGTATGTCTAATAGTATTAACAACTCCTTCGTTAAATCTTGCAATTAATTTTAAGCTTTCTCCTGCTGATTTGGATTTAGATGCAAGTTTTTTTCTCACATCGGCGACTTCAGTACGAAGTTCTCCAATACTTTCAAGTATTTCCTCACCAACAGGTGGAGGTTGAGCTGCAGCTATGTCAGTTGGAAGGTCTCGTAAAATCTTCTTTGCCTGTTTAGTTCTTCTTGCTATTTTTTCTGATACCGGAAGAAGATCTTCTTTGATGACAGTTGTAACTTTCTCAGTAGCTGCAGTGACGGGTTTAAATAGATTTTTAGTTTCTTCTTCATACTCAACTTGTGCTTCTTGCTGCGCTTGTAGATTTTTTCTAAATGAGTCTCTGACAGGAAGAAATTTTTTAATTGCTTCTAATCGTTCTCGTGCTGTTCTTGCAGTATGAGATTCTGGATGTATCATTTTATTATAACATAATAATTTAATTAATATCAGCAGAAGGGGAGCAGTAGAGAGGGGGCATCTACAATTCTGTTTGGGACAAACAATAATCGTAGACGTGGTATTGACCTCTATGAGTGGTCACTATTTTTTTTTGGTCAAACACAGGGTGACCACTCCCTTAAGTGGTCTGTTCACCCTCTCTGCTGCTAATGAAGATTAAAGAAAAACAACAAAGTACTTATATTTTATTTTGTTACACACAGAACAACAATGTTATCAGTGATATTTCATCTTGAATCAATTTTTTCTATGATATTATTATTCATAAACAGGTAACAGTCTGACTCACTGCTGATACATTGTGTGTTTACACTATCTGGACTTGAAAATACCATTCAACACATACATTCACATGATGAGTCAAATGTCTTGTGATAATCCCATTTTGTGTTTTGATACATATATCAATATGTATTGTATCACAGGCTGTATACCGGTATTGTGTATTATATTGATACATGGCACAGGTGTGTCGTTTCACCCTGTGCCTATATTCAAATGATAATTTCATAGGTGAAAAAGAAAGTAAGAAAGGCAGCATTGTGAATCAGATTTCCCTTGGGTAAAGTTGGATACACATCATGGCCCACCTTTGGATAAAGTTGGATATGCATCATGGCCCACCATTGGATAAAGATGGATACGCATCATGGCCCACCTTTGGGTAAAGTTGGATATGCATCATGGCCCACCTTTGGGTAAAGTTGGATATGCATCATGGCCCACCTTTGGGTAAAGTTGGATATGCATCATGACCCACCATTGGGTAAAGTTGGATATGCATCATGGCCCACCTTTGGGTAAAGTTGGATATGCATCATGGCCCACCTTTGGGTAAAGTTGGATATGCATCATGGCCCACCTTTGGGTAAAGTTGGATATGCATCATGACCCACCATTGGGTAAAGTTGGATATGCATCATGGCCCACCTTTGGGTAAAGTTGGATATGCATCATGGCCCACCTTTGGGTAAAGTTGGATATGCATCATGACCCACCATTGGGTAAAATTGGATATGCATCATGGCCCACCTTTGGGTAAAGTTGGATATGCATCATGGCCCACCTTTGGGCATCATGACCCACCATTGGGTAAAGTTGGATATGCATCATGGCCCACCCTTGGGTAAAGTTGGATATGCATCATGGCCCACCTTTGGGTAAAGTTGGATATGCATCATGGCCCACCTTTGGGTAAAGTTGGATATGCATCATGACCCACCATTGGGTAAAGTTGGATATTAATCATGGCCCACCAAATTCAAAATTCGATAGAAAACATAAGGTCTATGACACAGTAGTGCTAAAAACAGCAAAACATTTACACCAACTCCAACAGAAAGCTTCCTGGCTTTGGTGGTGCTCTATAGTTTTCTATTTTGCATAGGGTTAGATTTTAAAGGAAAATAATTCCCAGGTTTCCTCATTGGTTATTCTGGCTATTTGAAAAAGACCTTGTATATCTTTGGTATTGCTTAAAGAACTTCTGATTCCCTTTATTTGATGTGTGGTTGATGAGTGTAATTTGGGTTATACAGTATACAGCTTGGCCTTACTTCAGATGTTCACCTATAATGAAAATAAAACTGCTAGTTTCACTTGGTCATTTTCACTTCCTTGAATTCAAAGGTACATGGTAAGTAATGAGCTGATAACATTTTTTGCATTTTGTGTATTTGTACTTCATTTATTGCACTTTCATAAGCTGGTATTTTCTAGTCTGGCAAAATTTGTTTACCCTATTTTAATAACTGCTAAAGATAATGCACTTTAGTCTGGTTCCAGAACCACACAGCCCATAGCAGAGTCAGACCATTAATGTTCTTGGCCCATAACAAACTTGACCTAAGTAAATCGGTCCATTATGTGCTCTACCCATTATATACTGGACCCTTCAGTCCATGATTTATATAATACTATTGTAGATGTAATGTTCTTGTTCAGCGATCACTTCATTTTTTATTCTTTCTATGTTTCATTCAACAGTCATTTATTTTGCAATAGAAATATAGTGTTAAAAATCATAATCCCATATTAATTAATTTCTACATCGCATAATCAATATTTTGAAACTTTCCTTGTACTGCCACTGTTAATCAAGTTGAAGGTAGCACACGTCTACTCTTCTACTTCTGAGTGTAAATGTGTTGATACATCTAATCTGATTACACTCACACTTCCCATCCATATATTGTAAATTTTGTATCCACAGTAAATATTTTCTAGTATAATTCTAAGTTTAAAACATCTCTGTCCTTGTAAGGCCACTATGCTAATAGAGTTAAATAGATACTTTACATGTATTATTTAAATAAGTATAGAGATGAAGCAAACTTACTTAGTAAATAACATGAGTCGATTAAATATTTTTGTTCAGTGACAGCAGGTGTTACAAAGCCAAACAAGATCACAAAAAATACATACTTTTTTTCTTTCTTGTATTTTCTTGATTTAAATGTTTGTCACCAATTAATTAAATTTTGACATCACTTCAAGGGGGCCCCAAAAGGCTGAGTGTCCTAAAGCACTCACCATTCCTGACCACTGTCATCTCACCTCTTTCTGCATGGGTTTGAATCTCAGGCTCGTCTAATATTGGTACATGAGAAAGCTAGCCGGAGTTTTCCAGGATTCTTCCTCCACCAGTTATACTGGCTGCCATTATAGCCTATATTGTGCTGAAATATGGTGTTAAACCCTACAACAACAACAACATCACTTCAACATAATTCTCAAACTGGATTAAGTGGACCAAAACCATGAATATCTAATATCTAAAAGATCAACTTTCCTGTATGTAGAAAACACTGATTTGTTTGTACTACCAGTAATGTCATCAGTACATGGGATGAGGAATCAACTTAAGTACCCAAACATTTTTAATAATTATCATTTTCAAATCAGTATAATAAATTGTTGTTAGTATTAATTATACCAACATGTAATATTGATGTTGTGCAAAGCACTCACTTATCTATAGAGTGGTTAAAATGAACAATAAACATTGAGGGGGAGGTTTCAGGTCATTTTATTGCAAAAAGTCTGTGTTGTGTATGTTATATACATGAGCAGTTATGTTAGTAAAAATGAAAGCATGTAATGCCATTTAATCTTCTCTGGTTGATCTGGCATTCAATACAGATATTGATCCAGATTTCAGTATCACACACCCAGATTAGACTTATTTAGGTGTTTTCTCTGTTGTCCCTGTATTGATAATTTTAGATGCACTAAATGGAATTTTTATAATCCAATTCATTTAGACTTTTATTTAGACTGTAAGGCTAAAGAAGTTTAGTAAAAGAGGAGGTATGTCATAAATACAAACCACATTCATGCTTTGTTCTGAGTCAAGGGAAAGAACTCACTTGAATTGGCTTATGAATTTATCTAGATAAGACAGACTTGACAGATCCCTATACCACTGGGTTCTCAAACTCAAACCACCCTGAGGGCTGCATGAGGGCTTTTTTGATGGTCCAAGGGCTGCACCACCTTTGTTATCTCTCATGACACCTTGTGACACCAATCATTTTGCAGGCCACATGATACTGCTTGGCAGGCTGCATGTTTGAGACCCCTGCTATACCATATAAAACTCATTATTCCGCTTACTTGGAACACTTCTGTAGTTTTGTGTGTTCACACTGTATATCAGGAACAAGTTATTTGATTACATAAATTTGGTTTTGATACTGGGCAAATGCAAAGTAACTTATTTAACACAGAAGTTCATGCTAAGTGGACTCCAACCTCTGACCTTAAATGCACTCAGTTTCCAAGTGGTTACAGAAAATATGCAGACAGAACAGGACAGTTTTGTCTGTTTGGCAGAAAAGTAAGCAGGGTTTTAGTTTGTGTACTTTTTGATAGCTCAATCACATTGTGCATCACATTAATTAAGGGCTCCTTCCTGAGACTTACTGTGACTTCAGGAAAGGAGAAGGGGTCACAGACATGGTGTTTGCAGCTCATTAACAACAGGAGAAATACCAAGAATATAACAACAACATGTACATGAATTCATTAACTTTGACACAGTCAGTCATGGACTATTTGGAAGAACATGGTTGCCCAGATAAATCCATCATAATGGTTCAACAATGTCATGCTCACTGATGTTTTGGATAATTGTGAATCATCTGAACCATTCCTAGTTGCCATTGGAATCAAGCACAGCTGTGTGTTGGTACCATCCCTCTTCAGTATGGTGCTTTCTGATGCCTTCCATGACTGACAATAAAATTGATTGACATCAGATACTAGACTGATGGCAAGTTCTTCAATCCAAGGAGACTACAGGCAAAGATGAAGTTACAGGAAGTGACTGTTCATAATCTTCTGTTTACTGACAACTGTTTTCTGAATGCCAGGTCTCAGTCTGATATACAGCTGTGTCCAAACCATTGCTCTTCAGCTGGTAACAACTTTGGTCTCACACCAGTATCAAGAAGACAGGTGATACACAAATCTCCATCTGGAAAGCCTTACATAGTAGAGCCTACCATCATAGTAAATGGCAAAACCCTCATGGCAGTGGGCAATTTCACTTATCTCTTCAGCACAATTCACATGCAGTCCACATCACTGATAAAATCTGTCAGAATTACTAAAGGTAGTGTGGATTTTGGCAGTCTCCATGCAAATGTGGGAGAGTGCACAGGCATCAGTCTACAACAACCAAAAAACATTGACGGTCTACAAAGTCATAGTGCTGCTAACCTCTGTACACACACCACATCAAGAAACTGAACTATTTTCACATGGTCTGCCTAGGAAATTGATTAGGATCAGGTAGCATGACAGGGTCCCAGACACTGATATTCTCACACAGGCATGCATTCCATGCATCCACACTCTGCTGATGAAATCACATATGAAATTGACAGGTCTTATTGCCAGGATATCCACACTCTGCTGATGAAATCACATATGAGATTGACAGGTCTTATTGCCACGATATGAGAAGAATGAATATCAGAAAATATATTTTTGGGTGAGCAGAAGGAGGGAAAGTGATTTTGGGGTGGTAGAGGAAACTCTTCAGAGAAGTCATCCACGAAACACTTTAACAATGACCCTCAGTCATGGCAAGATCTCACACAGGATTGCTTCATCTGGTGGAGTGTCATCCATACTGGAGCACTGAGGAGAATTGCAGAGGTAGTGCAAGAGCATGAGTAGTGTAAATCTCAGAACTGCAACACAACCTGCATAAATCAAGCCAACCCAAGCGGCATCTCCTGCTATATGTGCTGCAGACACATATTCACAGAAACCAAACTAGTTAATGATATCTTGTCTAAACTCAAAGGACCAACAGCATTGAAATGCTCTAGCCAGCATAAAAATAGTAAACCCTTTGAATACGCCAGTGCATCTATTTTATAATTGATCATCTATAATATAGCATCATGGATCAAACTGATAGCTATCTGCTTGTTTATGCAAATGGCAAGACTTGTGCATCACTTTTAAGGTGCATCAGTGTTAATATTCTGTGTTCAAATTGCTGCAAATCAGATACAGTGGGGGTACATCTATGCAATGTGTACAAGCTAGACATCACATTCGGTGGGGGGTACATCAATGTGATGTATGTAAGCCAGACATCACCTTCAGTGAGGGTACATCAGTGTGATGTATGTAAGCTAGACATAACGTTCAGTGAGGGTACATCTATCCAATGTGCACAAGCTAGACATCACATTCAGTGGGGGGTACACCAATGTGATGTATGTAAGCTAGACATCACATTCAGTGAGGGTACGTCTATCCAATGTGCACAAGCTAGACATCACATTCAGTGGGGGTACATCAATGCAATGTGTACAAGGTAGACATCACATTCAGTGAGGGTACATCTATCCAATGTGCACAAGCTAGATATCACATTCAATGGGGGTACATCAATGCAATGTGTACAAGGTAGACATCACATTAAATGGGAGTAAATCAATACAATGTGCACAAGCTAGATATCACACTCAGTTGGGGGTACATCATTGTGATGTATGTAAGCTAGACATCACATTCAGTGAGGGTACATCAGTGCAATTTGCACAAGCTAGACATCACATTCAGTGTGGGGTACATCTATGCAATGTATACAAGCTAGATATCACATTCAGTGGGGGGGTACATCTATGCAGTGTATACAAGCTAGACCTCACACTCAGTGGGGGTACATCAGTGCAATGTGTACAAGCTAGACATATTCAGTGGGGGTACATCAATGCAATGTGCGCAAAGCTAGACATCACATTCAGTGGGGGTACATCTATCCAGTGTGCACAAGCTAGACATCACATTCAGTTGGGGGTACATCAATGCAATGTGTACAAGGTAGACATCACATTCAATGGAGGTACATCAATGCAATGTGCACAAGCTAGATATCACACTCAGTTGGGGGTACATCAATCTGATGTATGTAAGCTAGACATCACATTCAATGGGGGTACATCAATGCAATGTGCACAAGCTAGACATCACATTCATTGTGGGGTACATCTATGCAATGTATACAAGCTAGATATCACATTCAGTGGGGGATACATCTATGCAATGTATACAGGCTAGACCTCACACTCAGTGGGGTACATCAGTGCAATGTGTACAAGCTAGACATATTCAGTGGGGGTACATCAATGCAATGTGCACAAAGTTAGACATCACATTCAGTGGGGGTACATCAGTGCAATGTGCACAAGCTAGACCTCACATTCAGTGAGGTACATCAATGCAGTGTGCACAAAGCTAGGCATCACATTCAGTGGGGGGCGGGTAACTAAATTAATGCATTGTATACACATTCAATGGGGTACATCAGTGAGTTGTGTACAAGCTACATGTCACATTCAATGGGAGTACATCAATGCAATGTGCACAATCTAGACATATTCAATGGGGGTACATCAATGCAATGTGCACAGGGTAGACATCACATTCAGTGGGGGTACATCATTGCAATGTGCACAGGCTTGACATCACATTCAGTGGGGGTACATCAATGCAATGTGCCCAATCTAGACATATTCAGTGGGGGTACATCAATGCAATGTGCACAGGGTAGACATCACATTCAGTGGGGTACATCAATGCAATGTGCACAATCTAGACATCACATTCGGGGGGGGGGGTACATCAATGCAATGTGCACAGGCTTGACATCACATACAGTGGGGGTACATCAATGCAATGTGCACAGGTTTGACATCACATACAGTGGGGGTACATCAATGTGATGTATGTAAGCTAGACATCACATTCAGTGAGGGTACATCTATCCAATGTGCACAAGCTAGATATCACATTCAGTGGGGGTACATCAATGCAATGTGTACAAGCTAGATATCATATTCAGTGGGGGTACATCAATGCAATGTGTACCAGCTAGACATCACATTAGTGGGGGTATCTTTCAGTTGATGCCACTAAAACACTTGTGTGTTCATTTGTACTTTCAAGACTGGACTATTGTAACTCAATTCTGTCTGGTTCATCTCAATATCTGCTCCAGAAACTTCAAAAAGTTCAAAACACAGCTGCTCAGATCATACTTAGAGTACCACGATCAGAGCACACCTCCCCACTGCTCTGTACCCTACACTGGCTATCTATTTGATCCAGAATCAAACACAAAATTTGTTCTCTGTACTACGTTTCACTGTCGGACTCTAGTCCAACATACCTATCCGACTTCACCCATGTGTACACACCAGCAAGATACTTACGCTCCTCTTCTGACAATCGTATACTCATTCCCACTATGAAAACAAAGTCACATGGACAGCGTTCTTTTGCATACCAGGGTCCAGCAATGTGGAATGAATTGCCCACTGAACTTAGACACAAAGACACAGTGATCCCATTCAAGATTGCTCTCAAAACTCAATTATTTCGACTGCAAGAACAAACTTCAAGACCTAATAATGTTTCCTACCTTAAATATTCTCAGCATGTTTTTTAATGTTTTCTAATTTCATGGTATTTGATTTTGTAATCATATCATTGTATGTTTTATATCTTATAGGTTTTGTCTAATTTGTAAAGCGCTTAGAGCTTCTAAAGATTAGGTGCTATACAAAGTCCTCATTATTATTATTATTATTATTACATCAATGCAATGTATTTCAGCTAGACATCACATTCCTTCGGGTACATCAATGCAATGTGCACAAGCTAGACCTCACTCAGTGGGGGTACATCAATGCAATGTGTACAAGCTAGACATCACATTCAGTGGGGGTACATCAATGCAATGTGCACAAGCTAGACATCACATTCAGTGGGGGTACATCAATGCAATGTGCACAAGCTAGACATCACACTCAGTGGGGGTACATCAATGCAATGTGCACAAGCTAGACATCACATTCAGTTGGGGGTACATCAATGCAATGTGCATAAGCTAGACATTACATTCAGTGGGGGTACATCAATGCAATGTGCACAAGCTAGACATCACACTCAGTGGGGGTACATCAATGCAATGTGCACAAGCTAGACATTACATTCAGTGGGGGTACATCAATGCAATGTGCATACGCTAGACATTACGTTCAGTGGGGGTACATCAATGCAATGTGCCCAGTCTAGACATATTCAGCGGGGGTACATCAATGCAATGTGCACAGGGTAGACATCACATTCAGTGGGGGTACATCAATGCAATGTGCACAAGCTAGACATCACACTCAGTGGGGGTACATCAATGCAATGTGTACAAGGTAGACATCACATTCAGTGGGGGTACATCAATGCAATGTGCACAAGCTAGACATCACACTCAATGGGGGTACATCAATGCAATGTGCACAAGCTAGACATCACATTCAGTGGGGGTACATCAATGCAATGTGCATAAGCTAGACATTACGTTCAGTGGGGGTACATCAATGCAATGTGCCCAGTCTAGACATATTCAGTGGGGGTACATCAATGCAATGTGCACAGGGTAGACATCACATTCAATGGGGGTACATCAATGCAATGTGCACAAGCTAGACATTACATTCAGTGGGGGTACATCAATGCAATGTGCCCAATCTAGACATATTCAATGGGGGTACATCAATGCAATGTGCACAGGCTTGACATCACATTCAATGGGGGTACATCAGTGCAATGTGCACAAGCTAGACATTACATTCAGTGGGGGTACATCAATGCAATGTGCACAATCTAGACACCACATTCAGTGGGGGTTCATCAATGCAATGTGCACAAGCTAGACATTACATTCAGTGGGGGTACATCAATGCAATGTGCCCAAGCTAGACATTACATTCAGTGGGGGTACATAAATGCAATGTGCCCAAGCTAGACATTACATTCAGTGGGGGTACATCAATGCAATGTGCACAGTCTAGACACCACATTCAGTGGGGGTACATCAATGCAGTGTGCACAAGCTAGACATTACATTCAGTGGGGGTACATCAATGCAATGTGCACAAGCTAGACATTACATTCAGTGGGGTACATCAATGCAATGTGCACAAGCTAGACATTACATTCAGTGGGGGTACATCAATGCAATGTGCCCAAGCTAGACATTACATTCAGTGGGGGTACATCAATGCAATGTGCACAAACTAGACATTACATTCAGTGGGGGTACATCAATGCATTGCTTACACATTCAGTCAGGGTACATCAGTGAGTTGTGTACAAGCTAGACATTGCATTCAATGGGGGTACATCAATGCAATGTGCACAAGCTAGACATTACATTCAGTGGGGGTACATCAATGCAATGTGCCCAAGCTAGACATTACATTCAGTGGAGGTACATCAATGCAATGTGCACAATCTAGACACCACATTCAGTGGGGGTACTTTAATGCATTGCTTACACATTAAGTCGAGGTACATCAGTGAGTTGTGTACAAGCTAGACATTGCATTCAATGGGGGGACATTAGTGCAATGTGTACAAGCTAGACTAACGAAATCTGTGTTGGGGTTTGGACCAAGACAAGGAAATCCCATTTGGGAGGTTACATTATTTGTCTCCCCACAAGGCTATGCCAAATAAAACCTATCTGGCTATGCCTCATGGGAAGACAAATAATTTAACCCTGTGACTGGGATGTCCTTTTCTGGGTCCAAACACCAACATAGATTATTTTTCTCATCCAGTTGTTTCCAGCTAATTAAAATAATCCTGCACACTTGCAGTTTAGTTAGCAGATTCAAAACATGGTATTCATCAGGTACTATTTTTGCTTCTCATTCTTATTAATTCAATGTTCTTTTAGGTGAAATAGTTATAGAGGAGTATCTAAAATTAACTAAGCTTCATCTAACATTTTTTAGGTGACCTACATCACAAGAAATCCTCAAGCTCCTCCGGCCTTCTACCAGTGTGCTGATATATCAGTTGTGGATGATGATAGTGGTTTAAAAATGCCGTGGAAATATTAGAAGAGATCAATGTCCTTCCACAGGATTTGAATAGATCTGATTCATTGAAAGGGTTTTACTACACTTGTGGATATACATTTATGGTGAAGTGCAGTGGGGTGCAATCATGTTTTTTGTCACAAATTTTAAAAACTATTTGGATTCCCAAGACATGCAGTCCTGTTTAAATTCATTATTAGGTTATAATGAGTAACTCAACAGATCAAATCAACTTTTGCTCAATTTTTTCTGACTTAATCCACATGCTTTTTTCTTAAACAGTTATGTAATAGACCATCATTGACCTGAGTAATTATGGTTGTTTATTGACTCAAAACCTACAATTTTTAAATATCATAGTATGTAAGACTTGTTGTATAATGAGTCACAGCATAATATTTAATGTAAATCATGTCTAACATCATGTAACAAATCATGTCAGTTATATCTAATAATGAAAACCAAATTCATTTGCTGCACTTACTTGTGAATTCCTTGATGTTGTGCACTTAGGTATTCATTAATCACTGTACAAGCTTGTATTATATTCCCTGAGTATACTGGCATGAATTATATTCCCTGTGTTAACTGACATGTATTATATTCCCTGAGTATGCTGACAGGTATTATATTCCCTGAGTATACTGACATGTATTATATTCCCTGAGTATACTGACATGTATTATATTCCCTGAGTATGCTGACAGGTATTATATTCCCTGAGTATACTGACATGTATTATATTCCCTGAGTATACTGACATGTATTATATTCCCTGAGTATGCTGACAGGTATTATATTCCCTGAGTATACTGACATGTATTATATTCCCTGAGTATACTGACATGTATTATATTCCCTGAGTATACTGACATGTATTATATTCCCTGAGTATGCTGACAGGTATTATATTTACCTGTGTAAACTGACATATATTCCCTGTGTAAACTGACATGTATTATATTCCCTGTGTAAACTGACATGTATTATATTCCTGTCTAAACTGACATGCATTATATTCCCTGTGGAAATGTCATATATTATATTCCCTGTGGAAATGACATGTATTCCCTCAGTAAACTCACATGTACCATCTAGCAGCAACTCATTTCTTTCTGCTTCTCATTGCAGCTGTAAATCTCAGGTGAAAATCATATTACAGTCAAATATCTGAACTCTTTTGGACACATGTTAATATGATTGTCTGAATGAATGATAATCTATAGTAACACTGAAAATATCCACAATTATTTTACCTGGAAATTGGCCATCAGGATAACTCATTTCAATCATGTGGGAATAACAGTGAGCAAATAATCTGGATAAACTATAGTCTGGATAATATTAGTTCTATTGTATGAAGAGCAAATTGTTCATCAACAATTGTATGTTGAATTTCAGTGAAATTATCAGTGATAAATTTGGCTAATTTTTGTTGCAATAGTCATGGTTTGACTATTAATTTCATGAAAATTATTCTGAATTCTGATTGGTTGAACAGCTACTCAACAGTAATACAATATACAGTCAACTATGATGGGATTGTTGGAGTTCACAAAGTGCTTTTGTACAATGTTCTGTACCGTGCAGCATCCAGTCAAGTCGGTCATAATAATATTGTGTTTATCCTTTTAGACAGTCAGTTGGCAGTGGTGTTAGTTACCAACTGGAGTGGGGGCAGAGAACCATTCATTGGTACATATACAGTGGAACCCCGCTATAATGCGATATATGGGGTAAAACAATTTGAATTGTGTTAATATTGGGGTGGCGTTAATGCGGGGTTTTATGGTATTCTACTTTTTTCAGCGAACAGCTCATTGGCACATATACATGTATTCATGGCTAATGTATCCTGTCACCGTGGCATGCAGTTCATGTATAATGCATGTAATTCCATTGAAAAATTGCATACAGATTTACAATATTCAGTAATTTTGTCCCAGATCATTGTGTCTGAATTCAGCATCTAAGATACAGCATGAACAGAGTATCAACACCGTTTACTTGCCGTCTGATATTGTACTGTTGGGGCTTGCAATTAAACCATAATACATGTAATTTTATTGTACAAATTGCTTACATATTTAAACTATTCAATAATTTTGTCACACATCATTATCTGTCTGAATTCAATGGGAAAATGAACAGCAAAATTAGGTTAAGAAAGACAAAGCACATGTACGGTTCATTACATTCCAGGGTATATTAACGATATCTGTACAAAGTTCATACTGCTAAAATTTCTTATATGCATTTCCATGTACATTTATCCATTGCAAATTTCCAATAATTAACGCTTGTACGCCTATTTGTTTGAACGATACAGAAAGAATAATTAACAATCAACACATGCTTTCAGGGTGCATATAACTTTTACTTCAGATTTTGTGAATATCGAAAGAAATGTGTGAAAACTACTATACTAATCACTGCACAAAGTGCAGAGAACGACTTGCATTTGTGAACTTGCTTTTCCATAATGGTAAAACATTTTTATAAACATACTGGAAATTAATAACAAGTTCATAAACAAACACCATACCCATGTAAAACCAGAGAACTAAGTACAGTAGGCTTGCAATGGTCACGAGTCACTTTTATTAAAAAAATTAAGCTGAACGTACGTACAATTTCATACCCTTCCAATTTCCAGCTTATAAAGCGGACATTATTTACTGGTCAACTGTTTGCATCTAATAACATCGCCAAGCCTAGCAAACATGTTGGCGGCTTTCGTTTTTTGATGTTTTTTTTAAATTGTGAGAATCTTTCATCAACCACCACATTGTCTGCTGCTTGGTTGTGCATGCAGTTAAAGAAGACACGCATGTTGGCTGTTGTTTGAGCAACGATTGTATACAGAATTAATTGAAGACAATCACAAAGATGACTTACTGGCTTTACTCATGGATCAGTAATAAGTAACATTTCCAATAATGTTTATTTTGGCATAACACTTCAAGAACCTGGTGAAATTGTTAAATTTCAGAAGCTACGCCATGATGATATTATATTAAAATTGATATGCAAACTCTTCCTCAAAATGATAATAAACGATTTACACACTATTTCTCATACTTAAACAAATATTTCCTGGTACAAGAAAAATACATGTACATGTATTTAAAATTTCAGGAACCACACCATGATCGTATTATATTCGAATTCATATGACCTCTTCCCCAAAATGATAATACATTTTTTATACACTATTTCATTTCACGTACTTGGACCAAAAACTATTTTTTCATGTGTGAATGAATATACGAAATTTTGGGAGCCACGCCACGACCGCATTATATCCGAATTCGCGTTATCGTGGGGCTCATTATGGCGGGGTCGCACTGTATGTTTTGGAGAAAATCAACAACTTAAGTATATTCGCCATCCATTCTAATGGTATCCATTGCAGTAATTCCATAAAAAATTTGCACACAGAAGCACAATTTCTAGAAATTCCCTGCAGGAATTGATTCTAATCCAGATACAAAAGCTTTGGCTAATACACTCATGTTACCCTGGGAAACATTTATATTTGTTGGACATGAGCAAAGGGTATGAATGTTTTCACTAACAATGAAGTGCATGTATCAGACATTGGGAATTTCTAAAAAGAAACATGTATATGGGTTTGAAATACACTTTTTGAAAATTCACACAGGAGGTCATATGTACTGAGTTCATAATGTACATGAGATTAGCACTTGAACAGCTGTATAAAACTGCTTTGACCCAGTATGGGAGTAAAGCATTCATTTTCATGGGTAAAGAATAATATAAATAAAAACAGTTAAGTCCTTCTCAAAAAGACAGGAAAAATATACAGACCTAATATTAATTGAAAATCTTATTTATAACTATGACTCTGCACTACTACTGAAGACAAACAGGGAGTATGTTTGATTATATTATTAAATCCCTCCCCACCCGCACGACTTGAATGTTCTTTTTCAGCCAGTGTTTCTCAGCTCAGAGACTCACTATGGCCTCATGGAAATGTGGTAAACATGTCACATGATAGACAAAACTAAAAGTGTAGGACAAAGAATGGCAGAAGAAGAGAAGATATATTTAATAAAACTAGACGAAATTGATGTCCCAGAAATAAAATTCTACTAATTAACTGTTGTCTGCATTAATCTAGGTAATTTAGGTAAAATAGCTTTAATTAGCAGGAATAATGTTTTAAAAAGGTGTATTTTTTGCAGTTACATTTCACATGACGATTTCCAATTTGATTTAGCTCATATCAAAATTCAGAATAATTTTCATGAATGTAACATTAAAAATGACATGTAAAGGTTTAGATTTTTAAAACCTAAATATCAACTATTTCTTATTTTTTAAATTGTTAGGTAATAGATAATTTTTCTTTTCCAACAATAATACTAGATATATTTATCTGTGTGGTATCAAAAACTTATTTTAATGACTTTTGCCAGCCTTAAGTTAAAATGTATAGTTTTTGGTACCACAGTATGAAATATATCTGGTATTACCATATGAAAAGAACATTTTATTCCATACCAAACTTGCTCCAGAAGCAAAGTTTAGAATATTAAACTCACTCACCCCCACCTCATTTTGTAAATTCACCTCAATTTCAAAGCCTGATCATATAAATATTCATAAATTGAGAAGGCTGTTGGATTGGGTTGACCAAATCTGTCACAGGAAATTAAATTTTTGTCATTTTTTTTAACTATTTGTCCCAATCTGAAAATAATGCAAGTCTGATTCAACAGTGCATCACTGCAGGTTTGACACTGTTGTCAAGGAAATAATCTTATGTTACGTGTTTAAGCTCGAATAAACAGTAACACAAAAAAAGAGTGAAAACAACAAGCTTTTAAAAATATAATTTATTTCCCTGGAAAAACACTGTAAAAATGAAAATATATGAACTTATGGTTTTAAGAACCAAATCCAAAAGTAATCCAAGAATAATCCACAAATAATATTTTAGAAGTCCTCATAATAAAATGTTCTAATGATTTCAAGTTCGAGTCCCAACAAAGAATCCAAGATGGAAGGCGATGACATATGCAGTAACCTGTACTGTGTTGAAGTCTACAGTTCCTTGTAGAAACACAATAAATAATCCTCTAGTTTTGGAAATCCAAGTAAAATTTGTATGCAATGTCTTTGTTCAAGAATTCTGTATGAATACAATAATATTTCCAGAAAAACAAATTAATCTTTTAGGGTCCAAATAATCTGAAGAAAAATTAACATATAACTCAAAACTCAAAACTAGTCACAACAGAAGAAAACAACTGGACATCAGGTGTTTAACTGCCCCAAAACTCTGAGATCTCTCTCTAAACATCACTATTAATGCTAAGTATTTTGCAGTTTAGGAAATGCCAAATGGCAAAATAGAGGATCACTTGATCATTTTTACATGTAAAAATCACTTAGCCCCTTTATGTCCTTCATAAGAACCAATCATTTTTCTCTGAGAAAAAGTTGTTTACTTAACCCTTAATCAAGGCCAGGAACTAAGTCAAAAAAAGAAACAGTTTTTCTATTATTAGGTATTTAAGGAAAGGTTCAGGTTAAACTGAATTTTCTGGAAAATATCAAATTCTTAGTAAACAAAATTACATTACATTGACATGTAAAGAAAATAAAAAGATACCGAAACCCACAAACAATCAAATCAAATCAAACACAAATTAATTCAAATATAAATTAAATCAAATATACGTAACAATAAGGAGAAATAAATTCAGAGAAATGTGAACAGTCTGGTCAGATTTCTTTATCAAAGATCAATTTCAGAATTTTCCATTTCTAAAATGTACCACAGTTTCTATTTATTTGTTCTAGCTCACAAAATTCTCGTTTTTGTTGCTGCATATATGACTTTTATAGGCACACACAATGAAGCATTGCATGGCATGATGGGAAACCTTATATTTTCACATGTGAAAATATAAGGATATAATTTTCACATGTTAAAATATAGGGATATATGTTGCACATATGAAAATATTGAAATGAAAGAAATATGAAAATTATTTAACCATTAAGTCTCTATATTTCACACTTAAATTCTTTTATTTAAAGGTGTCACAGAGCAAAAACACTGTGTTACTAGCAGAGCTAGTGATTAATGCATACCCTTCCCCTACCCATGATATTAATCAGAATTTTCTTGCTTTTCTTATAAAAAAACAAATATTAAGACTGATTTGGTGTGAGTGTTGCAGGGATCAGGTCTGGATCTTTTGTTTTTCTGCATCCCTTCCTCAATCTTGGAACTGCCCCTGAGTCATTGAATCCTTGTTGATAAATATCAAGCCTGATTTGATATGAGTGTTGCTGGAATAGGGGCAGGATGATCTGCTGGCAGTCCATTCCCACCTTTAAAATATTTACTGCGGATATATATCCATCTTGTAATTTTGTCTGCAGTATAATGTTCCCTTCCACAGGCATGTACCCAGTGTTGGCACTTCTTGTGTTTTTGTTTTCAGTTTTTATAAATGGAATCCAAAATTTACCATTATATATTCATGATCAAAATATTTGCTGTTACTAAATCCAAAGCAACATTATCTTGAACCACACATTTTTCATATTTCAGAGCAATCTCCTCAACATGTTCGGCAATATATATATTGCTATACCAAAGTAGATTTTTTTGTCCTTCATTATTTATCCAAATCTGCGAGATATAAATGCCAGTGCTATTTTTAGCACTTACCAAAGTCAATCAATGTCTGTTTTATACATGTACCTTTGCAATTACTGTGGGTTGAGTGATCATTTTCTGCTGTCTGCATTTCTGACTCTAAGATAAAAATAACTAATATGGGGGCCTGGTATGTGGCAAGAACTACTTGGACAGTGAATTCAGGCAGTAAATTTGTTTTATCAGGTGTATATGACAGGCAATGAGCAAGTGTTGGTGGCCTATCGTTTCCTATAAATAGGTGGGTAAATTATTTAATTTTTAAATTAAAAATTTGGCATTGTTTGGTGCTTGCATGCCAGATGACAGAGCTTTGGCTTTTGTTTATCCTGGATTGAGCAACAGTTGTTAGAAGGATGCACTGAAGACAGCACAAAGTAGACTTGATGGCTTTATTGTACATGGTTCTGTAATAATTGGATTAATTAATAATTAGATGATTATTAAGGAGCTAACATTCTTTCAGTTAAATGATGTTTTATTTTCTTACATAATCCAGCTCTTGTTTATTTTGGTACTAAAAACCTTTTAGTACTTGAGGAAAAAGTTGAAATTACTAGTAATTTTGGGAGCCATGCCACAATTATAGGGTCTGAATTTTTGTTATAATGAAACAGTGTCATAAAAGTGTGTCTCTGTATTGGTTTCCTCATAGTGATGTTAGCTCTGCAAAGCAATGTATTGTTTTCACATGGGATATTTTTATCTCACAGTATGAAAGTAATGAAACAATCGCATGCTTTTGTTTTATTCAACATTCAACTGTGAAATGTCGATATTGACCATAGATAATGGTTTCAGTTCATATTGATTCTGAGAAAGTTGAACTGCAGAGGAATGTTTAATTTCAGGTTGACTTTTTTTTTCTCGTGATATTTTATATCACATTTAGGTTAGTATGTGTATATGTGTGCAAATAAACTTGCAGAGATTATTTTAATTTATAAACTGTGTGTGTGTTTTTGCTTTACTTCTGCATTGCACTTATACATTGCCATACATTCCACATACTGTATTATTATATGAATCTTTAATAATGTTCAGTATTGTATTTTAGTATGTTATCTGTTGTAATGAGTAGAGCCAGAAATTTTGTGCATGGATAATCTTTATCAAAGCCATAGAGCTTATACAAGTAATACGAATAACAAAAATTAACACTATGCATGTATGGGTTAGAGATGCATACAAAATAAACAATCTTTTTATGGTTACTCAAGAAATAATTGCAGTTTATATTACTTGATAAATGTAGGGAAGATTTCCATTGGTCAAATCATAACCATGTGATCAGACCCAGCTGCATTTATTTCTGTATGAGCTGTATGGATAACAACTTTATACTAACTGTAAATAGAATCACATGCAGAGTAACTAATGTAAACACTAAATGAGATTCACACACACTTCATGGTTTAATAAGAAATAAAAATGATAGGTTTATATTTTATTTTTGAAAATTGAATAAGTTCATTTGACAGAATCAGATAACAATCTTTATAGCTTTTCTAATTTTAAATTATTCTTTCTTTGACTACATTTGAAAAAAAGGATGGGAAACTCAAAATCGGCTAAGAAATCATTGGGCTTAAGCACTTTCACTGAGGCTCATTACAGATGAATTTAAAACTATAGGTAGATTCAGCCAATGTGGGCATGTGAGAAAGCTTGCCAGTAGCTTCTCGTGGGTCGGTGGTTCTTTCCGGGGTTTTCCGGGTTCTTCCTCCACCATTAATACTGGCCGCCATGTATAGCCTATCGTGCTGAAAAATGGCGTTAAACCCCACAACAACAACAACAACAAAACTATAGGTAAATGGACATAAAGATTGTGAGGTGGGTTAAAGACTAACATTGTCACAACTGGACTTGCAGTCCTACAATGTAAGTTATGCCAACCCTGATAGTTATGATGTGTAGGTGGGTGAGAGGAGATTATTGGACCCCTATCACTATAATCATTTACTGATAGTCTTAATTTAATTTGTGAGTAGCCCCTGTAGGTAGCCTAAACTTTTAACTTGAAAATAGATTTAAAGTAATGAAAATTGGTTACTCATGTGTCTGGACAATAACCATTTGGCCAAGTCACAATGAACTCATAAAATCATCTAATCCAAAAGTCATTCATATGTCAAACAAAACAACACATCCTTTGCTTTGGATATTGAACTTCTATGCAAATTACACATGCCAATTTAGATGAAAACATTAAGACCATGTTGTGGAGTGATCAAAACCTTAGATCACTATAATTGGTAGAATTTGTTTGATGCTGACGTAGCTATTATATTAATGATGGAGAATTGCCTGTTCTTTAAATAGCTAAATGGTAGACACCCAGAACAAGAAGTCATACGCATAAATAAGACCCTAGAACTGATAGGAAATATCATAATAAAAAAAAATTAAAAAAAATAAAAGAATAAATAAAATTATAAAGAACTGCAATTTTTAGAGTTTAATGTTATTTTCTCTCAGTTTTTATCATTGTATAAACTGTAAGTTGCTGGCTCACACAGCTTATATAATGCCCTTCGAGCATTATTTGCTTAGTGATTCAGCAAGTGAAAGTTTACACCATGTTAAACTCTGAAAAACAACATTAAACTCTCACATAGCTGGTTCAATGCACACATTCTTTGGCTTTGTTCATATTGTTTTTGACTGAAGGTTTTGAGTTGTGTATTATTAAAAGATTTTGTTCATATTGTTTTTGACTGAAGGTTTTGAGTTGTGTATTATTAAAAGATTTTGTTCATATTGTTTTTGACTGAAGGTTTTGAGTTGTGTATTATTAAAAGATTTTGTTCATATTGTTTTTGACTGAAGGTTTTGAGTTGTGTATTATTAAAAGAATTAATTTATACTCCTTTACATAGAGCTGTAAAATCTCATTATTTTGTCTTGTATATAATAGACAAGTTTTTTTTATTTGATTGTTGCAAGATATATTTTAAAAATAAAGAATACATTTGTGATATGAATTAATTTTAGATTTAAGTTACATAAAGCATTTTCTCATTTAGTCACACAACACAGATTTCACTCATTTAGTCGCAACACACTGCACTCATTTAGTCGCACAACACAGATTACACTCATTTAGTCACACAACACAGATTGCACTCATTTAGTCACAACACATTGCACTCATTTAGTCGCACAACACAGATTGCACTCATTTAGTCACAACACATTGCACTCATTTAGTCACACAACACAGATGACAATCATTTAGTCACACAATATGGATTACACTCATTTAATCATACAACACAGATATCACTGATTGAGTCATACAACACAGATTACACTCATTTAGTCACACAACACAGACTACACTCATTTAGTCATACAACAAAGACTACACTCATTTAGTCACACAACACAGACTACACTCATTTAGTCACACAACACAGACTACACTCATTTAGTCATACAACACAGACTACACTCATTTAGTCACACAACACAGTGCACTTATTTAGTCACAACAGATTACACTCATTTAGTCAAAACACATTTTGCACTCATTTAGTCACACAACACAGACTACACTCATTTAGTCACACAACACAGACTACACTCATTTAGTCATGCAACACAGACTACACTCATTTAGTCACACAACACAGTGCACTCATTTAGTCACAACAGATTACACTCATTTAGTCAAAACACATTTTGCACTCATTTAGTCACACAACACAGATTACACTCATTTAATCATACAACACATTGCACTGTTTGAGTCATACAACACAGATTACACTCATTCAGTCACACAACACAAATTACATTCATTTAGTCACACAACACAGATTACACTAATTTAGTCACATAAATATTGCATTCATTTAGTCCACACAACACAGATTACACTCATTTGGCCACAACACATATTGCCCTTACTTAGTCTTACAACACAGATTGCACTCATTTAGTCACATAACACATATTACACTCAGTCACACAGCACTTATTACACTCATTTAGTCACACAACACAGATTGTACTCATTTATTGACATCACAAACTTCATGTCCGCTTCAGATGCAAGAGGTGGTGGATTCGATCCCTGTCTGAGTCATACCAAAGGCTTATAAAAATGGTACTAACAGCCGCTTCACTTGGCGCTCAGCATTAAGAGGTTAGTGTTAGGACTGGTTGGCCTGGTGTCAGGATAATGTGACTGGGTGGGACATCATGCTACATATCTGCGGATTGATGCCCCAGTGCTAGACACCACTATAAACTGTCACACTGCAGGCATCATAGCAATATGACTGAAAAATTACTCATTTAGTTACACAATACAGATTGCACTCATTTAGTCACATAATACAGATTAAACTCATTTAGTCGTATAAAACAGATTATACTCATTTAGTTACACAATACAGATTGCACTCATTTAGTGACATAATACAGATTAAACTTATTTAGTCATATAAAACGGATTATACTAATTTAGTCATATAAAACGGATTATACTAATTTAGTCATATAAAACGGATTATACTAATTTAGTCGCACAATGCAGATTGCACTCGTTTTGTCACAATACAAATTACAAATTTAGTCCCAATGCAAACTTGATTTAGTCACACCATACAGATAGCACTCATTGAAGCCATACAAACAGTGTCTCACCAATTGTACGCTGATGACACCCAAATATACAAATCTAGCCACCACAGCTGAAGTTGATGCTACCATCCAAGGTGTAGAGAGGTGCATTTCTGATGTGAAATCATGGATGTCATGTAACAAGCTGCAGATGAATGGTGATAAAACTGAGGCCATTCTGATCACAACACAAGGACTTTCTCATTCACATCCTTTACCTCAAACAATAAATATCAGCAACACCAACATTAAATTCACACAATCAGTATGAAACCTAGGTGTTACTCTGGACGATACTCTCACATTGCACCAACATGTCATGAACATATGCAAGGCTGCATATCTTGAGCTGAGACGCATCAGCTCAGTTCACAAATATCTTTCAGTTGATGCCACTAAAACACTTGTGTGTTTCAAGACTGTACTACTGTAACTGAATTCTGCCTGGTTCATCTCAATATCTGCTCCAGAAACTTCAAAAAGTTCAAAACACAGCTGCTCGGATCATACTTAGAGTACCACGATCAGAGCACACCTCCCTGCTGCTCTGTACCCTACACTGTCTATCTATTCGATCCAGAATCAAACACAAAATTTGTTCTCTGTGCTACGTTTCACTGTCAGACTCTAGTCCAACATATCTATCTGACCTCATCCATGTGTACACACCAGCAAGATACTTACACTCCTCTTCTGACAATCGTATACTCATTATTCCCACTATGAAAACAAAGTCATATGGACACCGTTCTTTTGCATACCAGGGCCCAGCAATGTGGAATGAATTACCCACTGAACTTAGACACAAAGACACAGTGATCCCATTCAAGAGTGCTCTCAAAACTCACTTATTTTGACTGCAAGAACAAACTTAAAGACATAATAATGTTTCCTACCATAAATATTCTCAGCATGTTTTTTTTATGTTTTCTAATTTCATGGTATGTTTTTGTAATCATATCATTATATGTTTTTTATCTTATAGGTGTTGTCTAATGTTGTAAAGCGCTTAGAGCTTCTAAAGATTAGGCACTGTCCAAAGTCCTCATTATTATTATTATTATTAACCATCTTTTCTAATGACTAACTGATTAACTTGGGGCTTTATATGAATCTAATCATTCTCTCAGCTGTATTTCTTTGCCATTCCATATCAACCACTGAGTATATGCTATCAATTTTTGCTGAATGTAATGTATTCCTCATCAGTGTTGTGTATGATTTAAACTTTATGACCTGTATTCCTCATCAGTGTTGGATGTGATTTTAACCGTATGACCTATATACCTCATCAGTGTTGAGTATGATTTTGACCTTATGATCTGTATTCCAAATCAGTGTTGGATGTGATTTTGACTTTATGACCTGTATCAGTGTTGGGTATGATTTAGACTTTATGACCTGTATTCCTCATCAGTGTTGGATGTGATTTTGACTTTATGACCTGTTTTCCTCATCAGTGTTGGATGTGATTTTGACCTTATGACCTGTATTCCTCATCAGTGTTGGATATGATTTTGACCTTATGACCTATATTCCTCATCAGTGTTAGATGTGATTTTGACCTTATGACCTATATTCCTCATCAGTGTTGGATGTGATTTTGACCTTATGACCTGTATTCCTCATCAGTGCTGGATATGATTTTGACCTTATGACCTGTATTCCTCATCAGTGTTGGATGTGATTTTGATCTTATAATGACCTGTATTCCTCATCAATGTTGGATATAATTTTGACCTTATGACCTATATTCCTCATCAGTGTTGGATGTGATTTTGATCTTATGACCTATATTCCTCATCAGTGTTGGAGGTGATTTTGACCTTATGATCTGTATTCCTCATCAGTGATGGATATGATTTTGACCTTATGACCTGTATTTCTCATCAATGTTGGATATGATTTTGATCTTGTGACCTATATTCCTCATCAGTGTTGGGTATGATTTAGACTTTATGACCTGTATTCCTCATCAGTGTTAGATATGATTCTGACCTTATGACCTGTATTCCTCATCAGTGTTGGATATGATTTTGACCTTATGACCTGTATTCCTCATCAGTGGTGTATATGATTTTGACCTTATGACCTGTATTCCTCAACAGTGTTGGATGTGATTTTGACATTATAATGACCGTATTCCTCATCAGTGTTATATATGATTTTGACCTTATGACCTGTATTTCTCATCAGTGTTGGATGTGATTTTGACCGTATAATGACCTGTATTCCTCATCAGTGTTAGATATGATTTTGACCTTATGACCTATATTCCTCATCAGTGTTGGGTATGATTTAGACTTTATGACCTGTATTCCTCATCAGTGTTAGATATAATTTTGACTTTATGACCTGTATTCCTCATCAGTGGTGGATATGATTTTGACCTTATGACCTCTATTCCTCATCAGTGTTGGATGTGATTTTGACATTATAATGGCCTGTATTCCTCATCAGTGTTATATATGATTTTGACCTTATGACCTATATTCCTCATCAGTGTTGGATATGATTTTGACCTTATGACCTGTATTCCTCATCAGTGTTAGATATGATTTTGACCTTATGACCTATATTCCTCATCAGTGTTAGATATGATTTCAACTTTATGACCTGTATTCCTCATCAGTGGTGGATATGATTTTGACTTTATGACCTGTATTCCTCATCAGTGTTGGATATGATTTTGACATTATAATGACCTGTATTCCTTATCAGTGTTATATATGATTTTGACCTTATGACCTATCTTCCTCATCAGTGTTGGGTATGATTTAGGCTTTATGACTTTATCAGTGTTGGGTATGATTTAGGCTTTATGACCTATATACCTCATCAGTGTTATGTATGATTTAGACTTTATGACCTGTGTTCCTCATCAGTGTTGGGTATGATTTAGACTTTATGACCTGTATTCCTTATCAGTGTTGGGTATGATTTAGGCTTTATGACTTGTATTCCTCATCAGTGTTGGGTATGATTTAGACTTTATGACCTGTATTCCTCATCAGTTTTGGTTATGATTTAGGCTTTATGACCTGTATTCCTCATCAGTGTTGGGTATGATTTAATCTTTATGACCTGTATTCCTCATCAGTGTTGGGTATGATTTAGACTTTATGACTTGTATTCCTCATCAGTGTTGGTTATGATTTAGAATTTATGACCTGTATTCCTCATCAGTGTTGGGTATGATTTAATCTTTATGACCTGTATTCCTCATCAGTGTTGGGTATGATTTAGGCTTTATGACTTGTATTCCTCATCAGTGTTGGGTATGATTTAGGCTTTATGACCTGTATTCCTCATCAGTGTTGGGTATGATTTAGGCTTTATGACCTGTATTCCTCATCAGTGTTGGGTATGATTTAGACTTTATGACTTGTATTCCTCATCAGTGTTGGGTATGATTTAGGCTTTATGACCTGTATTCCTCATCAGTGTTGGGTATGATTTAGACTTTATGACTTGTATTCCTCATCAGTGTTGGGTATGATTTAGGCTTTATGACCTGTATTCCTCATCAGTGTTGGGTATGATTTAATCTTTATGACCTGTATTCCTCATCAGTGTTGGGTATGATTTAGACTTTATGACTTGTATTCCTCATCAGTGTTGGGTATGATTTAGGCTTTATGACCTGTATTCCTCATCAGTGTTGGGTATGATTTAGACTTTATGACTTGTATTCCTCATCAGTGTTGGGTATGATTTAGGCTTTATGACCTGTATTCCTCATCAGTGTTGGGTATGATTTAGACTTTATGACTTGTATTCCTCATCAGTGTTGGGTATGATTTAGGCTTTATGACCTGTATTCCTCATCAGTGTTGGGTATGATTTAATCTTTATGACCTGTATTCCTCATCAGTGTTGGGTATGATTTAGACTTTATGACTTGTATTCCTCATCAGTGTTGGGTATGATTTAGGCTTTATGACCTGTATTCCTCATCAGTGTTGGGTATGATTTAGGCTTTATGACCTGTATTCCTCATCAGTGTTGGGTATGATTTAGGCTTTATGACCTGTATTCCTCATCAGTGTTGGGTATGATTTAGACTTTATGACCTGTATTCCTCATCAGTGTTATGTATAATTTAGACTTTATGACCTGTATTCCTCATCAGTGTTGGGTATGATTTAGGCTTTATGACTTGTATTCCTCATCAGTGTTGGGTATGATTTAAACTTTATGACCTGTATCCTCATCAATGTTGGGTATGATTTAGGCTTTATGACCTGTATTTCTCATCAGTGTTGGGTATGATTTAGACTTTATGACTTGTATTCCTCATCAGTGTTGGGTATGATTTAGGCTTTATGACCTGTATTCCTCATCAGTGTTGGGTATGATTTAGGCTTTATGACTATATACCTCATCAGTGTTATGTATGATTTAGACTTTATGAATTGTATTCCTCATCAGTGTTGGGTATGATTTAGACTTTATGACCTATATTCCTCATCAGTGTTGGGTATGATTTAGGCTTTATGACCTGTATTCCTCATCAGTGTTGGGTATGATTTAGGCTTTATGACCTGTATTCCTCATCAGTGTTGAGTATGATTTAGATTTTATGACCTGTATTCCTCATCAGTGTTATGTATAATTTAGACTTTATGACCTGTATTCCTCATCAGTGTTGGGTATGATTTAGGCTTTATGACTTGTATTCCTCATCAGTGTTGGGTATGATTTAGACTTTATGACCTGTATCCTCATCAATGTTGGGTATGATTTAGGCTTTATGACCTGTATTTCTCATCAGTGTTGGGTATGATTTAGACTTTATGACTTGTATTCCTCATCAGTGTTGGGTATGATTTAGGCTTTATGACCTGTATTCCTCATCAGTGTTGGGTATGATTTAGGCTTTATGACTATATACCTCATCAGTGTTGGGTATGATTTAGGCTTTATGACTATATACCTCATCAGTGTTCTGTATGATTTAGACTTTATGACTTGTATTCCTCATCAGTGTTGGGCATGATTTAGACTTTATGACCTATATTCCTCATCAGTGTTGGGTATGATTTAGGCTTTATGACCTGTATTCCTCATGAGTGTTGGGTATGATTTAGGCTTTATGACCTGTATTCCTCATCAGTGTTGGGTATGATTTAGACTTTATGACCTGTATTCCTCATCAGTGTTGGGTATGATTTAGGCTTTATGACCTGCATTCCTCATCTGTGTTATGTATGATTTAGACTTTATGACCTGTATTCCTCATCAGTGTTGGGTATGATTTAGGCTTTATGACCTGTATTCCTCATCAGTGTTGGTTGTGATTTAGGCTTTATGACTTGTATTCCTCATCAGTGTTGGGTATGATTTAGGCTTTATGACCTGTATTCCTCATCAGTATTGGTTATGATTTAGGCTTTATGACCTGTATTCCTCATCAGTGTTATGCATGATTTAGGCTTTATGACCTGTATTCCTCATCAGTGTTATGTATGATTTTGACTTTATGACCTGTATTCCTCATCAATGTTTGATATGATTTTGACTTTATGGCCTGTATTCCTCATCAGTGTTTGATATGACTTTGACTTTATGATCTATATTCCTCATCAGTGTTGGATATGATTTTGACCTTATGACCTTATCAATTTGGAAAGGGCAATCTGATAAACAGATGACTCTCATAACCTAAAAAAATATGAATGAATTGTGGGATATGTCTTGGATATCTGAAATTCAAATTAAAGTCTGTTAAGTGAGCATAATCTCTAAACTTTGTCTTTTAATATTAAATTCTTTCTTACAGTTATGACATATTTATCAAATTAAAATGTATCTCATCTTCATCTGTGAGTAGTAAAGGTGTTTGCATCTTTTTAACAACATGTGTAGCTTTCAATAGATGATGATAGTTTCTAAATTTGACAACTGATCCATTTCAAGCATGCTATCTATTGAGCTGATTGTATAGTCTTATATAACCTGATAACTTACTTTGTGCATGGAAAGAATTCAAGCATTATTTTGACATATTTCTGCGCACGATGTCTGCTTATTCATGATGATATCAATCTGAATGAATCTTTGATTTCACCTTAATCATGTTTCCATTCCATCTAATAGAACTAAGATGCCAAGATGCTTATGTTTTCATTTTCTGTGTTATTGTAATGTGTAGCAGCAGAGAGGGTGAACAGCCTCTAATTGACTCACCCGTTATTCACAAAAATAAACCTTCCTGGAAGTCGCGAAAAAATCGTAAAAGAAAGGGATTGCAAACTGAGTGCCGAGTATGAGACTTCACCCTCGTTGCTGCTATTTATTGAAAATTGTTATATCAATAATGGTTCATCCGGAATCTTATACTGCCCGGTTAGCTCGAGACTGACTAGAAGCAATTAAGAAATTTCTCCCCGTGACAGATTCTTTCAGAAAAAAACCTACAAGAACGCCAAGAAGCACAAGTTGAATAAGCAAAAGGTACAGAACAGTTTATTTAAACCCGTCACAAAAGTTACTGAAAGAGTTGCAACGGCTACTGAGGAGGGTCTTCTTCCAGTATTAAAACGAACAGAACAAATTTTACAGGAGCTTCCAACTAAAATAGCTGCCGCACAACCTCAACCATTTCCTCAACTTGAAGATGAAGGTGAAAAAACACTTGAAGGTGTTGTTGGTAAAAAACAAAAACAAAAGAAAGGGAGGAATTGATTTTAGGGAGAAATTTACTAAGAAATATATACAAGAAATTCAAAAATATAAATTGAAAACTGCACAGGTTAAAACCAAGTTTGGTGAGTTTGCTGCTGAAAATTATTATTCAAGAGACAAGTTTTTAAAACCCGAATACGCTAAAAAAATAAAATAATAAAACACTAAAAGAACAAAGAGAGCAAGAAAGGGAACAAAAACAAAAGGAAAGGGAACAAAAACGAGAACAAAAGGAAAAGGAACACAAACGAGAACGACAACAAAAAGCTTCCCAGCAAGAGCCTTCCTATCAACTTCCTCCTCCATTGCAACAAACAGAAAAAGAATCGACTGAAGACTTTTATAAACTATATGGAGAACATACAGAAGAAGAATTTTAAGATGAGCCTGACATTGGTGCTACTGGTAGTGGTTTGGGAAGTGGTCTTGTTGCTTGTCCTAACAATATTCTCAATGACGTGCAACGGTTAGAAGTTCTCATAGGAGGAGCGCGTGCTGGTAATAATTCTCCGGAAATAATGAAACAGCTGATATTTGTCAGCGATTATTCACAGGTGGTATCATGGATATTGGCGTTTACCGAGAACTTATTGATGAACTCGTTGATGATTACAGTGATTAGATAAATAGCAAGTAAAATAAGATTATCCTACACAATAGTCAACATGGACCTGTAATGGTCAGAGCAGTAAACTCACGATTACCAATCTACAGAGCGATTTACGGAGATGGGCTTGGTGATTGGTGATGTTGTTCAGGGATTATTCAGAAGGTTAGCTCCAAAAGTAGCGCCTGCTGCAAAACAATTATCTATGAAAACTATTGATGTTGTTCGTGAAAAAGCTCCTGGTGCAATCGTCAACTCTGATCGTAAGGTATTCTCGGCAATCAGAGAAAGACTAGCACGAATAATACGACGAAGATCACAGCTACCAGTGAAATTACTAAGTACTGAAGTTATGCCCGCAGACGTCAGTAAAATAATAAATCAAGCTGCACATCAGAAACTGGCTGCGCTAGCAGATCAAGAACTCGGTGAAGCAGGGCATAATATTTCAAGTTTAATATCAGGAAGCGGAGTTTCCCGAAGAAGCTATTCACGTGTTAGACGAAAATAATTATAATAAAAATGTTTAAGCTCATGCCTGACACAGCATTTGACATGGACGCACCTGTCCTTAAGGACGAAAGTGTACGTGATTAAAATTTTATTCTTATAACGCAACCGTGTCTAACGAGCGAGGAAGAATTGATACAAGCAGATACTTTTTGCCCGCCGAGGCTTTTATTGAGGCAGAAGGCGAAATTTTAAAAACAGATAATACTGTATACGACGCAGACGATCAAGTTGGCTTTGTCTACAACGGCATCATGGCGCTGTTTGAGAGCGCTAGTTATTTGATTGATGGAGACAACATCGAAACGATTCAGCAAAATGTTGACGTTGCCACAACAATAATAGGACTAGCAAGATACTCTGATGATTATACAAGATCAGCAGGCCCCACAATGATGTTTGCGAAGGATAATTCCGATAACCCAGTCAGCAGACCGTATATTATAAGATGGCCAAAAAAGCATACTGCTGCCGCCGATGATGCAGATGTGGAGTCGATGGTCACAAGAGCTTATCCGAGTTTCAACTTAGGATCTGCAACACGTCGATCAATGTTGGAGGAAGATGGTAGACATTTTTCATGCGCGATTCCACTATCCCATATCTTTGGATTTTGCAGGAATGTTAGAAAAATTATCTTTGGAGCTAGACACACAGTTGCTTTTGTGAGAAGGGATACCGACAACAACGCACTCTGGAGACCTGCTGGTGATGCTGGTAAAGTAGTACTGTCAAAACTTTAATTGTGGATGCCGGTAATGATCCATCGCTTGCTGAATAGCAGCGACTATTATCTTTTATGAGCACAGGTGGTAAGTCTCTGTTGTCCTGGTTAACAACAACCATGGATAGTATACACTCTAGCATCAATGAGGAATTTACATATCATATAGCATCACAGAAAAATGTTTCTGCGCCACGACATGTATTTGTTGCTTTTCAAGATGCTGCGCAATTAAACTCACAATGACGTTCCCACATGATATTTGACAAATTGGGTGTTACTGAGGTTTCTTTGCGGATAAACAGACAACAAGAACCAACAGTAAGTATAAAAGTGAATTTTGAACACAATCATGTAGCGCGTGCATACGACCGGTTAATGATGTTTATGGGACATGATCAAAACGTAGATACTGGATTACAGATCTCACAGCATAATTTTGGAACTCTGTATCCGATTTATAACTTTTCACTGGAGCATCTTGATTATCCAAACAGTTTGTCGTTGATATGCATTTCAACGCCAGACTAAGTACAGGCGGTGTTAATTACAGAGCAATCGCGGTTATACTTAGCAACAAAGCAATGTTACTTGAAGGTGGAAGTGGTCAAATGAGAGTCGTTAATGCACCAGTGGAAAATCTTTAATCTTTTAGAAACACGAGTATTTTATAAAAATATCATATCATCATGCTAGTGTTAGTCTGACTCCTGGTCAGATCAAGAAATTACAATCCACTTCGGTGAAAAAACCGGAGCAACAATAACGCTAAAGCACAATCAAATCACAGGCGCGCCAACTTAAATATTTCAATGACGCTAAACAATCCAAGACTGGAATACGATTTAAACATTCTACTGGTGCTATCAACGACGCAGTTAAAACGGGAGGAATATTTCCATTTCTCGCGGCAATACCAGCGTTGTTATCTGCTGGTGCCCAAGATATTGCAAAATTAGCCACGCTAGGTGGTGTTGGATATATTGGTAGCAAGGTAGCAGAAAAAGTAATGGGAAAAGGGATTTAAAAAAGGGGAACGGCCTAAGACTTCAAGGAACTTATCTAGGAAAGGTCTGAGACTTCCGAGAACTTATCTACGTTGAACTCACAATGGGGTTTTACACCAATGTCAAATTTTGATTTAATCGATGCGGTAAACAACTCAAAATAAAAAAAAAAAAAACTTCAGAGCTTTTTATACGAGATCAATTACCACAACAACCAAACTACACTGAAACATGTGTTATTAATCTCGATAACAGCACTGGACCTAGAACTCACTGGGTATCATACGCGATTGACCCTCGTGGGATTGTATATTTTGACTCGTACGGGCTACTCCACCGCAGGTATTTATCAAGTATGTCAAACAGTCAGAGATCCCAGTTTGGTACTCAACGTTACCAACACAAAAATTAACCGATCCGCCAATATGCGGCCGTGAAACAATTGCGGTGCTCGAGTTTTTATCAAAATCATCACTGCCACCTCACAAAGCTGTGCACGATTATACAATTCAGCGTTGGAAATCCACGATTTGAAAGAAAAGAAATAATAATGGTAGATATTTACGGAAGATCTTGTAGTGATATTAGTATAAAAAAATCTGACATAGACTTATCAAAATACGTGACCAAAGACGATCTTAATGATCTCATGAACTTGGCTGGAGTTGACCGAGATGAGGTTGTTGTATTTCAGGACCGATATGGCAGGCTAAAAACCAGCAACATCAAATGGAATGATATAGTTCGACGAGTACTCGGTGCGGTCACGGATAACATCCCTTGTTTACTAACGGCGGTAGAATCAGAGATTCAAGTATATCGTTTACAATCATCAGAAATGAAATCGCTAATCGTTTAAAGAATACTGGTGACACAATGACAGGTGAACTCAGCATGAGCGGAAATAAAATAGTAGTGCTCGGAGACCCAACATCCGACGAAGACGCGGCAACAAAAAAATATGTGGATGTTGACTACAGCACCGTAGATAAAAAAAATTATCCACGTTACGGGCCTAGTATGACGTTCACGTACGTGCGTTTACAAATATCCTCAGAAACTTTAGAAAACTTAATGAAATAGCAGATGATTTATTTGGTACTCCGCTTACCGCTGACATGAAACTCTCTGATATCAAGACGAACATTGATACAATTAAGAAAACACTCGAAGACATCGTAAGTGGAATTCCTGATATCGTTAACAAAATTAGTCTGATTAAAATTCCTCCGGGAGTAACTCCGGGGAAAATTACCAACGTATTATATACAGTGTCATCCGGGTTCACAACATGCTTGCAGCAAAATAATGCTATAAAACATACCGCAACAGTTACTGGTGTGTACAGGCTGTCTGTGTTCAGTGCTGCAAAATTTAGTACATACACTACATATCCCTGGCGGCATTCAACCGATAAGTTTTCCTGGGTTGTGTCTGTTATGTTAAATAGCGGAACCGAAGAAACATTTATACTGGAGGCAGCTGATAAGAAATTAACCGCAACATCTTACTGGTGGTGTCTGGAATTTGTTGCTGAGACGCCTCAATTGGTTACTGCGTAAAATAATAATGGCGCTGAGGAAGTCAAACACAGAGTTAAGAACAGAGTTAGGGACAGAGTCACGAGTCCAAAAATATAGATATGATCAAGTACGTGAATGGCAATCAGCGTTAAAAATCATCATTGACAAATATACCGTGAAGTATAAAAAAATACAAGCGGCGTGCAGTTGCCATTGATGTTGTCGTTTATTCAGTGTCCACGTTAGTTGCGTCCACCGGTATACTATTATCAGCGCTGACTCCGATAACAGTAGCAGTAGCAACAATAAGTGTTTCATCAGCAGCAGCAATTGCAGGAATTTTTAATATTATCGCGAAAAAGATACCCAGGTGCGCGAGTACAAAATTGCACGATTATTCGACGCGGTTACATACGGCAACAGCAACATATTCTAAATTATCGTCGCTGATATCATCCAGCCTCGACGACACAACAATATCAGATTTCAAATTTACCAATATGGTTAAGATATACAATGAAGTAATTGATTCAGAAAACCGCCATTTGAAAGAAAATGAAAACAATAATGTCCGAACTACTTCAGCAGATAGATAAATCCTCAGTGATCGCGGTCAACCTCGTCTGTGATGCAATTGATGGAAGCTATCAGATAAACACAGGAATATCAAATCAAGCACAGCAAGGATACATCTTATATACTTTTACAACACAAGTACCACCTGGGTCTCTTATTGTGCAAGAACCAGCCAATCCCGTCTATTTGCGATGTCATAATCCAGTTATCAGGAATAAATTTCAGACTAACTGACTAATCCGGGAACTTGATTGACCTTCGTGGGAAACGCTAAATCTGAATTTATATGTAAAATCGTGAAAAATCTACGATTTTCGAGGATTTCCTCGTAGTGTTTTTATCAGAGGATCTAAAATGTCACTGACGATGTTTTTCTGCAACTGTCGCTTAGATTCATTTTCAAACCGATTTTGCAATTTTGGTGAGTAATATGGTAGTCAAAATCGTGTAAATCGACTGATTTGTTAATTGTGATAGGTAATAAGGTAGTCAAAATCGTGTAAATCGTCGATTTGTTAAAATGATAAGTAGTTGGGTAGTCAATCTAACAAATTTCAGTGAAAAACAAATATTTTACTGATATCTGTCACTGTAATCAGAATTAATTTTTGCTGAAAATCAGGATGATTTTGTTAATTCTGACAGATAATAAGGTAGTCATAATCGTGTAAATCGTCAGATTTGTTAATTCTGATAGGTAATAAGATAGCCAAAATCGTGTAAATCGTCGATTTGTTAAAATATTAAGTAGTTGGGTAGTAAATCTAACAAATTTCAGTGGAAAACAAATATTTTACTGAAATCTGTCAGTGTAATCAGAATTATTTTTTTTACTGAAAATCAGGATGATTTTATTAATTCTGATAGGCAAAAAGGTAGTCATAATCGTGTAAATCGTCAGATTTGTTAATTTTGACAGAAAATAAGGTAGTCAAAATCGTGCAAATCGTCAGATTTTTAATTCTGATAGGTAATAAGGTAGTCAAACTGACTGATCTTACTTTTTTGTACTGAAAATTGGTCAGTAACAGCACACAAAAAAAATATTCTCCGTCCTTGTATCATGGAAAGCAAATTTGGAAAGCAAATTTATACTTACATCTGCAAGCATCGAAGATCTTAAATGAGTATATTGAGGTGATTCTCCATCAAGATAACTAACGACGGTACCTAATTTCGTTCCGTCACTAAGATGAATATTTTCTCGACTACAAAACGTATTTTTCTCAGTTGTATCAGCGATTATAAAATCTAATTCGGCTTCATCGATGATTAACCTGCAATGATGTCGCTGATGATCATACGCGTCACCTTCGGTAAATTTTCCAATTATTCTCCTACCTAGATCTTTTGCTTTTTCGTCGTGATCAGTTGGCAACCAGACGTCAGTTTGTTTTTTATACGATATAATTGCTTCACTTACTATCAACGACGTTAACATCGCCGAATCTAGCATATATCGAAGCAACGCCGTGTGAACCCAACGCCGCTGCGAGAAATGCCTGCCAAACCAAACGTAGCAGATTTTACGTAAATTATCGGCAAATTTAAATGATGCAACGCGAGCAAATCCGGTATGGGGAAAATCTGGCAGCGGGCCGTTAATTGATACTCGCATCATTTCGCTGCAACGATGCCCAAATTGAGCAAAATATTTAGCGCAATCACCGTATCCTAGAAAACTTCCAGGATAACACGCAACCATGTCAAACGATATCATATCAAGATAATTATATTTGTTCCATAATCCTTCGTGACCGTATTCGACGCAACTTTGTTGGATATCTTTGAGAAATTCGCACCGTGTTGGCTTCCAAAGATTTTTTTCCCTGGCAGCGTGAGCAGCGACTGATGGAACAGTAAAACAACTAGATAATTGTTTGGAATTTATCGAGTATTTTTCCGCTAATTCACTCGTTAAATCATGAAGCATTTTATTCCTGTACACGTCACCGTTAGGTCGCACGAATTGGTCGTATTCATCATCTCTACGAAACAACCACACCGATACTGGATCTGATTTGCTTATTTTGTAAATAAAATCGAACATTTCCACGGAATTTGTAGAAATTTCCGAATAAAACTTAACAGTACGATCTCGCGGAAATATCGTTACCGCGCTCGTCCACGCATGAGAATTATGATCAATTATATTAATTGGCGCCCCTCGAGATTTATACGGAGAATCGTATAAAATCTCTCCCGATAATGACTTTACTGTTATTGGAAATTTTAATTTTCCCGACAACGCGGCAACGTCGTTTATTGACGCACCGTCAGTAACTGATTTCGCCAGGTATTTATCAAAGATAATCTTAAATCGGTCAAACCAGATCCGCGTTTTGTATTTTTTAAGTGTTCTATTACTCACTCAGCTACGCAGTTTATTGAAGATAATTTCATCAAGGGTAGATTTTTAACATCTGGTCGATTATTTAGCCGATAAATTCCATAAACAGCCGCGGTGACCGGATAAGATCTATCATAATACGGTTTGTCTATGCCAGTTAACAAACCTGGCTTTGAGTTAGCAGATAAAATAACATTTTTTCCCACTAATTACAGGATCACGTTTATCTCGAATAACCCAAACGTCATCGCACATTTGTGCGATGAATTTTATTCCAAAAATAAATTTCTCATCACTATGATTAATTTTAATGTAATCAATTATACTTTTTGCCCGCTCATCGGTCATAGTATTATCAATTTCATTTGTTTTCCACGTCGTCCATGTGCGAATCGCTTTGTCGTCGTAAAATTCTTTTTTAGCTTTATTAGCGTCAGATATATCAATATCAGCTTCGTCAAGGTCGAATGAATCCATGTTATATTTTAGACAAATATCTAATACAATAATGAATCGTTGTAAGTGGATACTTGTCGGTTCGTTATTTTGCTGTGAAAAATCATGCAAGCGTGAATTCTGCGGCGAGCATATGCAGGCAATTCGCGTACGCAATTATGGGCCAATCAGATGTATAAAATGTAATGTTGGATTGCAAAGAAAAACTCGTCTATGTTTGCGCTGTGGTGGAAAACGCTACCAAGAACTTAAACGACATTATTACAAAAAATCTGTCGCTAGCGATAATGCCATCAAATGCGAAGAAGATTATCTAAATAGGTTTCAAAGCATACTTTGATTTAGACAAATGATATTTAGTATATGAATTCCATATTTGTGAAGCATCCAATCATCGATAACTACGAAGCATCATGCAACGGTGTTGTCAGACATTGTAAAACAAAAAAACTAGTCGGTAATGTTAATAATTCTGGTTATTTGATGTTTAGATCTAATGATGAAAAGAAAAATTATCTGAATCATAGATTTATTTTCGAGTGTTTTAACGGACCACTCGAAAATGGCTTTGTAATTGACCATATTGACGGAGATAAAGTAATTAATTCAGTACAAAATCTTCAGGCGATCACGCAGAGTGAAAATTCTTCGCGAGGAAATACTTGTCGTAATAACAGAGGGGCTAAAGCTGTTAAATCAGTAAATATTTAAACTGGCGAAGAAATGATATTTATATCTATGACATCTGCAAGTAAATATTTTGGCATTAATTCAGTCTCAGTGCGACGAGTTGCAGAGAAAATACAAAAATCATCATTTTCATACAAATTCGGTGACTGGATTGAATTTTCCTACGTTCCATTGATTTTAGATGATTCAATTTTATTTGTTTGTTTTAAAAATATTATATTTATATTATTTTTTTTGCATTAGAAAAACAATATTTACTATAATGAACGAAGAAAATATCAGTAATATAATCGACGCTATTGAGAAATTAAAAATTAAAAAAAATAACACTATCGGACGAGCTGGATGCTGAAAATATCATCGCTGACTCTGAGACGCTTGCTCAGAACAAACACGAAGGTAGATACGTTCTGCCGACTGAATATCAATACATAAAAAAAATTCAATCGGCGATGTATCAGTCGCTGGCATCCGTTGATGAGTCGTCGGTGAGAGATTTTACGCCGTTATCGATTGCGATCGAGAAAATAAGATCAGAGTTGTCTGACGAATACAAAGCAATAAAAGTGATTAACACTCGCGTAAGGCAATTAAGAAAAATAGTAAATGACAAATAGTAAAATTTACTGAAATTATTTATTTACTGAAATTGTTTGTTTTTCTACTGAAATTATTTGATTTTTTTTTACTGAAATTATTGGGGTTTTTTTACTGAAATTATTTGTTATTTACTGAAATTTCATGTAAATACCCCATCAAAATTACAAATTTGCACAAATTATTTGATTTTGACTACCAATTACCTACTCAAATTATAAAATTTATGCAATTATTTGATTTTGACTACCAAATAAACACTCAGATTATAAAATTTGTACAAATTATTTAATTTTGACTACCAATTACCCCATTAAAATTGTGAAAATTAAAAAAAAAGATATTTTTGCTAATATTTATTGGTTTTTATCTGGGTTTTTTTTTTGTTGTTTTTTATGTAGAGAGATCAAAGATCTTAAGATTTTACTAATAAATTAATACTTAAAGTTTCTCCGCGTAAATCAAGTAAATTTCCCCCCTGATCAGTTAATTTGAAATTAATTCTCGATAACAAACTATTATGACACCGCAGATAAATCGGATTGATTGGTTCTTGTATAATTAGATATCCTGGTGGTTCTTTTGGCGAAAACGAGTAAAGAATAAATCCTCGCTGAGCCTGATTTGACACTGCTGCGTCGACGCTATAACTGCCTTCGACGACGTCACAATCAAGATTAACCGCGACGACGGTTGTTATATTTACGATGCCTGGTGAAATATGTCGTCCTTCTCCGTTTTGACTATTATTATGCTTAAGTATACTTGGTGGTGGTGATGTTTTTCTCCACGCGTCATGTAATTGAGAAAATAGCTCATCAATGGTGTCAGTGACAGATTTTCTTAATTCAGGCACGTTGTAACTAGAAAATCTAAAAGTTTTTAACGTCTCCTCGGTCAGTTTGTATTCGGTTAAAAATTTTTGTTTATTGTCAGTTTCATCATCAATTATTGCCTGAATTATTTTCTCGTGCTTATAATTCATGTCATACGCGATTTTATTTGACATTTCTACGTGCCTGATAATCTCGCTACATGAACTTGATACGTTAAAATACACTCCTGAAAATACTGCCGTAGCCTTTGTAATATTATCTTATATGCATTATTATAAAATTCTGATAATTCATTAATATCAGTTAGTTCAAATGTTTTACTCCCTGTTGACCAAATAAAAAACCAAGCCATGTCGTCTTTTTCTCTGAAGATAAAATCAGTACTTGTTGACGCCGCCATGGCAGCTAATACTTGTTCGTAACCTTTTTCTGCAAGCTCATGATAAACTTCCCTGGTTGTGATATAATCAGATTTTTTAGGTTCTGGTGGCGCCGGTGAATGTATTGGCGCAATTTCAGGCCAACCTAGGACGGTTCTGATCGAACTGGCATAAATATCAACAATATAAGGCGATTTTACTTCAATGATCGAAGTTAACGTCGGCTCGTGTGCGGTTATTTTTATTCCAGGTTCATCTCCTGTTATATTTTTTATTCTATATAATAACTCATCATTAATTTGTTCGACCTGATAACTACCTGTTGGTAATCCAACAACGATCCAATCTGGTGTATCCGTGCCAGGTTTATTTTTATTAGCGAAAACAAATGAATTATTTGACAATGATGCACCAAATGATTTTGATCTAACATTGGGCCAACTGTGGTAGACTCGCAAGTGCGACAGCGCAATTTCGCTGACGGAGATCGCTATCGGAAAATTAATATTAAATTCCGGCTTAGTCGAGCTTGCCGATATCATCGTTGTTATTTGCGGGGTCGTGTTTGTCACGATCTGAGATAATTCCAACATTATTATTATCTGTAACTTTAATATCAGCCTGCGAGTAAATTTTTATCATCGTAGAAAATTCGTGATCAGATATAACTCCATCGTTGAGACTTTCTGATAGCAACGAAGATAATTTTGTATACGCGATCGTTGCCGCATATAATTTGACCACGTACGAGGATAATTTTTCACTCGTGCACGATGATATTTTTTTGCAATAATATTAAGAACTTCAGCGAGCGTCGTTGTCGCACAAATGCAAATTGTAACTGCAATTGGCGCCATCATTGTTACCGCGGATAATATTATTCCAGATCCAGCAACGACCGCCGACACCGAATAAACGACAACGTCAATGATAACTAATCGTCGCTGATATTTTTTTATTTTTGCCTGATACGTGCCTATGATGAGTTTTAGTGAATTTTCCCACTCACGAGCCTGATTGTATCTGTAATCGGACGGCGTCATTATATTTTACCAAGTCAACAATTGAAGCGACTCGGCAATAAATTCCATGCACCACCATACCAGCGTTGGCGCTGTTGTTGCTCTTTCAGGAGGTTCTAACGTAAAAGTTTCTTCGACGTCTTTATCTAATAAAATATTTAAAAATCCGAGAAATCTATCGCTGGAATGTCTCCATTTGTATTCTTCAGCGATTATTCTGAATCTTACTGAAGAAAAAAATATACAGCCGATACGCGCCAGTAACTGATGCATTGTATTTGACGTTATCATTTTCTGGTGTCCACGTTAATGACCCCGTCGACGCTATAAAAGTGATATTATTGACCTGCGCCGAAGTTATTGCCGGTGGAATCTTGATAAAGCTAGTTTTTGCAATAACTCCATGTATCATTGCTTCAAGTCCTTTAAGTGTTTCAATACTTGCTTCGATGCTAGTAATTTTTTTTCTTAATTTCAGATATTTTTCTATTTGTTTCAGCGGCGGTTTCATCAGCTCGCCTGATAGCTACGTTGGTCACCGAGCTGGCTTCGATGGCCGCCTGATTAATTTGTCTGATAGACTCATTAATATTTTTAATGACTTCGGCGGTATCTTTGACGACTTTGGCGGTGTTTTTATTTACCTCGGCGGCTGTCTCGTTGATTTCATTAATTTCTCCTTGAGCGTTTGTAAAATCACTTATATGTGCGTTATATTCGGTTCGCCGAATTATGTCGGCTAATTTGATGTTGCTAGTTTTTAATTTTCCATGTTGATCTTGAAAAATAACAACCTCGTCAGGATCTATTCCAGATATCGATAGAAGCTTATTAACGTCGTCTTTGGTTGCTTACTTAGATAAATCGACATCGATTGGTTTTTTTAATAATCGCGACAGTAGAGTTCTCCCGTAAATACCAACCATTATTTAATCGCGGTTGATTTAATTTATCGGATGAATACCTAAGTACGACTTTGTGATGCGGCTGAGATAATTTTGATATTGCATCAAGGACGTTAATGGCTTCATTTCCGCATATTGGTGGATCAGTTAGCGTCTGCGTGGGTAACGTCGAATACCAAATTGGAACATTTAATTTTCTAGCATAATTTAGAAATTCTCTCGGCGGTGCTAGCCCGTACGAGTCGAAATAAATAATTTCACGCGGATTTATCGAACAAGAGACCCAATGCGTGCCAGGACCTGATTGTGAATCTAAATTTATAAATCCAGATTCATTTAAGTTTGGTCGATCTGATAATTGATCTCGCATAAATACGCCTCTGAAAATTTTTATTTTTTTTTGTTTTTGCTTCGTTAGCTAAATATAAATTGGACATCGGTGCGACATATAAAAGCTTTTTGGGTACTGCAGTGTTCCTGGTAACTTTAGGCCGCGTCCGTACCAATACGGAGGTGTTCCTGGCAGTCTTAGTCCGCGTCCTTTTTTTTTACCGTATTTGCCTCCTGTTACTTTTTCTAGTATTTTACTACCAGCGTATCCAGCAGCACCTAACCCGGCTGCTTTTCCCACCGCTAATAACGCTGGAAGCAACCCAGCGAGAAGCGGAAAGATTCCACCTGTTTTAACCATGTCGCTGATTGCACTTGGACTAAGATCAACCTGGACGCCAGTATTTGCCGACTTAGCCTTGGTAAAATTTTTATGTTGAGTTTTAGTCAACGACAGTTTATTTGGACCACCTTGAATTTGAGCGTTTTTCAACGTCAGTTTTGTCCCACACATTTTTGTCGTGCTTGATTGGAGTTTTTTACCTGACCTGGGGTCAGAGTCACACTAACATGATCGTATGGCATTATAATTATATTGATGATTTAAATTGATCTCACATTTTTCCACTGGTGAGTCAATGATTCTCATTCGGCCGCCAATACCTTCAAGAATCATAGTTCTATCACTAAGCATAACCGCGGTTACTTTAAAATCAACAGGAGGATGATTAAATATTCTGGCTTTGAAATGTATGTCGACGACGGATTGTTTTATCAAATCAAGATGTTCCAGCGAAAAATAATAGATCGAATATAAATTTTTAAAATCCAGCTGCGATACTTGCAGGCCGGTATCGATATTTTGATCTCGTCCCATAAAACTTAACAACCGATGATATCCGCTCTCCATTGAATTATCGGCAAAATCTAATGATATTTCCTCGGTTGGTTCTTGTTTTCCATTTATTCGCAACGATATTTCGCTGGCATTAAAATTATCAAATATCAAATGGCTAGCTGTTTGATGATATCGATCAGCTCGCTGAAAAGCAACAAAAATTTGTCTAGGTGCAGAAACTCCCTGCTGAGATGCCATATGCCGGGTAAAATTACCGTTAATTTTGCTAGTAACAGTATCAGTGGTTGTTGTTAACCAGGACATCACTGATTTACCGCCCTGATCCATAAATGAAAGTAATTTATTTTCTTCGACCAACGACGGAGTCATCGCTGGCATCCACAGGGTAAGTCTACTTAATGTTACTTTGGCGTTATTATTACCGTCAGCGCCGTCAGCACGATCACCTTCTCGCCAGATAGCGTCGTTGCTATTATCTTTTCGATAAAAAACGATAGTATGCTTGGCTCCAAAACTTACCTTCCTAAAATTTCTGAAAAATCCAAATACGTGAGATAATGGAATTGGGCATGAAAATCTTCTACGATTACCTGATAACATAGCTTTACTCGCAGCAAATCCTAAATTATAAATAGGATTAGCGCTTATAATCATCGATTCAGCATCAGCAAAAACAGCAGCGTCGGCGAATGTTTTTGGTCTTCTTATGATATACTGATCACTTTCAGCATTATTAGAATTATCCTTGACAAACATCATGCTAGGGCCGGCTGATCTAGCAAAATCATCTGAGTACCTAGCTAGGCCTATGATTGTCGTAGCAACATCAACGTCATTGTTAATTGATTTGATTTCTTTTCCGTCTACGAAATACGCGGCGCTTTTGAATAACGTCATAATACCGTTATTGACGAATCCAACCTTATAATTTGCTAAATACTCGGTATTATCCATTTTTGTTATTTCACCGACAACTTCGATGAACGCCTCAGATGGTAGAAAATATCTGCTCGTGTCATGAACCTGAATCTCAACTCGGCTATTATTATTTGGTGTTACCGCGTCGTACGAGTAATGTTGATAATCTCGTATCGATGTATCCTGACTTATTTGTTCGTCCATGTCAAATGCTTCGTTAGATGCATGTTTGAACATTTCATTATAAAGATTATCTTCTAAAACGAAGACCACTTCCCGATATCATGCTAGTATTTACTTGATCAACTCCTTGATCTATCAGCGACGCTAATTTTTGAGTTGCTGCGTCGTTTATTACCTATCTAATGTCGCTAGGCATCACTTCGGTACTTGGTAATTTAACTGGCTGTTTTTTTTCCACGTACTAGGTTTAATATTCTATCTTTGACGGTGCCAATTACTTTGCCAGCAAAATCACCAGCAGCGGAAAATGCTTTATCGCGAACAAATCCCATAGCTTTCTTTGCTAATTGCTTAGCGATAGGTCCGGCTTTAGGAGCTATTCGTGTAACAAATCCCTTAACGACGTCACCGAGGCCATCTCCGTAGGTAACTTTGTACATTGGCAACCGCGCGTTCACCACGCGAGCCTGCGTAGTTTTACGATGACCTTTGTGAATTATCATTTTATTCAATTGTCATTTATTTAACTAACCGCTGTAGTCGTCGACGATTTCATCAATTAAATTTCTGTAAACGTGAACGTCCATGATACTGCTGCGAAATAATCGCTGACAAATATCAGTTGCTTCGTTAATTATTTCTGGCGAATTATTTCCAGCTCGTTTCCCTCCAATAAGAACCTCTAGTCGAGAAATGTCATTAATGACGTTGTCGGGGCAGATAGAATTATAACCGCTACCAGTAGCAGTAGGGCCGATTTCTTCTCTCATTTCGTATATATATTTTCTAAATCTTTTATAATCCGGATCATCAAGATTAACCCTGCCTTTTTTACGAGCAAAATATAACGCGGGAATCCAATCATGCTCGGTAACAGTATCATAACTTTGTTTATTCAGATATCTTCCCTTATCTTTATATTCGAATGTAGCAATACGAATTAATTCATTTTGATCTCTGATTTTTGAGAGAGTATCTTCATTAAACATTGTTTCAATTATAAGACCTTGAAACGTCGATTCATCTTCTGCAATATCAGAAAGTTCTTTCTTTTCTTGAAATATTTCTTCCTTTTGAGTTAATTTTTCCTGATTAACTTCTTCAACAAATTTTTTATAATCTGGATCATTTAAATCACACTTTTTATCTTTGTAGAAAGTAAAATATAATGCGTTACTCCAATCAGATGGACTTACACGATCAACATATTTTTTTAATAAATATTTACCTCGCTCATCGTAATCATGTGCGGCAAATTCAACAACTCTACGATGATTCCTAAGTAATTTTGAAATATCTTCTCTAAATAAATCGTGCGCCAATAGTTCTCTTCGTTGTGCAGGTTTATTTTGTGCAGGTTTTTGTAAAACTTCTTGTGAAGGTTCTTCTTGTCTCCCTCTGTTAAATCCCCGCATAAAAGCAGCATAATAGCCGTCTTTTCTTTGTTTATCTTGTAATTTAGCAACATTTAATCTTGCTTTGAGCATCCAATCAGCAAATTTTGACGGTTAGGAATAGCAACATCCTGAGCTAAATATCTTTGTTTTTCTGCAAAAGCTCCATAAGCAAAATCACCAAAATTTTCGAAATCCTCTGGAGTATTAAGAGGAATTTCTCCCATCCTAGCCAATCCATATTGACTAAATTTGTTATCGTATCTTCTATCAGGCGCAGCTGCAGGTACATCTACGGGTGCAGCTACAGGTGCAACTGAGGGTTGAGGTCGAGTTTGTTCTTCAATTCGTTTTAAAATCGGAAGAATACCTGCTTTTCTCGCATCAGGATCTTTAACATCCCCTAATATAACTCGTTCAGTGGTTGTAGTTATTGGTTTGAATAACAATTCAGCCGACTCAGCAAATCCTTTTTATGCGTCTTCGACGGCACGTATTTTTCGTTTAACGGATTCTCTCACGGGAATATATTTTTGTATTGCTTCTTGGCGTTCTCGCGTTAGTCGAGTAGTGTACGCTTCTCCGACATCCAATAATATTAATATAATAATAATTTCAATTAATCTTTATAAAAAAAATTACAGATCGACCTCGACAAGATATTTTAAGATTTTTTTTTCAATTACAGTCAGTATATGCTGTGAACACATACGATAGTCACGGACATGGCGGGACCGAAAATAACGTCCCGTAGAAGGTTTTTATTTGACAAATGGAAGTTTCAACGGAGAATTATTCCGTAGGAGCCTTTATTCGGCGATAAAACCTTGGTCTGTTCACCCTCCCTGCTGCTCACGAGTATTAATTGTCTTCTTTGCTTCATATTCACGAGATAATTCTGATCTAATTTTATCGATTGCACGAGAGAGAGAGAGAGAGACAAACTACTTTACTTCACTTTCTTTTATTGTAGCTAGCGATTGACACATTGCTGTCTGAATTTTCTTTACGAATCGATACTCAGATGGTAAAGTATATCCTCCCTCTTCTTTTCTTTCTTGCAGTGTCTCAAAATCAGAAATAATTTTTTCAGGATTTAGTTTATATTTATGCCGTCGCGCTCTAATTTTTTAATAGCAGAATTAACATCAGTGATATTTTCATAATTCATTATGCAATATATATATATATATATATATATATATATATATATATATATATATATATATATATATATATATATATATATATATATATATATATATATATATATATATATATATATAAATGAAAAATATTTTACACTCCTATATGAACTCCTAGGGTGCCACATAACATCCTAGCAAGTCCAGAGGAGTGGTTTTTTTTACACCGAAGACAACACAACTCCATATAAGCCTCTAGGGTGCCTAAATGACATCCTGCAGGCTCAGGGGCATACGAAACACAACCCCCTATGTGAGCCTCTAACCTGTCAAACAACAGTGTAGTAGACTCAAGAGAGCGTGTTTTCGAGGACGTCACAACACATGTATTTACACTATTTACACCTGTAAGCTCCTAGGGTGCCACCGCATCTTAGCTAGATTACAAGAATACAGTAAACCTTAATTAAGGGACGACACAACATATAAATCTTAATTAACTTAATTCTAAGGAGGACGGTACAATTACTTCTATAAACTTCTAGGGTGCCACCGCATCTTAGCGAGTTTACAAGAATACAGTAAACTTTAATTAAGAGACGGCACAACACATGGGGCCGCGAGTGGCCAAGTAGTCTAAAAGAGCTCTCCGTTACGGATCATTGCCATCTCACCTCTGTCTGCGTGGGTTCGAGTCTCAGATTCGGCCAATGTGGGTATGTGAGAAGGACTGCCAGTAGCTTCTCGTGGGTCGGTGGTTCTTTCCGGGGTTTTCCCGGGTTCTTCCTCGACCATTAATACTGGCCACCATGTATATCCTATCGTGTGCTGAAAAATGGCGTTAAACCCCACAACAACAACAACAACGACACAACACATGTATTTACACTATTTACAGGTATTTACACTATTTATAGTAAGGACGGCACGGTACAGATATTAACACTATTTATTGTAAGGACGGCACTATACATGTATTTACACTATTTACAGGTATTTACTGTACACTATTTACAAGTATTTACAGTAAGGACGGTACAGACTGACACGGAGTTATTTTCTACGCTCAACAGATTTTGCACACCCTCCCCCAAAATCAACACCTGGGAGCGCAAAAGGCGTCCGCCACGTTTTGACATGGCGGAAAGGTGTGTTTGTCTCTTGAGTTTCGAAAACCCCAATAAAGAAACCGTGTCTTATAGTATATAAGCTGGACTGATACTTGGAAATTCAAAGATAGCTGTGACTTATATTCTTAAATTTTTCATAATTATAATTGCAGAAAAAATACAGATGAACCAGAAAACCAGACGGATTCAGTAAAATATATATATCGTCTGTGAAAAAAAGTATTATTTATCCCAATAATCAATTACACCTGCCCGTGTTGACAGTCATTACTAAAAATCTACGGGGAGAAATCGGGGAGTTATTTTACTTCCGTGTGTCATCGAACCGTTACCAAAAAAAAATATTTCCTACAGGTATTCTGAAAAGACTAGATGCGAGGAAACAATAATAATTATCCTTTGAGTCTATGAAAAACTGTAATGTGTATACAATTAAGAAAACATTCGGCTACACACAAGGTATAGGTTATTAAAGGTAGCATTGTGATGCTCAGTACAGAACATTGTGAAACTAGAATACGGTTAATCAGAACAGGAGACGAGGATAACTCTGTTAACCGCGTTACATATTCTCAGTAGAGTTGTCTCCGTTCGTTGCCTGAACATAACGAAATGAGATCCAATTTTCGTACCCGTCAGAAAAGGCCGATTTTTGTATTCTTTTTGCAACACGTCGTACCGCGGAGGAGTTAATACCGAAATACCTGGCAGCTTCGGTTATTGACTTAAATATTAGTTCTTCGCTGGTTTATATATTGAAAGATTTAACTGCCTTAGGATTTTTGTTTCCCCCCAGCATTCCCGCATGTAGTATTCTCGCTCTGTGTGATAGCCTGTAAATTTTGAAGAGAATTATCGAGTTTGTCGTTGTTGATATGATCGATGACTAGACCATATTTGATCTTCCCGTGAAAAACCTCGAAAATAAAACGATGACAGAGATATTTTTTCTTCCCCTTGGCCGTGAACATGAGATAACCCTGATTATTAACAAAACCGATTGACTTTTCTCGCTTTCAGTTTCTTACTACACCATCACGAGATGCTTCATAATTTTTAATGGTGGGATATTGAACAAATTCTTTTTGCTCCATTTATATATAATCAGATTTGTCTAAATTATAACATATTTTCAAATCTAGCTATGAAGTCTTCAGGGGATCTTATAACCTCATCAAAGACAGGTTTGTTATTTTTTAATCGTAATATCGTTTTAATTCTCTATATCTTTTACCACCACAGCACGCACACAGCTGTGTTTTCCTTCTAACTCAAACACCACACCGTAAACAAGGCTGTGGACCAAGACTCCTCCGTCGCACACTTTGCAAATGTTGACCGCATAATTCCTTCACGCAGGATTTATTACAAGGAGTTGAAGACCCCACCATCAACCACTTGCACTGCTCTCTTATTTGAGCCATCGTATATATAATATTTTTTATTTAAATACTTGCCTGAAATATAATATGGAAGAGTTTGAGAGATTATCTACAATCGATCCTTGGAAAACTTCTAGATTTGATCTTGACAGAAGAACCCCTGACTTGCGGAGGCAAACTCTGACTGATCCGACTATTAATCTGATTAATATTATCAGGGATGCTAAAAAGGAATTTCGTGATAATGGAGCATCTCACACGTGGTCAATATTCAAAATTATACGTGACGTTGACGAAGTCAACGACAAAGTCATTGATGCTACAATGAACGATATGCGAGCGGAAAAGATAATCGATTATCTCAACGATCAGAATTATTTTTTCAGAATAAAGCTTATTGTGCTAGCAGAAACAGATTCCGCTGAGTGGATTATCCGTGACAAACTGACCCTGTCCTTGCTAATGGAAAAACCGCGGTTTTAAGGAAAAATTCCAAACCAGGATACTGACTGGTATCGACATACCATATTACGAACGAGCGTATCCTATAACAGTGATTGTTTATGGAATTTATCAGCTAAATGATAAACCCAAGGTCGATGATCTTGCACCAATGAGATTTTCAAAGTCAAGGCTGAATTGTGTAGCCAAGCGAGTAATCGAACATTTTACAAATGCGATGCGTGGAAATGGGTTAACTGATTTAAGACGTAAAAAAATAAATGAGTGGGCTGAATCGGTTAAGGATACCGGAGCTTCAATTAATGATGTTGCCGAATTATCAAGTAAATTAAAATTTCCTATAGTAGTAAAAACATTAAGCGGAGAGATTTTATATGAATCAAAGAATAAGTAAAAGGGAACTCCAATTGAAATTATTGATCATAACGCACAAACGTGGACCAGCGCAGTTACAATATTTCCACGAGATCGAACTGTGAGATTTGACCCCCCCCCCCCGAGAACTCTGGGAGAAACATGTTTGATTTTATTCACGAAATAAGTAAAAACGACCCTGTGTCAGTATAGTTATTTTCAAGTTCAGATGATAAAAAATATGATCAATTTGTTTGACCTAACGACGAAATATATCGTAAAGAATCTCTTCACGAAACGATGAAAAATCTTGCGCAGAAATTTTCAAGAAATACTGAGCAATTACTAAATAATTGTTTTACAGTTTCCGTCAGTTGCAGCTCACTTCGCACGAGAGAAAAATTCGTGGAAGCCAACACGATTTGAATTTCTCGAAGACGCACAATTAAGTTGATGTGAATACGGACACGGTGGATTGTGGAATACCAAATATGACCACAACGACGTTATCTCGGTTGATATGGTCGCGTGTTATCCGGGGAGTTTTCTTGGATTGGGGGAGTGTTCTGGATATTTTGCGCGGTTTGGACACCCCACGCACGAGATGACGCGAGTATCGATAAATGGACCACTACCTGATTTTGACCTGACCGGGTTTGCCTGTATAGTGTCGTTCGAAATAGCTATGGGTCTTCATCCAGTCTGTTATGTTTGGTTTGGTAGACACTTTTCAGAAAAACGCTGGGCACCAATAGTTTTATTACGATATATGATTGATTGTAAAATATTAATACCGCTGATTGTAAGTGAGGCAATTATATCGTATCGGAAGGAGACCGAAGTTTGGTTACCATCACCTGATGATGATAGCGCCGCAAAGGATCTCGGTAGAAGAATGATTGGCAAGTTTACTCAAGGTGGAGCATATGATCATAAACGACATTATGCACGATTAATTTTAGATGATGCTGAATATGATTTTATAATCGCTGATGCAACAGCGAGAAATATATTTGTAAGTCGAGAAAACGCTTACTTATCTGACGGAACACGGTTGAGTACTATTGTTGGTTATATGAATGGCGAATCGCCTCAGTATACTCATTTAAGTTCTTCAATGCGTGCTTATGTGTCTATAAATTTATCATCTGTGATAAATATATTCCCTGACACTGCAGTCAGAATTGCAACGGATTCCTTTTATATCGATAAAAAATATACATCATTGGTAACTCGTTTTACAAACACTGATGCATCATGGGAGTTTGGAGAATAAAACAGGAAATGTTATGCAATTATATTGAATCCGCTGATGTTACGATTAAAGATACTTATCGCAGCAATCAGATATCAGAATTATCACCTCGACAAATGTCGAGGGCGGCATCCGTGTATGATCCAGTATCCAGACACAAGACCGTTTATCTAAACGGACCGGCAGGTTCTGGTAAGACGACTCGGGTGATCGAATTATTTCGACAGAATTGCGATGACATGATTGTGCTAACACCAACACACAGACTCGCGAGAGAAATGAAACAACGAGGAGTACAGTCATGTACTTATCACAGCTTTTTCAGATACAACGGAGATACATGGACTCCTGAACGAATGGGAGCGAAATATATTCCAAAAATTATTATTTGGGATGAAATATGCACAGTATCTAAAGATATATTAAAAATGTTTCTCGATTGGTTGCTATTGAAAAATACAGCTGTGATAATGTGCGGTGATCATGGCCAACCACCGCCGTTTGTTGGACAATCTCCACATGATTGGCTAAAGAATTTTGTAGATTATTACTCGGAGATAACTGATGATCACAGATCTCTTGATGCAGAATTAAACGAGTTCAAGAAATTAATCATACTACAACCGAATAAAATTCAGTGTGAAATAATGAGTAAAATAGTTTCAGAAACTCCTATTAACAATATTTGGATTTTGTGGAGACCAAATGATTTGATAGTGGCAAGTAGAAAGATGTTCGAGATACACTTCAACAACAATTATTTCAGTTACGTAAGAAAAAGTTTCCGGAATTACCAGTGCCGCTGTGTTATAGACCAGCAGATACACGACGACAGAATATCGACGTTGAGATACCAGGACAGACTGAAAAACAGAATCTCGTATTAAATGATATTGTCGCAGTTGATGTCAGTGTTGTTGAGGATGCCCTACACACTGATAAATCCCCGTGGACATTAGGATACGCAATGACAATTCACTCATCTCATTAATTGCTTTCATTTTTGTTGTTCGAGTGATTTCATTATTTAATTCAGCTATCACACTTGGTAATCTTGCAACCCACTCTCGAGATCTTGTATTTTGAATGAATTCCTTCGCGTATTGATATCTAAATAACCGCTCAGCATGTGTTCGTTTAAATCGTTCAACAATTGCCTGATCGCGGTGAATTGCAGCATGCCCTCGTCGTATTTTGACATTATGTAGCTTCATCAGCGATGATACTGCACCCTGAAATTCTTTGCCAGGATCAACCTGTAACAGCTGTGGCCATCGCAGACCACCTCGTTGATAATTCGTTTAAACGCAGAAGCTACTTCAACAGCTGTCTTTGTTGATAACGGTTCTGCTTCCTTGTATCTACTTGCAACATCAACGACAGTTAACGCGTATTTGTATGTTTTACGACGTCTAATATCATGTGATAAAATAAAATATCAGCCTGATGAACTTCATTAGGGACACTGGCATCAAAATGCGCATACTGTATTGTTTTAAGTGGTGGTTGATAAATTTGCCATATTACCTGTCGGCCTAACCATTTTTCAGCAGTAGAATGTCCGACACCTGCTGCTTCAGCGAGTTTACTAATCGCTGCTATACCTTTCCAATATCCACTTGGGGAATAATAAATTGACTCTCTATTATTTCAATAATCGGTTGATTAATTACCAGCTCCTAATACAAGCTTACCCTTCATCGATCATCTCACCAACCAATTAACTAATGATTCTTTGAAAGATTTATTTTTTTATGGAATTTAATGCATGAATTAATTTTACATCTGCAATATGCCTATGCTGCAGATCTTTACTTTTATAAGCTACATCATGCTCATGATATGCTTTATCAATAGCGTTTACTGGATACTCACCTGGTTTTGGCTGATATTGGTTATCAAGCATGATATCAAGCCGAGTACCAGGACCAGAATAATTACATGCTGGGAGGTGTTTCTCTCCTCGGTACTAATCCAATGGAGTTCCTGGTAGTTTGGCTAACTGGGCGGCAATATCACCTCCTTTTTTTATTTTTTAGTCTTGCCCATTGGTTTGCCACCTGACTGTGTGGGAATAAACTTACATTTCTTTATACAGCATCTTTTACAGTTACCTGTAACTGCTGACCAGTTATTTTTTGTTTTAATAGTTGTTAATTCGGTTGTGGGGGATACGCGTCCTACATTTCACACAATATAAATCCATATTATTTATTATATTTCTATAACATGGAGGTCACTGACTTTTCGGCGGTAAGGAAACGAGAACCGGTTAAACATCATGCTGCGCTACCAAATTCTATCTGAATGATTATCATAGGTCCGTCTGGATCTGGTAAAACGTAAATGTTACTTAATTTGATAATGAAGTGGATGACCTGGGATAAGTTGTATTTGGTAGCTCCGTCGATTGATGATCAACGATGTTACGAAGTGCTAAAGGACTTTAATGAAAATGCAAAGTTGTTAAATGAAAACGGTGATGATGTTGTTGAATTCATTTCTGATATCAATGAAGCGCCATCTGTAGATGACCTTGACAGGTTAATTAATAATTTAGTTGTGTACGATGATGTGATGCTCGATAAGCCATCAAATCCAGCTAGAATATTTTCCCGAGGCAGGCATAAAAACACAGATGTGATTTATGTAACCCAGCGGTATACACAAATACCAAAAGTGATTAGAGATAATTGTAATATTCTTGCTGTGTTTAACAGAGTTGATACACATACGCTGAGAAATATTCATCAGACTTGGTGCAGCGGAGATATGGACATAATTAAGTTTAGAAATTTATTTAGTCAGGCTCAGTCAACCCCGCATGGTTCTATAATGATAAACTTGCATGACCAACGGTCACAATATCGAGTCGAGCTTGATACAATTTTCAATTAGTAGCAGCAACGAGGGAGAAGTCTCATACTTGGCACTCAGTTTGCGATCCTTTTTTTTACGATTTTTTTTGTGACTTCCAGGAAGGCTTATTTTTGCAAATAACGGGTGAGTCAATTAGAGGCTGTTCACCCTCTCTGCTGCTTGTGTTTATATTGAAATGTTTTATACACACACTTATGAAGATAGCATATTCAAGTTTTAAAAAGTGTCCTGCACTGTAATGTTATAAGGTATCTGTCAAACCAATGACAGTGTGTAACCAAAATGTATTTTGATGCCTTATTGGTGACTTTGGGAATGAGTATTTAGCACAGATTCAGTGGCGTAAAAGAAACATCTATCACCTGTATTTTTCATGTTTATGCAAGCTGTTTTGTATTTCACACATTCAGTAAATCTTTTTCTTATCAATTGAGAACATATCTAAGTGCAATATCAGAAATCCAATTCTTTAAATCATCCACTTCATGCTTTCACCTATTTCCTGTCTAAATTTGGTATAATTGTCTATCGTTGTTTTTAATGGTACTTTGAACACATTATTGGCTATATCATGCTGAGGAAATGGCAGCTAAGTGTCTTTCCCAAGAGCTCACCAAGCTAGACAACCCATGATGGCCTGGATGACTAGACAACTCATGATGGCCTGGATGACTAGACAACTCATGATGGCCTGGATGACTAGACAACTCATGATGACCTGGATAACTAGACAACCCATGATGGCCTGGATGACTAGAAAACCTGTGAATCATGGATTCAGTGTGATGCTCTACCAACCAAGCTGAAACTTGATTTGTAAAATGTCAAACAAACCTTGAATGATATCATCAATCTCATCTCTGTCCATAGGTCTTATTCTATGGCATTCAGTAGTCTCTATCTCTATCATATTGGTCTCTTAATAATTCTAATTATTGAATCTAGCTATATGTTTACTGATGGATTTTTGAAATTATCATTTTTTCGTGTATGGTTGTGTGTTGCTGAAAAATTCATGTCTTCATTATCACATCCATAACATCTGTACTCATGTTTCTCCTGTAACTGCATACATCATGTTTATTCATATGTCTCATTTCTTTAAGATTTTGTAATCTCACTGCTCAAATGCTTTTCCAGCACACTTTGGAATTTTTTCATCAAGTTCATATGACAATGTTGATCTAACTAAATTTTATTTGATTTTACCTCACTTTGTTTTATTTAACTGACTACTTTTTCAGAATGTTTTTTCTCCTATTTATTTTGTAAAACTTGCTGAATGTATAATGTCTACTAGTTCGTTTAATTTAACTTTTGCCATAAATTTGTGCAAAGTCCCACATCAATACGTAAAGCCTCTGCCCCAGGGAGTAGAGTCCACAAGCAGGTAATAATACCATCAGAGTCCATACTGCAGATTTTTTTCAGTCATAAAGAGTTCTTTGTCCTTATTTGGACTCATCATGTTGCTGATTTCTTTGGCTTTTTATGTAACTCATATGACACAAACACATGTATTGTGTCTATCTGACTGGCCTTTCTATATCATTTATACAATATGTGGCCATTCTGTCAATTTATTTACAGTTGTGTCACATGACTCCAAAATAAATGCACAAAGCACAAGACCAACTCCTCCTTAGCATCATTCTGACATTTAATGTCCCTTCAAAGCATCTGTAGTAACTTTGTATTGTTTTATTTTTAAATGAAACCTTTAAAATAGTGGTTTCTTAGGATTTCAAAATATTTTGAATTAATATTGTATGTTACATGATGTAATACTCTCTTTGAATTCATATTGTATGTTACATGATGTATTACTATCTTTGAATTAATATTGTATGTTACATGAGGTATTACTATCTTTGAATTCATATTGTATGTTACATGAGGTATTACTATCTTTGAATTCATATTGTATGTTACATGAGGTATTACTATCTTTGAATTCATATTGTATGTTACATGAGGTATTACTATCTTTGAATTAATATTGTATGTTACATGAGGTATTACTATCTTTGAATTAATATTGTATGTTACATGATGTATTACTATCTTTGAATTAATATTGTATGTTACATGATGTAATACTCTCTTTGAATTCATATTGTATGTTACATGATGTATTACTATCTTTGAATTAATATTGTATGTTACATGAGGTATTACTATCTTTGAATTAATATTGTATGTTACATGATGTAATACTATCTTTAAATTAATATTGTATGTTACATGATGTAATACTCTCTTTGAATTCATATTGTATGTTACATGAGGTATTACTATCTTTGAATTAATATTGTATGTTACATGATGTATTACTATCTTTGAATTAATATTGCATGTTACATGATGTAATACTATCTTTGAATTAATATTGCATGTTACATGAGGTAATACTATCTTTGAATTAATATTGCATGTTACATGAGGTATTACTATCTTTGAATTAACATTGCATGTTACATGATGTAATACTATCTTTGAATTAATATTGTATGTTACATGATGTAATACTATCTTTGAATTAATATTGTATGTTACATGATGTAATACTCTCTTTGAATTAATATTGTATGTTACATGATGTAATACTCTCTTTGAATTCATATTGTAAGTTACATGATGTAATACTCTCTTTGAATTCATATTGTATGTTACATGATGTAATACTCTCTTTGAATTCATATTGTATGTTACATGAGGTATTACTATCTTTGAATTCATATTGTATGTTACATGATGTAATACTCTCTTTGAATTAATATTGTATGTTACATGATGTAATACTCTCTTTGAATTAATATTGTATGTTACATGAGGTATTACTATCTTTGAATTCATATTGTATGTTACATGATGTAATACTCTCTTTGAATTAATATTGTATGTTACATGAGGTATTACTATCTTTGAATTAATATTGCATGTTACATGATGTAATACTCTCTTTGAATTCATATTGTATGTTACATGATGTAATACTCTCTTTGAATTAATATTGTATGTTACATGATGTAATACTCTCTTTGAATTCATATTGTATGTTACATGATGTAATACTCTCTTTGAATTCATATTGTATGTTACATGAGGTATTACTATCTTTGAATTAATATTGCATGTTACATGATGTAATACTATCTTTGAATTAATATTGCATGTTACATGATGTAATACTATCTTTGAATTAATATTGTATGTTACATGATGTAATACCATCTTTGAATTAATATTGCATGTTACATGATGTAATACTCTCTTTGAATTCATATTGTATGTTACATGATGTAATACTCTCTTTCAGTTCAGTATTAGTTTATAGTATTAATTGAAATAGTAGTGACTGGTCTGTATTTATCTGTGGTATTACTAAAAATAATAGTGACTGGTCTGTATTTGTCTATGGTATTACTAAAATAATAGTGACTGGCCTATATTTGTCTGTGGTATTACGAAAAATAATAGTGACTGGTCTGTATTTGTCTATGATATTACAAAAATAATAGTGACTGGTCTGTATTTGTCTATGGTCTTACTAAAATAATAGTGACTGGTCTGTATTTGTCTATGGTATTACTAAACATAATAGTGACTGGTCTGAATTTGTCTATGGTATTACTAAAATAATAGTGACTGGTCTGTATTTATCTATGGTCTTACTAAAATAATAGTGACTGGTCTGTATTTATATATGGTCTTACTAAAATAATAGTGACTGGTCTGTATTTGTCTGTGGTATTACTAAAATAATAGTGACTGGTCTGTATTTGTCTGTGGTATTACTAAAATAATAGTGACTGGTCTGTATTTGTCTATGGTATTACTAAAATAATAGCGACTGGTCTGTATTTGTCTATGATATTACTAAAATAGTAGCGACTGGTCTGTATTTGTCTATGGTATTACTAAAATAATAGTTACTGGTCTGTATTTATCTATGGTCTTACTAAAATATTAGTGACTACTCTGTATTTGTCTATGGCATTACTCAAATAATTGTGATCGGTCTGTATTTATCTATGGTATTACTAAACATGATAGTGACTGGTCTGTATTTGTCTATGGTATTACTAAAATAATAGTGACTGGTCTGTATTTGTCTATGATATTACTAAAATAATAGCGACTGGTCTGTATTTGTCTATGATATTACTAAAATAGTAGTGACTGGTCTGTATTTGTCTATTTTATTACTAAAATAATAGTGACTGGTCTGTATTTATCTATGGTCTTACTAAAATAATAGTGACTGGTCTGTATTTATCTATGGTATTACTAAAATAATAGTGACCGGTCTGTATTTGTCTGTGGTATTACTAAAATAATAGTGACTGGTCTGTATTTGTCTGTGGTATTACTAAAATAATAGTGACTGGTCTGAATTTGTCTATGGTATTACTAAAATAATAGTGACTGACCTGTATTTGTCTATGGTAATACTAAAATAATAGTGACTGGTCTGTATTTGTCTATGGTATTACTAAAATAATAGTGACTGGTCTGTATTTGTCTATGGTATTACTAAAATAATAGTGACTGGTATGTATTTATCTATGGTCTTACTAAAATAATAGTGACTGGTCTGTATTTGTCTCTGGTATTACTAAAATAATAGTGACCGGTATGTATTTATCTATGGTCTTACTAAAATAATAGTGACTGGTCTGTATTTGTCTATGGTATTACTAAAATAATAGTGACCGGTCTGTATTTATTTATGGTATTGCTAAACATAATAGTGACTGGTCTGTATTTGTCTGTGGTATTACTAAAATAATAGTGACTGGTCTGTATTTGTCTATAATATTACTAAACATAATAGCAACTGGTCTGTATTTGTCTATTGTATTACTAAATTAATAGTGACTGGTCTGTATTTGTCTATGGTATTACTAAAATAATAGTGACTGGTATGTATTTATCTATGGTCTTACTAAAATAATAGTGACTGGTCTGTATTTGTCTATGGTATTACTAAAATAATAGCGACTGGTCTGTATTTGTCTATGGTATTACTAAAATAATAGGGACTGGTCTGTATTTGTCTATGGTATTACCAAAATAATAATGACTGGTCTCTATTTGTCTGTGGTATTACTAAAAATAATAGTGATTGGTCTGTATTTGTCTGTGGTATTACTAAAAATAATAGTGACTGGTCTGTATTTATCTGTGGTATTACTAAAATAATAGTGACTGGTATGTATTTATCTGTGGTATTACTAAAATAATAGTGACTGGTATGTATTTATCTATGGTATTACTAAAATAATAGTGACTAGTCTGTATTTGTCTATGGTATTACCAAAATAATAACGACTGGTCTGTATTTGTCTGTAGTATTACTAAAAATAATAGTGACTGGTCTGTATAAGTCTATGGTATTACTAAAATAATAGTGACTGGTCTGTATTTGTATGTGGTATTACTAAAAATAATAGTGACTGGTCTGTATTTATCAGTGGTATTACTAAAATAATAGTGACTGGTCTGTATTTATCTATGGTATTACTAAAAATAATAGTGACTGGTCTGTATTTGTCTATGGCATTACTAAAATAATAGCGACTGGTCTGTATTTGTCTATGGTATTACTAAAATAATAGTGACTGGTCTGTATTTGTCTATGGTATTACTAAAATAATAGTGACCGGTCTGTATTTGTCTGTGGTATTACTAAAATAATAGTGACTGGTCTGTATTTGTCTGTGGTATTACTAAAATAATAGTGACTGGTCTGAATTTGTCTATGGTATTACTAAAATAATAGTGACTGGTCTGTATTTGTCTATGGTATTACTAAAATAATAGTGACTGGTCTGTATTTGTCTATGGTATTACTAAAATAATAGTGACTGGTATGTATTTATCTATGGTCTTACTAAAATAATAGTGACTGGTCTGTATTTGTCTCTGGTATTACTAAAATAATAGTGACTGGTATGTATTTATCTATGGTCTTACTAAAATAATAGTGACTGGTCTGTATTTGTCTATGGAATTACTAAAATAATAGCGACTGGTCTGTATTTGTCTATGGTATTACTAAAATAATAATGACTGGTCTGTATTTGTCTGTAGTATTACTAAATATAATAGTGACTGGTCTGTATAAGTCTATGGTATTACTAAAATAATAGTGACTGGTCTGTATTTGTCTGTGGTATTACTAAAAATAATAGTGACTGGTCTGTATTTATCAGTGGTATTACTAAAATAATAGTGACTGGTCTGTATTTATCTATGGTATTACTAAAAATAATAGTGACTGGTCTGTATTTGTCTATGGTATTACTAAAATAATAGCGACTGGTCTGTATTTGTCTATGGTATTACTAAAATAATAGGGACTGGTCTGTATTTGTCTATAGTATTACTAAAATAATAGGGACTGGTCTGTATTTTTCTATGGTATTAACAAAATAATAGCGACTGGTCTGTATTTGCCTATGGTATTACTCAAATAATAGTGACTGGTCTGTATTTATCTATGGTCTTATTAAAATAATAGTGACTGGTCTGTATTTGTCTATGGTATTACTAAACATAATAGCAACTGGTCTGTATTTGTCTATGGTATTACTAAAAATAACAGTGACTGGTCTGTATTTATTCTGTGATATTACTAAAAATAATATTGATTGGTCTGTATTTGTCTATTGCATTACTAAAAATAATAGTGACTGGTCTGTATAAGTCAATGGTCTTACTAAAAATAATAGTGGCTGATCTTTATTAGTCTGTATTAGTCTATGGTATTACTTGAAATAATAGTGTCTGGTCTGTATTAGTCGATGGTATAACTTGAAATAATAGTGATTGGTCTGTATTATTCTGTGGTATTAGTTGAAATAATAGTGATTGGCCTGTATTAGTCAAGGATTTTACTTGAAATATCAACAGGTGTGTATTAGTCTGTGGTATTACTTGAAATAATAATGACTGGTCTATATTAGTCTATGGTATTACTTGAAACAATAGTGATTTGTCTGTTATTATTCTATGGTATTATTTGAAATAATAGTATCTGGTCTGTATTAGTCAAGGATTTTACTTGAAATATTGACTGGTCTGTATTAATCTATGGTATAACTTGAAATAATAGTGATGATAATGAAAGCTACACTTGTTTAAACTTTTTTGTACAAGAAGTTATATCATTTATCAAATGAATTTTTTTCAAACATTCTTTCTATACTTTACATAAAATCTAAAGTCATTTACTATGGTAATTAAAGCTATACAAGTGCAAACATCAAGATTTTCATTGCACCGCTATTTGTTTGAAAGCTTATTTAGTCACATAAAAAATGTATTTTGTATCCAACAGTTATTAATTCATTTATTCATTCATTTAGCTTGCTCACTCTGCATGATTCGCTGGAACAATGAAATTTAAGTGACTATTTGTATAGATATATTCCTTTTTTTCCTCCTTTCTTCTCACAATTCTATTTTTACAACAGTATTGTATTTATGGCTAAAACTTCATTACAAATGTGTTGAATTTTATATTTACAATACCTTTTCATATATATGAAGGTATACATTTTGTATAATTTTTTATTGTCTTATTACTGTAACTTTTAATGCTCTTTTAAAAGAAAAATGAAGTGACATACAAAATGTTGCTTTTGACCCATAATGTCAGCATGGTATTTGTCATGGTATTGCGCTGTAAAAAAAAAAATTCCCCTAACTTACAGCATAACAAAAAGAGTGAACATTTCACTAGTTCATTCATTTCTTCATTGATTTTTTGGGCTTCTTTGTTCATTGGTGAATTTGTTAATTCATTTCTTTTACTCTCCATGACTTCAACCTACTTCACCTACACTCTTAATTTTTTTATATATATGAATACACCTTAGGAAGAGTAACTTAACCAAACCCAAAGTAAGTCACTGCGACACATTCCTTCTACTGGGACCTATTTTACCTTGACAAACCTAATAACAAGAATGATATTATAACAAGGTACCTTAGTGTGAGGGTGTGCTGTGCCACCTTATAACAGGAATGATATTCTAACAAAGTACTTTATAGTGAGTGTAATGCCATATAACAAGAATGATATTATGAGGTACCTTATAGTAAGGGTGTGTAATGCCATTTAAAAGGAATGATATAAAGAAGGGCCTTATATAGTGGGTTTGCTGTACTATCTTATAACAGAAATTATATTATTATCAAGGCACTGATAGTTAGGTGTGCTATATTATCATATAACAGAATTCTATTACAATGAATAACTTCATAGTGAGGGTATGCTTTATAACAACAGTTCCATTACAATGATTAACTTCATAGTGACGGTATGCTATATAACAAGAGTTTCATTACAATGAATAACTTCATAGTGAGGGTGTGCTATATTACTATATAACAGGAGTTATGTTACAATGAATAAATTCAGTGATGGTGTGCTATATTACCTTATAACGAGTTCTGTTAGAGTGAATAAATTCATAGTGAGGGTGTGCTATATTACCATATAACAGGAGTTCTATAGCAATGAAGGACTTTATAGCGAGAGTGTGCTATACCACATTTATTACCATATTAAACAAAACTTTGCTTGTAACTGATTATTTAATGAAATATTTCTTTTATCAAACTGAGTACAAATGTAATACATATGCTTTGTTTAAGAAAGAAGGTAAAACAAATGAAAAATAGACTATAAAATACATCAAAAGGGAAATTTTATTTAAATATAATACATTGCAGTAGATTCAGTTTTCAAACCAGTTCTTAGCAAAAAGCTGATGGCCTGGTGACCATGTTCTGCCAAAATGAAATTTCAGGATATTAAAATAACTTATTTTTATTTAATGAAAGTATTTATTTACATACACTATGTAAAAATTGATTGTCAGATTTCAAAAAGATATCAGACTTTAAAAAATATCTCACATTTGTCTTTAAAATTGATGTGTGTGTGTGTGTGTGTGTTTGTTGACACAAAAATTGGTAATGACAGTTTCTAATGTAAGATGCTAATCATCTGACCCATGTTTAACATTTCTTTATGTAGGCTAGTTATTTACTAACAGGCTTAATAAGGTAAGGGGTCTTGAACTAAACTTAATGTACAGTAGCTATTATTATATTATTAGACTTAACATTAACATTGCCTCATAAAAGAGACCCCAGAATCTATATCATTCTTTATTATCCTAAGTGTAAACCTGCCACAAAGTTTGGTCAACTTTGCTCTACAATGTAAGTTATTCTGCCAAACATTTTTCTTTCAGCCAAATTTAACTCGATCTTTAACAGTTTGACACCAAAAATTAATGGACCTCTTACATACCTTAAGTACAAGCTCACTATAAACCTTGATCATGATACATGTTCTAGAACCAGTCATTTTGCAACAATGACTTTCTTGTTGCAGTCATCATGATCTTTTCCTCTGACCTTTTAGCCCCAAAAGCAATAGAATTCTTCCTTACCCAAGGTGCAAACCATCCACAAAGTTTGGTCCATGTACATTATATAGAACTAGTGTTATTGTGTATTAAGCATTTTATTCTTTCATTTACAGTGACCCTAACCTTTGAATTTATGACCCTAAACTCAATAGGAAATGTTCTTGCCCAACGTGAAAGAAATCCACAAAATCTGGTACTTGTAAGTGGTGCTTAATTGGAGTTATTGTGAAGTCATTTTTCATCCAGTCCCAATGGTTTTGTCTTTTGACCCTTTGTCACCAAAAATTGACATGGTTCTTCCTGACCCAAATTACAAGGTGTGGTGAATTTGAATTACTGTTAAAATGCCATTTTTTATTCAGTCCCAGTGTCTTTGATCTTCTACCCTTTGACACCAAACTTTGCATTATTCTTCATGACCTAAAGTGCAAACCATCCATAAAGTTTGGAAACTGTAGATGGTGGAGAACTTATGTGATTGTGCAGATAATATGTATCTTCTTTCAGTCACAGTGATGTTAGCCATCAATCTTCTGACACCGAAATCAATGGGGTTTTCTCTTACTCCAAATGCCAGATGTCCATAGAGTTTGTAACTGTAGACCATAGAATGTTTGAGTTATTGTGAAGAAACCGTTTTTGCTCTTTAAGACATATAGACCTTGATCTTTGACCTTTTGATCCAAATTTGATAGGGTTTTCCTTTATTGCAATTGCAAACTATCCACAAAGTTGCCCAGATGCTTTCTTCATATGAATATGAATGAAATCCCTACCTTCTTCATGTGATGAAATGAAAACAGCATGGATGATAGTCCTTTTGTTGGAAAACTGATTTCAAAATGAATTCATACTGACAATTAGATTCCACTAGACAAAGAAGATGGAGCCAAAGACATTGCTATTGCTGGAAACTGCTCTGTCCATCCATCCAGAGACAGCCTGATTAGTAGGAATATGAAGATGCCCTGCCCATCCACCCACAGACAGCCTAGTTAGTAGAGATATGAAGATGCCCTGCTCATCCACCCACAGACAGCCTAGTTAGTAGGAATATAAAGATGCCCTACCCATTCACCCACTTTCCTGCTCATCCACCCACAGACAGCCAGGTTAGTAGGGATATGAAAATGCCCTGCTCATCCACCCACAAACAGCCTAGTTAGTAGAAATATGAAGATGCCCTGCTCATCCACCCACAGACAGCCTAGTTATTAGGAATATGAAGATGCCCTACCCATCCACCCACAGACAGCCTGGTTAGTAATATGAAGATGCCCTGCTCATCCATCCACAGACAGCCTGGTTAGTAGGGATATGAATATACCCTGCTCATCCACCCACAGACAGCCTAGTTTGTAGGAATATAAAGATGCCCTACCCATCCACTCACTTTCCTGCTCATCCACCCACAGAGAGCCTGGTTAGTAGGAATATGAAGATGCCCTGCTCATCCACCCACAGACAGCCTAGTTAGTAGGAATATGAAGATGCCCTATCCATCCACCCACAGACAGCCTAGTTAGTAGGAATATGAAGATGTCCTACCCATCCATAGACAGCCTGGTTAGTAGGGATATGAAGAGGCCCTACCCATCCACCCACAGACAGCCTAGTTAGTAGGAATATGAAGATGCCCTACCCATCCACCCACAGTCAGCCTAGTTAGTAGGAAGATTAAAGTCAGTTTCCTGAATCAGTTTTTCAAAACATACAATAATGTACTCTGATTAATAACCAAGAAAACTCTAGTGATGTGAAATTTATATAGACACCACTTAATGACCTTGAGACATAGACATGCATACACACTGAACCATAAATGTTCTTCAGTTTTCATTAATGTTTGCATAATGTGTTTGCATTAAATTCAGACACATTATGATCTTTGAGAAAATGACGAAGCATTATACATCTGTGTGCATGTTTTCAAAGGAATTATTATGGATTCACTCTGACGGATGCAGTGCGATTGTTTGGTGAGTATACATTTTGATAATCTAACAATTTATGTATATACCAATGTATGGTTATTTTAATTAACTAAAATATTAAATGTTAAATCTCTGTTTTCACTATTTCTTGTTGAAAGTTAATGATTTAAGATTGTGACTGTGCCATTGAAGCCTATGGCCCTCCAAGCTTTTAGTACAGCCTTGGGGATAAGCATGTATCAATTTCTTCACATAATTACTTGTCTTCCTATGGCACAATATGGTACATAGCACAATGGCAATATGTGGATCCCAGTCAGTATGCTTGGGCAGGGTTTTATTGTATGGGATTATACCATTCAATTTCAAGGGTAAAGAAGGATCCCTGGTAACAGTTAAGTCATTGTAGAAATGAAAGGTAAATTATTATAATTTAATCATCTAGAATGATATATGTTGCTTTGTGCATACAGCAAAACAGTGCACATCAACACTTCTTGTAAATACAAATGCTTCTACATGTGCCACATAAATAGTTATTTTCAAACATAGTGACTAGCTAGCTACATTATATGTATGTACCTATCAATGAAAAAAGTGTTAAATGATACATGTACATATAAGTCATTGAAACTGAGCTTTGCATTTTAAGAAAACAAAAGTACAATTATAATGGCAATTCCATATCTTTATAATGAATTGGAAATACTTGAATAAAACGTGAGTGTGTGTGTGTGTGTGTGTGTGTGTGGCAGTCTTCCATTCCTACTTAAACTGTGCTGCCTTTCATGTGAAATGTATAATACACAAGATAGACTGAAATATTGTAACCAAAAGTGCAAAATCTTGGACTTTTCCAATCCATGAAGCAATCTGAATCAGAGCCTTGCCACTCAACATCCAGGAACTCCTAGTTAATTACTTTGATGACTGCATGGTAAATGTTAATATTAAGTCCAGGAACTCCTAGTTAATTACTTTGATGACTGCATGGTAAGTGTAAATATTAAGTCCAGGAACTCCTAGTTAATTACTTTGATGACTGTGTGGTAAATGTAAATATTAAGTCCAGGAACTCCTAGTTAATTACTTTGATGACTGCATGGTAAGTGTAAATATTAAGTCCAGGAACTCCTAGTTAATTACTTTGATGACTGTGTGGTAAATGTAAATATTAAGTCCAGGAACTCCTAGTTAATTACTTTGATGACTGCATGGTAAGTGTAAATATTAAGTCCAGGAACTCCTAGTTAATTACTTTGATGACTGTGTGGTAAATGTAAATATTAAGTCCAGGAACTCCTAGTTAATTACTTTGATGACTGCATGGTAAGTGTAAATATTAAGTCCAGGAACTCCTAGTTAATTACTTTGATGACTGCGTGGTAAGTGTAAATATTAAGTCCAGGAACTCCTAGTTAATTACTTTGATGACTGTGTGGTAAATGTAAATATTAAGTGAATGAATGGCTTCCTTGCTGTAATGATCATGTTTAAAAACATTTTATATGGATTCACCTTCAGTCAAATCAGACCAACAAAATAAATGTTCTATTATGTTATTTAACTGACAAAATCTATGTAAGTACTGTTTCAAACCAAACCCTGTGATACACTGAGTGTAATGGATTTTAAAGTTGTAAATTTAAGACTGGCTGGTCACTACAAAGGGGTATGTATCATACGCAACTCATATCCTGTGATTTGTTGGGTGAGTGGATATCAGCTACCTAAACATGGTATGTGCAACTTGCCCCAGGGCACAGGCAGGATAGTAATTTTTAAATGTACTTGTATGATGCAACTTTAACCAGATAAAATCAGATCATGATGCAACAGTTGGGCCTTAGGTTGTAAACACCTGTCCTGAACCTTTCACACAAGATGGAAGTAACAAGATACCTATTTGCTAATCATGTGTTTTAACGAATTCTGTCCTAATTACTGTAAACTATATTTAGAGTCAACAGTGATAGGTGCACTAGTCAGGTGTTAAGTGTTACTTGTCAATCACTGTGTCAGGTAGTTTCCAATGTCTAACAGCCAATCAGATCTCAGTATGGTTCAGTTTTACTCTATAACAACTAAATTCAGACTGAAGAAACTGATAACCTTTAATTGCTTGACCTTGGCCTTAAATGACATGATCTTTGTCATGAGTTACATGCTAAATATTTATTGAAATTAGTGTCCTGTATTTCCATCAAATTAATTTAATCTTAACAATATGACAGTGTGATGGTAGCTCTCAAATTTTATATCTCCTGAATGTCTTGTATTTAATTGAACTACAATCAAGGTTGTAAAGGCAAAATTAGATTTTTGTGGACGGAATTAACTATTACATGTACTATAAAAAGTAATTGTTAAAAATCCTAACGGTTGACTTTGCCCACCATGAAAAATTCAAGAAGCTTTGATAGTACATGTACCTGTTGAAAAAATGAAATCTGAGTTATTCATAGCACAGTTCTGACACTTCAGTCTGATATGACGTCATAAAGCAGTGACTCGTCACAACAAGAAGCACATTCAATTAGTTACATATGAGTTGTGTGTACATCAAAACTGCAGTCATTTAAAAATAGTTTGAAAGAAAGGTTTCAAAAATGAAATTGTACCAAGTTTTCAAAGGCATCAAATTACATACCAGCAAAGAAAACCAAATATTTTTGGTTCATGTAAAAATAAGCAATGGTTAAATAAATGGAAAGTATTAATCATGACTGATATTTGTATCAAAAGTCAGTTTCTAGTTGGCAAATATATGTGATGTAATTGGCCTTTATATTTAATTTCATGTTAAGGAAAAAAACTACAAGCAGTTTACATGTGCAGGTGCCAGCTGAAAGAAATATTTTAAGGCAAATTTCAGTTTTTCAAAGCAAACTTCTGACATTCCAGCCTGATAGGACATCATAAAGTTGTGATTGATCACAACACAAGGCTTAAGGAAAAGTTAAATTAGTCAGGGAAGTCAATTTCATATCATTTCAATGTCATATATTTCAACTTGGGCCAAAAATATTGCTAATTCAGGGTTGTGTTTTATGATTGATGTTGGTTCAACTATTGGTGTCACTATGGAGTTAAGTTACCTATTCCAATTAATAAACAACATCCTCTGATTGGTTAATACCAAGGATAACGTCAATCATACAGTTGTCCCCTAGACTGGACTTCTAATGGAACTGTTCAGTTTATATGATTACATCTTATACTAGCAGCTAACAAGAAGGTGTGCAATCTGATATCATTTTCCAGTGTAGTCTTTATGCATATTCAAACATTTGCTTACATGTGTTATGGACATAAAATTAGTTGACAACTTTTGCAACCTAGAGGCTCATTTCAATCCTCTGGACCCAAGTTACAGTAAAACCTCTCACAGTCTGAACAGCTGCATAATATCTCTAACCAATAAAATATCAGAATTTTTTATTCTTTAGGCCTTGAGTAGGTTCAATCTCATTCACACTTTACATACTCACAATATCAGGCATACAAAAAGCTCTCCTCAAGACACATTTTCGATGCTCACAATATCAGATATACAAACAAAATAATCCCTTCTCAGGAAATCTGCTCACACCCATCTCAGGTTATAAAAATAGCTTCTTGTAGTGAAATAAAAATTCAGTGACGTGTCCCACATACTGGATCACTAACCTTACCATTATGTTGAGTTTACTGGATAATTTTCTGATTTTAAAATGTGAAGTGGTGCTCTCTCTCTCTCTCTCTCTATATATATATATACATGTTATTAGATTTTTTGTTGTCCATCAATCTAAATTTCTGCATGACATCTCCAGTATTTTCAAATTTACACAAATTTTCAAATAAGTAAAGAAAACAACTAGCTTAAGATGGAACAGGCTCTCCAAAATTGAAACTATACATGACAAGTTATTATCACAACACTAATATTTGCATTGACTGCATTCAATGAAAAATAATAAGCATTAATCCTAGGTAATCGGCATAGCCTTCCGGTAAGCAAATTCTTTGTTTCACTTTTCCTGTCTAAATGTGCTCCAAAGACAGCAAGCGGAAATTATGCAAAGCAACTGTAAATAAAAAATAAAAAATAATAAATAATTCTATCAACATTCATCGGAAAATTAATTAATTTGATGAAGATGAGATTCAGAGGGCATTCATAAGCACACATAAAAAAGTAAGCACTGAAGCAACTGGATATGTTGGAAGCTTTTGCATTAAATTTTAACAGTACTGTAATAAAAACAATAATAATACACTATCAACAAAACCATCTTGTTCATAACTCACCACATGAATGACAAGAAATCTTGAGCAGAAACAAAATTTTCTTTCTATATTGAGTTCACGTTCAGGAAAAAAGAATCCATCAGGAATTGTTTGCAATGAAATTAACCATGTTATCAGCATACGTATCACTAGTTACAGAGCAATAAATATTTATGCGGGGAGAAAGAGAAGCAATGTATTTTGTGGGTAAGACATGGATATCTAAAAATGAAAGGTGTCATGTAATATACGAATTCTATGAAGATATGTATTTTATGGTTCAAAGGGTAATTCTGTCCTCTTTTTAGAAATTAATGACTGCTCCCTAACAGCTAACTGACCTCAAAGTACATGCATAAATTGCATTACAGCTAACTGACCTCAAAGTACATGCATAAATTGCATTACAGCTAACTAACCTCTGAGTACATGCATAAATTGCATTACAGCTAACTAACCGCAGAGTACATGCATAAATTTCATTACAGCTAACTGACCTCAGAGTACATGCATAAATTTCATTACAGCTAACTGACCTCAAAGTACATGCATAAATTGCATTACAGCTAACTGACCTCAAAGTACATGCATAAATTGCATTACAGCTAACTGACCTCAAAGTACATGCATAAACTGCATTACAGCTAACTGACCTCAGAGTACATGCGTAAATTGCATTACAGCTAACTGACCTCAGAGTACATGCATAAATTTCTTTACAGCTAACTGACCTCAAAGTACATGCATAAATTGCATTACAGCTAACTGACCTCAAAGTATATGTATAAATTGCATTGCTTACATGCTTTCATTTTTAGAGCCGTTTTAAATTTAGCATTTTTGTGGTGCTAAAATGTACCCACTATACAAAAAGATTTCAGTGAAGAAAAATGTTTAAAGATACATGTGTTATGAGCACTATATTAAATTCTTACATGATTTCAAGCCTGTTTGTTTAGTATGTGTGATTTGTGATGTAAGCCCTGCTCAATCATTGTAAAAGCATAATCTGAGTACATGTGTTTTATATTTTGTTTTGTTTTTTACATTTGTTTAAAAATATTCCTTTTGTAAGTATTTGTTATGCAATTTATGTAATTAGTAAATGATTTTGCAATATTAGTCACATGTTAGTTTACTAGAGTTTACAAAATGTCATCACCATCTTAAACTACCATACATGCTACACCAAGATGAAAGGTGTGTGGAGTTTAAGACAGTCATACTATTCTGTACACTTTGGTAAACTAACATGAAATGAAATTTTTAATCTTTAAAACCCTACACTAATTTATTTGTTAAATGAATAACATAAAAATCTCAAGTTGGCTATGAGGAATATTTTTTTATACAAACAATGCACGAATTGAGGCAGTTACTTCCCCTAGGTTATAAAGAAAGAAAATCCTACCAAACCACAGACAAATTTGCATTATTGAATTAAACACTAGCCTTCTTTTGCCAAATGATTTCAACAGATAAATAAATCACAGAGTAACCCATTTCTATATATAATAAATTAGTTTTACACATTTGGATCATAAATTTACTAACAGTATTTTACCTTTTAAAGCAGAGGTTGTCTGCCAGTATCTTCTACCCAGTTGTTATAATTACCAGTTTTCATGTAAGACTTATCTACACACAACTATCAAGTCACATGAATGATCTAGCTATGATGTTGTTGGAGAAATATTGTATTTTATATCCTGATAACTCACCAATCACATTCCTTGAATTTTGTGTTTGATAGTATATGGTTTCCCTCATGCTCCAGAAAACATTTAGTTTTAAGTATTACATGCTCATCACGTACAATATAAACAAAATATGTAACAAACAAAACTCAGTACTGAGACAAATTCATGAAAGTTACTGGTATTAATATTAATTTTAATTTTCTGACACAGCCAACTGTGTATGATATTATTTTACTGACATTTTCCTCCATCACACAGTTCTCAAGCTAGTATGCATACACAAACACATAAACATACATACATGGGGAAGATAAGGAAAGAATTCAATACCCCACCATGACAATTGCTGCCAGGTTGATTGAATTAGCCCTAGCCAATGAACTTACCTCAGCAGCAACAACACCAATGGCCACACCCAAAACTATAGCAGCTTGCTTTTTCAGGAACTCCAAAATGCTCTGCCAGCATGGCTAAAATAATAACACAAAAATTATAAATAAAATGTTGTATTTTCAAATAAGTGGCCATAAGTTTATATCTCAACACTTGTTAAAATAAACGTGCCATAGGAAAGCAAATTGCATGTGACAAACCAATTTTATTACATGTAAAATGTAAGAACAAATTTTTATATTTACCAAAGATTTGCATTTTAGCACTCTTTTGGGGAATTTTAAGTTTCTCTCTTTCTTTTCTGCAGTTGATGATTTTCCCTGTGCACAGAATGTTGCCATATAATAATAATAATATTAGCCCATACCATCCCATTGCTCAGTACATTCCAGTTATGGGACAAGTTTATAAAGGTTTGAGTTAATTGGATGTAATTTTTATTTGATATTAATAATACATGTCTTGGCAGTATTTCACAGTATCTTGATCAAATTTAGAGCATACATAATAAATCAGTAATTATCTATTTACTACAGTGGGAATTCATGATGTAGACTGCCTAGCTTTTACTGCCTTATGAACTGTTTGCTTTATGTTAACTTTATAATTTGAATTAATCTTTATTATTTACTATATAGTTTCACTTTGCTGTTTAATATTTGTTTGGGGCAGCAAACTGGTAGACCAATTAATGTATTGGCAACAGTTACATCATATTACATCTGTCATAGCCACTCTTCTGCCTAGACTATTGTCATAAATATTTTATATTTATCTGAAATATATTTAAAATGGAGTACATATTAATAAAATTTTGGTTCATATTTACATTCACTCAGTATATTCATGCAAGGCACAAAAGAATATTAGAATATAATTTCTTTTTAAGTAAAATACTGTTTGATTTTTACTCATGACAGGTAATATAAAGGTTTCAGAAACAACCATCTTTTCTAACTTTAATATACAATTTAGTTAATGTCAGCACACAACTATAGTGTGTGTTTGCGAATATATTGCTGTATATCTCTGATGCATATCAATAACATATATATATATATATATATATATATATATATATATATATATATATTGTGAAACTAACTTGTAACTGCAATGTTACCAGGTTTGTGTGTCCTCTGTATAACCTGTTTAATCAGGACCACAAATATGCCCTTTATATAGTAGTTAAAGAAATCAAGGAAATAAGTTTTTTATGTCCATTATGAGCAGGTGTCTTTTATATGTAGGCTAAAGTAAGCCAGGTTTTACTGTAGTGGGATCTGAATGAAACTGTTTGAAGGAAGAGTTAAACATATCTAAACCCACCATTCTATAACCCCACTGCCTCTACAAACTAGTCACTTAGTTTGGTGCCAATATGGCCATTCTAATGCAATTCAAACTGTCCATACTAGACACTTTTAAATATTGGAAAATAAATGTTCAGTCACATCATTGTCAAGTCCTGGGAACATTCACCACTCAGTATTATAAATGCATTAAAGAGAAATCACTGGTTCATCACCCATCTGTGTTTCATTATTTTAAACCTTACTCATTTTGCATTGAACATTTTACAGCAAAAAATGGTGTATAAAACTTAAAACCATAAAGTAGGGATAAAGAAACTGATAAATGTGTTAAAGAAAACTCTTCCACTCTGAGTTTGAGAAGTAAAAGAAACATGTTTAAGAATAAAAATTCAAAGATATTAACAAATTTTACCTACAGTGATAGACAACTTAAAATACAGGTTGTGGAAATGTTTGAGTTGTATAATGGATTTGAGATTCAAGCATGACTGTGCAGTCTAAACAACAGAAAGCACACACACACACACACACACGAGATACATTGTCTTGTCTACAACTATTACTAATATCCCCCATCCATATTAAAAAAGGATGAATTTTCTGCACATTGGAGAGATTTAATTAGTGAAGAAAAGAGAGATAGGTTCTGAAAATATGATGCATGCTTTTCATGTATTATTCAGCATGACTTTTTCAAGTCAATGTGAATCCTGCAATCATGTGACCCTGAATAGACCCTGGAGACTTACTGTATTCATGTTTGAATCATCTCCAGATTGTGGGCAGTTGGCATTCGATGGTTGTGCTGATGATTGGTCCTTGAAAAAAGCATCTTTATTCAATTTACAACATGATGGAGGAATCTTCATAGATGTGTTGCTGCTTATTGTTCTGTTCCATTTCACAGCCCCGTCAAAGTCTGTGTAGTTCTCAATGCCACAACAATCAAACTATTCAAAGAACAAAAGAATCCCACAATGAAAAGATGCATATTAATGCTTCTGTGAGACAAAAATCAGATATCAAAGCAAATGGCTATATATAGTATGTATTTATATCTGTATCTAAAACTGTTTAGGTTGAGTACTATTGTAAGTGTGTGCCCCAGAAACTATAAACTGATATAAATCAAATTCCTGAAATCAATTATACCTTGTTTAAGCCTTGGCCAGAGATATATTGATTTTCTTCATTGCTGTAAATTTACAATGAATGTTACATTTTATATACCACATCACAAACAAGAGACCTCAAAGGGACTGATGCTCTAATAGTCAATCCGAGATAAGTTGATTTTATATTATTTTAACAACTGAGTATTGAAATCATCTCCGATACTCTTGGAAAATTCCAAATTAACAAATTTGGCAACAAGACTCTTTCCCAACAAGTCCAAAATTATTATGCTTAAAAAAAAAACAACCTGTAAGCACAGTACACAATTCTTGTTTGTAGCCTTTGGTAACTGAAATGTTGAAATATCACTCGAAACATATTCAAGGAAATTTTGATCAATGAAACTGTCACTTACGCCCACTGTAGGCAGTACATCAATATTTAAAAATGCCAGTGAAGTGATTTTTCTTAGTGGAATTTGTGTTTTAATTCTATCTTTTAGTTTCACTTAAGCGTAATCATCATAAATGTAATGTGTATTTAAATGTAAAATGTGTCAATCTACCGTAACATATGTCCGCAAGTGTTTCTCTGAGAACCTAATTCAGTGCAGACTGTGTTTTGATAACTGACCTGTGGAAGTATTTGTTGTATTGCTGGCCTCCTTTGTATTAGGCCCAACCAAATTAATTATGTCTTTTGATTCTAATAAAGGAGGTGGAATATAAAAAAAAAAGATTAAAAAGCATGCATATCCTACATACTTAAAATCTAGCGGCCCCGGTCGTATGTCGGGTGAACTCATTTCAGTTGATCAATCGAACACTGTTAAACATTTCATTGTGTATGTAACATAAACTACCTTAAATTAACCGACTCTTTCATAACTGTGATCAAAGATAGCGAGGCAGTCAAGCGAAATGAATACTTCGTAAAATGAAGAGCTTGGTTTCACAGATACGGACCATTGTGGGCAAGCGTTTTTCTGAGAATTTCTGAACTGGCACTTAGAGATATCCTCAAGGATGATAAGAAGTTTCACTATTACTTCCAATGAAATCACGATATCAATATTGTACTAACTGAACAATTAAAAAAAATGAGTTTCGACGTGGGCGATTATCTCAAAAAATAAATGTCGGTAGTTTTTAAAAAAATAAAAGTATCTTGTTTGGTGGCTTATCAACAGATAGTCTAGTTTCCGGCTACTTTGACTCCTGACTTGCTAGTATACTATTCAATACCATTCCGAGAACCAGACTAATCAACAAACTAAAAAGCAGTCACACATGTTTTCGCATTAATGCGATGGTTATTCAAACCAGTTGTAACGGTCTTTAACATGTTGGAAATTTTGAAAATAAATGTTATTTATACAGAATAACGAACAACTTCAATAGAAAAACGCGTTACTAATAATTATTATTGACGTGATTGTAAAAGGAGGATTCAGTTATTAAACAGCCCAGTTCCATACCCCTCCCCCCCCATGGTTTTCTTGATGTAGAAGCGGATTTTTTTATAGATTTTTTGGAGGTCCCTCGGTAACTCGCGCCCTCATTATAGTGCGGTCTATGTTTGTGGACCCCGTTGCGCATGAATTATTGAGGGAGTTATCTATCTATCTATCTATCTATCTATCTATCTATCATATATATATATATATTGTATAAAACTATGTCATACATTTTATTTTTATTTTACCATATTATCAGTTTTAGAAATAATGCTATTTTATCAATACATCCAAGCAGCTTTTTCAAGAAATGAATTTTCCCCAAACATGAGGATGAATGAAATAATTTTGAAGATACATGACACCATATAAAACCTAAATATCTGAAGATACATGACACCATATAAAACCTAAATATCTGAAGATACATGACACCATATAAAACTTAAATATCTTAAGATACATGACACCATATAAAACCTAAATATCTGAAGATACATGACACCATATAAAACCTAAATATCTGAAGATACATGACACCATATAAAACCTAAATATCTGAAGATACATGACACCATATAAAACCTAAATATCTGAAGATACATGACACCATATAAAACCTAAATATCTGAAGATACATGACACCATATAAAACCTAAATATCTGAAGATACATGACACCATATAAAACCTAGATATTTAAGTCCAGGGGAATAACTTCATTTTGAAAATCAGGGGAAAAAGTTGGAGATAAAAATATCAAGTGATAAAAAAGGATGAGCATGTCAAGAAAACTATTTAGTAAGAATTATCTGTTTTCTTCTTCATCAAAGAGTACAGAATATGCCTGTTGTTACTTTCTTTGTATCTAAGAAATACAAAACATGCATAAATTTAAACTTACCCAGACTTGTGCAAAATCTATGGCAAGTGAAAATGGTTCTTTGGTTGATAAAGTACCCTCATACGTACTGTTGATATTCCTCTTTAAGAAATCTTTGGCTTCAGCTTCAAACTGTGAATAATAATAATGATAATAATAATAACAATAATAATAAAAATAATAATAATAATAATAATCTTTTATATTTGCACATCTCTACACATATTTACCTTAAACTAAGACTGTCAATAGATAGAGCGCACTAAGCGAAATATTATATATGTAAGTACTAATAATTATCCCAAACATGACAGAGATGGGTGTTGGTCTTGTTCTTGTTAATCAAAGTGTGATTGGAACATGGTGATATGAAGTGAAATGCTAAGCTCACACTAGACGTTTGGTTTGGGTGATTGCAGAAAGTATGTCTAGATAAATTCTGATGGAGAAATGTTTCAAATTCTGATGGGAAATGTTTCAAATTCTGATGGAGAAATGTTTCTAATTCTGATGGAGAAATGTTTCTAATTCTGATGGGGAAATGTTACAGATTCTGATGGAGAAATGTTTCAAATTCTGATGGGGAAATGTTTCAAATTCTGATTGGGAAATGCCTCAGTTGGTTTGTTTCTAAATAGTTTGACTGAAGGCCCATCTCTCAGTAAATGAAATCAATGAAACAATTTACCAGACTCTTGTATGGCAAAGATCTCAGGGAGCCATGTGACAGACTGGATGAATGGGACTAGAGGGATTTTGGAAACTATCAAAGTCAAAGACCTAACGGGCACTCTACTGATATTATGAACTTCTAAGAGAGTGACAGGTGTAAGGTGAAATTGTTTGCATTTGCAACTTGCACAATGGAGTGAATTTTGACATAATTATCTTACTTTCATGTACTGTGGCTGAAAATTCTATGGATATTGTACTTCGGGAAATTGTACATTATCTAATCACACAGTCAACCAAAAATATTTGTTCCTCTGTGTACTAAAAATCAACCAGATTTAATCTAAAGTGGATTATCTTTAACAGTTATTAAAATATGGAAAAGGGATTTTGCCTGACTAGACAATACCAGCTTCTGAAAGTGCAATTTATGAATTAGCCTTGCAATATAGCTCTTTTTTTACAATTAACCTTTGATGTGCAGGAAGTGAAAATTACCAACTGAAGCATGCAGTAATTTTACAGGCGCATGTCTGAAGCAAGGCCAAGCTATATACTCTATGTGAGGATGCAAATTTCTGTCGATCTATGAAAAGCACATTTACTTTGGGCCAGAGCACAAGTAACTAGATTTATGAGGATAGGTGCTTGTTAAATTGCTATACTACAATGATTTTTAATGTCTGTGTCTGGAGAGGATGTGACTCTTAATCAAGCCGTCATTTACTTAGCCGTTAGACGACTAGAAAGAGGACGTTTAACTTCGATTTCATATTGGAACTGACAGAATTTGAAATTCTCCAGAACAGTTATTTGGGAAAGGCAGTAAATATATTTAACTCTGATTGATTACGCTAAATAAGGGCCGTGTTTCCCACACGAAATTCCTTGGGCTTTAAATATTACCCCCATCCAAAAATATAATCAGTCTGCAATTTTTCCTGCAAGAGTGACACTATAAGAGACTTCGAGAGTAAATTTAGAAAAAATTCTCTCATAAAACATTTATCAAAGGGGCCGGATGTCTGGAAAGTCCACGGACATAATTCTGGTGATATAAGCGAACAAAGTTTGAAGCACAAGGTATTTGCATCAATTTCATATAATTTGTTGAAACCAATATTATGACTTGCATGAATTTATTTGCTTATATTTGCATGAATTATTTGTTTAAATTCGTAGCTCAACTTTCTTGATATGAGATAACTGTGTTTGAGCTCATCTGAATTCGTACAATAATCTTTGTTATGTAAGTTTGACGAATTGTTTAAATTTGTCTTCTTGTTTGTATAGAAATTGGGTATTCTAAGATTTCATGCATTACTTTAGTTGATATGAGTTACGAGAATCTGTTTGTATTCACTGATCTTAGATGATTTCACGTATGATAAAGACTTGAATGTGTGTATTCGCTGAAAATAACGTAGTTAAGGCATATAACAAATTACATTCATTAATTTGTGTAACTGAGACGAGAGTGGAATTGTTATGTCTCGTGTGTTGGTAATGTGAGTCAGGATCGAATATCCATTAGGAAGTACATTAATCTTATGAAGCTAGGTTTGTTTATGGTCTGCCATGTTTAGATGACCAAATAGCCTTGGCATCTGTCTGAATTCCGATAGAACGATATCTGACCATAACGAGAGGGGAGTGATGATTGATTCCCAGTAGAATAACCGACAGAAAATTTAGGTTGCTTCTCTGTTTATTTTAAAAGGGGAAACACTCCACTGACGTGTACACTGACGGATACATTGACATATCCACGTACCTTCTGATACAAGCATATACGTATATACATGCTTACGTATCCACCTACCCACACAAAGTTTGAGGGCCGGAAAGAGGTGAGACAGCAGGGAGGTTGGATGAGAAAAACTAAAGAGCGGAAGGACCGAGAGGAACAACTACGGTGACGTTGGAGTGAACCGAAATTCACAGGTTATGAAGTTGTACAAGGCAATGACTTCGATTGGTCACTCAATTCTATGATGAACCAATTCAATCATTTAAACAGATCGGCTATTTATATAAATATATCTGTATTTTGAAATTCGGTGAAAGATTTATTTAAAAGAGAAGTGTATCTTCCTAAAGTAATGTGTTATCACAATTGTTTTTGTAATTGATTTTAAAAAAATTGTTTTTTCCATGTACGGGGACTCGTGCAGGAATATATATATCTGCTCAGATCACTATTTATTCCACCTATAAGTTCCACACTTTATATTAATATTTACTCGATCCGGGCAATAACACCAATGGCGATCATCTCCTAGATAACAAGAACTGAATAAAGCGGACACCTTGTAAGAAGGTACAATCCAGAAATGAACCCACCCTCACAAGTTGGGCAGCTACACTCTATAACCCAAATTAAACCCACCAATATTACACCAACATAAAGGGAATCAAAAGTTCTCTTAACAATACCTAAGAGAAAGAATGTCTTTCTTAAACAGACAGGATAAACAGTTTGAAAAACCTGGGAAATTATTTCTCTTTTAAAATCTAACCATGTGCAAAATACGAAACTGTAGAGCACCAGCTTAAAACAAATATGAAAATTTGTGCCATTATTTTTCTTATTTTCTTATTATCATGTATGATGTTCGCAACAAAACTGTACATTATCATTGATGTTTTCAAGAAAACTGTACATTAACATTGATGTTTTCAAGAAAACTGTACATTAACATTGATGTTTTAAACAAACCTGTACATGAACACTGATGATATGCATGCAAATACGCTAATTATGCTTATATTGCTCTTGCTTATAACATATGCCTTACGGCAGTATTGTGTGTGTGACCTTAATTATCGGGAATTTAGAAGTCTTAGAACATAGGAATGAAGTCAACTTAAATTTAAACTGCTGCATTAAGTAAAAAACAATATAGCGAAAATGTTTCATTTCATTTTTTTAATGAAATGAAGGAAAAATAGCGACAAAGCAAATTCGCTTTCTTCCATATACTAGTGTTAGAAGAATAAGGAAACATCTGACACCTTGACCTTTGACCTCCATGAACTTGACCAGTTCCATTCCTGTTCAAACTGTAAAATTTATTAGTGACATCTCAGGAATAGTTGTGCCAAATTTCATGTTCCTGTCTTTCACAATAACATTGGCTGCTATGGTGAGAAAATGCAATGTGCAGCTTTTACAGTAGCTAACTTTTCATCAGGGGAGGGCTGGCTTGTGTGGAACTTTGTTACTAACGAATACTTTCATGTGGGGGGGGGGGCCGAATTTTTCAAATCGACTGCTTTGATACTTGCGGCTTATGTGTTTCAGCTATAAAAACCAAAATTAAATAACTGTGTGTTCTTTGGGGGGGGCACTCCACAGATATTCTGAACTTCTGAAAGAGTGGCATGTGTAAAGTGAAGTTTTTGCATTTGCAACATACACAATGGAGAGAAGTTTTGGCATACATCTATGCTATTTTCACGTACTGTGTTGATAAATTATTTGGATATTATACTTGTGCAAACGGTACATGATCTATGCACACTGTTAACCAATAAGGCTGTTCCCATATGTTCAAAAAGTCAGTCTGAATTAGTCTAAAATAAACCATCTATAGCAATTATTAAAACAGGGAAAAGGAATTTTGCCATACTAGATATTACTAGCATCTGAAAGTACAATGAAGCGATTACAAAATATATTAAAAAATATATAAAATGTTATCAATTTTTTTGTTAAAATTCACCTTTGTACGGAGAAGGGCTTATTTAATAGTATGAGAACTTGTAACCATAACCCTTTTGCAAAATTTAGCAAATAAAATATAAATTACAATAAAATATAGAAACAAAGAAACAACATTAAGGAAAACAATACGGTACAATTATTTTATTTTTAATTTCAACACATAAGCTGACCAAGCTTCCGATTTGCATGTTTCTCGTCACTAGTATGCCTTCTATTAAGAGCCTTCTTACCTTCGATCTGAAAATGGCGGCAAGAACTACTGCAGCAATTTCAAGTCCAAGAATCAATATCAGTAAGACAGCGTACTGAAATTAGACAAACAAAAAATCATATTTACTATGGGTTATTTTTGTTTTGTTTTTGTTGTTGTGTTGTTTTGTTTTTGTTTCGTTTTTGTTATTGAAATGGCACAGACAGCAAAATTGTGGCTCTTTTCTCTAGCAGAATAATTCGTTTACGAGCAAGGATAGGGGACCTAAATTGCTTCCAGCACTAGTCGGATGCCCTCAATATGTCTTCGAACCACACATCTTTGTAAGAAGGTTTCACTACCAAAACGTATACGATATGGAATGAAAGTTTATAAGAGATTTACAACTGCATTTTTTAACTGAGGAGTCTCACACGCTGATAATAATTTTTAAAATAATGCAGAAAAATTATGCATAACTGTTTAACGTTTACGATATAAGGAACGCCTAATCTTACGTTGTAATCTGCCATGAATCGCTAACGTGACTTTCGGAATTTGGATGTGAACTACTGCATTTTCCGATACTCAAAAATTACCTTCAGAACGTGTATGTATGAATTTGATAAACGTACATGCAATGAAGTGCACATAAAAATAAAATAAATACAATAAAATAGTCCTGAATAGTACAAAAAGTAAATAAATTCAGTGTTTGTCCTTTATCGTACAAAATTAATGTTTCTATTATAGCCATATATTATATTTTGTAGGAAATAAATAAATAAATACATAAGGGTAGATTAAATACTTGTAGATAGGTTGGGAGGGACGGGAGGTAAGTACGTGATAGGTTAGATAAGTTAGGATGTTAAGTAGGCGGGCACGCAGATAGGTGTATAGATTAGTAGGTAAGAAGCATTCGTGTACATCAAGACTTTTCACAACGAATCCTTGAACAAATGAAGCAGATGGACAAGCAATACTTACAAGACACATCATACAGCTGCTCTCTTTGATAGCTCCACAGCAACCTAAGAAAGCTATTATTACAACAATTCCGCCACCAACAATCATAACGATTGCCCCAGTTTGCAGTAATCCAATGACATTGAAATCCCCGGTCTTGGCCCCAAGTTTTGTAAGGGGATCCAATTTATTAGTTTTATCAGCCAGAGCCCATATTCCCACGGCAACCGCTGCTGCACCTATCATCTACATGAAAATAATAATAATAATAATAATAATAATCGTCATCATCATCTCTTTCATTCACCCGCTTCATTAATCACACGTTCACTCCATCACTCATTCATTCCCCCATTCATTCATCTATCCACTCATTGATTTCTTACAAACATGCTCACTGAGTCACTCACCTGAACATTTACTCACCATTTATTCATTAACTCATTCGCACATTCATGCACGAGCTTATGCACGAAATCATTCACTAACACGTCTATTCGTGCACTTCATTCATTCTTCCATTCACTCATCGCTCAGTTACGCTCACTCATGCACTCGTTCGCTCACTTACTATCACTCGGCGCTCTGTCACGTTCACTCAATGACTCACGTTCTCACACTTACATTCATTTTGACTACACTTATCATTCCACTCGTCCTACTCTGCTTACACACTAACCCTATCATTTCGATTATCTATCGTAAGGGGTCGTCCATTAATTATGTCAACAAAATAGGGGGGAGGGGTTTGAAGAAGTTTGACAATTGTTGACATGGGGGAGGGGGGAGTTCAAGATAAATTGACGTCAACAATGTTATTTTTTACAAAAAATCAACCACTATGCCCATTATAACAAATGAGGAACATTTGGCTTCCCTATGGGAAGATGATAGAAGCTAGAATATAAACTCTCGATTTTTTCATGAATTCAAAGTGTTATAGTCCATTTGAAATCTGTTAAACAGGTAAAAAAATGTATTAAAATTTTTTTGTAGACCTTTTAATTTTCATAATTATATTTTTAGCATATTTTTAGCATAAAAGCCAGCCGTATAAAATATTGTTAGTTTGGGGGGGGGGGGTAAAATTTTATTAGGGGGGGTCACTGAAAGTTTGACATTTGTTGACAAAGGGGGGGATGGGGGTAAAAAATTGCCTAAAAATTGTTGACATAATTAATGGACGTCCCCTAAGTTTACATGTACCTGACAGTTATGTATACTTACAAAGACAAGTAGATTCACTACAAACAGGATATACTTGCAACATTTCAGTCCACAGCCTAACTCTGCCATTCTCAAACCTATAATAATAATAATAATAATAATAATAATAATAATAATAAATAATAATAATAATTATAATGATGATGATGATGATGATGATGATGATAAGAAGAAGAATGATGTCTTTTACTTTTTTATACTTCTGCTCCATCCCTTCTAGTAAAGAAAGAAGTAGTAAATAAAGAAGCGATGTTGGTTGTAGTGATCCTAATGATGTTGTTGATGTTGTTTTAGCAGCACCAGCAGTTGTATTGGTGGCGGTGAATTCCGGGCGTTGTCAGAATTATTACGGAACCCATCATAAATCTAGAGTTATATATAACTGCTCATCGTGGAAAGTGAGAATTGTTTCAAAACTAAATTTTTATTTATCTGCATAATATGATGAGGTCATTATTGCTAAATAATTATAGGTTACTGCATTTGTATGGGAAAATATGAACGAGTTTTTCGAATGGAAATACTGCACGACCTTGGGAGTTCATATTTTCCCTTACAAATGCAGTAACCTTTTTATTATATGCTCATTTTTTAATTCTACATAATGCTAAATTATATAAACAAAATACACTACAAGAAACAAAGTAACTGAATCTATGCCGTATTCCAAACTAAATACACAAGCGCAGATTCATCATTACACGAATGCTCCGGTGGCCTAGTAGTTAGAGCGTCCGCCTCGGATGTGGGAGGTCGTGGGTTCAAACCCCGACCGAGTCATACCAAAGACTTACAAAAATTGAACTAACAGCTGCCTCGCTTGGCACTCAGCATTAAGAGGTTAGTGTTATGACTGGTCGGCCTGGTGTCAGGATAATTTGACTAGGTAGGACATCATGTTACATGTCTGCGGCATGATGCCCCAGTGCTAGACATCACTATAAACTGCCACACTGCAGACATCGTAGCGATATGACTGAAAAATAGTTATTAAAACTACGTTAAAAATCCTAATCACACACTCATCATTACACAACAACAACATTATTATTGTGCACATAACTCCGCCCAGATAAATGTGAACTTAGTCGCGCGCTCGACATAACTTTCGCAAGAAAATGGCGTGTCTAGTTAAAATTCAAATTTGGAGTCATATTGTGAATGAATGCGCATTGCAACAACTATTCCTTTTGATCTGGAATTAATAGCTTTTTATATTTTTTCGATTCTACGAAATTTCGTGATTATGGACTGGATTTATATAAAACAATTCCACATGAAATACATCGGATTGAAGAAGCGAGGGAGAAGTGTGTTAACATCTACAGATGTGTTTCTGTTTCTGTCATTGAATGTTTGAAATTATAATGTGGGAAAAATATGAAGTCTTTCAATTGCAATTTATCACAAAGACGCTATGGAATTTAATGCTTATTTCATTTTGAGTGCAGTCAGGAGGATGTAATTGCACTTATATTCGAAATTACAGGACAATTTTGAAATGTGTAATTAAGATTGAGAACCTATGACATGGCTCATGTAATTCGGATTTGCAGAACTAAGAAAGTACATTTTCAAGAAATTCAGGATGTAAAACTGTAAGCATATTTTTTGCCATTGTTATCACCAGCTAAAGAAGACAGTATATGCCCTGTCACTTGTATGTTATTTGTAAGGACCCTTTCTTGCGTCTGTTGTATAGCTAGCCTAAATCTGAAACATTGTATCAAAAAAAGTTAACGCGGAATGTGCCAAAGTAGCTGGTATGTGGCAGTCCATGAAATATTTGCTTTACTTCATTCAAATTTAAACAACCACAACGTAAAGCGCCTACTACTGAGTGTACATAATTTGTTTACAAATCAAAAGTGCTGGCGTCTGCGTCCATTGTTAGTTTACAATGGAAAGTAGTTCCTTTATGGACGTGAATGCAATGTGTGTATTTGCACGCGAGTTCAGTATCGGGTAATAGTGCACGATTCTGACAATGTAAAGATAACGGAGAAAAAAATGAGATATAGTAAGTATAGGTTACTGCATTTTTATGTGAAAATATGAACGAGCTTTTCGGATGGAAATACTGCACGACTTTGAGTTCATATTTTCCCATAGAAATGCAGTAGTCTTTTTATTATATGCTTATTTTCATATTCTACCTAAGGCTTAATTATGTAAACAAAAATACACTACACAAAACAAAGTAAATGAATATATTCCGTATTCCATACTAAATGCACAAGCGCAGATTCATCATTACACAGCAACATTATTAATGCGCACATAACTCCGCCCAGATAAATTTGAACTTAGTCGCGCGCTAGACAGAACGTTCGACAGAAAATGGCGTTTTTGGTCTACTTAAAATTGAAATTTGGAGTCATATTGTGAATGAATGCGCATTGCGACGGAGCAGCGTGTTGACATCTGCAAGTGTGTTTCTGTTCTCTCACTGAATATTTGAAATCATAATGTTGAGAAAATATGAAGTCTTTCAATTGCAATTATCAAAAAGACGCTATGGAATATACTGTTTATTTCATTTTTAGTGCAGTAAGGAGGATGTAATTGCACTTGGAATATAGTCGAAATTACAGTAGAATTTCAAAACGTGTAATCAAGCTTGAGAACCCATGACATGGCTCATGTAATTCGGATTTGTAGAACTAAGAAAGTACATTTTGAGGAAATTCAGGATGTAAAACTAAGTATATTCGTTGCCATTCTTATTACCAGCTTAAGGAGACAGTCTATTCCTTGTCACTTACATGTTATTTGTAGGTACCCAGCAATTTTATGAAATCTGGCGTGTATCGCCCGCCTAAATCCGAAACACTGTATCAAAAACATTAACGCTGAATGTAGCAAAGCATCTGGTATGTGGCAGTCCACGAAACATCTGCTTTAGTTCATTCAGAAACAAATTTAATCAACCAAAAGGTAAAGTACCTACTACATAAGTGTACATGATGTGTTTACAAATCAAAAGTTCTTGCGTCTGCGTCCATTGTTTGTTTACAACTGAAAGCAATTCCTTTATGAATGCAATATGAAGAGCGCGCGAGTTCAATATTGTAAAATACTGAACGATTCTGACAATGTAAAGTTAAGGGAGAAACAAATTAGCATATAATAACAAGTTTTATACACTTTAATGATTTTTCTGTCAAGTTTTCCGTTACTATCGCTTTGCATGAGTTTTGATGACTACTATTCCGTAAACGAGTTGCAAAACATACAAAACTGCAACTATACAATTATTCAAAACATACTAGCAGTTTTATCACACCAAATAATTTTTCTGAACTTACGTGTATTAGATTTAATGCTTGTTATGTATTCCAATATTTTCTCATACGCTCCGGACACTTATTTAACGTAAGCCATCTATCTGTATCGCACAACTCAGCGACCGACTGGCACGCAAGATCGAGGATATGACGTCAGTGAATTTCACATAGCCCTACCTTTCGTCAAGCCAAACAAAAACCAGTTATAATGGAATGTCCACGCCTATCTTGTAAACATATCGATATCCCGAGTACAGTACCTGTGTGCCTTTCACAATATAGGATTTGGTTTCTTAAAAACTGTCTTTTGAAAGGACCAGCCTACATTGATTCCCCGACTACAATACTGTGAAACTCCCGATTCATTTGAGACCCAAATTTCGAATATCTCTTCTTAAAAGATGACTGTCATGTACATAGACGCACTCACTCAATCAAGAGGTATTTTTGCCTTAAAGGCACAAATACGTCGAAATTTTAGTCCAAAATCAAACATTATCTTCGTTGAGGTACCAGTATCAAACAGACAAATTCATACACGATATAGTTACAAAAAGGAATGGACAAAATAACGTTAGAACCAAAATCGATCGCTATGGAACACAAGTTATTTCAAAGTTATAACCGGAACATCGTCGGCCATTTAAGCTTTTCTGACGTATTTTTTTATGCTGCACTCTGAAAGGGAAGAATTACTCAGACCCAACAAAATAGAGTTTATTCCAACAATTATTTTCAATTTTTTCATCGACTTTGACAGAAAAGCCGAGTGTATGTATGTATGTATGTATGTATGTATGAATGACTTCAAAATAGTAAACACATAATTTATTTACAAATATGCGTTATTTCTGTCTCAGTACCAGGTATAAAATACAACTGACTTCCGCATAGTTACATCATTAATCCAGGTTTTACACCCGGATATAGTACATAAACCTGACGCTAACTAATACAGACCTAGCTCTACCGTCACATAATGTATCAAAAGACCAGTGTCTTCTTCTGGGTTTGCTTGCAATTATAAATCATATATCCTTACATACTAACTACTAACGCATTGTGCGCAGGCAGATTTATGCAGTTCTCAGTTAAACTTGTGTCATCAGCATTAAGATGTTCTATACAGATCTGAGTTGGGCGCGGTAAAAAGTGCAGTCAGACCGTGTTCTGTGCGCTATTATGAGCAGGCGGAATTTTTCTACACTATTCTCACTTGTGTGGGGTTTTATTGCGTAGTCAGATATTGTTATGTGCAGTCCTTAGCTGCATTTGCATTATATCCGGTGAAAAGAATGTTTAAAAACATTCGACATTTGCATATATGAATTCAACAGAACTAGTAGATTTAATTACTGTTATTGTTGTGGGTTTAATGCCATTTTTTCACCACACGATAGGCCATACATTGCGGCTAGTGCTTTTGGTGGAGGAAGAACCAGAGAAAACCCAAGGGAGAACCACAGACCCACGGGATGCTACTGGTGAGCTTTCTCACGTACCCACATTGGCCTAGCCCGAGACTCAAACCCACGCAGAGGTGAGATGGCAGTGATCGGTAAAGGCGAACACTTCAGACCACTCGGTCACCCTGGGCCCCAGTAGATTTAATTAATGAAACATTAATTGTCTGTTTAAACATGCAGGTTATTACATTAATGATATAATAACTCTTTGTTTAAGCATGACACTTTAAAAAAATTTATATTCATCCACACACGTGAACTGGCAATGTTGATTTTTATACATTTCAATTACTTTAATCACAGAAAATAGAAGTAAGCTTTGCTTATGACTCCATTACTAATTAATTGCACTTAAGTATTTCTCATTTCATATTGGTTAGTTTAATCCCAGACACTGCCGATATTCCTTTCTAATTTAGACTTTATTTCTTATCTTTCTAGTTCATTAAAACCCTTTCCAATGTATCGCAAGCCAAATAGTTCGTTTTCTATGTAATAAAGACATATTAAAATATAAATAGAACACAGAAAGTTTAATTTCAATGAATATATGTTTGAAATACAAAAATGTATGTTTTAGACATCTCAATTAAAAGCAGAGATATCTCTCTTTCTGGAATGAAACTCGTTTTGCTTGCTATATTGAAGAGGTCAAAGTGCCAACAAATGTGTCCTGTGATGTCGTATATGTGAGAACTGGATTTGGGAATGTATTGATTGTTGTTATACGCACATCTTGCGAGAGTTAGTCACGATGATATATATGTAATATTTATTTTTTGCAGTGAAACCCTGACAAACATATACTTCTTAAGATTGGTCCCAGTTAAACTATTTCCCTTCTGAAGACGTAAACCAGTCAGAAATCCCATGAAAATGGCGTCGGAAACCACAGAAGAAAGTGATGACATGCCGACGGGGTGGGGGGGGGGGGCTTGTCTTTTCGACAGCGATTTAGCATAATATAATTAGTTTGGTTGATTGGTTTTCATGCTGAGGAAATGGGAACCAAATGCCTTTCACAAGGACACGCAAAGGCAGCCAATCTAGCCTGGGCGGGTATTGAACCAGCTAGCCATGAATTACGTGTCCTGCGCTCTTTCAAACGAGCTCCCATGGCTCTCCGTTTTGACATATGGTCATCTTACCAAGGGACTAGAACGACCGTACAGGCAAACTTCCATCTAAGCTTAAATGCCTTAGAATCGTAGCACAAGACTCCGATGATAAGACCAGGAATGTTCCATGATCCCTTCTTCCACCATCAGAAAATGTTTGCAAACTTCAATTTTATGACGCATTATCCAGTTAGATAAATACATGTCCATCCGTTGACCTACTAGGATGGCATGAATGATACATGGGCAGCAGTATCAAATTGTCTACTGAAATATTGATTGGGCTAGTTTGATTTAAGTTTATCAGCACTACAACGACTTCTAGTCATCTGGCCCAGCTGAAAGAGAAGAGAAAAGAGAGAGAGAGAGAGATTTACGGACGGTTTATATTTATAATTGTATGTTGTAACGTAAGCAATATGTGATTACATACATTTGAACTTCCGGGGAAGTACCTAGTTAGATAGGATATTCTAGAGGAGATGAAATATCTATTTAACGATTTCCAGTAGAAACAAAATAAATGAATAAATAAAAGGGAATAAAGAATGAACAAAATGCCATTCGACACATGAAAAAATAATTAGTCACAGAGTTTTTAAAAAATTACATAAATACAATTGTCATCGTAGTAGAAATTACATCAGTTGTTCTACAAAATGTACAATCAATAAGTAAGCAATAACAAAAAATTATTTATTATATTTTTTTCTATTCAATTTTGAAAAAGTATTTCTTTCATAATTGAGTGTAATTTATATATAAATAGAACAAATAAAACAAAATATCTAGATAGAGAAATACCTTATTTTTTAATACAAATTTTGCACACACCAATATAATATTTTGAAAATGAGACACTTTTCCTTAATTTATTTTTCTTTTCCTTTCTTTCTTTTCAATATGTAAGAACGATTTACTTTCGCACAAGTTCTGACAAAGTTTAAATGCCTGAATATAAATTGATCTATCTTGTCTAAATTTATCTTTGACAATGCCATCATGCACATTTTGTAAAATTTCTTATGATCCTTGTACATCATGCCACACCGTGAACAATGTAAAAACCCAAGATAAGCACCAAGGGACATTTTGACCTGACAACGTTAGAAAACAGCCGAGTTATAATATTCTTTCTTAGCCTGAGATTTGCCTACTTAAACCTTACCTGGCAATACATTTCTGTTGATAATAATTAACAGCTTTATCACTTGCCAATCGACAATGTCGAAAGGAAATATTTGCACAAAATATCAGTGGTTACCATAGGAAATAGGAATACAAACATGGTCTGCATCGGGTATTGTAAATTAATGGCAATGATTTTCATATTATCAATAGGAATACAAACATGGGTTGTACTGGGAAGTGTAAATAATGGGCGACGATATTCACAAATGAATGTCAGTAAGACTACAAACATGAGTAGTTGTACTATGTATTGCAAATGATAAGCAATGATTTTCACATATCACTATCAAGATAATGCAGATTTAAATTCATAACTGACCGTCACAAATAGCAAAAACATTATATCATGTGTCATGAATACACTGATTATACAATGCACAATACATTTGCTTTCGGTAAAAATATCAGTTGAATAAAAAAAACTAACTTTATTATTCTGTCATTACTTTCACAGCATTTTCACCTTTGTTCTTTATTCGCTTTTGCTTCCTTTTTACATTAAGAAAAATGAAGATAGCGTACCTGAGTAAATAATTCATTCGAATCACTTAATCCTTACAACCTCTTTCGAGATAACAATTTCGACCTGTACATTAAAATACAGAAATCGTGACTCAGTTATCCTCCTCATATCCTAGAAGTGTAAAAATGTGCCAATAGAAAGGTAAGCAATGATATGTTGTTTCCGTATACGTGTCCCGAACTGGCTAAACAGAATCGTATAGCTTGTGTTGCACGTAGTTACGGTTAAACCAGTTTTTTTTTTTAATTAAACAAAAACGGGGGGGGGAGGGGGTCAGGTAACAACATGGATATAATTAGTTCTTTTCTACAAATCGAAGGAAGAATATTTATTTTCAAACTATTTAGGGACCGGGAATTTCTTTTTCAAACATGTCTTAGGCCTTACACTCGAATGTCATTGTAACTTCGAAGTCCATCCTGCGGATTGTACATCAAATGTATGCCAATAACAGCAAAGTGGATCACTTCGGCTATTTATGAAACAATGACAGAGACGATGCAAATGCATTGAACTGTTGGGTTTTTTTTTTTTCTTTCGTAACTTCGCGGTCAGTTCTATGGTGAATCAAATTTGCTGACAACTACGTTAAACAACATGTGCTCGTGAGACCGCATGTTCTCGTGAGACCGCAGAGAACTATCGTCCTCCATCTTAGTAAAAGTACTGAACCAATGTTCTTTTTTCACACTTTTTTGTGGTTCCCAGCTTTGCATGCTCTCTGCTACGCACTCCGGTAAACGACCAACTAATTAATGAGGTGGCACAGTTCTGACTAGTTACGGGTCAATTAATTTGTTTGCCAACTTAGACCGGGCACCAGCGAAACAGTCCAGTCATAGAAACAGCCGAGGTGGTAGCATAGATTCCGGTATCATTTTTGCCAACAAAATTCCCATCAAACAAAATGTATGAATTTTCTTTAAATCACTGCGCCGAAATACATCAGTTATCATCTTATCTCAGTCAAACGGACGAGGTGGTCCGAATGTACTGTTGTACCTGTTGGATTTCGGGCTTTGACATCTTGACTTGACAGATTTCGGGCTTTGACCACTTGGTCAGGGCCCGGAGAAGATGCGGGTTGGGAAATATTGGGAATGTGGGAAAGCGGTATGCAGAGAGGTAATTTGCGATGATGATCTATCAAAGCTTCTAAAGTATAATTATCATATAATAAACTCGAGCCGCGGGATCCCGTTTCCATCTCATAGCATACATTTACAAATGAACAAGATCACCCACATACTGTCGCTACTAGGCGTTAGCAGTAAGATTAATCATCACACAGTGCCAGCTGACGGTGATTGGTGGTGGGACGGCAAAGTCATAAACATGCGATAAGCGCCTTCGGTATCAATGAATCTGAAATGTTAGCGTGCGTTAGCATTATTTTTCCCATTAGGAACATGCAGTGAAAGAGCCGATTATTGGATTTTGATATTGAAAACTATATAAAAAAAAACAACCTGTCATTCCATAAATGATACACATGGTCTTTGTGCAGTTTACACGCATGTAAAATGCACTATAACCGAGTTTCACTACTTACATGATGCCAAGAATATACCCTATTCATACAGATTTAAACAACAGCAATGAGTACAAGAATGCAGCCAGAATGAAAGCAAGCTATTTTAAGATTATCACTGTGTTGTTGTTGTTGTAGGGTTTAACGCCATTTTTCAGCATACGATAGGCTATACATGGCGGCCAGTATTAATGGTGGAGGAAGAACCCGGGAAATGCCCGGAAAGAACCACCGACCCATGAGAAGCTACTGGCAAGCTTTCTCACATACCCACATTGCCCGAATCCGAGACTCGAAACCATGCAGACAGAGGTGAGATGGCAGTGATCCGTAACGGAAAGCGCTTTAGACCACTCGGCCACTCGGGGCCCTCATCACTGTGTTATATATATATATATATATATATATATATATATATATATATATATATATATATATATATATATATATATATATATATATATATATATATATATATATATATATATAATGTGCTTTGCAGGCAAAACCAAAGCATTAAGTTGACAAAGACAAGATTTGACACCGTCAACACCCAGAGAATGATCTGCAGAAAAACAATGATGTAAAGAAAAATGGGTTATGCCAATTTCTCTGTGTGTGTGTGTGTGTGTGTGTGTGTGTTCTGCTTGAAACAGTTTACAAGTCAACTTATGGATAAGTGCTTACGAAATGTTGGAGTATGTATATAAAAACTTTATATTCTTTTATAGCTAAGGGTCCAAGCAGTACAAAATTACTATTAAAAAAAAGCACATGTAAGAGTGCATTTTCATGCGCTACTCTTAGTTGTGTACACACACACACACACACACACACACACACACACACACACACACATATATATATATATATATATATATATATACATACACACACACAGACACACACACACAAAAATCATATGGCGAATAACAGACCTTTCAAGCTAGTTGAAACACGATCAATTTAAAGGTTTAATTCCTGTAGAAACAGCCATGTACAGTTCTGCAAACACAACGGTTCTTCTGTTTTATTTATTTGTCTTGTCTGTGTTTTGTATTTGCCTTTGAAAAAGACTCATTAAGAGTCGAAAGCGCTCAAGCTAGTTAGATACTAGTTTTGCACTGTTCATTGTCAGTTTATTACATACATATAGAAATGTATGAGAATACCGGTAAGCACCATGGAGTAAATTTGTACCTTAATAACGAATTAGTGTTTTAAAATGATGCATCAAGTTTGCAGGGGACGAAGACCAGAATCTCTATTTCTCAAATCCACAAAGAAATGGTTAAGTAGCTGAGTCAATATTTCATTATGACACAATTATCGAGATCTTCCACAACAGCCGATTTAAAGCACGTTGTAAATTGTTACATACTTCCCAAGATCTCGTATACTTTTCGTTGATATTATTGGAATTAATAGTACTGTTTCTGCGATTATTAAAACTGTATAATAAGCATTGTTTTCTCCATTATTATATACCATTATTATATAAGAGAAAGCAGTCACAGTCACGTCATTTTACGACCAATCTCTCCTCCAGTTCACAACACTTAAATACACATAGGTAACTAGTGATTTCATATTGGTGACGACATAATGTAATGATCACGTAATTTCCAGCTGAGCAGTAGGAGTTGATTTTATAAAGCGAACTACCTTAAACCCAAAACTATTTTCTGCTGAAGGTTATATTTTATTTCTCCTCGTCTCTTTTAAACTCCGACAAAGGTTACTATAATTGATTACATCGTAACCAGTCTTTTACACTTGACAATTTACCCCAACAATGGTTCCCAAAATACTATTTATTAATAAGTATTAAACACACAGTATCCTACCTTGTTTACTGTATGTTGTTTTGTCGATGAAACACCCACAATGGGTGCGGTTATACGTGTTTTTGATGAATTATTTACAAATTGAACCGCATTCTTATCAGCTGTTTCACCAAATCATTCGATCAATTGGTGTGGTGTTTCTACCTTACAATTTTTCGTTTCTGGGCTTTCTGGGTTACACCAATGTTAAAGCAGGAACTTACCACCCTGACTAAATGAATTAGTCATACCTGTAATAATGTGAGCAGTTATGCGTTGCAGTCCCTACTGACTGCGATAAGCCAACTAAGGCGTCATCTAAACTTTGCCTAATATTTTAGATTTATGAGCAGTGTCGGATTACCAAACAGGCAGAGTAGGCACCGATCTAGGGGCAAAATAATATTGATAAAACGTATTAGGTGATAATTCGCCGGGGGGGGGGGGTCCCCAAGATTTCGACTGCCTAAGGGCATCCACAGGGTTTAATCTGGCACTGTTTATGAGTAACTATATTCTGTATAGTGATAAAATATATTTCTCGATAAGCTTTCGCAATTATTTTCCTTATCGGTTTTGACAGGAATAATAAAGTAATACTTCCTTCTTGTGATTTGCCCGATGTGTTAAATACATACGTATAACCGCATCCATTGTGGGCGTTTCATCGACAGAACAACGTACATGTATGTAAGCAAGATTTATCACAAGTGTGCAAAGGATGCACATGTATAGCAAATTTCAAAAGCGATTTAGCGTACACTAGAGTATCAAATGGAGGAGAGAGAAAACGATACACGTAAGGAAAAAAAAGAAATAAAAAACCCCACTTGATCAACATATATGGAATAAGAGACTCGAACCCACGCAGACAGAGGTGAGATGGCAGTGATCCGTAACGGAGAGCGCTTTAGACCACTCGGCCACTCCGGGCCCCCACAGGAGGCAACAGTACGTAAATCGCGAAATAACACAGCAGGCCTACCATAACGCAACAGTACGTAAATCGGGTCAGTAACACAGCTGGCTTATCATGATGCAATAGTATGTAAATCGCGTAAGTAACACAGCAGGCCTATCAAGCTGCAAAAGTATGTAAATTACGATAGTAACAGTAATCGTGCGATAATATGTATTTCTTCATGAACATAAACATAGATCAAACATGAAAGCATAATTAGAACAGGGTTTCTGTTTAATAATTATATATTCTTTTGTCAAAAGCAATCTAAGCAGAATGTACTATCTGATAAATGTGAGCAAATAATCAATGATTTATAGTGGTTTTACTGTTGGATAATGGTCTCGCATGAAGTTCATGGCTATCGTATTCTTGCCAAATTTTACTTTTGTGTCGCTCACAATACTCAACAGTACAAACACTATATATATATATATATATATATATATATATATATATATATATATATATATATATATATATATCAACATGTAGAAGGATCAATTTTAACACCTTTTTTTCAAAGCAATTATTTGTCGTTAAGCACCAGATGTGCACAGAGAGTTCACTTGTAGTAAATACCTGGTCCTGATTTCACTAGCATGTCGCAAAGTTAAGTCGATGTTTAAGGTATTTGATTCATCAGATATGAGTAAGACTTAACTTTGTTACGTATTAGGCTCCAATTTAACCATCATAAGCCTTATAGTGAAGTTATGACAAAAATATTGATCCTGGTCAATTTAAGTCAGACGTAAATTTAGGCCAATATCAGATCTCTGGATTCTTGGCTTAAGTTTTAATCCAAAGTAAATTTTTTTTAGCAAAAACCAAGCTGGGTCTGAAGATCATTAAACACTAGGGTCTCAGTCTAAGTTTTGCCATCAGGTAATCAACCATGGTGTATCAAAAGTAATGTATTTTCGATCTCAAGCTCAAACTCACCTTAAGGCCGGATTTCTTCTATCAAGACTCATGTTTAAGTTTGGATTTCGAATATTGATTGTTAATTCCAGAGCCGAATTTCACCAAAACAAGTTTTTCATATCAAGGGGTTCCGTTGCAGCTCAGATGGTCGGAACTTGTAGTCCGAAGGTCACGAGTTAGATATTCAACAAGATCAACCATGGTAGGCTGAAATGGAGTATCTATAGGAAAGGCACTTTGTTCCAATTTAATCAGCTTTATATAAACAATTAAAGTACTGAAAGTAGAGTTGAAAACCACCCACCAACTTTAATTAAGATAAAACTTAAGGTATTCGTTTGAAAAGTTTTAAATTTAATTTATATTTCAGCCAATCTAACCGTTAGATTCTGAATTTAATCTTAGGCCAGACCTAAGTTTGTTGGTGAAATCCGGGATTGGAATTCGAATGCAGAATCAAATCGGTATTAGACAAACTCTCTCTCCCCCCCCTCTCTCTCTCTCTCTCTCTCTCACACACACACACACATACACACACACACACACACACGCACACACTGTCACTGCCTGCCCGCGACTACATAAGTCAAGAACAAAGGAATTTGTTAGAAACCATGTATATAAGTTAGATCCAGCCGCTATAGCGGTCTTGTTCGTAATTATTACGAGAGCCCAGCTTTGTTGGATGTAAAAAATCACATATGTACGTCGAAAGCTTTGTTCAAGAACAAAGGACCCTTATTGGCGTCATAAATCTCACCACGTTGACAGACGGCCCGAGCATTGTCTGCTAAGTTGAATAGAACAGGGTAGAATCGATATCCAGTCGGAATTGAGAGAGGGTGTGGTCACCATTTTAACCCGAATTTAACTGAGTACTTTAGACTAGAAATCCCAGTCAATGTGGAATATCATGCTGCGAAGTTGTACCAATAACTCCCGGAAACCACTCGTGAATTGGCAGGAAAACTTAGGAAATTCCAAGGAAAGACAAAGCTTCGTAAAGGTCAGTGAGTTTTTTGCTCGATTGTTGCAGAATATTATGGCATTGTAATTGTAATTATGTGCACTATATATACTTCATTACTAGAATCGTTAGTACGTAGAATTACCTTTGTAGTGTTTAATTTACATGCGTATTTGATAAATGAACTATGATTATGTAAAGAACTATGTAGATTTCTAGCTCATAGTTAGAATTAATATTGTAATTCACTACTTGGTTAATTCGTAGTACACTAGTGCGTTTATTCATGTGATATTCTACATTTTGCAACTGTTGAATTGAGATGTAACTTTGGAAAATGGTTGCAGTGTGTAAAATTAGCTAATATGGATATTTGAATATTTGTGTACACTTGTGGGAGTGTAATATAAGAGATGCGTCTGATTGCTGTGCTATTGTTCAGTATAATAAGATTAAGAATATATATATATATATATATATATATATATATATATATATATATATATATATATACGGATGTGACGCAATTTACTGATGTCTGTATGATAAGTAGTTGATACCGTGCTTTTATTACGACGCTGTTTACCATACAAGAGCGTATGGGTATTTCGATGTGCACGAATGCGTGACCGAAAAATGTAATAGCCTTTATCTGATGATTACTGGTTTAGTGTGAGACGAGATGGCTAAGGAAATATGCTAACGTCCTTGTATTTTCACAAGAAGCTTTTAGGGGACAGACTTTCGGTGTGGTTTAGTCCCGAGTCTCTAGGAGAGAGACGGAATAGAGACTAGTGGAGAAGTCGATTGTGAAATGAAGGATAGTCGGAGAGCATAGTCAAGGAGGAGGAGGAAAAAGAGTTGAGGAGGAGAAATTGGAGAAGGAGCAGTCAAGGAGAAGGAGTTAGGAGGGAAGTCGGAAGGAGAGAAGGAATTGGCGGGATAGGAGAAATACAGATGAGTAGAAAACATGGACAGGTTGAAAAGCGATCTCACGCTATAAATCACAGGATGCAATAGGCTATCACTTGGTCGAGAGGAAGACGAGTGATTGGGAAATTATTACCATTTGAATATTGAATTGTATTAAATTGTTATTCCTTTGAATTTCACCTTTGTGTTCTCAATAATTTAACTGTCGGCATTGCTGACTGGGGGCTCGGAGCTTTACCTCTCTCTATCACTAACTTCACTTCCTACAAAATCGAGCCTAGGTGGAACTTCCATAGTAATTTAAATAATATATTGGGAGCACCCCACCCCAACCCTACCAAACGACACACACACACACACACACACACACACACACACACACACATCAGGAGGTCCGATATGAGACCGTATTCTGCTGACCCAGTTGTTCACCAATCAGACCACATCTTTCAAATTTCTAAAAGTGACAACACATCGTTGCTACTGATAAATAACTATCATTAACACGAAATGATCCACTTTATCTGATTGGCTATTAAAAACAAACTGATTGAAAATTTCATATGACACCAAGCCATAAACTTTCGTCGGTGTCCGTCAGATTTCATCTTAGGAAAGTGGAGATCTGATTATAATCTGACTGGTTTCATCCGCTTCACATTTTCGTATGACCAAGTAGAAATAAAGTTATCAAATACATTTTAGAGTATTTTAAAGCTGGCGAAGTAACGTTATGCAAACACTGCTGTAACTGTTTATATAAAACGCCGACTAAACTGGGCCAAAGTGTCTTTCCCAAAGATACACCAAGGCTGCCTGCGGTGAAGCTTTCAATTACATGTATAATAACAAAAAGTCATCGGTATGTACTGACCTAAAATAACTAAACTCAAAACAAAAGGATCCAGATTGGCCCAAAACAACGTTTTTCAATGACAATTTCGTTTGATTTGAACAATAAAATGACATACCTTAACTACGTTTGTTATCATTTTATATTCTTAAAGTAACACATTATATATACTTGATTTACTACAATAAAACAGCTTTTGACAGTCGAAGTTTACATTGGCAATCGCCTGCTATTTTTGTTGTTTCACAAACTGGCTCTTTCCTTTCTCATTCACTTTTTCATACAAAAATAAATAATTTAAAACTTGAGATACCTGACAATGTCAAAGAACCATTCTGAAAAAAAATGACATGACAAAAATATAGAGCCATTGCCACTGTAAAACATCGAATAGAATATGAACGATGATTTAGTCGACACAGTTTTACTTCATGATTAAGTAACATATTCTTGTGTAGTATTCATATGTTGCCATATGAACGAGACTGTCACAGGAAGTCGCCTATATTAGTTAATCACTAGCGTACTGTAACCCTCATTGATCAATGGGTATTTTCCATTCAGATTCGATCGCTACAAATGTGTATACGTTGACGTGGCACCCTTGGATATTTTTTATGTATATGTATACAGTTTAATTTGTGTTACAAAGACCTGGGAAGAAGGGGAGGAGTCCATTTAAATGAATTCGTTATGAACAAGTTTTGGTGGACAAATTATACGATTCTGACGAACGATCTCGATCGCATTGAAAGTGTAGTCTGTAAGTGCATGTAAATATGTATGTTTGAACAAAATGAAATATTGGATACATTACCGTTGTTCACAGTGGGTTGCTAAATCCAGATGGGTACTTTTGCCGATTTGGCTGTATATGAAAAACTCAACTGTTTCGCTGCAAAATAAATAAATAAATAAATAAAACTGACGCATGCACATGCAAGTCATTAGGATATATGTGTAGTTATATGGGAGATTATTTTCTACAAGCGGTATTACGTACCATATTGTAAGTATAAATAACCTCATGTACGCACCAACGATCAATAAAGATAAACATGCATGTCTTTTATGGTATGCGTTCATTAGGCAGTGCTTAAAATCCGGGTGTGTTGAGGTGATCTGTCATTATGCTGGGGCTAAATATATACCTTTATCTATCATTATGTGGGGGCTAAAAGGTTTATTGAAATTTCGATATTCAATGTCGAGCTTTTAGATTGTATCTATTGAATTACAGAGTGGTTGCTTAAAAGTTAAAGTCATATGTCGAGAATTTCAATTTAACATGTTGATTCACATTTATTGTCCTAAAAGTTCCACTTCGTCTGTCGAGGTTTTAGATTGTATATGCTGAATTACACAGCGGTGGTTGGACCTTTCATTGTGCTTGTCAGACTTGCTATTTGTATATGGTGAAATGTTATGTATGTGTTAAAACTTACATTACATGATGAGAATACACCCTTTAACAATTCAAAATAATATCGAATAGTAACATGTATCATTCATTTGTATTCAGTTATATTGTATATAGTAGTAGTAGTAGTAGTAGTGTTGGATTAACATGGTTTTCGTACGGGTGTACATGTACCACGGGTTTGTGGCTTCACCGCAGCCTGATAATTGATCTTGGGGGAAGGAATAAATGCTTCATCCCCCAGGCGTTTATGCGCACACAGTACACTGTTAATTTACTTCAGCCGTGTGCCCAATTGGACCCTAACGGTCTGAATATATGGCTCACATGAGTGGGATTGGACCCACACACTCATGTATATTAAATAAATTATATTTACCAATCAGTGGGGTGTCAACCAATGCAGTATACAAGTTACGCAGCTTATTTCTTTGATGCAGCCAGACATTCGACGTTGGTGGACTATCTGTTTTATTAAACACGTTAATATTATTGACCCTTGTTCGTTTCTGCGTGGATCAAATATAGGCCGTTCTATAGAATTTGGGGGACGGGTGCATCAAGCGTACACGTACGTGTGTAAAAAAGTATGCATGTGTACAGGGGAGGTGGAGCTTTGCCAGATTTTTGCGTATGTACTAAATGGATGGCCCCTAACGTGTCCAAAAGGGCTTCTTTCTGCTGAGCACGTCTTAAAGGACTATCAAAACAACAAAACAAAAAAACATCTTCATTTTTTCATCTTTAATATACAGTCTAACATTTGGACCGATTTTCTATGAAATCACGAACCTCGTTGTGATCTCAGTGTTATGACCTAAACAACTAGCAAATTGAATTTGATATCTTCTTTTAAATATTTCGTATTCAAAGGAACAGTTTGTGGAAGAGTCCATACACATGTACATTTTTGTCATAAAGGAACGTCGTTCCTGTAAGTTTTGTTCCAGATATTTTATTTCTCTTTATTTAAACATACAATAAGATTCCATGAATCAGCAAACGTTTCACCAAAGCTTTACATTTTAGGTCATGCGATATCTTTTTTATCAGTTGTTAGTTAGCTACACTGTACAATAGCAGGTACCTGTGGATATCAAGGCTGTTACGTCAGCAGTTGCAATCAGATGTGTAAAGAAAGAAAGGAAGTAAAGAAGGAAGTTAAAAACGAAAACAAAAACAGAGAAATAGAAGAAAAAAATTAAATAAAAAGGAATGAATACAACATAAATTATAATACCCAAGTCACTTTAAATCAAACAGTTCAGTATTAATTGTGTTGTTATACATTATGTTTTAGTCCTTTTCTTCCTACACGTCCAGTAAAATGTTTAACGTGCCATTCCTAGTACGTCGATAGTTATTCCTGTTTGTTTTGCAATTGCTTTGTTCAATAATCACAGAGGTATTCAAGCATTATAAAATAATAGAATAGACATATTTACATCTATCGCCCCTTTCCTTACTATATCGGGGGTTAAATTTTGTTAGAACTATTCAGCTATAGGCGATTCAATGACATTTCTGTACCACTACTTGAGAATTTCGTACAAAATGTAAATTGCGATTACCATAAGAATATAAAGATAAAGCTAAATAATGACTGAAACATTAACGTTTCAAATAATAAGTGCGAAATACTTACTTGAATTAGATTTTAAACTTAAAGACAGCCCTCTGAAGTAACGATCATCTTTCGGCAACAGAAGAGAGAGAGAGAGATAACAGTGAGTATAGTTACCACTAAAAAGTCGTTTTCCCAGTCATTATAATAACAGTTGAAGGGACATACTTGTGACCACACGAGTCCTTCTGACCAAATTTAGATTATCTGAACATGTCGTTGTTGTTGTTTGTTTCAACGCCATTTTTCAGCACAAGATAGGCTATACTTGGCGGCCAGAATAAATGGTGGAGGAAGAACCCGTGAAAAGCCCGGCAAGAACCACTGACTCGCGTTTTAGGCCACTAGGTTACTCTGGGGCCCTTAGATTATCTAACAAGTATTTAACATACACTCGTACCAATTCTATTTGGACCCAGTAGTTAATATACACTCGTTTACCAATTCTGTTTGGATCCAGTAGTTAATATACATTCGTACCAATTCTATTTGGATCCAGTAGTTAATATACATTCGTACCAGTTCTATTTGGATATAGTAGTTACTATGAAATCAGACATACTCTAAAACCGACCTTGTGTAAGTACATGTCCTTGGATGGAAAAATGAATTTAAATAACACGTACTTTGTAAATAATATCAATAACTGCCTCGAGTCTGGTCAGTTACTTTTGTACATTTTAGTTATAAGTCTGTATAAAAACGTTTGACTAGTATATAAGTTCTTAGTTGTGATTGATTATTGTAACCAGGTCATCCATGTTGTTGCAAATAAAGTGTAAACACTGCCGACAGGCAGGTAAACAAAACTGTCACATCCTCGATACTATGTCGTCTTTTATAATTTCAATTATTCTTTTTCTTATATATAAATGATGTATGCAGTTACTTACCTCGAAAAATAAAACCCTGCTCAAACGATGAGACGTCAACAAATACAGGAAGAATTTTAAACTGCCTGGTCGATATAATTGTACAGCACCTTTTAAATGGGACGCCGCACCTTGATCTAAACCACGTGACCTGGACACTTGACATTCAGTTGAGAATACTGTCTGTAATCGAGTACGGCTTGACTTGGCGCAGAACCATGAAAGAGATAAGATATAAAAATATACAACTTGTTTTCTTTTTATAGATTATAGGGTTTGAGTCACATAATCTAAAAATAGAAAGAAGAAGACATCGTGTTGCTAATTGATCCTAGTTTAGGTGTTTGTAAAGTGTATGTAAAGGCGGAGAGGTTTATCGTGATTTTCATTTTTTTTCGTATTTATTGCTTTTGACAACAAAAATGTGTAGATTAACATTAGTGGGTGAGACGAAGTATGTTGAAATGATAGAAACTATGACGATAAACAAGAATTATGAATTACTTGGAAATAACATTGATCTCTAAAAACTGATACTTTAATATAGTTTGAAGTAATGCTATTTTCTGTCTCACTTTCCTTTGCGGTGATTACTCAGTGTAACGAATGTTAAGATTATGTACCAGTTATTTTTGGGACGTCTTATTTATTGAATATGACAATATGTTCTTAATGTTCTTTGGTAGAAGATAGTCTTGATGCCCGGTTCAGGCGATAATACACTTGGCCAAGGGAACAGACTACTTTGGATATTGTTCATGCGTAATTGATTCTAACGCAGGAGTCCTGAATTCAATTCTCACGCCACGTCTGGTCAGCTGGTCTTGTGCAAATCACTTCACGTTACTCATACAACGTGATAAACAACTATTCTGAGACATCGTTAATACTACGATGCACACTGAAAGATGTTAGAAATAATGTACTATTTGCAGACGGATACCTCCTGAACCCCACTTTTCGCCCTGACTACTTATAATAATAATTTATCATCATCATCATCAGTCTCATGACCTAGTGTGGTCGTTAAGGCACTGTGCTGCTGAACATCTGACCAGTTCCCTCCACTTGTCTCGATCATGTGCCAATGCCTGTGTCTCCGCAAAACTTTTCCTGGTCCATTCTGTGATGTTGTCAGTCCACTTTTTTCTCTGTCTACCTCTCCTTCTGCCACCCTGGACGCTGCTCTGCAGGACTGTTGTGGATAGATTGTTGGCTCTAGTGACATGGCCATACCATTTCAGCTTTCTCTTTTTGACGGTGGTGAGGAGGTCCTCATATTGGCCTACTTCGCTCCTGATGGTGTTACGCACTTCTTCATTTGTGATGTGGTCCATGTAAGAGAAGCCAAGGATGGTTCAGTAGCATCTCATTTCAAGTGACTGGATTCTTCGTTGTAATTCTGCTGTCAGGGTCCATGCCTCACGTGAGTACAAAAAGACTGAGATGACTAGAGCTCGCAAGAGTCTGATTTTAGTTTTCAGACAGATATTTTTGTCTCTCCATATGGGTCTTAGCTTTGACATAGCTGCCATTGTTTGTGCTGCTCTTGACAAAATTTCTGCTCTTGATCCCTCTTCAGTGATTATGGAACCAAGATATTTGAACTGGCTCACTGTTTCCAATTCATGTCCTCTGACTTTAATCTTGGCTGAGATTTGTTAGCCACTATTTGTCATCAGTTTTGTCTTCTCAGCGCTTATTTCCATGTCAAATCTGGAAGATGTTTAATTCAGGTTCTTCACGAAGGTGGCTAGCTCGTCTTCACTGCCTGCCAGCCCATCAATGTCGTCTGCAAAGCGGAGGTTGGTGATGTTACGCCCTCCAATGCTGACTGTCCCACAGTGGTTTTCCAGGGCTTCGCTCATGATACGCTCTAAGTAGATGTTGAAAAGCGTGGGTGACAGGAGACAGCCTTGACGCACTCCCACTGTTGTCTGGAACCAGTCCCCCACAGCACCTTGGGCAATTACTGCACTGGTAGCCTTGGCGTACAGCTGCTTGATGGTATTGGTTAACTTTTGACCCATGTTATACTTCTTCATTGTGGCCCACAATGCCTCATGCCACACTCTGTCAAAGGCCTTTTTGAAATTTATGAACACATGATAGATGTCTTGTTGGTGTTGCGAGTACTTTTCGCACAGAACCCTGAGATTAAATATTTGTTCTGTTGTGCTTCTTCCACTCCGGAACCCGGCCTGTTCTTCAGCGATTATTTCTTCTGCTTGTGGCTTCAGTCTGTTCAAGATGATCTTCAGCATTACCTTATTAGCATGGCTGATCAAACTGATAGTTCTGTAATTTTGGCACAGCTGGAGATTGCCTTTTTTGGGAAGTGTTATAATCAGTGACCGGGTCCATTGTGTTGGCCATTCGCCTGTCTGCCAGATCTTGTTGCAGATTTTTGTTAGTAGCTCTTTCACTGATTCTCCCCCATTCTTGATAAGTTTAGCTGGGATGTTGTCTACTCCAGCTGCCTTCCCATTTTGCGTGCTCTTATTGCTGACTCCGCCTCTTCTTTGAGAATGGGGAAGTCATCATCATTTGTGGAGTTTGGAACTTCAAGCACCTCTGGGTCTCCTGTGGACTGATGGTTGTAGAGTTCTTTGCAATACTTAGTCCATCTTTCTGCAATGTCACTCGCTTCTGTGAGGCATTTTCCATTTTTGTCTTGAAAGGTACTGACTCTTGGTTGTTTCTGTCTGGTGAGGTCTTTCACAATTTGGAATGCCTTTTTGCTGTTATTCTTTATCAGACTGTTCTTCATTTCTGTGCACTTTTGTCCAATCCAATTTTCTTTTGCTTTGCTCAAGTTTTTTCTGATATTCTTGTTTATTTCTCGGTACTTCAATGCCCCTGTGGTGTGTCTGGTGTTTTTTAGTTCTCTTCGGGCATCACACAACTTCAGAATCTCTTCTGTAACCCAGGGTTTTTTCTTCGGTCGATGGAGGCCAATGATGTCCTTGGCAGTTGCTGTCATGACTGTGTTGAAGGTGTCTGTCATCTCATTGACATCACCATCCATCACAGGGAGTGGAGCAAATCTTCCCCCAATTGTGGCTTGGAATGACTTGCAAATAATAATTTAGGTGTAGAATAAATCCCCGAAAGAAAAAAGAAGAAAACAAATGCATGACATCACACGTCCTAAAGACCAATGATTTTCTGGACCATGAAATCGCCTTTCAGACATCAGGCCAGTTCTGTAACTGTAAATCATTCTCCAAAAGGTTTTCTATAAAAGTGCAAGTAGCGGGTAACGCTGATTAAATCTAATAACAATGGTCCTGTGCTACAATATACGGATGAATACACATCTGATGTATACCAGCATGATAGCCATTAAGAAATGCTATGATTTTAAACTTATGGGTCAATAATACATACTGTCTGAAACTCAAAAGCCTTGAAGATAATCACGATTCCAGCGCATTGTTAAGATGAGTAGCGATGTTTATAACGCTCCATATTTTTACCATTCTTGAAAGAAATAGTTCTCTTAAACATTCATGCCGCGTATATATATTTTAAATTTTTGCAATGATGTAATAGCCGCCTTATTCCATTTTTACCCATCAGATTTTAAAAAAGAGTCATCCTAATTCTAATGAAATATTTATTACAGCCATGTTTTTATGTGCATTATATTTTCGGCAATATTTCTGTATATCTCTGCAATCCCTCAAAGTTGTGTAAAGTTAACTTCCTTTAATAATTTTCACTATATAAAGGGGATGTTTATGAATTTGTTTGTAATAAAGAGGAGGAAGGAATCATAACCACAGACAATGTAAATCTGTAAGAAGCAATAAATAAAAATGGCTTAAGTACACCAATGCTTATAGCATAACACAGAAACTAACCCAAAACCAAACCAATCCCAAAACCAAAACCAAATCTTGTTGGTTTTGTGGTGGCACCTAGAAACGTCCTCGTTTTCCCAGCACAACACCTAGGTCTAGCGCCACATCTAGATGTATTGGACATATCCTAGATTTATAAAATGCCTGTTGCATGAGTCCTTATTCCTGGACAGGAGCAAGAGATACGAAGCCTTCGTGAAACGATTGCCGTAAGAGAAGCTAAGAAACGGTTTGGGAATAGCACAATTCGACTCTCTCAAGTATGGAGACCAATGAATGGACAAAACGCTACAAACAACAACTATCCCAAACAAAACTCGAACATGGATGTGTGTAAACAATTGAAGTCGATACACCCGATGGAGGATCGTGTTGCATTGAAAAAGTATGTAGCGGAAAATAACAGAAAGTGGAATACAAGCCAGACCCGTTGGAGGGCCGTGTTTTTCCACTAGAGATGTATGTGGTGTAACAGAAAAGTGGAAAATCATTTATCCAGGCTGGAAGAGTTTGTCGTAGAAAAATACTAGTGGAAAACAAGAAAGGCGCTATTGAGGACAATGTGGCCAAACAGGAAAAGTATGTAGTGGAACAGAAACAAGCCAAAGACACGGATGATCTGATAGGGGATCGTGTGGTCAAGTTGGAAACTGTTGTACAAATCTGTTTCCACAAAAAATAATCTTTGCATTGTTTGATTGCTAACAAAATTCCTTTGATGCTCCAAATTAGAAAACTGAGTGGCGGTGTTGCCAATATCTCTGGAAATTGCAATCTTGCAAGAATCTTCTGTACGGCGGTATCGAAGAATCCGAACAATCCCTGCAGTCGAACCTTGTGGAAGTAGCTCCAACAATGTTTTGGGTATCAAACCCAAGAATGGATAGAATTCCTGCTTGTGTATTGTCCTTCCTTGTTTTTAGGCGTGTTTGGCAAGCAGCAATATCTGCAACTCGTCTTGTTTGGCATTTTGTAGAAGTTGCATTTGTTGTATATACTGGCTGGTTTTCGCTCGCCATATATATGCTGCTATATCGTCTTCCATTGCAATAATCCGTCGGTCTTGTACATTGATTGGCTGGAATCTCTTCTCTTGACCATCGCAATACGTCTTTGCCACGGGTACTCGCTTTCTTTGTTTGCTAAACCCAACCAACATGTATTGAATCCGGCAACAGTTGAGGTGGTGGAATGTTTGGATAGGAGGAGGCCAACATTGCGTTTGCGTCTGGATCATTGTACAGCATCGGGGCCTAAATAGATTTATTCCAATCTTTATATGTTTGTATATCCACTTGAAATATTGGGCAACAACGAAATCCAAAATCTGAAACAGTTTCAAGAACTGCACAGTGCCATTTCTGGTCGTCGTCGGCGGTTGGCGATACATGTACTCCTCCAACACGGCTTGTTTTTATGTGTACATGCCAAGCCATGTCGTGTTCTGGTTTTGGTCTGCTAGAACATAGATCCTTCGGGTACGCTTGAGAGATTGCTCTATTGTCTGTTTGGTGGCTGGATTACAAAAGAACCATGGGGGGGGGGGGTCTTCATTAGAACGCAAAATTAATGTCAAAACATCTCCAACAACTTCTCGGTTTGTTTCTGTATGCAGTTCCATACCTTGTCTACATGCATAGAACGATTATTCGATGCGAGTGCAACTCCGTAATTGTACGTCTGGACGCAGAAATGATTTTTGCAGCTGTTTGTTAGGACAATCCACATAGTCCGCTAGTTGCGCTCCAAAACATCTGCATACTTCCCCGGCTTCGAAATTCGATACAGTTTTGTTTTAGAGTTTGCTTCGCATGATGTAACAAAGTGGCGAAGTTCTCACGTAGGAAAGTATGTTACCGCTAACGTTGTTGTCTAGTATTGTTTCAGCAACACCGTCGGTGTTTTCCTTTGCAGCATCTTTGTTTTGCATTCGAAAAGCTTGGTTACACAAATGATAGACCAGTTTTGCACGATCTAGAGCGCCAGAAAGGTCTTGGGTGTGGTCGATACAATGCAAACCAAAGCCACTCCTAAATAAATATTGTTCGAAATCTGGAAGCTTGACTTACAACAGTTCCATTGGTATCTGAGAAACATCGCATTTGACTTCGAATATTGCAACAGCGGAGCCGAAATGGAGTTGTACGCAATTGTTGTAGGCTTTTTGGTTGGTTCAAAGTTCCATTTCGAGGACGGTTTGGGCTATTTCTCTTTTACTTGTTCGAAAAAATGTGTGCTGGAATATATTGTGCAATACACGGTCAATTGTGTTTTGTAGCGCTAGCTCTATTGCACCAAACACCAGTTCGGCCGATCCATTTTTATCAGGGGTTTTCCATGCGAGAATATAATATCGTGGGCAAGATATCCAAGCACGTTAAATGTCGATCTTCAGTGCCAGCAGTATTGTAGGTCCCTCATCTCCTGCCAGAAAATCCACTTTGGAAAAGGCTGCACTTAGAGTGGATTTGTATGAGTTCTCGCGTATCGGATATATGGTAGTACTCATTCCCGCTTGAAGTCCCATATTGGCAAACGTGGCTAGGATTGTTTGGATTTTTGCTTCCATAGTTGTTGTTTGAATTTGTTTTGACACACTATAATTGTCTGTATATATAGATTAAGCAAGATTTCCCCAATTGGAAAACAATGTCAGTCGTAGATCGCACGCACTCCATCTTTGTGGGCTGGAAAAAAGTATAAAAGAATTAGATTGATTTGAAATTGTTTTTGGTGGATGTGGTTGGTTCGTTTTACTGGTTGGCGAAACTGGTTTGTTGTCCTATTTTTCTTCGCTCGTATAAATATGTCGAGTCTATGATCAGTACTATAGACTTGTCTGTTTGGGTACATCACTCTCTGCAGGATTTTTTTTTTATATCGTTTTTAAAATCTCTTCATAGTAGTAAAAAAAAGACCAGACTGTTTCTCCCACTGACCCTCTCTGCCGGCATTTCCATCCGAACGAGACTCACCATGACTAAATCACTCGCGTCACGTGTCTGGCAAAATCGACAGTTTCTTACTGCTATTGTATATACGCTGTATCATTGATATACCAAGAGGTGTATGTATACATTTTTCATTAAAAGTAAACTAGGTTTACCGAGTTTTCTTTTAATGAAAACTTTATATAACGAGTGGTATATCAAAGATAGAGGGTAGTACTATACATATATTTTATTTATATCACATACAACGTGACATACCTTCACTTCCAAGTCAGTTAAGATTGACTATAAGTAACTGTGTATTGACAGAAAGAATGAACTCTGCACAGCCCTGTCCATTGTGTCTGCTGCAAAATATAGTTCTTAAACGTTTGCGAATAATCGCAATATTTTTTTTTTGCAAATGGATACACTGAGTCTTTTAGTTTTTGAACTTCTATTTTCATTCATATTCATTAAATAAATATAAGACACGCTTATGATTTAAACAAGAGAGATGGTTTAAATGAAGAAAGTAAAGCACTACAACATGGTTAAGAACTTGAATATTGATCGCGCTAGTTTTCACATACACGCTGGCATACTGAAACGAGTTGGAAATATAAATTAAGTGAAATGAGGAACCAGTAAGAGGTAATTCAAGCATTTAAATGTGTTTACAGTTCGTCTAAGTCATTATTATGCTACCAACCATACAATTGTTTATATCCTATATTTCTAACTTTCCCCTTTCCGTTGTTTCCTGTGACTAAATTTTTCCATCATTTATAGGTCCAGGACATCGACGCATCACACAGGCGAAAGTCCTCCACGCTGGGATTTACACGGATTACGAAGAGAGAGAGAGAGAGAGAGAGAGAGACGACCCGGGCATTCAGATCTTTTGCCTCCTGTCTGTTCACATCCCTGTTGAGTACATCTCCCCTCATTTTGTCGGGTCATCAAACTAGTAATGGGTGATCATGTCATCTATTTACGGTACATCATACCACATTTGAGTTGTAGCCTAATCCAACTGCACTTTCGTAATCTCTTCAGCATTGCTGGACTGCTTAAAATATTTGACTACTCAGGGGTGCCAGAACCTTCTTCAGTTGGAACCAAGATAGGGGCAATATGGGGGTAAGGCAGCTGATCTTGACGAATTTCGTCGATAGACTATCCCGCAATACTCTGAGTAGGCTTTGGACCAGCTGCCTTCTCCGTCTTCTGAACTCGAGTTACGACCATCACAAAGTCTATACCTTTTTCATGCACAGGGAAAGATTTCACATCTAAACTCTGCTTTTGACAAGAATTTCGGGATAATGTATCTTCATTCGAAAGCGTCTTAAAAGTCACGTGAGTGCTGTGAGTCACATGAAGATTGCCAGTGCCCAGTTCTTGCATCCATCTTGCAACTTGAACTGGTGGACATTTCATGCTATATATCCAACTCACAGCAGAATTATCAGTGCGTATGAGGACTTCTTGCTATAAAGTGTAACAAGCAATTCCTTTCTGGCCACACAGTATGAAAGTTCGTGCTTATTCAATGCTTTGTTCAAATAAGCAATTACCCTTTCAAGTCCATCTTACTCATGGGAAAGTAGAGCTCCAACTGCACATTTACTAGCATCAGTGTCTAAAATAAAGCTAAGCCCAGACTGTAGATAAGAAATGATTGGAGTACTGGTTAAGGACCGTTTCAAAGCATCAAAGGATGCCAGGAACTCCTCCGTCCGAATAACCTGGACACTTTTTTCACACTACTAATGTAAAAGTCCAGCAGCATCAGCAAACAGCTAAAGTTTTATAAGTGTCAGCATGCATGTCATATTCCGAAACGAGATGGCCTAAATATTTTTCACTGCGCTGGAAGACTATTTGACTCCAGCGGTCTCAAAATTATGCTTCACGCGTTCCAAGCTCTGAGAAATGGGAATCGCTGGTTGTCCATGAAGACCAAGCATTCCCCTTCCATTAAATCTTCAAAATATGTCTTCCATTAATCTTCGAAATGTTGAAGGGCTTCCAGCCAGTCCAAATGCCATTGCAATAAATTGGTATAGGCTAGAGCCTGTTACAAAAGCGGTTTTCTTCTTATGGTTTGGATCTAAGCAAATATGTCAGAATACTGAATCCATCCAATGAAACCATTTTAATCCATATAATGAATGCATTCATCTTGTTATGAATATTTGATTTAATTTATATTTGATTTAATTTAGTTGTCTCTTTCTAAGTTTTTATTTTTTTAATTTTCAATTTCATTACATGTCAACGTTGTGTAATTGTTTTACTAGGAATTTGATATTTTCCAGAAAATTCAGTTTGACCTAGATCTTTTTATAAATACCTAATAATAGAAACACTGTTTGTAGTTTTGACTTAGATCCCAACCTTACCTCAAAAAGCACAGATACAAGTAAATAACTTTTTTTTTATCTTATTCTTAGAGTAAAATGATTGGTTTTTGTCAAGGTCATGCTGGGACTACGTGCTTTTAGACGTAAATACTTCTCGAAAATTCTGGAGAGTCGACCCTCATCTGGAATCTGTTTTGCGTTTCAAGTTACTGTATAACCTTTGTTTATAGAGAAATTCGGCAGTTCGGCTTTTTATTTCCACTGGAAAGTGTCTGTTGTGGCAGTTTGGAGTTATATGTTAATTGTTATTCAAATTATTTTGGGTTATAATTTGCCTGGAAATATTTGAGTGCTCATACATAATTATTGGACAAAGATATTTATTTAAATTTTATTCGGAATTAAAAAACCGGAATAGTTTTCTGTAGTTCACAAACGACTGTACACATAGGTTCTATACTGACTACAGTATACGTCATCGCCATCCATTTTGGATTTTTCGTCGGGACTCGAACTTGTATTCATTATAACATTTCATTACTAGGACGTGCTTGGATTATTTTTGGATTTGATTCTTAATACCGTAAGTTCTTATTTTTTCTTAAATTTTTACAGTGTTTTTCCAGAGAAATAAATTATTTTTTCAATTTTTCAAAGCTTGTTTGTTTTCACGTTTTCTTTTGTTATTGTTTATTAGAGCCTAAACACGTAACATAAAAATTGGGTGCTCGTCCTAGGATTTATGAATTTTGGTTAAATATTTCAGAAAACTTTGTGTTTTGAATTTAAATTCCTCTAGTTTTTGAAATATTTTGTGAAATCGGCAAGCTTTTTCTAAAATGTCATCAAAATTGGAAACTTTTCTCTCAAATACTACACAGGACCAATTAGACCTTTTCAAAACAATGAATTAATTCAGCTTGCCAGAATATATCATCTTCCTAAAGTAATGGCTTCCTTAACGAAGCCAGAAATAAAAAATAGCGTGGTCCAGTACTTGGTACCAAAGAATGTTGTGGATAAAAGTGCTTTGGTTCGATCAGTAAATCTATATCAGACTCTGACATAAAAGTGAAGGAATTAAAATTAAAATACAGGATAGAATGGAGTTGAGGAGGCTGGAACTTATACAGATAAAGAAGAAAAACAAATGCAAATGCAGTTGCAAATGGAGAAAGAGAAAGAACAAATGAAATTAAAAAAGAGAAACAATGAATGTTATTACAAAAAAGAAGAAAAACAGATACAAATGCAATTCGATAAGGAAGAAAAATAGAGACAAATGCAGTTACAAGAAAAACATATGCAGTTACAATATCAGAAAGAGAGAGAGAGAAATGCATTTACAAGCGGAAGAGAGAGAGAAACAAAGACAAATGGAATTACAAAAGCGAACAAGTGCAAATGCTAATACATATATAAGAAAGAGAGAAAGAGAGAGATGCAAATGCAAAGAGAGAAGGAAGAGAGGAAATATTAATTCAGAATAAAAGAAATGGAACTGGCAAGTGAAAAGCATATTCCCACTTCACATACAAATTTAAGTTTCGATGTTGCAAAGAATATTAGATTAGTGCCTCCTGGTAGAGAATTAGATGTAGACAAATATTTTCCATATTTTGAAAAAAATGCTGAAAATTATAAATGGCCAAGGGAGCATTGGACTCAGTTATTACAACGTGTACTAACTGGTAAAGCTAGTGATATTTACAGATGTTCTTACAAGAACTAAAACAATTTTCCATGACGTTGAAATTGTAAATTCCAGACCTATGAAATAACACCCGTATATGATGAACCCTCTCAAACAGGAATACTTGAAAAAAGAAATTCAGTATTTGCTGGAGAATGATTTTATAGAACCCAGTAAAAGTGACTGGAGTTCACCATGCATACTTGTTCCAAAACCAGATAAAACCAGATAAAACTTTCCGTCTGTGTACTGATTATATGAAAGTGAATAGTGTGACAAAAACAGATTCATTGCCATTACCAAGAATCGATGTATTGATAAGATCAGAAATGCCAAGTATGTCACCAAATTTGACCTTCTGAAGGGATTTTGGCAAATTCCACTGACGAAAAGAGCAATGAAATTTCGGCATTCTTGACACCAGATCGACTTTATCAATATAGAGTAATGCCATTTGGGATGAAAGGGTCACCAAGTACTTTTCAACGTCTCATGAATCTGATTACCTCTGGTCTAGACAACTGCAATGCTTACATCGATGGTGTCATAATCCACAACGACACCTGGAAAGAACGTTTAGCAACGATTCGTAAATTCTTTGACAGACTCACAGATGCAAGTTTGACAATTAATTTATCCAAAAGTGAGTTCTGCCGTGCTAGTGTAACTTTTCTGGGACATATCGTGGGGCACGGGGACAAGTTAAACCTATAGATGCTAAGGTCAAGGCTATCTATGAATTCCATGTGCCTGTAAATAAAAAGCAACTGATGCGATTTTTAAGTATGGCTGAATACTATCGGAAATTTAATTCCAATTTTTCGATTATTGTTGATCCCCTGCCAAATTTATTGAGTAAGAAAGACAAGTTCCTTCTGGCTGAAAAATGTCAGGAGGCTTTTGACAAGTTAAAAGCCATACTTAAAAGCGCGCCAGTTCTTACAGCTCCAAATTTCAGCCAATCATTTAAACTGTTGATGCAAGTGATATTAGAGTTGAAGCAGTTTTGATCGAAGACGATGAAAGTGGTCATCCATTGTGCTATTTTTCTAAGAAATTAAAAAAGCACCAAATAAATTATTCAACAATCGAGAAGGAATGTTTGTCTTTGATATTAGCATAGCAATATTTTGAAGTTTGCATTAGTTCAGCTCCTTCTTCGATTATTGTGTTTAATGACCACAACCCCCTTACTTTCATGGGCAAGATGAAAAATAAAAATCAAAGACTACTAAGGTGGAGTTTGTTGTTACAGGAATATGATATTGACATCAGGCACATCAAGGGGAATGATAACTTAATAGCAGATGCACTTACTTTCCCGTGTATAATAGTGTATTATATCATGTACACTATGTGTAATTTATAAGAGTTCTTTTTAACCTCATCTATAATTAATCTATAGCAAAAAGAAAGCTTTATCATATAAGTCTTTCTTTTTATTTATGGGGGAAGTGGTATGTATGTTTGATTTAATTTATATTTGCTTTAATTTAATTGTCCGTGTAATGTAATTTTGTTTACTAGGAAATTGATATTTTCCAGAAATTTCAGTTTGACCTGAATCTTTTCATAAATACAAAATAACAGAAACACTGTTTCTCTATTTGACTTAGTTTTTTTTATTTTTATCTTATTCTTATAGAAAAATGATTGGATTTTGTCAAGGTTATACTAGGACTATGTGCTTTTAGACGTAAATTGACCCTCATCCGGGAATATGTTTTGCGTTTCAAGTTACTGTATAACCTTTGTTTATAGAGAAATTTGGAAGTTGTGCTTTTTTATTTACACTGGAAAGTGTCTGCTGTGGCAGTTTGGAGTGATATGTTAATTGTTATTCAAAGTATTTGGATTCTAAAAGATTATTCTTTTTCCTGGAAATATTTTAGTGCTCAGACAGAATTCAGGGACAAAGACATTTATTTAAATTTTATTAGAAGGATCAATATTTTTTAGTTCCAGCATTGTCTGTATCTCTTGTCCTTTGACTTCTCGTTTCCCAGCTGGATGTGTTCTTGGTGCTTGGCGTATAGGGATGACATGAACGGTGTTGATGCAGTACAACTCTCTGTCAATATATAAATTTTCTTTTTGAAAGAGATCTGTGTTTGGTTCAACGAGTCTAATGTCCAAACCGTCCTCACTTCCTTGTATCGTGACTGGTAGCCTTTAGCACTAATTTCATACTGTGACCTAACTTTTGAATATGAATTAAATTGTTGAAATCTGTTTGCAACGATATTATCTGAAACACATCACTTTTCCCTAAAATTAAATATTCAGATATATTATTATTATTATTATTGCTGCTGCTGTTGTGTCTTGAACAGTAGAAACAGACTGAGTCATTTGTGTAATCGAACATCACTGATATCACATATTATATAATGATCTAATTAAATCACGCTATTTCTTCCTAAGTTAGTTCGTTGCTATCTCTGTGAATGAAATACGTATCATCCTATTACTTCTTCTATTTTTTGAGAGTCACGATACTCATAGACAAAAAACTACATAAGTGTTTTCTTCCGAGTTGTTGGAAAGAAAGAGACTGATCACGCTGAGAGGTATATTTCTACGCTGTATCAAGCGACTTCTTTTCGCCGACTCGGAAACAACACATATGGGTCTTGTATTTATTACATATTTCCTTTCATTTGCACATTATTTTCACATTACCTAATACATCCTTTTAAAAAAAAAAGATTGTATTAAGGTATTAAGAGGTTTATAATAATGTGAAACCCACTTGGGAAAAATATGAGACATACATATCCGCGGTTAGTTCTACAGAGATTGTGTGCCTAATTTTTGTCCATAATTGAGGGTTGTGTCTACCTGATTTTTGCCGTAATTCTAAGAAGTAAACGAGATGATTACTTGAGTTTGAGTTCAAGACCTGACCTTGCTGTACGACTTATGAGGGTGTGTGTGTTTCCATAGGAAATATATGGCGACATAGGACAAGTGAAATATGTATATAAAGGAATTGGTAAACAGTTATTTATCCTGTTTAATACCTGTCTTTTGGAAACTATTTTCAGAGTTCGCAGTTATTTTTAGATATAATTTGAGAGGAATTGTTTTTTTAAAAGTTATTCATTGAAATTACAAAGCGCTCATTAAATATTTGACTAAATCACTACAAGTGGGATTACTGAGAAGTCATTCGAAGACATTCTGCATTACATCACTGTGGTACCGCAGGATATGCAAGACCCTCGTTGCATCAGGCCATTCAAGCTTATTGGAATTCATTCGTAATATTATATATTTATGAACCTGTGATTGGACAATTTAGATTATTTGGGATCTAATACACAATAGTGTAAGAGACTTTCGAATATTCACTTTGTATTCTAGGGAAATAAGTGATTTGTCAATTTTGCTCAATTTATTGGTTTCGAATTCTGTATATTACACAGTTTAAAACCTAGATTCGTCACATTATGCAGTGATTTACTGCTTACTTTAACTTGATTGTTTTGGGGTTTGTTTAGTTGTTTTTTTGTTTATTTTGTCATTTCAATATGGGATCTATAAATGGAAGTTTCATGAAAGTGGAATGTTCTTTACTTCTCAAATGATACATAGGTTGTGTTCTGCGTTGTGTTCTGCTATGACTCTCTTTTTGGAGCAGTTTACGAATCTCTTGGACTATGGAAATTCGATAGGTGGCAATCTGATTATTCTTGGAGATTTCAACTTTCACTTTGACTGTCCCGGAAACTCAAATACATCAAAACTCATAGATTCCATTAATGTTTTTAACCGCGAACAATCAGTTAACCAACCCACCAATAAATATGGTCACATTTTAGACTGGATTCTTCATAGACCTGATGATAACATTCTACGGTCCTCCCTGCTATCCCATGACCTTGCATCAGATCACCTTTGCATTATATGCCATCTTGATTTATCAGTCCCTAACCCTCCACCTTTATCTGCTACTAAGAGAAATCTCCGTATCATAAATAAAACCAAACTAATGCACGACATCCAAGCTAACCTAAAAACTTGCTTACCTCCTACCGCAGAACAAATTGATAACTGCCTGCATTCATTGCTTGACAAACATGCCCCAGCTACCAAGTGCAGAGTATCAATCAAAAGTGTTCTCCATGGTATAGCAGTGTTAGGGACCAGCTTCGCACTGCTAACAGAGACCGCCGTAAAGCTGAAAGGCTTTGGCTTTCCACCAGACTCACTATTCATAAGCAAATCTATGAAGCCGCTAAGACGAATGTCATATATATAGTCCATGCAGCGAAATCAGCCCACTATACTACTAAGATCAAGGAAAGTTCCAGCTGCAAAGAACTCTTCGAGATTACTAACAAGCTGATGTCAAGGAACAAATCTACACCACTTCCAACTACCTTCTCTCCAACTGACATTCCGGACATGTTTGCAAATTTCTTCCGTGACAAAGTATAAACCATTAGAGATAAGCTTGACACCACAATTTCAATTGACGTATCGTCACCATACACTTGGGATACAGAATTTGAGCAGCAACCATTAACAGTATTTGAACCTGTCTCTATGTATTTTGTACGTACAATCCTAAGGAAGAGTGCACCAAAGTCATGTGAACTTGATCCAATTCCAACATCACTGCTGCTTGAGTGCTTAGATCCAGTATTGCCTTCACTAACTCATGTTATTAATACCTCTCTCTATCATCCAGGGAATTCCCATCATTTTTCAAAACTGCCAGTGTAAAGCCTCTGCTGAAGAACCCAACACTAGACCATAACGATTTAAAGAACTACCACCCAGTTTCTAATCTCCCATTCATATAAAAAATCTTAGAAAAGGTTGTTGTATCCCAGCTTGAATCTCATCTAAATTCAAATAGTCTTTATAGCAATGTACAATCTGCATATCGCCCTCGCCACAGTACTGAAACTACGCTTCTAAAAGTAGTTAATGACATTCTCTCTGCGTTGGATAGCGGAAAGATTACAGTTCTCACCCTCCTTGATTTGTCTGCAGCATTTGACACAATAGTCCATGATATATTACTTCACCGTCTCCAGCATGTATTTGGCATTCATGATACAGCCTCACTGTGGTTCAAGTCCTACTTGGTCAACAGGACACAAATTGTATCTGCAATTGGAATACATTACAGCCCAGCTGATCTATGTTGTGGTGTTCCACAGGGGTCTGTTCTTGGACCCGTTCTCTTCATTCTGTACACTCAGTCGCTCTCAAGTGTCATAGATCATCATCCAGTGTCTCACCAATTGTACGCTGATGACACCCAAATATACAAATCTAGCCACCCAACTGAAGTTGATGCTACCATCCAAGGTGTAGAGAGGTGCATTTCTGATGTGAAATCATGGATGACATGTAACAAGCTGCAGATGAATGATGATAAAGCTGAGGCCATTCTGATCACAACACAAAGACTTTCTCATTCACATCCTTTACCTCAAACAATAAATATCAGCAACACCAACATTAAATTCACACAATCAATACGAAACCTAGGTGTTACTCTGGACAGTACTCTCACATTGCACCAACATGTCATGAACATATGCAAGCCTGTATATCTTGAGCTGAGACGCATCAGCTCAATTCGAAAACATCTTTCAGTTGATGCCACTAAAACACTTGTGTGTTCATTAGTACTTTCAAGACTGGACTATTGTAACTCATTTCTGTCTGGTTCGTCTCAATATCTGCTCCAGAAACTTCAAAAAGTTCAAAACACAGCTGCTCGGATCATACTTAGAGTACCACGATCAGAGCACACCTCCCCGCTGCTCTGTACCCTACACTGGCTATCCATTCGATCCAGAATCAAACACAAAATTTGTTCTCTGTGCCACGTTTCACTGTCGGACTCTAGTCCAACATACCTATCCGACCTCACCCATGTGTACACACCAGCAAGATACGTACGCTCATCTTCTGACAATCGTATACTCATTATTTCAAGTATGAAAACAAAGTCATAAGGACATCGTTCTTTTGCATACCAGGGCCCAGCAACGTGGAATGAATTGCCCACTGAACTTAGACACAAAGACACAGTGATGACATTCAAGAGGGCTCTCAAAACTCACTTATTTCGACTGCAAGAACAAACTTAAAGACCTAATAATGTTTCCTACCTTAAATATTCTCAGCACGTTTTTTTTAATGTTTTCTAATTTCATGGTGTTTGTTTTTGTAATTATATCATTATATGCTTTTTATCTTATAGGTGTTGTCTAATGTTGTAAAGCGCTTAGAGCTTCGAAAGATTAGGCGCTATACAAAGTCCTCATTATTATTATTATTATTATTATACCCTATTTACTGACTACATACACTCTATTTCCAAGCAAAGTTCAAAGCAGATTTAAGAAACCCATCATAATTAAATACATTCAATTTTACTTGAAGGTCATTGTTAAAAGTACTCTCAATTTTTATGTTTTAATTACAAGAAATTATTTTTGCATTGAACTTTTAAGTGTCAATTTGACCATTACTTTAAAAACAAAAAGAAGATTCAATTTCTTTCTAACATTCGAACTAGATATGTAATAATAAGTTGGATATTTTAAAAGAAAAATCTAAATTATATTGTTCTATTTTTCCTTTATTTGTTTTCTACTTAAAAAGTCTCAAGAATTAAAACGTAAACAAAATTTGAATTCTCTGATTGCGCTCCACTGATGACGAAAGTCTCAACAAACCATGCTGATCATACCTCGTAAAGTATGGACCAGACCATGCTGATCATACCTCGTAAAGAATGGACCAGACCATGCTGATCATACCTCGTAAATCTAACCAGCTTTAGTGGTCCTCTTATGCCTTCCGCACTTGAGGCCTTTTGATCGCTTACACCAATAATAATTATTACATTGGAGTCGCATACAGTTGAGGCTAACATCATGAACTCTCGTTGTTTTCGCGATTCTTCTCAGTCATTTATTTTGGATTTAAAGAGATGTTTGTAATTTATGAGTCAAACATACCGTCATGTTATTCCGAAAGGGTGAAAGCACGATGCGATTCGGCATGATGATGACGTTCTTGTTGATGACAAAGTTGTTTTGACCTAATTAACATTGTGAATGCTTGTATTAACAACATCAGTGGCTGGTGCAGGTCACCACTGTCATTTCACACGCTTACCACAGACTCGCATAAAGTTAACGTTCAACAGTTTTCATAACAATTAACTACGCAATGAGGCATATATGCTCCAGTACATGTTTGTGGCGTTTCAGTCTGTGGCTAGTGTAAATGGTGGAAGCTCACTAATCAAATGATATTTGACAAATTAGGAATGTCTGAATTTTTTTTCTGCCTTGAACTGTCATCAGGAACCCTCTAAGAAATTGACCTCACCAACAGTTATGTAGCACGTGCTTATAGAAATATGTGGTAGTACATACACCGGCATAAAAACGTTGACACAGGTCTGCAAATTGCCCAGTACAACATTAGTACGTTGTAACTGATATATTACTTTTTGCTGGAATAGATGTACCTGGTTAAGCAGTTTGTTTTCGACATGCACTTTTATGCACGTGTAAAAGGGTACATTCCCGTCTTTGATTACAGATGCATTATTCCGATTCTCTCCGATAAGATGCAGTTGTTGGAAGGCACGCGTGGTTGGATGAGACGTACCGTACTAACCAGTCTATTGAAAACTTGTAAGGATTTTTAAACCAGCAATTGAACCTGTAACACTTTCAGATAATAATGTCCTATCATGAACTTAAGATTGGCCTAAGCCCAAAGCAGATTGCGAAAATGTTGTTGTTGTGGGGTTTAACGCCATTTTTCAGCACGATAGGCTATACATGGCGGCCAGTATTAATGGTGGAGGAAGAACCCGGAAAACCCCGGAAAGAACCACCGACCCACGAGAAGCTACTGGCAAGCTTTCTCACATGCCCACATTGGCTGAATCTTAGACTCGAACCGCCGCAGACAGAGGTGGATTGCGAAAATAAGAAACACAATACAAAACGATTACGCGGTCACATTGAAACTTTGTCCGAAAAAGTTCACTGGAATTGTCCTCGTGTGGTTGACCCAAACACAACGTGCCCGGCGCCGGTTCGAGTCTCGAATTCAGCCAGTGTGGGTATGTGAGAAAGCTTGCCGGTAGCTACTCGTGGTTCGGTGGTTCTTTCCAGGGTATTCCCGGGTTCTTCCTTCACCATTAATACTGGCGGCCATGTATAGCCTTTCGTGTGCTGAGAAATGGCTTTAAAACCCAACAACAACAACGAGCCCGGATCAATGTAGCCAAATATAAAAAATCACACACGGACACAGAAATCAAAATTATTGTAATCTTTTAAAATTCATTTATCTTTTCCTAAAAAGTTTTTTTCTTGTTGAATGTTATGAAATATCCACTTTCAGTATGTGTGTGGAGAAGTGTTGGAGGTATCTTGGACACCCACTGGAATGGCAAATCATAGTCTCATCTGTAAATTATAAATTTGTCTTTAATAATTCGTTTTTCTAATTAGACTGTAAAAGGACTGAATATCCGAAAGTGTGTATTCTCTTCATGGGTCACATTTCCTCAAAGTAAATATCAAAACAAAATGCCGACATTTTATATTTAGATTCATGTGTTATTTAAATAAGAATCCATAGTTACCTATAGATAGTGTGAACTGACTATAGCTAGCATTAATTGCCTATAGTTAGCGTGAATTGTTTATAGCTAGTGTGAATTGCCTCGGGCTAGTTTGAATTGCCTATAGCTAGTGTGGATTGCTTATAGCTAGTGTGAATTGCCTATAGCTAGTGTGAATTGCCTATATCTAGTGTGAATAGGCTTTAGCTAAGCATTCAGTAGGTACCATCAGATGATGAGGATATTTTGCTCAAATTTCGAGTGATCAGCTATGTGCTCCGAATCAATGTCAAGTTTTAGAACGTCATCATGACTATACATTTAAGATAGAGATACTGCTTGACCTTAGATGTTAAATCAGGAATCAGACTACAACTGTATTATTTCTATCTTATGTAGTCCAGTCATTATTATAATATTACTATAACTGTGTAACTTTCTACATACACTAAACGAACTAAGTGCATGAAATCATGAAAATCTCGCCAAGAGATAACGTAGGTTTTGTTAATAATGTAAACAGCCTGACTCAAGGGAAGTAACAAAGAGCCTGAATGACACGCCATTAGGTGACGCTTTACAAGCCGACTGATTCAAGGGAAGTAACAAAACATACCCTGAATGATACACCGTTAACAAAGCTGACTCGAGGGAAGTAACCAAAATGTGTCTGAATGATGAGCAATTAAATGATACTGTACATATCACCATGTTCGTTGCAGAACAGGCAATTTTTTTTTAAATCTTTAGTTTCGTAAACTTTGAAGGGTACTTTATCATTATCATCATGGCTTGGAACATTTCAATATTCAATATTTGTCAGCAGCAACAGGAAGGGTGAACAGACCATTTTTAGGAGAGTCCATTTGTGAAATAAACCCTTCCTACGAAAATGATACACAGACGTCAGTAACACTAAACAGAGACCTCTAACCAGGTTAGCGCATTTCGTTATTGATGCTTGTGTGACAATTTTGTATGCGTAGTCGTTCACCGATCTGTTGGTCGTCACCGTCTCTGCTGCTGTGTGTGCCAAAAAAAGCGCTGACTGATGACAGGTCTCTCAACCAAACTTTTTTCGGAACCTAAGCGATATCGCGACCGATGATCATGTAAATTTATCGTGATAAATCCATGAGGAATCTCATGCGCTTTTGAGAAGTTTTTAAACTTGATCATATCCATGTCCCCTGAACACCAAATCTGGTGGACGTTTCTTAGTGTGTGGGGATCAACACCATTTAAGACAACCAGAAGATTGCAGTTATCTCTGATCACTTTAGGTATTTGCACATATCGTTGAGCAACATATATAATATCGATGTTTTTGTGTCTGCCTCGGGAAAATATCCGACCTAGATTTGCATGTTTGTCAAGCATCACATTATCGTATATTACGACATTGTGTATTTCCCCGTTGAAATCATCTACCGACGGCGCATCGTTGATGTTGGTGATAAAATCAATAATATCATTGCTGTCCTCGTCCAACGATTTTGCATTTTCATTAAAATCTTTAAGCACGTCGTAGCATCGCTGATCACCTACAGATGGTGCCATTAACCTGAGCAGTCTCATTATCAGGTTAGTTAACAACTATGTCTTACCAGAACCAGATGGACCTAAGATAATTGCTCTGATAGAATGTGGTAGCGTTGGATGATGCTTGACTGGCCCTTGGTCTCGTGTCGCTGAGAAAATAATGGAATTCATAGAAATATAATGAGTAGATGAATTTATATTGTGTTCGATGCAGAGCACACACCGATACCAGTGGATTAAAAACAATAACGACGAGGAATAAAAAGCGTGCACTTACAACAATTGAGTAAAATGTAGTACAAAAAAATACAAATTTATCTCTCATGCAACAGGCGGAGATATCGCTGTTTCGCTGCGAAAATTAACAGGGACTAAGTATCCTGGTGAGAAGCATCTTCCTGGATATAATTATGGTGGTCCTGGAGCTCGACTTGACGAGAAAGATTAACCAAGACCTCGAGAGTATCCAATGAATGCGATTGATCAAGCGTGCCATATTCATAACGTTGGGTATAAAAATCCAGATCTGCAACAACGACATAATGCAGACATGAAGTTGATTCACACTCTAAAGTCTGAAAAAATAAATCTCTCAGAGAATCGCTTGCTAATTTATTGATAAGATATTCGATGAAAGGTAAACTAGTGCTACGGGCCGGTAATTAATCATATATAAAATATTATAATGGACTCAATTTATTATAGTCCAAGAGGATATTTGAAGGGTAGAGCAGCGATTAGTAAAATTGCTGATACGGCAGATGTCACACGTTCTGTTGCTGAAGATTGGTTAGCACGACAGGTAATATGGCAATTTTCCTACCATCTAAAAAAAATTCAGTACGTATATTTTGATGTAGGTACTCCCAATGAAGTTCATCATGCAGATATTTTATTTTTACCATATGATACTGTTATAACTGGTAGACGTCAATCGCGCACATACAAATACGCGTTGACTGTCGTTGACGTTGTATGTAGATATCAAGAAGCAAAACCAGTCAACAAAGACAGCAACTGAAATTACATCTGAGATTGAACGAATTTATCAAATTGGCGGCCTGCGATGTCACAGTTGCTGAAGGTTGATCCTGGCAAGCAATTTCTTGGTGCAGTAATATCGCTAATGCAACAACACAACGTCAAAATCAAATGAGGGCACGCCGTCATTCATCGCGATCAAGAAATCGTTGAGCGATTTAATCAAACACTTGCTGAGCGATTGTTTGGATATCAGTATGCGAAGTAAATATCCCCTAACAATGATCAGGCGGACAATAAATCTCGTGAATGGGTAGCAAGATTACTAAATGTGGTAGCTGCGTTAAATAATGAAATTACTCGTAAAATTTCTATAAAACCAATCATTGCAATCTCGAAGAAGCACATACCATTTAAGCGACATGATTCTTTCTCAAAACAAACAGCACTAGGTAATTTGACTGTAAGATAACTAAATGAGCAGGGGGAGTTTGAGGAAGGGAGTAAAAAAGAGCGACTGACTCGGCCTGGGGTGTAACCACACATACAATTTATTTTCGGCGTGGTAAGATGCACGGGTAGACCTGCAATCTACAAACTAGATTCAACTGCTACTCAACGTGGATTTGTACGTGAACAATTACAAGTAATTCATGAAGATACACAAGTACCACCGCCTTCAGGGGCCCCGAGTGGCCGAGTGGTCTAAAGCGCTCACCGTTACGGATCACTGCCATCTCACCGCTGTCTGCGTGGGTTCGAGATTCGGGCTCGGCCAATGTGGGCATGTGAGGAAGCTTGCCGGTAGCTTCTTGTGGGTCGGTGGTTCTTTCCGGGTTTTCCCGGGTTCTTCCTCCACCATTAGTACAGGCCGCCATGTATAGCCTATCTTATGCTGAAAAATGGCGTTAAATCCTATAAGAACAACAACAACAACAACCATTGACTTCACTCTTGTGACGGTTCACTTCTGTGAAGGATCATTCGCTAGCAGGACACCAGCTTCTCGACGTCGAATCGAAAAACGGAATGTTTTTTTCATAATTATAGAATATATAAAAATTGAATGTTTTCTGCATAATTTGAGTGTGCACATTTAAAAAACGAACCCATCTTTATGATATCTTTTCAAATAAATTCACAGGAAGCATTCAAACACATGTACCGTCCACCATTTTTAATAGTGGTCTTTGGCAGTTTTTGAAAATTCTTGACCTCATGTTATTTCAAGCTGAAATTTGCATATTTCTTACATATAATTTATATAGAAATGTTTTGTAAACATTCAGCTTTAAGAATAAGTTGACTTTTTTTTATAAGTTCCAGGTAATTCAGAAGCCCCCCCTGTGCCTTTTTATCACCCCCCCCCCAACTTTTTGGCATGAAATACTATATGTTTGAGTCATACACAAGTTGAAATTATATGTTGCTTTTAAAATGGAATATTTTCTGCTTAATTTGAGTGTGCAGATTTAAAAAATGAGCCCATCTTTATGATATCTTTTCAAATAAATTCACAGAAAGTATTCAAACACATGTACCGTCCTTCATTTTTAATATTGGTCTTTGGCAGTTTTTGAAAATTCTTGACCTCATGTTACTTCATGCTGAAAGTTGCATATTTTTTACATATGGTTATATATAAATGTGTTGTGAACATTCAGCTTCAAGAAAAAATTTACTTTTTCTATGTTCTAGGTACTTCTGAAGACTTTATGTGCCTTTTTATCACACGCCCCCTAACATTTTAGCATGCAATAGCATAATCATGAGTCATACCAAGTTGAAATTGTATGTTACTCTTAAAACCAATAGTGCATATTCATTACAGTGTTCTTGTACATATATACATTTATCTGAAATCACAATTTAGTAAATAACAATTGCTATTTTAGAATTTAGTTATCATAAGGTATATTTGGTCAGTTTTCATATCTATAAAATAAAATCAATGACAAAAGGTTTTCCACTAAGTTTTCATTACAGTAAGTCAGGATTTCTATAGTGTCAACTTAGGATGGTGCAACATTAAATTCTGGATGTCCTAAATTTGCGATATTTTCATAATAATTCTGACCATTGTTTTGAGCAATATTACATAGTTCATGAAGTAAAGACAATTGTGATATCTGAGATAGCGAAGAAACTGGCACTGAGTTGGTTCTCAAGAAATATTTATGATTATGTATTTGTTTAAATGGAGAAATACTACAGATCGATTCTCTATTCCTTGGCTTATGATGACAATGTTCATATTGATATTCACAAAAAATGGCATGACAATTTTAAATAAATTTGTTTTCATTCTTCAAAATTCTGAAAAATAGTTGAACTTTTACCTCTTTTTCGTCCCTACTAAACGTGAACATTTTAATTTTAATACTAGTGTCTCTAGATAAGAACCGTACGTAGAACAGATGACCAGACATTGATAATATCTCAGTGATCACAATCACATACATATTATCAATACGTTTAGTATCACTGAGTCGGTGAGTGATATTCCCGTCGAGTCTCTAACCTCGAAAATATCTTACACAACAAAAGTTGTACAAATATTTTGTAATAAGTTTGGTATAGGTGGCGCTCACCAGATAATATATACTTTTGAGAGAGTGACGTATGTAAGGTGAAGTAGTTCGCATTTAAAACATGCACACTGGAGAGAACGTTTGCATACCTCTATGCTACATTAATGTAATGTGGATGATATTTCTTTTGGATATTGTACTTTTGGAAATTTTACATGATTTAAGCACACTGCTAACTAAAATGACTGCTCCCTTGTGTTAAAAAATCAGTCTGAATTAGTCTAAAGTACACTATACATAGCAGCTATTAAAATAGGGAAAATGAATTTTGCCAGACTAGACAATACCAGCTTCTGAAAGTGCAATGAATGAATTACCAAATATATAAAATGTAAAAAAAGTTATCGGCTCTTTTTTATACAATTTACCTCTGAAGTTCAGGAAGTGAAAATGACCAAGTAGAGCTAGCACTTTTTTGAAAGGTGCACATTTGAAGTAAGGCCAAGCTGTATACTCTATAACCCATAGTACACCCATCAATCATACACCAAAATAAAGGGAATTAAAGGTTCTTTGCATTATACCTAAGATATACAAGGTCTGTTTTAAATAGCCAGTATAACCAGTGAGGAAAGCCGGGGACATTCTTTTTCTTTAAAATCCTAACCCTATGCAAAATGCGAAATTGTATAGCGCCACCATAATGAATGACAGTACGTCTGTATAATCCGATTCCTTGCTATAAACGTCTGCCTTTTCATACAATCAAGTTTTCCTGTGTTTTTGAACCCAAATTATGTCGTATTGATGTCATTGTTTACATTTTGTACATACCCATGTGCCGGGAAGAGTTACCGTTCTTGCTGGCATGGGTGACCTTTGAAAACGACGTAATCTTGGGTTTTCCGCAAATATTCGCACACATTTTACCATTATTCTTGCAAAAAGAACTCCAACGTATTTAAAAAGTAGGCGTGGGTGAGCGTATATGTTCGTTTATTTAGTTTATCAGCGTTTTGAAAACTTCGGTTTTCGTTTTTTTTTAGCTGAATAAGTTGTAGAAATTCTCCCAATGTCATATACACTAAATATAGACATTTGACCTTTCAGCCATGAATACATTCGGATGTAATAATGTCGGCTTTTTACATATTAAAGCGGAGAAAGTACCGGGTGTAATGAGGTTGACATTTTGAGAAAACGTTAATCTTGATCGCCAGTTCCCTCTAGCGGCGTCCCCTGTTGCGACGGCCGATTACACTCAAGACAGGTCAAAATCACATTTTCGCGAGTGTGGCCGAGACTACTGTTAATTCTATCCACGGCAAATTTTCGTGAGACATTAGGAGAATACTGCCACAACATTACTGTGTTACAGCAGGTACGGTGATTTTTTTGTCGTTGTTTCAGTGTCACGATAAACTTAGCATCAAGATCGAAGTCGCGTTTATTTCTTTCTCACATCGCTGATAACCAGCCAATTTGTATAGACGTTGCCCTGAGTTTTTTTTATTACAATGGTGCAATTATCCAGAATAATTCTCTGTAGCCAGGACATTCTCCTGATTCGAGATACTGCCAGATAAATTAGGTGTCGACCATTCAATACGATCATCGACAATCCAAATACTGGTACTATTGATTGTGAGTCCCTGAGATGAATTAATTGTTATCGCATATCCTAAAGTCCAGCACGATGACTTTGTTAAGGCTTTCTCAACAACATCAATCAGAACCAAAACAATATCATTTAATCCAAGTTTCTGTTTCTCATTTGACCCATGAACCTCAACATCAGTATATTGTTTACGTGTATCTGCTATGCGATAACAGAATAGCACAGATATATCTGAAAACTTTTCTTTATGTAACAGAAATAATTGTTGCTGAAGTGAATCACGATTTATCTTCTGACTTGCAACTATCAAAACAGCAGCCCTCTACAAATTCCATAAATCGTCGTTTGTTGTTTCTGGACTTACCTTACGTATTATTTTGTACACTGAATCTTATCTGGATGCAGTCTGATTAACTGAACTCGTTCAGCGTCGAATCAAGTACCCGGTGATCATCAAATATCTATAATACTCCACAAATTCTTTCAACTAGTTATGCGGAGACGAGCCGACAAATGGCAGTGGTTGTCCATGCACGCATAATCACAGCAATATTCCGAGTCAGTACCCAATCAAGAAACAGGATACCGTGCAGATTTTATCCAAGATAATAATCTTAGGAATATATTTCTCACCCATTCGTTCAGGTGTTCATGCTTCCCCCTTCCATCGAAATAAACTGTGATGTATGCAGGCCTTAACTCCTCGTTCTTTCATCGGCCTAGAGAGTCGATGTGTCGGGGTTAACACAATCATGTCCTTGCCCTTGTCAAGAAATAATTATATCACACGCGTTGTCTTACCGGAGCCTCGTGGGCCACTATAATCTACAAGTTTGTGTCTAGCCACTGGATCATTCACAGAAAGTGCTGTTGATGCTGCTGACATTCCAGAGTTTTTATAATATGTTTCGATCGATGTATTGTCCCCGGCTGCAGAATAATCTAGTATCTGCTCTTTCTTAACTCTCCAATGACCCCAAGGTGCATCACCAATTCCAATATCACACTCATACAATAATCAGATGTTGTCATTACTAATATAAAATGAATCCGTGCCAACTCTGACGTTGGTATCATCAGGAAACCGATTATTAATCATCGACAGCAGATTAATAGAAACATACACAAGCATATATGACCTCAAATGAGCATACTGCGGTGAATCAGTGTCTTTATAATTAACAACAGCTCCTAGCTTATTTCCACTGGGTAGCATCGCGATGTCCCGAAAGACGAGTGTACCACGATCTGATTCTCAAATCGAGCTCATCATCTTCAATTATTAATCGTGTGCAACGCCGCTTGTGATCTGAGCCGCCCTCAGTGAATTTTCCAATAATTCTTCGTCCTACGTTCTTAGCAAATGAGTCTTCTTTGTGTGATGAGTCCAAATAGCTTTACCAGGGTCAGTGCCCTGAGCGCGAGATGAGATTATCGCTTCAGTCACGGTCAATGATATTAAGATTTCAGCATCCAGCATATACAGAAGTAGTACTGTCGGAGCCCAGCCCCATGAGTTCTTCGCACAACCACCCATCGGATTCGTCTCTGGATTTGGATTTTCTAAGTGCCGACTAAACCAGACAGCAACAACCAGGTGCATGTTATTGCCAATTCGAATGATTAAATACATGCAAATGTATCGATAGGATTGCCGCTGTAATTCACAGACAATGGACTATTAATAGCGACCCGAGTCATTCGATGAGTTGGATGGCCGAATCGTTTGAAATACTCAGCACATAATCCCAGGCCAAGAAAGCTGTCCGGATAACAAGCGGAGATAAAAATCGTTGAAATCGTACTTGGTATACCATTATCCTCCATTCCCCTAGTCGACACAACTGCGTTCCATGTCGGAAAGAACCTCTGAGTTTGTTGGCGTCCACGAATTATTTTGATGAGTAATACTAGCCACAACGGCTGGTACGGTAAAGCAGATGCTGAGTAACTGATCGGCATTATCGGGGTCTGTATATTTTAGTGAGACATCTTTCATCTTTGTGTGTAGTGATTCAGTATGATAAAGATCACCAGCAGCAGAGAGACTGAGCCCACCAACTATTCCGTCCAACAAAACACTCTATCGAGAACACTTTTGATAGAGGATCTTATTTCACAAAATAAACCCTCTATTCAGAAAACTATGATAAATAAACCTTCTCTGCTGACTAGAAGAGTTATTTCATGAAAAATAACTAACTATAAAAATACTTCTTGACTCCGGGGTCTACTAGACGAAACATTCGGTGGCTCAGTCTCTCTGCTGCTAGAAATGTAAACATTTTTAATCCTTCAGGATTTCTAATTAAAAATTGTATCTAATCCTATTCGATACCGTGTCCGAGGATCATGTAAATTTATCGTCACAAATCCGTGTGGTTTTGCCTGAGCACGACTAAAGAAATTTCTGAATTTATTTATGTCCATGTCCCCGCTGCACCAAGTCCGATGAATATTTTGTAACGTGTGTGCGTCAACGCCGTTAAATACCGCGAAAATGTTACAGTTATCTCTGATCACTTTCGGAATTTGTGTATACCGTTGAGTTACATAAATCACATCGGTGTTTTTATGCCTGCCGCGTGAGAATATCCTGGCGGGGTTTGATTGTTTGTCCAACATGATATCATCGTACACAACTAAATTATTAATACTCCCATCAATAATCGATACTCGGTGCTTCATCAATATCAGTTATAAAATCAACAACATCTTCTTCACTTATCGATTTTGCACTTTCGTTAAAATCTTTTAATACCTGATAACATCGCTGATCGTCCACAGATGGTGCTATCAAATATAATTTATCCCACTTCATCCACTTCATTATTAAATTAAGTAACAACTGTGTCTTGCCCGACCCAGATGGGCCTATAATAATCATTAGAACATAATTTGGTAGCACTGAGTTATGTTTGATTGGCTCTCGTCGCTTTGACGCAGAAAAGTCAGTGATCTCCATTAGATATATCATAAAAATAATATGAATTTCTATTGTGTGAAATGCTGAACATATACCCCAACTGCGGATATGACAACAATTACAACACAAAATAATCGACAAGTGCTTACAGGCAAGTGTGAACGATGTGGCACAAAAAAGTTCAAATTTATTTTAAAAAAAAGGGAGGTGATATTGCAGCCAAGTTAGCCAAGCTACCAGGAACACCGTGGGCTAAATGCCCAGGAGAAAAACATCTTCCAGGATATAATTACTGTGGTCCTGGAACCCGACTTGATATCAGACTTGATGCTCAGGATCAGCCCAGTCCAGGTGAGTATCAGATAAATGCTGTTGATAAGGCGTGTCATGCGCATGATGTAACTTACCGAAGTAAGGATTTACAACAGCGCCATCTGGCGGACGTGAAATTAATTCATGCGTTATATGCCATCACTGATAAATCTTTCAAAGAAAGGTTAGCATCCTGGTTAATAAAATCCGCAATGAAAGGTAAATTAGCGCTAGGTACTGGTATATAATGGAGTCGATTTATTATTCCCCAAGCGGATATTGGAGAGGTAGCGCAGCAATTAGTAAACTCGCTGAAGCAGCAAAAGTTACTGCTAAAAATTGGTTATCCCGACAGGCAATATGGCAAATTTATCTGCCGCGTCCTAAACAAATTCACTTTGCACATTTTGATGTTAGTGTGCCAAATGAGGTTCATCAAGCTGATATATTATTTCTTCCACATGATACTATCCGAAGACGTACATACAAGTACGCGTTAACTGTAGTTGATGTTGCAAGTAGATACAAAGATGCGGAACCGTTAACGACTAAAACAGCATCCGAGGTTGCTTCTGCGTTTGAAAGAATTTATCGGCGGAGTGGTCTACGTTGGCTAAATCTATTACAAGTTGATCCTGGTAAAGAATTTCAGGGTGCAGTATCATCACTGATGAAGCAACATAACGTCACCATCAGACGAGGACATACTGAAATTCATCGCGATCAGGCAATTGTTGGGCGATTTAATCGAACACTTGCTGAGCGGTTATTTGGATATCAATACACGAAGGAATTCATTCAGGATACAAGATCGCGCGAATGGGTTGCAAGATTATCAAGCGTGATAGCTGCGCTAAATGATGAGATTACACGAACAACCAACATGAAACCTGCCATCGCGATCACAAAAAAGCACATACCCGTACGACGTGATTCTTCAGCACAACCAATACTGGGTAATGTTACAGTTAGATATTTATATGAACCGGGTGAACTTGAAGGTGGTAAACGAAGAGCGACTGATCCCATTTGGAGTGTTACCGCACACAAGATATCCACTGTGACAAGATCTACTGGTAGACCAGCAATCTATAGGTTGGATTCAACTGCTCCTCAACGCGGATTCACACGTGAGCAACTACAGGTAATTCCCGAGGACACACAATTACCGCCAAAATCACTTCAGTGATTTCGATCACTTAACTAGCGCCCCGACGTCGATTACACTCAAGACAGGTCAACATGAAATTATCACGTGTATGACCGCGACTGTTATCTTTTCTATCTACGGTAAATTGTCTTGAATTTTTATCCGAATACTGCCATAGCATTATACAATTACAACTCGCACAGTGATTATTCTGCTGTTGTTTCAGCGCTCTGATAAATTCAACATCAAGATCAAAATCGCGATTATTTTTTTTGTCACTCTGTTTGTAACCGGCGAGTGTTTTTCTTATTACATCATCGTTGGTGATGCTGTTGTTTTCATTATTAATTTTATCAGCTATTGAATCTTCCAATACAATTCTTCGCAGTTGAGATATTCTTCTGACTCTGGACACAGCCAAGTAAACTAAGTTCGACAATTCGATTCGATCATCAACAATCCAAACAGTTGTATCAGAGATAGTCAATCCTTGAGATGAATGAATGGTCATTGCGTATCCTAGCGTCCACGGGGATTTATTCATTTTTAGTGCGTCTTTGACAGCATTAATATCAACTAGCACAATATCATTCAATACTAAATTCTGTTTCCTTGACTCTGACGCAGTCAGGCGCCCTGGTATATCAACATCTATATTTTGTAACCGCGTATCAGCTGGTCTATAACAACGGTACTGGCAGCATTGGAAACTTTTCTTGTTGTAATTGAAATAACTGCTGTTGAAGTGTGTCTCTAACTTTCTTTCTACTTGCCACTATCAAATCGTCTGGTTTCCACGAGCTCCAAAAGTCGCTCATCGAAGTTTCAGGAATCATCTCGCGCATAATTTCACATTGAATTTTATTCGGTTGTAATCTGATTAATTTTTTAAATTCTTTCAACGTTGCATCAAGTGCTCTATGATCATCAGACACTTCTTCGTAATAATCAACAAAATCTTTTAACCAATCATGCGGAGATGCGTCGACAAACGGAGGTGGTTGACCGTGATCGCCGCACATTATCACTGCAGCATTTTTCGTTAGCAGCCAATCAAGAAATGTTTTTAACGTTTCCAGCGGTACCGTACATATCTCATCCCAAATTATTTTCTCGGGAATATATTTTGTTCCCATTCGATCTGACGTCCACACACCGCCGCTGTATTTGAAAAAGCTGTGATAAGTACAAGAATTGACTCCTCGTTGTTTCATCTCCCTGGCAAGCCTGTGTGTAGGTGTTAGCACAATCATATCCGATTTTCCAAATAATTCAATCGCTCGAGTTGTTTTACCAGACCCTCCCGGCCCGTTTAAATAAACGGTTTTGTGTCTAGTGATTGGATCATACACAGATGGCAACATCGAAATTGTCGTCGACATTTCTGATAATTTACAATAATCATCCTTAATTGCAACATCAGCGGATTCACAATATTCGTGTAACATCTCCGCTTTTATTCTCCACGAACTCCATTCATCCGAAAATCCTACGGATTTCATTATAGCAGCCAGTGATTCTGAATATTTTTTACTTAGATAAAATGAATCCGTTGCAACTCTAACTGCGATGTCAGGAAATCGATTTATCATTGATAGCAAATGTATAGAAACATAAGCCAGCATTGAAGATCTTAAATGTGTGTATTGAGGCGATTCTCCGTCGATATAACTTACAATTGTGCCCAACTTTCTTCCGTCGGACAAGAACACATCCTCCCGATTACAAAATATATTTCTCGCAACAGCGTCAGCAATTATAAAATCCAATTCAGCATCATCGATAATCAGTCGCGAGTGATGTAGTTTGTGATCACATGCAGCACCTTGAGTAAATTTACCAATTATTCTTCGTCCGAGATCTTTTGCTGTTTTTTCACTATTACCGAGTTTGATCTTGAGAACTTTAGGAGCCTCACTGACAATGACATCCATCGGAATATTTGGACTCTCTCGTGCATACTCGCTAATAACTTCATCTACACTGACACGTTCCGGTGTTGGCAACCAAACTGAGGTCTGCGGTCGATATGATATGATTGCTTTACTGACAGTCAACGATACCAGTATTTGGCTGTCAAGCATATATCGCAATAACACTATTGGTACCCAGCGCTTTTCACTGAAGTGTCTGCCAAACCAAACATAACAAATCTGATGAAGCCCTTTAGCAAATTCAAACGAAGTCACACGAGCAAATCCTGTCAGGTCAAAATCGGATAAAACGCCGTTTATAGCAACTCGTGTCATCGAGTTCGTGGGATGTCCAAATCGCTTAAAGTATTCGCTGCACTCGCCGTTCCCGAGAAAGCTTCCTGGGTAGCAAGCAATTATATCCACGGAAATCATATCCCGGTAGTCACACCGGGTATTCCATAACCCGCCATGTCCATACTCGACACAACTTAATTGTATATCCGAGAGAAACTGACTTCGGGTTGGTCTCCACGAATTTCTTTCTCTGGCGGCGTGAGCGGCAACACTTGGAACTGTAAAACAATTAACCAATAACTGCTCAATGTTGTCGGAAATGCTTCGCATTTCCACATATTTCTCTGCGAGTTTTTCATTTGTTGTTGCAACGACTCCGTCCGGTATAATTCCCCGTTGGGTTTTACAAATTGATCATATTCGCCATCTTCGGAACTCCTAAACAACCACACTGACACAGGGTCGGTTTTACTCAGCGTGTAAATAGCATCAAATATGTTTCCGGAATAAAGTTTGACAACACGATCTCGTGGAAATATTGTAACTGCATCAGTCCAGGCATGAGAGTTATGATCAATAATTTCAATCGGTGATCCTGACTTTTTATAATGCTTCGAATTATATAATATTTCCCCGGTTAGTGTTTTTACTGTTATTGAAAATTTTAATTTACTTGATAGCACAGCAACATCATTTATTGTTGCCCCAGTATCATTGACTTGCTCAGCCCATGCTGTTATTTTTTCACGTGGCAGATCGGTTAAACCGTTTCCTCGTTTTGCGTTTTTTAAATGTTCCATTACTCGCTCAGCTACACAATTTAACGCCAACATTGACTTTGTCAATGTTGACGAAGTCATTTTCATCGGGGTGAGTTTATCAATTTTTGGTTTTTTTACCAGATAGATTCCATAAACGACTGCGGTTACAGGATACGCTCGAGAGTAATATGGTTTATCAATCCCGGTCAGCATTCCTGGTTTGGAATCTCTACTTAACAGAATGGTATTTCCGTTAGCAAGAACAGGGTCGAGTTTGTCGCGGATAATCCACGTATCGGAATTTGTTTGCACGATAAATTTTATTCTGAAAAAAATATTTTTTACCGCGTTGATGTTCATCACTTTGACATCCATCAGCGAGGTAATCAATAATTGTTTTTGCTCGGGCATCAGTCATTGTAGCATCGATGACTTCTTCAACATCGATGCTGTCATCGATGACTTCGTCAATATCGCGGATAATTTTAAATGACGACCATACATGAGAAGCGCCGTCGTCGCGGAATTCTTTTTTGGCATCACTGATAATATTAAAAAGATCAGTTAGATTCCGCCGTTGTGAGTCTCTGTTTAGCCTGTCAAGATCTAATCTCCCAGCGCCAAATAAACCCTTCATATTATATTTAAGACAAATATTTAAATAAGAAATATTATATATACAATGAATAACTGCAAGTGGTTAAAAGTTGGATCTGTAACAGTCTGTAATAAGCCCTGCAGGAAGGAATTCTGAGGTGAACACATACAAAGCATCAAACGAGGAAGCACAGGACCTATACCGTGTCTTCGATGTGGCATTGGGGTCAGGGGTAAAACACAATTATGTGCGGGATAAGGGGCGAAACGATACCGTGAACTCAAGCGATACTACAAAAAAAAAATAATGGAGATGCTCTGAAATAATATATAACTAAGTTTTCAGACAAATTATAAATTAGACAAATATATTATTATATAAATGAATCAAGAATTTGTCCCACATCCAACCATCGAGAATTACGAAGCATCTCGCGAGGGAATAGTCAGAAATAGAAGGTTGAAAAAAACAGTTGGTTTTGTTACTAATGCTGGTTATTTAATGTTCACTGTTGGAAAGAAACATTATTTTAATCACAAGTTCGTGTTCGAGTGTTTCCGCGGAGAGATCAAAAAAGGTCTTGTAATTTATCACATTGATGGACAGAAACTTAATAATAATTTATCCAATTTAAGATCTGTAACACAGAGTGAAAATTGCAAAGCTGGTAATACTGGTCGTGGTAATAAGATCGCCAGGAGAGTTATATCTATAAATTTAGATACGAATGAAGACAGAGAATTTCAACCGATGATCTCAGCTGGCAAGTAATTTGATATCTGTATGGCTTCAGTACGAAAAGTCGCAAAAAATACATAAATCAGCTCTGTCAAAAAAATATAATAATCAGAAGATTATATTTTCTTATGTAGATAACTCTACAGCGACTGCGTAAAAGTCAATGATACAATTATTTCCCCCTTGTCTCCTTGACAAAGTCAAGGATGATAAAATCAAGGATGACAGCGCTATAACACTTCACAGGTACGAGCAGACGGTTTTCTACACAAGGAAGGAAATAACTTTCCTTTATTTTTCCCTTGATTTTATCTTGACAAAATCAAGAATGATTTTATCCTAGACTTTGTAATGGTCTATTTATCTTTTTTTTACAGACAACTGTATATACACTACGTCACAGTCCCGCGTTAATCAGTATCCAGTTCAGAACTTGTTACCTTGAAGATAGAATTTCCGGGAGAATATCTTAAGGTGTATTTTTTTACCTGTAAGCCGGGCCTATTGTGTCCACGTACCTGTATAAATTTCATAACAGGTAGATCGGTATATAATAATTTTTAAATCCTATATTATCAGATTAGACAGTGGCACAGCGGTAACGCGTTTGACTTTCGTCCCGACTTTATCAAATGCCACGTTCGAATCTCGTCACGGACATACTGTCGACGGGGCCCATTTGGGGTTTTATAATAAAATGGGGGCTCTAACAGGGGCCTTGTGTACATATCTCCTCCACGTCCAATCGTGGGGGTGCGTTTTACCCCTGGGAATTCGATATGGGGGGTATATACATGGAGCTCCCAAAAATAAACAGTAGTCATTGGATGTATAAAGCTCTACGGTCAAAAACAAAATATGGCTAAAAGAACCGATCACGAGGATGCCGAGAAGCTATAAGAAAAGCTCTGTAAGACTAAGAGAAAAAAAATCTGAAAAATACAAAAATCACCTTGACAAGTCAATGACAAAATCAAGGAAGTAAAAAATCTCAAGTCTGAAAGGACCTCGTGGAGACCCATAAGCTAATATAAGACTAACCGCTTTTTTTATTTTAAATGTATAAAAATATATATAAATATGAATCACGAAAATATCAATAATGTGATTGATGCTATTAAAAAATTAGAAAAACAAGGATTTAATATATCACTAAATCCTGAAACAATTCTGTCTGATTTTGAATCGTTATACGAATCTAAATACGCAGGGCGTTATATTCTTCCTGCTCAATATCGATTCATAAAGATGATTCAAAATAATTTCTATAAATCACTAGCTGGCGTAGAAGAAGCACAAATAAATGAATTTGTTCCATTGTCTCCTGCAATTGAAAAGATCAGGCTGGCATTGGCAGCCGAGTATGAGATGAAAAAGATAACAAATAATCGCGTCCGAAAATTGAAACATTGTATGTCCGCTGAAAATCCTTCGGATTTTGAAGTAGATACCTCATCTTGAAATGCTTTGCAGTAAAAATTTGAAAAATCCGAAGGATTTTCAAGGAATCTTCAATGAAAAATATCTTGCATTTTTAGCGTCAAGGAAGTAAAAAGAAATATTACTTTTTTTTACTGTCCAAATTATGCAATTGTCCGATTTCTCTGGTTTTTACTAGCAAATACCCTATGAAAATTAGCAACTTGGACAATTTCTCTGGTTTTTACTAGCAAATACCCTATGAAAATTAGCAACTTGGACAATTTCTCTGGTTTTTACTAGCAAATACCCTATGAAAACCAGTGAAATTGTCAGTGTTGTAAAAAATATATATAAAGTAAAATATTTGAAAATTCTAAAGAATTTTTACTGCAGTATATTATCAAGATGATCCCGTGAAATACACGAGTGAGCATAACTCATGATTTGGTCTGGAAAACATGTGATCGCTATGATATGATTCTCTTGTTGTTTCAACTGTGATTCTGTCAGTAAAAAATTATCATTGCCGTATTTATCAATAACTATTTTAACTTCACCTATCAACGACGTTCCGCTGAATACTTTTTTAATATATTCTTCAAGTACTTGTTTGTCGTGTATAAAACATTTCACGTGCTGATACATGCTATATTTTTTTTTATCATTTAATATAATTTATTTTAATGGTGATGGCACTGTTATTGTTGCCGACATCACTGTCGGTGTCGTCACTGTCAGTGGAAATGTCAGAGACATTTTCATCACTGTCACTAACAATAAAATCACTGTCAGAGAGATTACTGTCGGTGCAAATGTCAGAGACATTTTCGTCATCATCATATTTTTTCGGAAATGCTTTGCATTTCTGGGAAGTCTTTCACTTGAAAATCGAAGATTTTTTGGACATTATTATAATATGATATTATTAATTGAAAATCGTTTCACGATTGGAAAATCTTTTAGGACTTTACCAGCAAATTAATACTAATAGTTTTATTTCTCAGGTCCAAAAGTCTACCCTGTTGGTCAGTGACTTTAAAATTCATCCTTGTCAGCGTTGGATTTAAACACTGTAGAAATACTGGATTAATTGGCTCTTGTACAATCAAACAGGTGGTTCTTTAGGAGTAAATGAATATAATATAAACCCTTGCTGGGCTTGATTTGATATTGTTGTGTCTATGTTGTAACTGCCATCGATTACGTCACACACAAGATTGACCGCGACGACATCAGTGATATTTACGATTCCTGGAGAAATATGTCTGCCATCACTGGCTGTAGAATTGTCATGTCTGAGGATAGTTGGCGGTGGCAGTATTTTTTTGTGTTGGTCAAGTATGTCATCGAAGTACTCTCATCAACGATATCAGTGACGTATTTTCTCAAGATGACCGGGGAAACATATCCTGGTAATTTAAAATTCGGTAGATCAGCTTCTTTCAGCGAGTACTTATTTAGAAATTTTTGTTTATGAATAGGACCACCGTCAATTATTACCTGAATCATTCGCTGGTTAATATATTCCATATCCGCGGCAATCTGATTTAATATCTCAATTCGTTTAATAATTTCTTCACGTGAACCTGTTACATCGGAAATATGTTCTTGGAAGCGTTGCCGTAGATGCGCTAGTTGCGCTCGATGCGACACATTAATAATTTTAATATGTTCAATAATTTCGCTTAGAAGAATATAGACTGCCTTAACCCCCAGCCCCAACTTCCATGGTTCGCCTGGTGAGAGAGAAAAGACCCAAGCAATATCGCTGTCAGTTTCAAGGAAGGGGTTCCTTCTAACCAATAATGCCCTTTTTATATTATCAAGATCTTGTTTGTATGACGGGGTAATTTCGTGATATGACTTATTATCAGTGATATAATCAGACTTTTTTGGTTCTGGTGGTATCGGTGGTGCCGTTGGTGGATTTTCAGGTCATCCTAATAGAGTTCTGATTGAACCGTTATAAATGTCTACGGCGTAACCCGGTGAAGTGACTTCGATGATCGTTGACAACGTTGGCTCGTGAGCAATTATTGATATTTTTGCTTCTTTTCCGGTGATACGCTTCATTTGACGTTGTATTTCTTTGTTGATTTCTTCTATCTGATAAGACCCTGTTGGTAAATGAATGACATCCCAATCTGGAGTGCCGTCAGTGCCATCGGCACCAGGTTTATTCTGATACGAAAATACAAATGAATTATCTGGCAACTGTTCGTGAAATGATGTCGACCTGATGTTGGGCCAACTGTGATATACTCGTAATTGTGCCAACGCGATTTCTTTTACTGGAATTGCAGTTGGAAAATTAATATTAAACTCTGGTTGCGTTGAAGATATTGTTATCATTGATGTTTTTACCGGAGCTGTGTTTGCGGCTATCTCTTGAAGTATCTCCGTCATTATTTATCTTCATCGTTTTCAAATCAAAGTTCTTTGTGTTTTCGTAATCGTTGTATGCGCTGGACATCAACGTGAATTCGGAATCGGATATAACTGTATCGTCAAGGCTGGATGATATCAACGAGGACAATTTCGAGTAGGTGCTCGTGGCCGCGCTGTTTAACTTTTCATATTCGTGTAATTTTGTTAGCGCGCACGAGGATATTTTTTTCGCAGTTATATTAGCAACTCCTGCAATTGTCGTTGATGTTGAAACTGTAATTGTAATCGCGATTGCAGTTGTCACTGGTGTCAGCGCTGATAATAGCACCCCAGTAGATGCAACTACCGCGGATACCGAATACACTATTGTGTCTAATACAGTTACACGCCGTTTGTATTTTTTTATCTTTGTTGCGCATTTGTCAATAGTGTTTTTTAACTCTGACTGCCATTCGCGTACTTGATCATATCTATATTGCTGCGCACTTAATGACTCTGTCATTAGAGTTGTCGTTGATGCCATTTTATTATTTTACTCGGTAACCAATTGAGGCGTTTCAGCTACAAATTCCAAACACCACCAGTAAGATGTTGCGGCTAATTTCTTGTCTGCGGCTTCCAGTATAAATGTTTCTTCGGTTTCCTTGTTTAATATGATAGTCACAACCCCGGAATATTTATCGGTGGAATGTCTCCAGGGATATGTTGTGAAGATCTCAAATTTAGCGGTACTGAATACAGACAGTCTATACACACCAGTGACCGTTGCTGTATATTTGATAGTATTATTTTGTCGGGACCATGTTGCGAATCCCGATGATACCGTGTATACGATGTTGGTGATATGCCCGGGGATAACTCCAGTGGGGACTTTAATCAGACTGGTTTTGCTAACGATCTCAGGAATACCCGATACGATATCTTGCTGTGTTTGTTTGGTCGTGTCAATGCTATTTTGTATCAACGCGATTTGATCTGAAAAACTTCAATCTGTTCTGACTACACCTAACCGGGTATTAATCTTGTTGGTATCGTTGGCGTTATTAGTAAGATTTGGTATGATTTCAGAAAGTTTCATATCGATGACTGGAGGAGTCCCAAAGAACTTATCCACCGCCTCATCAGTTTTTGCGAAGTTTCTTCGAAGTCTTGTAAACGCGCCCACGTGAACATCATACTCTGCCCGCAAAGTGGTTAGTTTCCCGTCAACGGCGCTAGTGCTTGTGTGGACACTCGTGTCTACATATTGTTTGTTTGCGGCATCTTCCGGCGAGGTTGGAATCGCTAAGGCGGTTATTTTGTTGTTGCCGAGATTGAGTTCACCTGTCATTGTATCACCGGTCTTCGCTACACGTTCCCCTGCGACTTTTCGTGCATCATTTCGAAGCGCCGTGATTGATATCGACGAATCTCTGATTCTGCCGCTGTCAGTGAATACAACGATGTTGTCCGTGGTAGCTCCAATAACCCTGCGAATTATGTCATTCCACTTAATGTTACTGGTTTTTAGCTTGCCATGTCGATCTTGAAAAATTACAACCTCATCTGGGTCTATTCCGGTTAGATTTAAAAGATTATCGATTTCATCTTTGGTCGCATACTTCGATAAATCGATATCTTTTTTTTTCTTCCTTTGTTCTGCTTGATCTTCCGTAAATATCAACCATCATTAGTTATGGGGTTGTTTAAATTTGGAAATCACATCCGTGATTTCAACGTGTATTCATGCACGACTTTGTGAGGAGAAATCTTTGATTTCGAGATCGCATCAAGAACATTTAATACTTCACGGCCACATATCGGAGGATCGGTTAGTGTTATTCCACGTGGATCGATCGCGTAAGCAACCCAGTGAGTTCCTGGACCATCACTGTTATCAAGATTAATAATTCCGGTTTCTGGATTATTCGGTCGTGTTGGTAATTGATCTCGCATAAAGACGCCTCTGAAGTTCTTTATATTTAATTGTTTAACAGCATCAAGCAAATCAAAATTAGAAGCTGGAAGCTTCAACATCGGTGTAAAAATGCTAGCATTTTTCAAAACCGTTTTGGGTACCATGAGGGTGGAGTTCCTGGAAGTCTTAACCCGCGTCCCTTTTTTTTGTATCCATTTCCTGTTGCTTTTTTAGAGCCATTGCAGCAGCTGTTCCAACAGCTCCTAACGTGGCTGCTTTTGCGACTGCGGGAGCAGTAGCAGCTATCAGTGTTGGTATCGCGGCGAGAAGAGGAAATATACCACCGGTTTTAACCATGTCCTTGACAGCTGCAGGAGAGAAATCAAGCTGAGTTCCAGTCGTTGCTTGCTTTGCTTTATTGAAATGTTTTAGTTGGGTTTTAGTTAATGACAGTTTGTTTGGACCGCCCATTAACTGATCGTGTTTTAGTGTTATCGCTGTCCCACATGTGCTCGCGTTCTTCGATTGTAATTTCTTCACCTGACCAGGAGTCAGAGTGACATTAACATGACTGTATGACATTTTATTTAATACGAGATTGATCTAATTGTTTGCACTTGCTGCTAGCAATGTTACATATTTTCCACTGGGGCATCAACGACTCTCATTCGTCCACCAGCACCTTCAAGTAGCATTGTTTTATCAGAGAGTATGACCGCAATTGCTCTGTAAGGGTTACCTGAGTTTACGTTAGCTCTGAGGTGTAAATCAACAACAGATTGTTTAGCTAAATCAAGATGCTCCAGCGAAAAGTAATAAATTGGATACATACTCGTAAAATCCAACTGTGATATTTGCAAATCAGTATCAATATTTTGATCACAGCCCATAAATGTCATCAAACGGTGATATACACGTGCTACATTATTAGTGCCAAAATTCAATATTATATCCTCGGATGGTTCTTGATGTCCATTTATTCGCAAGGATACTGCAGTGATACCAAGTTGATCAAATATCATATGAGAACGTTCTAAGTTGAAACGCAACAAAGACATGTCTTGGTGCCGCAACACCTTGCTGTGATGATATATGCCACGTGAATAGCCCATCAACATAATTTTGATTAACGTCAGTGGTTGTTGTTAGCCACGACAGTATTGATTTACCACCTTGATCCATGAAAGAAATTAACCGCTGTTCTTCAGCGAGTGACGGAGTCATCACCGGCATCCACAGAGCAAGTCTTTTTATATTTACTTTACCAGCAGCAACTCCAGCTGCTCGCCAGATAGCATCATTATCATCACCTTTTCTCACAAGTACAACTGTGTGTTTGGCTCCAAAAATGACCTTTCTGACATTTCTACAAAATCCAAAGATGTGAGACAGTGGAATCGCACATGAAAATTCTCTATTATTACCTTTCAACATTGATTTTCGTATTCCAAACCCTAAGTTGTACTCTGGGCTGGGTCTTAATATCGAAAATGCATCACCTGGTCTAGGTGGCATTCCAGCGGGTTGTGGATCAACCGCAGTATTTCGTGCTGTTTGTACCTCCAAATACGGTCTTCCATCAGGAAAGTTAGAATTGTCTTTGGCGAACATCATAGTTGGGCCAACTGATCTAGTGTAATCATCTGAATATCTTGGCTTCCCAATAACTGTCGTAGCAACATCAACATTATCTTGAATTGTCTCAATTTCTTTGCCGTCTATGAGATATCTGGCGCTGAAAAATAGTGCCATGATGCCATTATTTACAAAGCCAACTTGGACATCAGCTGCATATGGTGCATTATCGACAACATTTGTTACGATTTCACCTGTAACTTCAATAAATGCTTCCTCGGGCAAGAAATATCTACTTGTATCCTGCACTTGTAATTCAATTCTGCCCCGCTGATTTGGTTCTCGTGCTTCATAAGAATAGTACTGATAATCGCGCACAGACTCATCCTTGAGTACTGGTGCATCCATATCGAAAGCTGGATCAGACACGCGTTTAAACATTTTATAGTAAATCATAGTCATCTAAAACGAAAACCACTTCCTGATATCATACTTGTATTTATTGGTTGATCCAATATCTCTGCTAGTTTTTTATTTGCAGCTTGATTTATTACTTTACTGACATCAGCAGGCATGTCTGCGGTGGCTGGTAATTTGACTGGTCTGCGTAATCGCGCTAATCTTTCCTTGATTGCAGTAAATGCCTTGCTGGCAATATTACCGATAGCACCAGGAGCTTTATCTTTAATAACATCAATAACTTTCATTGATAGTTGTTTTGCAATCGGCGCTGCCTTGGGTGCTAGTCTTCTGAATAAACCTTGAATAACATCACCTAGTCCATCTCCGTAAATTGCTCCATAAACAGGTAGTCGTGAATTTATTACCCTGACCACGACGGGTCCACGGTGAGCGTTATGTATGATCATTATTATTTATTTTTTATCCAACTCGATGATTTCAGTCAATGATTTCATCGATAAGTTCTCGATACGCGTGAACATCCATGATACCACCCTGAAATAATCGCTGACAAATACCAGCTGCTTCATTAATTATTTCCGGTGAGTTATTACCAGCTCGTCTGCCTCCGATGAGAACTTCTAATCGTGATACATCATTGAGAACACTATCAGGACAAGTAATGTGACTTTCCAAACCACTACCTTTTATAACCGGATTAGGTGATGGCTGTCTTCGTGATCGAAATCTCTGTTTTGTTGGCGTTCCAGCAGCTTTTTTCATTTCATTAACTTTTTCATTAAAATCATCATATTCGCGCTTATATTTTTTGCTGATCTGTGAAATACCTTTATACTCACGAAATACCCTCGCGTTCCACTCATGTTCTGGAGTATTATAAAATTCTGGCTTTAGAAACTGGTGCCGTAGTTGATACCCCGTCACAGCGACCGCAACAGGATCGGCTATAACTTGTATGTAACCATCCTGAGTAAAATATCTAGTTTTTAATTCTGGTTTGGTAGATAGATCCTCGACAATATTTTTAACGTCTTCGATTTCAGCACGTGTTTTGTTAGCAGACTCCATTGCTTCACTGATCTGTTTTGGTAATTCCGCGATAACTTGCTGTGATGCTGTTGTAGCCTTGGCAATCTCTTTGGTTGGTTCAACGATTGGTTTAAATAACTGTTCTGTGCCCTCTCTAAATTCAACTTGTGCTTGCTGTCGTTGTTGAAGTTTTTCTCTAAAACGATCGCGGACAGGAAGAAATGTTTTAATTGCTTCTCCGATATTTGCCATTATTATTGATTTTATAATTTTTTAATTCACAGAAATCCTGAAGGATTAAAAATGTTTACATTTCTAGCAGCAGAGAGACTGAGCCACCGAATGTTTCGTCTAGTAGACCCCGGAGTCAAGAAGTATTTTTATAGTTAGTTATTTTTCATGAAATAACTCTTCTAGTCAGCAGAGAAGGTTTATTTATCATAGTTTTCTGAATAGAGGGTTTATTTAGTGAAATAAGATCCTCTATCAAAAGTGTTCTCGATAGAGTGTTTTGTTGGACGGGATAGTTGGTGGGCTCAGTCTTTCTGCTGCTTCAAGAATTCGGCAGTAAGAACTGATCATAACCAAGCAGCAGAGGGGGCGAATCCGACATTTTGTCCAATCGTCATTTGGCTTAATTAGTACTTTCTGCACTCAACGATCTAGTGTCGTCAGCGCCTGGTAAAAAAAAAACGACGTCCTCGTCGTTGTCATCGTCGAGGGGCCAAATCGACAATTGTCCGGAACGTCATTTGGTTTAATTAATACCTTCTGCGCGCCGATCCCAGCGTCGTCAGCGTCCGGTAAGCACAGCGACGACCGCGTCGATGTCATCGCCCCCTCTGCTGCTAAGTGGTTATTTACAATGAAAATTATTTACAACTAACCGAATATTTGGTCAAGTCCGATACGATATCGTGTCCGAGGATCATGTAAATTTATCGTTACGAATCCATGTGGGGTCGACTGAGCATGACTAAAAAAGTTTCGAAAAACATTAAAGTCCATGTCACCGCCGCACCATGTCTGCCAAATATTTCGTAGCGTGTGTGTATCAACGCCGTTGAACACAGCAAGAATATTACAGTTGTCTCTAATTACTTTTGGAATCTGAGTGTATCGTTGAGTGACATATATCACGTCAGTGTTTTTATGCCTGCCTCTGGAAAATATCCTAGCTGGGTTTTTTTGATTGTCTAACATAACATCATCGTACACGACTAGATTGTTAACGTCGCCATCAATATCATCAATACCCGGTGCATCATTGATATCCGTAATAAACTCAATAACATTTTTTTTAGCGATCGCTGATGCATTCTCGTTGAAATCTTTCAACACCTCGTAGCATCGTTGATCATCTACGCTAGGGGCGATTAAATACAACTTATCCCACTTCATCCATCTCATTATTAAATTGAGTAACAATTGCGTCTTGCCGGATCCAGATGGTCCGATGATAATCATCCGGATCGAGTTTGGTAACGCTGCAACATGCTTAACTGGTTCTCTTGTTTTAGTCGCCGAAAAATCAATTATATTCATATCTCTATACATAAATTATGGATCTATATTGTGTGAAGTGTAGAGTGCGTACTGGCACAAATGATATGACAACCGCTACAACAAGAAATAACAGATCGGCGCTTACTGGTAAGTGTGTACAATGCGGTACAAAGAAATTTAGATTTATTTCTATTAGACCCGGAGATGTTTTAAAAAAAAGCGAGGAGGTGACATCGCAGCCAAATTGGCAAAACTCCCCGGAACACCGTGGGCAAAGTATCCAGGAGAAAAGCACCTCCCAGGATATAACTACTGTGGCCCCGGAACACGATTAGATATTAGACTCGATGATCAAAATCAGCCCAAACCCGGTGAGTATCCAATAAACGCTATCGATAAGGCGTGTCATGCTCATGATGTTGCTTACTACAAAAGTAGCGATCTGCAACAGCGTCATATCGCGGATGTAAAATTAATTCACGCGCTAAATGCTATTCCTGATAAATCCTTCAAAGAAAAATTGGCCTCATGGTTGGTAAAATCGGCTATGAAAGGTAAATTAATGATTGGAAGCGGAGCTTCTCGCGCTGGTAATTGAAAACGATAGCGTTTATAATAACAACATGGATTCCATCTATTATTCTCCGAGAGGATACTGGAAGGGGAAGGCCGCAATTGGTAAGCTTGCAAGCGCTGCAAAGGTAACAAAGACCACTGCGGCTAATTGGTTATCCAAACAGGCTATATGGCAAATCTATCTACCACCGCCTAAACAAATCAACTTCTCGCGCTTTGATGTCAGCGTACCTAATGAAGTTCATCAGGCTGATATACTATTTCTGCCGCATGACAACGGTTACAAATACGCGCTAACCGTAGTTGATGTTGCGAGTCGATACAAACAAGCGGAGCCGTTAAAAACAAAGTCGGCAACTGAAGTAGCCGCTGCGTTTGAAAGAATTTATCGAAGAGGCCCTCTGCGCTGGCCAAATCTATTACAAGTTGATCCCGGTAGTGAATTTCGCGGCGCTGTTTTATCAACGCTGAAACATCATAGCGTCGCGATACGACGAGGTCATACTGCGCTACATCGTGATCAGGCAATTGTTGAACGATTCAATCGGACTCTTGCTGAACGGTTATTTGGATATCAATACGCGAAGGAATTCATCCAAGAAAAACGATCTCGTGAATGGGTTAAAAGGTTGCCAGGTGTAATTGCCGCGTTAAATAATGAGATTACCCGAGCAATCAACATGAAGCCCAGCGACGCGATTAAAGAAAAGTATATACCCGGAAGATCAAAAATAGATAGCGTTTCCAAGCCGATTCTCGGCGATGTCACTGTTAGATATCTGTATGAACCAGGAGAGCTTGAAGGCGGTAAAAAAAGAGCTACTGATCCTATCTGGAGTGTTACCACACATAACATATCAACGATAACACGATCAACTGGTAGACCACCGATCTATAGACTGGATTCAACTGCTCCTCAGCGTGGATTTACACGCGAGCAACTACAAGTGATACCTGACGATACTCAATTACCCCCGCGTGGTCTTAACTAGCGCCGTTGCGTCTATTGCACTCAAGACAGGTCAACCTCACATTGTTTTTGACATGACCGAGACTGTTATCGATCCTATCCACGGTAAATTGGCGAGTGTCTTTATCCGAATAACGCCAACTCATTATACAATTGCAACTCGCGCAGTGATTATTCTGTTGTTGTCGTAGCGAGATTATTAATTCGGCATCAATATCAAAACGCCGCTGTTTTTTTTTATCCTGTTGGCGGTAACCCGAGAGTTTTCTATCAATGACGCTTGCATCGATGGTGACTTTGTCGCCGGCTTCGTCAGTGACTCCGTCACCGGCTTCGTCAATAACAATTCTTCGAAGCTGATTTATCCTTCGTACTCTGGACACTGCAAGATAGACTAGATTCGACCATTCGATGCGATTATCAACCATCCAAACAATTGTGTCCGTGATGGTTAGTCCCTGCGAGGAATGTATTGTTGTTGCGTATCCTAGCGTCCACGGGGATTTATCAGCACGTAGCGCGTCCTCGACGACACCGATATCAACGAGCACGATATCATTCAGCACGAGAATTTGTTTTTCTGTCCGGCCTGGAATTTCAACTTCAATGTTCTGCCGCCGTGTGTCCGCGGGTCTATAACATAATGGCACTGGACGCGTTGGAAACTTTTCCTTATGCAACGTAAACAACTTCCGCTGAAGTGTGTCTCTGACTATCTTTCTACTCGCTACAATCAAATCGTTTGGTCTCCATGTTTCCCAGAATTCATTCAACGGCGTTTCCGGAATTACCTCGCGGATTATTTCACACTGAACTCTATCCGGCTGTAATCTGATTAATTTTTTAACCCCGCGCAGTTGTTCATCAAGTGCTCGGTAATCAGTATCGGTTTCTTCATAATAGTCCACAAAACCCCTTAACCAATCATGTGGACCCTCGCCGACAAATGGTGGTGGTTGGCCATGATCTCCACACATGATTACCGCTGTATTCGCGCGCAGCAACCACTCAAGAAACATTTGTAAAGTATCTAACGAAACAGTACATATCTCATCCCAGATGATAATGTCGGGAATAAATTTTTCACCCATTCGATCAGGAGTCCACTCACCGCCGCTGTATCGAAAAAAGCTGTGATAAGTAACGGCGTCAACATTTCGTTGTTTTATCTCTCGCGCTAGTCTATGGGTCGGTGTAAGCACGATTATACTTGCCCGCGTTCGAAATAATTCAATTGCCCGAGTCGTCTTTCCTGACCCGCCACAGCCGCTTAAATAAACTGTTTTGTGTCTACAAATTGGATCAGAACACGGTGGTGCATTAGACCATTCTGATAATTTATCACAGCGTAAGTAATTGTTTTCAACGGTGACATCTGCTGACGGGGAATAATCGCGTCGTATTTCATTTTTAATTCTCCATGTACCCCAACTCTCGTCCGGACTAGTAAACTCGGCTACGTTTTCCTTATACTTCGCGTCTATATAAAATGAATCAACGGCTACTCTAACCGCGGTATCGGGGAATCTATTTATCATCGAGAATAAATTGATAGCGGCATAACCCAGCATAGACGCCCTCAAATGTGGATACGCCGGGCTGTCTCCATCGCTGTAGGTAACAACTGTACCCAACCTCGTTCCATTGGACAAGAAAGCTGTTTTGCAGTTCACGTATCTATTTTTTGCCACTGCGTCCTTGATTACGAAATCATATTCTGCGTCATCTATAATCAGCCGTGAGCAATATCGTTTGTAGTCGTGGTTTTTTCCACCTTGTGTGAACTTACCAATTATTCTTCTACCGAGATCTTTTGCCTCGCGGTTTCGTTGGTTAAATATCCTCCTGGACCATTCGATGATATATTCCTCGTCGGCATCAATGTTTTTTCTGGACTCGTCAATTATGCTATCTAGACGCTCCGGTTCTGGTAACCAGACTTCAGTCTGTGCCCGGTATGATATAATCGCGTCACTGACAATCAACGAAACTAGCATGCTACAATCAATCATATACCGTAGCAGCGCTATTGGCAGCCACTTCTTTTCAGCCATGTGTCTACCGATCCAAATATAGCAACAGCGATGGAGTCCTGCCGCGAATTCAAATGATACTATGCGAGCGAATCCGGTTAAATCAAAATCAGGCAGTGGTCCATTAATAGCAACACGAGTCATTTCATGACTGGGGTGTCCAAATCGTCTAAAGTACTCAGCGGCGGATCCATACCCGAGAAAACTCGCTGGATAACAGGCAACCATATCAACCGAGATCATAGCGTCGCGGTTGTATTCAGTGTTCCATAGTCCACCGTGATAGTATTCCAAACAACTGGATTGTACATCCGGTAGAAATTCCCTGCGCGTTGGTCTCCACGCATTTTTCCTTGCTGCAACACGAGCTACAACCGATGGAATTGTAAAACAATTTGTTAGCAGTTGTTCATCATGCTCTTCAAATTCCATGGCGGTTTTTTTCATCCTGTTGTGAAATGCTTCAGTGCGATATAATTCGCCGTTTGGTCTTACAAACTGATCAAAGGTATCCGCATCGTTTTCAGCGCTGCGAAGTAACCACACTGATACAGGGTCGTTTTTACACAAGTAGGCAATAGCATCAAATAGTTTCCTCTCCGCGAGAAAACCGTCCTTGGAGAATTGTTCTCCCAGGAATTCTTCGGGTATATACCTTACTGTTCTATCCCGTGGAAACACTGTGATCGCGGGCGTCCATGCGTGTTCGTTATGATCAATAATTTTGATTGGGGCCCCATTTGATTTGTACTTTGATTCGTATAATACTTCACCGGTTATTGTTGTAACGGTTATTGGAAATCTCAACGACGTTTCTAATCTCGCTATGTCGCTGATGGTTGCTCCACGCTCTTTTACGGTTAGTTCCCACTGGTTGATTTTGCTACGTCGTAAATCAGTCAATTTGTTTCCTCGACATGCATTTGTAAAATGCTCTATTATTCGTTCTGCTACACAATTTATCCCAGTTGACTGTTTCATCGGTTTCAGTTTTCGGATATCAGGTTTCTTATTTAACGGGTATATTCCATAAACAACTGCTGTTTCAGGATACGCTCGTTCATAGTATGGTCTGTCAATTCCGGTTAACAACCCCGGCTTGGAGTCGCGGCTGACAGTGACTGTTTTCTTGTCGCTGAGAACTGGTTCAAATTTATCACGCATGATCCAATCGCCTGATTCCACCCGGACAATGAATTTTACTCTGAAGAAATACCTTTTACCGTCAAGTTGTGATATTATCGTTGCTGCGCGGTTGTCGTTCATGGTAGCATCAACAACACCATCAATTCGAAATGTTGACCAACTATGAGATGCACCATCACGCTTGAATTCATTGATACAATCGCGTATTTTACTCAACAGGGTTTTATCGTTTATTAACGCTTTTGGTGTGTCCTTGAGGACTCTATCGAGATTGAACTTAATATTTTTCCAGGGCTTAATTACTGCTAATCTCTCAAACTCATCCATATAATTAAAACAAGTATTTAAATAAAAGAATATAGTATAATGAATAAATGCAAATGGTTGATGATTGGGTCGACAACCCCGTGCAATAAATCATGCAGAGGTGAATTCTGCGGGTATCATTTACAAAGCGTTCGTAATGGTTCTCTTGGCCCCCTCCCGTGCTTGGTTTGTCACGTCGGTGTAAGAGGAAAATCGCAGTTGTGTATCAATTGTGGCGGAAAGCGATACAGGGAACTAAAACGCTATTACGATAAACGAATAAAAAACGCCGTCATCGACCCCACCGCCGACAAAATCATCAAAACTCCTCAAGACTACATTGAAAGGTTTATAATTAAACCAAATAATGAATTAGACAAGTAGTATTATTATACAAATGGACCAAGAGTTCAGACCTCACCCTGTGTTTGTTAATTACGAGGCATCTCGCGACGGCGTTGTTAGAAATTGTAGACTGAAGAAGCCGGTTGGATGGAAAAATAATCAGGGATATTTGATGTTTGGTGCCGGAAAAAAGAAGTATTTTGTTCATAGGGCGGTATTTGAAGCATTTAACGGATTAATCGAGAATGGGTTTGTTATTGATCATATTAATAATAATAAGACTGATAATTCTCTTACAAACTTGCAAGCTATCTCGCAAAGTCAAAATACCAAAAAAGGGGAAACTGGTAAATACTCAAAGAAAGCAAAACCCGTAAAGTCATTTGATACAACAACTCACGAGGAAAAAATATTTCAGTCGATGAATGAGGCAGGAAAATATTTTGACATTTGTATCGCCTCAATACGAAGAGTAGCAGAACGAGTATATCAAACAGCGATCTCAAAAAAGACGAGTCACAGAATTCGATTTTCATATATAACATCAAAGGGAGATAACTCGTTTTGTGATAGCGTCGCATGACAAGAGTTACGTCCCTTGAAGTCCAATTAATGTTGCGATTAATTAATCATTTTACGATGAAAACTAATGAAATACACGCTGTTATCTAACAGCTGTATTCTTTTTTTTAATGTTTTATTTGAGTATTTGGTTTCATTTAAATGCCGTGAAACACCATTAATAAGTATTTAAGGATTCAACGATTCAAGGGAATTCAAATTAACACACACCTTGTGACTGACGCCGCTGTATTAGTCACTTTATATATAAGTTGACTCGTTATAAGCCTGGGGCTTTCGAAAGCCAATTCAACTAATCAAAACTAACCCACGCTCTTGACCCTGGCGTGTGGTTGTCTTTTGTTCACAATCATGCAACCGGGTTAATTTAATTGGGTTGCTTTTGATTGGTTGAATTGGCCGTAGAGTTCCGCCCCGCCGTTTTATGTTTGTGCTGTCTTGTGTCGTCCCATCATCCATCAATCATTTCATTGTAAATATATTCATCCTTAATTAAGTATATGTATATGCCTGCAATCTGCCACAACACTCGAGTGGAGATCTACGGCATTGTACTGTCCATGTATGCCTGCAATCTGCCACAACACTCGAGTGGAGATCTACGGCATTGTACTGTCCATACAAAAAACGGGGTCAAAAATGACCCCAATAATTTTATTAAACTTAAATTTTATTAAATTTTAACTTAAATTTTATTAAAATTTTTGATATTAGAAATAAGATGTTTATAAGAATATGGATTCCCAAGACATCAATAATATATTAACTGAGATTTCAAAATTAAAAAATCAAGGAATTGAATTATCTGATGGTCTCGACAGTGAAAAAATATTATCCGATTATGAGATTATTAACGAACAGTCGAAACGGGGGCGTTTTACCCTGGCCCGCGAGTACTTTTTTATAAAACGATTACAACATACGATTAATGAGAAGCTGTACCACAATGACGCAAATGCATTCATTGGACTATTCACTGCCGTTGAAATAATACGAAAAAAACTCGGACGTGTTTATGAACGACGCCGGGAGATTTCTAGTAAGATCAAAAACATTAGAAGGATTATAGACGAAAACTCCGTGGAGCTCCCGATGGTACACTCGGCGGAAAATTAGAAAATTGCGGATCAATTTACAATAATGGTAGGTGAATCACTTACTACTCGGCTAGCCAGAGAGCGGCTAGCAGCGCTTAGAAAGTTTATACCGTTACGAGACAGAGTGAGAGAGAAACTTCAAACGCGACAACAAATGCAAACTGATTTTACTGTTGGAAGTGAACAGTTATTTGCCCCGGTAACTAAAGCGACTAAGGATGTTACAGCTGCAACAGAACGAGCAATATACGGGGATATTCCTAAGGAGGGCGAACGGAAAGAGGCGCCTCTTCTTCCTGTACTTGAAAAGATAGCAGCAGAGACAGAACAAACACAGCAACGGATAAAACAACTTTCCAGTGATATAAAAACCCAACGAGAGTATGAACGATTAGCTGATATTGATGATTCTGAACAGGGTGATGTTGGTGAACTTCAAAAAATTTCCACTCAAAAAGGAGTCCCCTTTATAGATAAACTCACTGAAGGGGCTATAGCACAAATAAAACGACCTCAATTACTGAAATCCGACGAGTATAGGGTTTTTGGTAATTTTGCCGCTCAAAGCTATCATTCAAGAAAAAACTTTTTAAAAGACGAGTATAAAAACAGTAATATAAAACGAGATGACTGGGTTAATTGGTTGTATAAAACGAATAAAGAGATTGATCGCTTGGATACAAAAGAATTGGGATATAAAGAATTTAAAAAAGGAATTGATGATTATGATATACGACAACAACAAGAAATACTACAACAGCAAAAAGAAGAAGTCCGAGAAAAACGTCAAAAAAAGCTGGTTCTAAAAAAACAAGCGGAGAGGGGTATCCAAGTGGTAGTGGTCTAGTTGAAAACGCTAGTGTTACCTGCCCTAATAGTGTTCTCAGTGATATATCACGGCTGGAAGTACTAATCGGAGGAAAACGAGCCGGAAATAACTCTACGGAAATAATCAATGAGGCCGCTGATATTTGCAAGCGGTTATTTACAGGCGGTATTATGGACATTAATGCATATCGAACGCTCATAGACGAGCTCGTGGATGATTAATTGGAAAACTGGTGTTTTTAATAAGGATGATCATACACTACAACCATGATAAACCAGTACTCGTCTACGTGGTAAACTCGCGATTGCCTGTTTACCGCGCGTACTATGGAGATGGTCTCGGTAGCACCATTGCGGGGTTATTTACAAGAATGGCTCCAAAAGTAGCGCCGTTAGCCAAACAATTAGGAATGAAGGCTATTGATGTTATTCGTGATAAGGGTATTAGTGCTATTGGAGATGTTGCCGGAAAGGCGCTTTCAGCCACGCGGGACAAACTAATGTCATTGGTGAAATCCAAGAGATTTTCAAAAAGAAAACAGATGCCATCAACGATAGTGATGCCTGCAAATGTCAGTAAAGTAATAAATAACGCCGTGGAAGAAAAATTAGAGTCGTTGGCGACGACTCCGTCGTTGGCGACTTCGCCATCAGCCGATGCGGCAACCAACGCGCTCATGAACGCGATAGCGGGGAGTGGTCTACGACGAAAACGACGTTGATGGATTTCAATTGAAAACACCGACATGAATAATAATAAAATGTTTGCGCGAACCGCTGACCCCGCGTTTGATATGGACGCCCCAGTGCGCAGGGATGATTCTGTCCGTGATTATCAATTTTATTCTTATTATGCAGCGCAACCTGACCTACGATCGCGAATTGAACTTCAAGTCCAAGATACCAGTAGATACTTTCTGCCGTGTGAAGCGTTTATCGAAATTGAGGGAGAACTCGTGACAAATGCTGCCGATAATGCACCATACGCAGATGACCATCGTGTTCGAGTTGGCTTCGTCAACAACGGTATCATGGCGTTATTTGAGAGTGCCAGATATCTTATTGACGGGCGAGAAATTGAATCAATAGAACGCGAGGTTGATGTTGCAACGACGATAATTGGGTTAGCGAGATACTCGGATGATTATACAAGATCGGCGGGCCCATCTATAATGTTCGCAAAGGACACCACTAATAACGCTGATCATCTTCAGTACATCAACGTGCTGGTGGAAAGAGATACCGCAACTGACCCACAGGCTGAAGCAGCCAATCCAGACCGCAGAGCAAGACCGGACGCTGAGTTCAATATTATGAAAAGTCTTAACAATAATTACAATATGGGATTCGCAGCACGAGTAGGGATGTTGCAAGGACCACGCCGACAGTTTTCATGCGCGATTCCACTCCATCACATATTTGGATTCTGCAGAAATGTTAGAAAAGTTATCTATGGGGCTAAGCATACAATCGCGCTAACGCGAAGGGGCGATGATAACAATGCAATATGGCGTGCTGCTGGTGTCGCTGACGGTAAAGTCGTTTTAACTAAAATAGCATTGTGGATGCCGGTGTTGACTCCATCAGTTACCACGGAAACACGATTGTTAGCATTTATGGAACAGGGAGGAAAATCGTTGTTGAGTTGGCTAGCGGTAACAACTGATGCTAAAGAGGATAACGTCGCCGATACGTTTACATGGCACCTGGCATCAAAACAGGGTGTTTCAGCCCCGCGTCATATTTTTATAGCGCTACAGAATAGGGAACGATTGGGTAATCAAGAACACAGCCATATGATATTTGATCAATTAGGAGTCAGGGATGTTTCGCTGAGAATAAACGGACAACAGGAACCATCCGAGGATATACAGCTTAATTACGGCGACAACCATGTCGCACGTGTGTATCATCGATTGCTGTCATATATGGGTCGTGATCAAAACGTCGACACTGGTTTGCAAATATCACAACTTGATTTTAAAAAGCTGTATCCGATTTATTATTTTTCGTTGGAACATCTTGATTTAACGAGACAATCCGTCGTTGATATACACTTCCGAGCTCGTATAGCCCCGGGTGGTGTTAATTATAGAGCGGTTGCTGTCATTCTCAGCGATAAATCAATGCTGTTGGAAGGTGTTGGTGGACGAATGAGAATCGTTGATGCGCCAGTGGAAAACATGTAATTGAAAGCACAAACGCGTTTACAATAAATGTCGTATAGTGTCGTCAGTGTAGAGTTGACTGATGGTCAAGTCAAGAAATTACGATCAAAGTCGGCTAAACAATGCGGGACCACAATAACGCTGAAGCCGTCGCAGATGGCGGGTGGTAATCATAAGATATCGTTGACGGCGCGTCAAATAAAACATTTCAATGATGCGATGAAGAATAAAAAGGGTGTTCAAATAGATTTTTCAGCCGCAGCAATTAAAAACATGGAAAAGACCGGTGGGATATTTCCGCTGTTAGCCGCGATTCCAGCGTTGATTGCCGCGGCCGCACCAGCAGTGGCTAAGGCGGCGGCTTTAGGAGCCGTTGGTACCGCGGCGGGAATGGCATTGAAGAAGGCAACCGGGAAAGGCTACAAAAAAAAACGACCCGTGGCCGGAAAGGGTCTAAGACTACCGGGAACCCCGTATTCATGGTACTCGGGAAAGGGTCTAAGACTACCGGGAACCGTTTATTGACTCGGGAGTCTATGACTCCCATGTCTAATTTTGATTTAATAGACGCCGCAAACGCGCTAGCGATAAAAAACTTCAGAGGTGTTTTTATGAGGGATCAATTACCGGCGGCACCAAGAAATATTGAAACCGGCATAATTAACCTCGATGGGTCCTCCGGAGCGGGAACTCATTGGGTTGCGTACGCGATTGATCCGCGCGCGATCGTCTATTTTGATTCATACGGGTTAGCCCCGCCGAACGAGTTTATGCGGTATATCCGGACGTGTTCAGCCCGGGTTTTTTATTCCACGCTGCCAACACAGCAGTTAAGTGACCCACCGATATGCGGCCGTGAGGTATTGAACGTACTCGCGGCGATTTCATCATCGCAGAAACCACCTCATGTGGTTGTAAACGAATACACTAGTGGGGTCGTAGAGGCCCGGCGGGTTAATTAGAAACGCTGTTTTTTTTACAATAATAATGATTGATATCTGGGGGCGACCGGTTTCGGCGCTGAAAGGATCCACGGAAACGCCCGCCACCGATGACATAAAAAAACTAATCGAGGATGAAATCGCTGATACGTTGAATTTAACCAGTGTTGACCCAGGCGAAATAGTTGTATTTCAAGACCGCCAGGGTAAATTGAAATCCGGTAATGTGTCGCTGGATGATGTTTTAACACGACAGCGTGACGCCGCCGAGGGCACTATCGCGCTGTATACCGGCGACGGACGACTCAAACCGGGTGAACATATATCGGCGGTAACATTAGTCAAAGACGGTTTTATAAGGTTGGATAGATCGGTGACCGAACTTGACGCGCAGGTGAAAAAATCTGCCACCGAGGTGAAAAAATCTATCACCGATATACAACTCACTACCGCTAGTTTTTTCGGGACCCCGACGGTAACCGAACCGAATATTACAACAATAAGGAATACTATTTTGGATTTTGCAACGCTGTCGGGCCAATTTTACACGTTGCGAAAAAATGTTAACAGGATCGATGACAACTTTGATAAATTCTTTGGTAAAAAAAATACCAAGCTGGATGAGATTACAACAACTATAAATGATATCACTGCGTATGGACAGGAAATAAAAACAATCAAAACTGATGTTGCAACAAACAAAAGGAGTGTAGACGCGCATGAACGGGAAATAGAAATAATCGGCGCTAATGTTGCAACGATCATAAATAATGTAGACTCGCATGGACGGAAAATAGAAACAATCAAAACTAATGTTGCAACGATCATAAATAATATGGACACGCATACACAAGAAATAGGAATAATCAAAACTGATATTGAAGCGAACAAAAAGAGTGTAGACGCGCATACACAGGAAATAGGAACAATCAAAACTGATGTTGAAGCGAACAAAAAGGGTGTGGACGCGCATACACAGGAAATAGGAACAATCAAAACTGATGTTGAAGCGAACAAAAAAAATGTAGACGCGTATTGGCGGGGAATAGGATTAATCAAAACTGATGTTGCAGCGAACAAAAAAGGTATAGACGTGCATACATATGAAATAGGAACAATCAAACTTGATGTTGCAGCGAACAAAAAAAGTATGACCGAGAATACACGGGAAATAGAAACAATCAAAACTAATGTTGCAACGAACAAGAATAATATAGACGCGAATTTGCGGAGAATAGAAATAATCAAAACTGATGTTGAAGCGATTAAAGACGGACTACCGAGAATAACAGAGCAACTCGAAACTAATATTGAAGCGAACAAAAAAAATGTAGACGCGTATGGAGGGGAAATAAAAACAATCAAAACTGATGTTGAAGCGATTAAGGACAGACTACCTAGAATGACAGAGCAACTCGAAAAAATGAAAACACCTCATGGGATCATCGGCAGTGGCGTATACACGGTTCAATACGGATCATTCGATTGGACTCCTACGCGTAATGCAATAGATGTCACCGCAATTGTTAAGGGTATTTATCGATTGACATTGATTTCGGCGATGCAGTTCAGTATATCATCGCCGAGTTCATCCGGGTTTAACAATACAATATCAACAATCATCGACAAGGATACAATCGAACGGTTTATAATTAAAGCCGTTGATAGCAGTCTATTTAGGGCAAACATCACATGGTATGCGGAATTTGTAGTGGATCTAAGTAATTAAAAACACTAGCTCTTTTAAAATAAAAATGACCACCAAGGTAATTGAATCAGAGGTATCACCGACGTCACATCAATATCGATTCGATACCGCAAAAGAATTCTCCGCGAACTTAAAAACGCTTTCCGAACAATACCGTGCAAAAATAAAAAAATACCGTCGTAAAATAACCGCCATCGACGCGGTCGTGTACTCGGTGTCGGGTATAGTAGCTGGCACCGGTGTTATTTTATCCACGGTAACCACGATAGCCCCGATCGCTGTTCCAATCGCTATCTCCGCGATGACAACAATTGCTGGAGTCGCCAACGCAATCACTAAAAAGATATCATCGTGTTTTCAGAAAAAACTCAACGAGTATACAGTAAAACATCAAATAGTATCCGACGCGTACTCGAAATTATCCGGGTTGATCTCATTATCGATTGATAATTTGTTCGTATCCGATGTTGAATTCTCCGCGATGGTCCAGTTATATAGCTCCGCGATGTCAAAAATCGAGGATTTTTAACTGGAAGCCGGAACCACCTGGTTGCTGAAATTAGACACTAAAGACAACGAATAATAATAATGTCGCTGAACCCCGAAGGGTTTCAGTTGCTTCAGCGGATCGCGGAGAACACCACTCCGGTACAAACAAGTATGATATCAGTGACATCAACGAAACCCGAATTCAGTGTGAACTTTCCATCACCGGTTCCAGTGAAGGAAATAGCGCTGGCAAAATTGCGAATATATCACAGTTGGCCTAATATCCGAGCGGACGCATTTAACGGACAACAACCTAATAACTCGCTGGTTTTTGCATGGACAAATAAACCCGATGGAACCCCAGACTGGAAGGAGGTTACAATACCAACTGGGTCATACCAAATAGAACAAATCAATAAGGAATTTCAACGCAGGATAAAATCGATCACAGGAAAAGAATCAAAAATCGCTATTACGGTTCATGAACCGACGTTATCGTCGACGATTGAAATAAGCACACCGGGGTATATGGTTGATATTTATAACAGTTCAATAAGAACCACACTAGGATGGCCTAAGAATCCACCCGCGGACGCCCCCCCATCAACTATCCTCAGATACGATAACGGAGATGGTGGTAGGCATATTGCTCCATACAACGTAAATATTGCATCGGTGATAGCAATCAATCTGGTGTGTGATGTTATCGAAGGGAGTTACCAGGTGGATACCAAGCAATCAAATCAAGCTCAACAGGGGTATATCCTTTATTCGTTTTCACCAACAGCCCCTCCGGGATTTTTGATCATTGAGAGTCCGATTAATCCGGTCTATATGCGATGCCATAATCGGCTTTTAACGAGAATTAATTTCAGACTTACCGATCAGTCAAATAACCTAATTGATCTGCAAGAGGAGGAGTTAGTGATCACTCTGTTTGTAAGATCATAGCAGCAGAGGGGGTGATGACATCGACGCGGTCGTCGATGTGCTTACCGGACGCTGACGACGCTGGGATCGGCGCGCAGAAGGTATTAATTAAACCAAATGACGTCCGGACGATCCCCTCGACGACGACGTCGTTTTTTTTTTTACCAGGCGCTGACGACACTAGATCGTTGAGTGCAGAAAGTAATAATTAAGCCAAATGACGATTGGACAAAATGTCGGATTCGCCCCCTCTGCTGCTAACCACCATCATCTCAACTCGAAAATATCCACACCGAAACAGGGTCGTGGCAGCTGAGATTATATATGAACTCAAGCATACTACCGTCATAGAACTTAACAATTCTTGTTAGTGAAAACATCATCCCCGTAGTGGTTCACGAGTGCGCGTTATGATCAAAGATCTCTATCGATTTGATTTATAATTTGATTCGTATAAAATCTCACAGGTTAGTGTCTTCACTCTTGCTGAAAATTTTAATTTCTTTTCCGACTCAGCAAGGTCTCCGATCGTAGCTCTATTTTCTCTAACTCGTTCAACCCACTTATTTTTTGCGTCTTAGATCTATTAGACGATTCCCCCGTAACGCGTTTGTAAAATGTTCTGTGACTCTTTCGGCAACTCAATTCAGATGATCGTTAGCGATGGAAACTCTCACCGGTCAAAGATCACCAACACTAGGCTTATCATTAAGCGGATATATCGCATAAATAACTGCCGCCACAGGGTATTCTCGCTCATAATATGGTTTGTCGAAAACCGTCAGTATTTCTGGTTTGGAATATTTACTTAACGTGACAACACCCCCAGCGCGGTGTGATTCTCGAACAGTGTCACGTTTATCACGGATAATGCAGGTTACGTCATGAACGTCGGGGGCGTCTGTCGTTAGTGGTAGAGCAATGATACATTTTATTATAAAATCAGAGTTCCCACGCTACTGGGAAATCGGAGAAAAGTCGGGAGAAATTATTTCTTTCCCGACCGTAAAAAGTCATCGAATTTTGCAAATATTGATGAAAGTCGGGATAACCCGAGAAGTTTCCTCCACAACTTGACGCCTAATACACTTAAGCAATTAAATAATTGAGTCCTAACTGAACTGATTGTGAGTTAAATTTGTCGAGTTCTAACTAGAATATTAGGAGGCTACAGTATGGATCATTTGGGTGCTTGCCATAAATATATTTGTTGAGACAATCCAAACGCTCAGTGGATTCGATTCGTCTAGTAGACTTTTTCTTTCATAGAGAGCTCGATATCCGTTTCCTTTTTTAAGGAAGGCCTAGCATCACAAGAAGCCATCCCCTAAGCGGCTATGTGCTAGCAAACTTAAACGTTAAATCGAGTTATACCTGCATGAAATCTATATGGAAATTATTTAATTTCTCAGAAAATGCGAGTATTAAAATCGTTATGTATTTAATCTGTTGAAAGACGATAAAACTAATGAGTTCATGAAATTTGAGCTGGTACTAGCGATTTCGATTGCTAATGGCACGAGCTCACAAAATCTCACAACCGTCACTTTCAAATATTGCAGAAAAAAATATTAAATGAAAGTCGTATACTGGTTGTAATACAAATACAAAAATGAAAGAGCACAAAATTCTCTATATTTATTCCGAGACCAACTTCCGGAGTTTCATTATATCACGTGACTACTATGTTGCTATAATATCCTATCTCACGCAGGGAGCACACGAAGCAGGGAACCAGACTAAACTGCTTGATGAATCAAACTGAACGAGTTTCTTGTGGAGGCGCTCACCAGTTGTTATGTACTTTTGAGAGAGTGACGTATGTAAGGTGAACTTGTTTGCATTTAAAACATGCACAATGGAGAGAATGTTAGCATACCTTTATGCTACTTTAATGTAATGAGGCTGCTATTTCTTTGGATATTGTACATTTGGAAATTGTACATGATCTAAGCACACTGCTAATTAAAATGACTGCTCCCTTGTGCTCAAAAAGTCAGCCTGAATTAGTTTAAAGTACACTATCCATAGCAGCTATTAAAATAGAAAAAATGATTTTTTTCCAGACTAGAAATACCAGCTTCTGAAAGTGCAATGAATGAATTACCAAATATATAAAATGTAAAAAAGGTTATGGGCTCTTTTTTTTATACAATTTACCTCTGAAGTTCAGGAAGTGAAAATCACTAAGTGGGGCTAGCACTTTTTTGAAAGGTGCATATCTGGAGTAAGGCCAAGCTGTATAATCGATAACCCATATTACACCCATCAATCATACACCACAAATGAAGGGAATTAAAAGTTCTTTGAACTATACCTAGGATATACAAGGTATTTTTTAAATGTCCAGTATAACCAGGTGAGGAAAAGTCGTGGAAATTCTTGTTCTTTAAAATTATGCAAAATACGAAACTTTACAGCGCCACATGTATTTGTTCTCGAAATAAATATGTTGAGAATTATATATTCTTTCTGGTTTTACAGAAGGTATGTGACTTTCATTTAATATAATTGAAAATTTGTAAAACAACATTAAAAAGGTGCTTTTTTTTGCTGATATCACGTGACTATTGGACTCCCGATGTCGTTGTTTGAGATTCGTGAAGTCATGTGACTTTTAGCGCAAAGGGCGATGACCGGATCAGGTTTCATCTATGCCGAGTTTTGTCTAGTCTGTCAGCGGATTAAAGAAATAACGATTATAATACTTTCCATTTTTTAGAAAATAAATAATTTTTCCTATTGATTTCATGCAGGTATAAGTAGATATAACATAGCTTAAATTTGCTAGGTCCGCTGGTTAGCTATCTTACGGTGGCGACAGATTCAATTTTTTAATTATGTGTAATTGCTCTTAACCCACACTCCATCCTAAATGTCCAAATGTGAAAAATGGGGTTGGAATTTTTGGATGAAACCTTAACAAATTTCGAATCTCTAAACTGAACTTTGGTACGAAACTATTACACAGTGCCATGTAGCTTGAAGCATTGATTTTTCATATCTTAAATAGAATGCAGGAGAAATGGGAAATTGTTTTCCCTTCTACTATTTATTAAGAAACGATAAGAGCCCATGTAGGTTTGGGGACTGGTTTATTGAACTACAAGAAGACAAGTTGATTTTACAGAAAACGTGGTCGTTGTTTATACAACAATATATAATTTTGAGGACTTTTGTCAAAATTTAAATCAACCCTTTTGTAACTGTCTTGAAATGATGGAATTTGTAATCAAATCGTCATAATGAGTTCAGGTTGGTTGAAAAATCTTGTTTGAGATTTTATTGGAACACATAATTTCAGGGTTAAACTTTTTTCGTTACAAGATAAGATTCTAATAGTTTGCATTTATTGGGTTGTTTTATTTCATACTGTGATAGGAAATGTTTACTTTGTATAACATGCACATATATTGCTCTAAAATTCTTTAGAATTAAAGGTTTGAAAGGAAACAAAATAATTTATACTCATTATGTTGTTTCCATGTAGCAACATAATGCAGGTCTGCAAAGTTAGAATTTGTATTCTGTACATTGAAATGGCTTTAAATGCCAATTTACAGCAATACATATTTGTTTCATGTGACTCATTTTGTGGTTTTTACATGATCATCTTTTCTGACATATATCTCTTTGAGTCTTGAAAGAGAAACATCTTCAGATTTGGAAAATGCATGTTTAATAATCCAAAATGTTCTTTAATTCCATTCAGTAATGGTCATATGTTCATCTTGAAAAAATCAATTTCATCCTGGAAAAAAACATGGAAAAAGCCTGGATATTTATATTTAGAAAAGCGTGGGAACCATGTAAAATGGTACCTTTGTTCGTCTAAATAATTCATGATTGTCCTTGCTCGCTGGTCATTCATTGCAAAATTAATCTGGGTTTTATCCTCTTGCCTAATTCTACCTGTTGACCACAATAAGCCGTGCCATTGTTGCGAAAATCTCTCTTGGCTTCATTGATACGATTTATTGAAGTCTGATTCGTTGAATCATGATCAACATCAACCAGAGCTCGCCTCGGCAAGTAAGGGATTATTCTGTCAAGATCAAATCTAGCTATAAAGGATTTAATCGTAGATAATCTTGTAAATTCTTCCTCCATGTAATAAAGGCAAATATATATTTAAATTAAACTTCACTTTATAATATATAATGATTTGAGCAAATGATAGTTGCAAGAGTGTGATGATTGGATCAACAATTACGTACAACAAGGCTTGTGTAACGGATTTCTGTGGATACCACGTGCAGAGTGTGCGACGAGCTTGTCAAGGACCACAGCCGCGTTTGAACTGTAACAAGGGGGTTGGAGGGGAAACGAAATTGTGAGTAACATGTGGATGTAGAAAATACAGATCTTTGAAATGGCAGTTACGATTCAAAAATGACGATGTCGAATCTCCGATAAAAAAAACTGCTGGAGACCATCACGCTTAGATTTTCGGGCATGCGAGTAGTTGGAGGATAGCATACCACATATTTTATCTAGTAAAATTATAATTTATATATAATATATATATGGGGCAAGGAAATAATGTCGATGACTTTGTAAAGCAATCTATCATCAAGAATTATGAGGCGTCACGTGCTGATGTGATTAGAAACTGCCGACTCAAAAGACCAGTCGGTTTTGTCACTAATGTTGGTAATCTCATGTTCGATGCTGAGGAAATAAAGTATATCTGTCACAGAGTTGTGTATGAATGTTCTAATGGACTAACAGAATATGGCTTTCTGATTGATCAAATTAACGGTCAAAAACTTGGTAATTCTTTGAATAATCTTCAGGCTATGGAGAGTCATATTTCTGCACGGGGAAATACTGGAAAAATTAGGAAACATCCAGGACCGGCTAAATCTGTAAATATACAGACAGGCGAAACAATAATATTTCCATCAGTGAACAATGCTGAACACTATTTTGATATTTCCCAGCGTTCGGTAAGCCATGTTGCAGATAATATAATCAACTCAGCATTTACAAAGAAATACAAACAAAAAAATAAATTTCATTATCTCACTCTGGACACTCCCAGTACAAAATTGTTAATCGGAGTAGGTGAAGAGAGATAACTTCCTTAAAATTAAATAGTGCCAATCCAGTAGCCGTGCTTGTATCTGTGTTACAAGGCATTTTTATCAACTTCGTAATATTCTGTAAAGGCTAGGGCTTACAATCATATTTTTTTTGTTGGGGTTCCTGTATTTCCGCACTACTGTGTGAGGGTCCTTGTCCACGGCAGGGGCTTTAGCTCGTCCTTGGCAAAGTCAAGGTTCTATGGTTAATAATAACCGTTTGTCCTCCTGACAATAGTCAGGGACAAGAAATAGGCCACTCCCCCTGGTGCTCGCACCAGGATGTTATGTTTGGATTTCCATGAAATTGGTAACCCCATAATAATTTTTAAAACACATAATAATAACAAGGCTTCGTAGCCGATCGGTTAACACTGCGGGTTTTCAGTCTCGACGTGTGGAAATTGGCGTTCCAATCCAGTGACTGACAAATTTGTCGACGGTTGCAATAAATCCAATTTAATAATTGGGGGCTCCAGCCAAGCTTGAAATTTATAAAACAGAAAACTTCAATGATAACTAAAAATTCCTGTACACGTTCCCACCATATCAAGCAACGTCGTGATTGCTGATTTTGCACTCCCGGGGTTTGATCTTGGAGAGGGTGTGCAAAACATTTAAAGCTCTCAGTATAAATCTGTTAATCGTAGAGCAGCGAGAGAATTATTTGGCATGACCAGAACGCAGAACGTTCCGCCATGAGGTGGACAAATAGGATTCCCCCACCTCATGTTAGTGGTGTAAATAGCTTGATTATGTGTACAACAATGCTGTAAATATCTTAATGCTGTATATATGCTGCTATAGTTAAGATATGTGTATTGTGCCATCGATACATTCTGACAACACTAATTAAGTAATGTGTTAGAATTAAGTATGTGCATTGTGCCATCCATGCATTCTTACAACAATAATTAAAGAATGTGTTAGAATTAAGTATGTGTATTGTGTCATCCATACATTCCGACAACAATTAAGGAATGTATTAGGATTAAAAGATGTGCATTGTGCCGTTCATACAAACTGAGAAAAATTAAGGAATGTAAATATTTTTTTTTTAAAACAAATATTTATCATATAATGAACCCCGAAACTACTAATGCGATTATTTCTGCAATTCAAAATGTACATGACCCAACCACCTTCGCCAGTGGTAGGGTATACAACTTTCTGATCAACTTGATCCTGAAAAAAATGACAAATAATTTTAAAATATTACGAGAACGAAAATCTGAAGGAAGATACACACTAGCAGCAAATTACATGTTTATTACATGGCACCAACAGGCAATGACACAATCGCTAGCTTGTGTACGTTATGGTATATAAATTGAGCAATTCGTTCCACTCGCACAGGCAATTGAGAAAATTAGATCAGTGTTGTCTCAAGAAAATGAAAAAATAAATTGTGGGTGCGCGTTTCAGACGGTTGAAAAATTATTTATGATTGTAAAAAATCGAATTGTGAAAGTGAAAGTTATAACACCGAATAATAATCCTGACTATTATCAGGGGGAGATATATAATTTTTTGGGTCGGAAATAATAATAAATAATAATAATAATGAGGACTTTGTATAGCGCCTAATCTTCAGAAGCTCTAAACGCTTTACAACATTAGACAACACCTATAAGATATAAAACATATAATGATATGATTACAAAAACAAACACCATGAAATTAGAAAACATTTTTAAAAAAACATGCTGAGAATATTTAAGGTAGGAAACATTATTAGGTCTTTAAGTTTGTTTTTGCAGTCGAAATAAGTGAGTTTTGAGAGCCCTCTTGAATGTGATCACTGTGTCTTTGAGTCTAAGTTCAATGGGCAATTCATTCCACGTTGCTGGGCCCTGGTATGCAAAAGAACTCAGTCCATATGACTTTGTTTTCATACTTGGAATAATGAGTATACGATTGTGAGAAGAGGAGCGTAAGTATCTTTCTGGTGTGTGCACATGGGTGAGGTCGGATAGGTATGTTGGACTAGAGTCCGACAGTGAAACGTAGCACAGAGAACAAATTTTGTGTTGATTCTGGATCGAATGGATAGCCAGTGTAGGGTACAGAGCAGCGGGGAGGTGTGCTCTGATCGTGGTACTCTAAGTATGATCCGAGCAGCTGTGTTTTGAACTTTTTGAAGTTTCTGGAGCAGATATTGAGATGAACCAGACAGAATTGAGTTACAATAGTCCAGTCTTGAAAGTACTAATGAACACACAAGTGTTTTAGTGGCATCAACTGAAAGATATTTTCGAATTGAGCTGATGCGTCTCAGCTCAAGATATGCAGCCTTGCATATGTTCATGACATGTTGGTGCAATGTGAGAGTACTGTCCATAGTAACACCTAGGTTTCGTATGATTGTGTGAATTTAATGTTGGTGTTGCTGATATTTATTGTTTGAGGTAAAGGATGTGAATGAGAAAGTCTTTGTGTTGTGATCAGAATGGCCTGTTTAATCATCATTCACCTGCAGCTTGTTACATGTCATCCATGATTTCACATCAGAAATACGCCTCTCTACACCTTGGATGGTAGCATCAACTTCAGTTGGGTGGCTAGTTTTGTATATTTGGGTGTCATCAGCGTACAATTGGTGAGACACTGGATGATGATCTATGACACTTGAGAGCGACTGAATGTACATCATTTTATTTGGGTAGTTACCCTGACGAATTTTAATTTTCGGACAACCCAGAAAATATTCACTGTAACTTTGACCTTTTAAGGCAAGAATATGCGTAATTAAAAATTTGGACACTATCACATACAGCTGTAATAACATGTACTCGTGACAGCTCATTTTACTGTTCCTGCGTTAAAAGAAATTCTCGTCGCCATATTCATTAATAAACACATTAACACTAAACGTTTCTGTGTGGGAAAGTGTCAAGATTGTTTCGACGGCATTTTCAAGTCCCGCTTTGTTATATACAAAAACTCGTGTGTTGGTACATTATATAATAATTTTGTTTTGGAATCGTTGTAAAGTTCGATGGGTCCAATGAAACCTTAGTCCGATTTTGGCATACCCGGGCGGGTATTTTGTACTCATCGACTATTGTCAGGACCTCGACGTTGAAGATCTACGATCTTATGAACGCACATACAAACTTATAGTAAAAGATTTATCTTGCAAATCAAGAAGGTGTCTGCGCTGGTCAGTAAGTCTAAAGTATATCCGTGACAACAACGGATTATGACATCGCAGATCAAGCGGAGTAACAGGTACTGACACAATTAAATATCAGGAGGAACTTAAGGAGTAAATGTGTATAGAATATATCCCTGGGATACAATCCAATGCTGTGCATGACTGGATCTTTCAAGATCTACTTGATAACTGCCATCGATCGCACCACACACAAGATTGACTGCGATCGTCGATGTGATATATGACAACACTTGGTGATACATGACGACCACTACCGTCTGGATCATTGTTATGTTTGAGAATACTTGGAGGAGGCGATATCACTTTCCATGCATCGACGCTTTGGGGTTAGTATTCATCGATAATGTCACTGACGTTTTCCTTCACTCGTCGATGTTAAATCCATGACATCAAAACGTTGGCAGATCTGCCTCAGTGATCGAATATTTGTTGAATAATTGTTGATGTGAGTATTTAGTGCCATCAGATATATCAGATTCTCCTCTGGCGATTGAATCACCACCTACATACTACTTTGATGAGCATTCTCGATGTCCGATGCAACGTGGTTCACGTACTCTATTTGCTCCTTCAGATGATTCCTCGATTCATCGAGGGAGGGATATTCATTTATGTAAGTGGATAATAATTTCCGCAGTTTGTCGCTCATTCGTTTGTTCTCGTGATTATTTTCGTCGAATAATACTTTGATATTATCTTCGGTAAATGGCATCCTGGAGGCGATATATTCCTACCATATTTTAGCAGAGATAATTTTGCCGTCCGGAGTCATATTAAATCCGTGAACAGAGAATCTATTACTAATTGTGTGCTTAGCACTTATAGATCTCCACAGCTGAGAATTCTTATGATAATCTGGAATGTTTCCCTGATACGTTTGCTTGTCTGAGACATAATCAGATCGTTGAGTGCGCGGTGGTCCTTGATGAATAGGTGCTATCTCTGTCCATCCTAGCAGTTAGGATAGACGACTGATGTATATCAACGTTGTAGTCAGGCGGTGATATTTCTAACGCGGCGGATAACGTTGGCTCAAGAACCGTGATAGCAATCTTGGATTCTTTTTCATTTGTTTCTACGCTGGAATTCATCGTTGATCTGTTCAATTTAATAAATGTCCGTAGGATAGCGACTACGTTCCAGTCTGGTGTTCCACCAGACTTACTTTTATATGCAAATACCAGTGAATTATTTGCTTGAAACCCATCGAATAACTTTGTTCTGATATTTGACCAGCTGTAATATACTCGCAATTGTGATGGTGCTATTTCTCTGGCTGGAATTGCCGTTGGAAAGCTAACGTCAAACTCAGGCTTGGTTGACGTTGCTGATATAATCGTGGTTGTTGGTGGTGTTGTATTAGCGATAATTTGTTTTTGTAATCGCAGTGATCTATCTTGCGACATTATTATTTATATCAGGCATCTAAATCCTTTATATTTTATGTGTTTGTTGGAGACAAGGGGGTTTGTGTTCCAGTTCCTTCATGGTAAACCTCAATCATTTCTGCGAATTATTGATCTGATATTGCTCCATCATTGAGAACTGATGTTATCAGCGATGATAATTTGGCATGTGCTTGCGTTGCCACTAATAGCAACGTTGTCAATTCATGTAATTTATCATCCGCGCACGTCGATAGCTTTTTTGCGATGATATTAAGAATACCAGCAACACCGGTCATAACGGAAATACAAATTCCTATTACTGGTGATATTATGTATGTGGATGATAATGTACCGATTATAGTTATTGTTCAAGCGACTACGGAAGATGCAGTATATGCAATTATGCCAGTAACAACGATACGTCTGCGGTATTATTTTGTTTGTTTGTTTTACTGTATGCACATCAAATATATTTTTGAGCTTGCTTTGCTACAAACATGCTTGATCGAATCTGAAACGTTACGCATCAATTGGGGTTCCCGGTGATTGGTTCATTATATAGATTGCTAACACTTCAAGTAGGTGGCATGTTGGCGACGAATTCAAGGCACCAATATTACAACACGCCTTTTTCTTCGGATTCCACCACAAATGTTTCCTCTTCGTTTTCTTCCAATATCACTAATATAGATCCAGAAGGTTCACTAGCTGGATAACGCCGTGAAATTGTGGTAGATATTACATATATTGTCACGCCGAGTACTGAGAACCTGTACATACCGGTAACCTCAGCAGTATATTTGATAGATTTATTGAGTGGTGTCCATAATGCTGATCCAGACGCTACTGTATATACAGCGTTGGTTGTGGTTGCACGATGAACTACACCGTCGATAATCTTTTTTATGTCAACGAGCTTAATAACGATGAATGATAGATTCCCCAAACAATTCATGATTGGTTTTATTTGTATTTCTAAAAAAATAGGTAAAAGTGGTTACATAATTAGTATATTCAGATCTAAACGTGGTCAATCCATCATTGATTGTCATTAAATAATTCATCATCGGGATGTTGCTGTTGTCCACATATATCTTCGTTGCAGCCTCATCGTTTGATTCTGGTTCTCTAAGACCAATAATTGTATTACTAGACATATTCAGATCGCCAGTCATTGCATCACCGACTTTAGCAACATATTTACTGATCTCAGTTCTGATCGTGGCGTTGTTGTTTTCCACGTATTTTTTTGTTGTCGCCTCATCGTCTATCTTGGTTCTCTCAAATTGGCAATTGTATTTTTGCTGATGTTGAGATCGCCATACATAATGTCTCCAATTCTTCTGATACATCCAATAATCTTTCTCAGGAGTGTTAGAAGCGATTCCTCCGAGTTTTTAATTTTACCGTTTTTAGCAAACACTAATAAGTTACCTACGGTCTCACCTGGAACCCGCATAATAATATCTGTGAACGGGATATAACCGTCCTTGTTGATCCTGAAAAACAACAGCTTTATTTTGGTCAACATGGCGAGACGCAAATGATTAGAGAGCTCATCTTTGACCTCGTCAAGCGTTGCATATTTGGATTAATCTTCTTTGGGTTTACCTTTAGGAGATCTTCTGTAAATATCTACCATTATAAACTATAAACCTGTTTAAAATGACGTGTGGTATATTCGTGCACGACTTTATGCGGAGGCAGATCAACGTAGGTGATACATGATTACATTGATACAGCGTTGAGTACTGCAATCACTTGTGGATCGCATATTGGTTGATCTGCTAATGTCTGTGTTGGTAACGTTGAATACCAGATTGGTATTTCACCGGCTAAGCCACTATACCGTAAAAATTCTTTTAGTGGTACCAATCCATACGAATCAAAATAAACTCGACGTGGATCAACTGCGTATGCAATCCAGTGAGTACCTGGACCAGAACCTCCCTCGAGATACCAGTTTCAACACGGTTTGGTTGTTTTGGTAATTGATCACACATAAAAACACCTTTGAAGTTTTTATGCTTAATTTTTAGCAGCATCAAGTAAATCAAAATTAGGCATGGTAAGCTCGAACGTTTTGCGTTTAGCGAAGTGTCCCGGGCAGTCCCAGGCCCCGACCATAACATGAAAGGGAGTCCTGACAGTCTTAGACCTCGCCAATTTTTTTTGGAAGTCTTTAGTCCGTGGTCTTTAATGGCATCTCAGCAGCAGTTCCAACAGTACCAAGTGCAGCTGCTTTTTCATCAGCTGGTGCTGCAGCGGCTATCAATGTTGGTATAGCTGCTAGAAGTGGAAATATATCACCCATCTTGGCTGTGTCCTTAATGACACCCGTAGAAAGATCAAATCTAACACCGGTCTTTGATCCTTTGGCGTCATTGAAGTGCTTGAGTTGACGTTCTGTAAGTGATAGTTTGTTTGGGCCTTGCAACATTGTGGATTTGATTTCAGAGTTCGTTTTAGTCCAGAAGTCTTTTTCGATGCTGATTGTAGCTGTTTAATCTGACCACGGGAGCAACAGGTTTTTTGCTTTGCAATAGATCATGAGTGATCTAGTTACATATTTTCCACTGGGGCATCAACGATTCTCATTCGACCACCAACATATTCAAGCAGCATTGTTTTGTCTGAAAGTATAACAGCAATTGCTCTATAACCACAAGCGGGCAATCGTGCTACACGAGATCAGAAGTGTATATCAACGACTGATTATCTGAACAAATTAAAGAGTTTCAGTGAGAAAAAATAGATCGGATATAATATTGTGAAATTTCTCTGAGATATCTGCATATCAAAGTCAACATTCGGATAACGCCTCATGAATGTCATCAACCAATAATAAGCACGTGTAAACATGATTATTATCACAGTTCATCAACACTTCTTCAGACGGTTCTTGGTATCTGTTTATTCTCAGAGAAACTTCACTAACCCCAAGCGTGTCAAACACCATTGGATGTCGTTCCTGTGAATCGACTCTGGCATTTTCCTGAACCGCGATGAATATATGTCGTGGTGCTGACACCCATGCTGTGATGCTATCTGCAATGTGAATGACTCAGAAACATTACTATTAATATTGTCTGTGGTCATCGTGAACCACGACAACGTTGATTTACCACATGAGGCCATCAAAGAGAGCAGCCATTGTTCTTCATTCACCGATGGAGTCATTGTTGGCATCCACTGCGAAGGTTCTGTTAGTATTACTTTACCTGCATCAACTCCACCAGCACGCTAATTGCATCATAGTCGGTGGCCTTTCTAAGAAGTACCACATTGTGTTGAGCGCCAAATATATCTTTTCTAACATGACTGCAGAATCCAAAGATATTTGATAGTAGAATTACCCGCGAAAATTCTTCATCAGCGTTTAACATTGATCGACGTGATGCAAATCCCAAGTTGAAATTTTCATTCATCGATGCAACTTCAGTTTCAGCTGCATTCATTCTCATGTTATTGCTCTCGGGCCAATCGGTGGTATCCTTCGCAAACATCATTGACGGATCAGCTGAGCTCGAGTAATCATCGCTGCATTTTGCAAGGCCATGTATCATCGTAGCAACGTCAACATTTTCGAGACATGATTCAATATTTTTTCCGTCAACTATGTATGTAACGCCATTGTTAACAAAACCAACATGATCACCAATTCCATATGCTTTATTATCTGCTTTCAAAAGTATACCTTCGATCTCAATGAATGCCTCAGCGGGCAAGAAATATCTACTTGTATCCGGAAATTGCAGCTCGATTCTTCCTCGTGAGTCGGGTATACGCGCATCATAAGAATAATACTGATAATCACGCCCTTATTCATCCTTAAGGACACACGTTAGAACATTTTATTATATTTGATGTCGTCTAACACCAAGACCACTTCCCGTATTAGATTTGCAGTTATATTCCGAGTCTTTTCATCAGCTAATTCTTTCAACCCTTCATTTGCAGCCTGATTTATTATATTACTAACATTTGCATGCATAACTTCGGTGTTAGGCAATTTTACTGGCTACGGTCGGAGCGCTGGCGGTCTGTGTATTAATTGTGTTAGTGTATCCTTGATTGCTGAGAATGCTTTACTAGCAACATCACCAACAACACCAATACCTTTATCACGAACAACGTCAACAGCTTTCATTCATAGTTGCTTTACAGACGGTATTGCTTTTGTGGCTATCCTTCGGAATATACCCTGAACAACATCGCCGAGTCCATCTCCGTAGGTAACTTTATATGTTGGTAATCGTGAATTTATCACTATGACCATTACAGGTCCACGTTGAGCATTATGTATGATCATCTTATTTTCTTGTCACTGATCTAATTGTATCAGTCACTGCGGTAATCGTCAACGATTTAATCAACGAGAAACCGATAAACATTAATGTCCATGATACCGCCTGTGAATAATATCTGACAAATAACAGCTGCTTCATTAATGATTTCTGCTGAATAATTGCCGGCTCGTCTTCCGCCAGTTAGAATTTCTAGTCTATCAACATCGGCAAGGACTTTATTGAGACAAAGTTTATCAAGGCTACTTCCTTGAGTGATCAATCGCTAGCGTTGGAAGACCACTTCCAGTTGTTTCGTCTGCTTTTTTCTTCAACGCTTTTGAGGCTGATTTCCTTCTTGCTTTTACTTTTTCAAGTTGCAACTTCATTTCTTCTTTTCGTTTCCTTTCTTGCCTTCTTTGATCAATAAATTTGCCTACTGTCTGGTTAAAATTTTTAACATCTTCCTCACATTTGATCTGCGGAGTATTAGCAACGACGCGATATACATCCCTAACCCAATCGGCAGATTTTAGAGCTTTAACATATTAGGGTTTTATATACCTATCTCTATCTCTAATGGGTATCCATACGCGGACATATTAATCAATATATCAAACGGTCCCTGAGAGCTGCAATACCCTCCGGCGTAAATGTATCTACAACATTAGTTCTAACCTTTGGCAGCGGCGATGGCTCATCTTCAGGTTGTGGTTGAGACGATTGCCGGGGTCGAGTTGCTCGAAGACGACCAACAATATCAACAATCAATGTCTCAAGAGCTTTTTGTGCTGCCTGAGTTTCTGTAACAATTTTCTTAGTTGATTCGACAATTGGTTTAAATAAATGTTTTGTACCTTCTGTAAATTCCACCTGAGAGTCCTGTCGTGCTTATAGTTGGTCTTGACAGAATCACGGACGGGGAGTTATTTCTTAATTGCTTCTAGTCGCTATCGAGCTAGTTTAGCTGTACGAGATTCATTGGTTAGCGTAGAATCGCTTATTGTTATTGATGTAATAATAATTTAATTACGCCATCTGGCAGCGTTTTTTAAAACACACACAGCAGCAGAGAGGGTGAGGACCAACAGGTCGGTGAACGAGGACGCATGCAAAATTGTCACACAAGCGTCAATAGCGAAATGCGCTAACCCATTTAGAGGCCTTGATTTAGCGTTATTGACGCTTGTGTATCATTTTGTAAGAAAGGTTTATTTCACAAATGGACTATCCTAAAAATGGTCTGCTGACCCTTCCTGCTGATTTAGCTGTAAAAGATACCATCGGTACTGGTCTCGTGTATCAGGAATTCTGAAGAAATGAAAGACACGTGTAACATAAATCAGGCTTTGCTTAGTCACATCAGGTGTTGCTTGTGCATCTGGAAAGATGCAAACCAATAACGGCTTTGTCATTCGATGAAACGATTTACTGGGTTGGCGGAGGCAGGGTTTTCCTTTCTTTTTACTTTTCCATTTATGTTATTGAACCTTGATAATGAATTCTATACTTTGTAACTGCCGTTTTTGTTTTGGTACTACATAGTTACGTGAAACCGGGGTATCTTGCCTGTATGTGGAAATCAAGAATTCGTACGGCATAAATGCTCGAGCGAGATGATCCTGGATGCGTGGGAAATCAGAGATCCTCGTGGAATTCATGGAAATGGGATAGACGTCCATACACCTCTTTCAGATACCAGCACCTTAAGAGCGAGTGTATTGGACAATGTGCCATCCACACGCCCTGCTGACTATTCGTAGTTTCACTTGTATAAACGTACCCTCTCAATGCGAATCTCCAGGACTCACGGTACAAATGAAATGGAAGAATTGGAATCAGTATCGAAATGGGTGAACACAAACTAGGTTATTCGTGGGTTTGGATGGCCAGGATTGATTGTTAATTAAAGTAATATTTTAGTAAAAAGTACCATAGTTGTAACTGTAAAAATACAGAAAATGTTTTATTGATAGAATTTCAGTCCTTCTACAGTCTTGATTTGGAAAACTTACTGAAATTAACACATGACTCTTTGGTACGGAATTGAAAACATATATTTCAAACACACGTGGATCCAGAAAATGCCGCGGCTCATATCCTTTTCTCTACACAGAATCCTTAACCAAAGATGTGTATATACTGATAAACATGTTTTGATCATGAACATTCAAAAATGTAAAGTTATTGAATTTTTAATATTATGATGTTTGCATAGGTTTACTATGGGAGCTAAATTAGTACCGTTTGTCCTCCAAGCAGACCGTGTTCAAGAATTAGTTTTTTAGTATGTTTTGGAACATACTGTAAGCAGACTAGCATTAGCTAACTGACATTTCTGCGGCAAAGAGCTCTTATTTTTCAAATCAATTCATGTATACATGCTGATCAGAAAGAGAGCGTGAGATATGGTCCTATCATTGCTTGTGGAATGTGTGTACACCCCGGAGCCTCTCATTCCGAATTTCTTCTTTCCAATGAGGATTTGACTCCGAGAGCCAACTTGGCAGACTACAAGTTTTCCCTACATGAGAAAGGAAAACTGTTTTCTCCAGCCTACATAGCCCCCAGAAACCATAGGGATGAAGCATGAAGGTGACACCATCAGAAGGGATAACATCAAAATAGATGGGAGTGACACCATGAGTTACCGCACTGGGTGACACCAACGCTAGTGACGCCACTGTCTGGAGGTATGAATGATGGCAAAATCTAGTCACACGCAGCAATGGAAAGGGGAAAGTTATAAATGAAATATAGAAACAATCGTATAGCTGGTAGCAATGTTACATATATCATAATAATGACTTTAATTAACTGTAAATACATTTAAATGTTTGAATTGCCTTTTGCTGGTTCTTCATTTCTCTTAGTTTATATTTCCAATTCGTTTCAATAAACGTTGCATGTAAATCTCTGTGCGTCCGATGTTCATGTAGTTAACCATGCTGTGTCACTACTTTATTCATTTAAACCATCTTTTATAGTTTGAATAATGTTTTATATTTATTTAATCATTATGACTAAAAATTAGAGGTTCAAAAACTAAAAGAAGCACTTATCAATTTGCAAAGGAGGCTACGATTATGGGAAAAAAAATGTCAGAACTACTTTTTGTAGCGGACACACTGGACAGGGCTGTGCAGAGTTCATTCAAACAATCCACAGTTGCTTGTTGTCAATCTTAACTGCGTTGGAAATGCAAGAATGTGTATTTGTATGTGATATAAATAAAATATATGTATAGTATGTAGGCTGTATCTTTGATATACCACTTGTTGTATAAATTTTAATTAAAAGGAAACTCGGCAAAACCTCGTTTCCTGTTAATGAAACATATATACATCTCATGGTGTATCAATGATACAGCGTACTATCTCTCTCTCTCTCTCTCTCTCATTTTATATATATATATATATATATATATATATATATATATATATATATATATATATATATATATATATATATATATATATATATATATATAATGATCTATAGAAATATATCAGTGAGAGAAAATCGAGCAGCAGAGGGGCTGTACAGACCGAAACTTTTTGCACAATAAACCCCTCCAGGAAACTATTCCTCGATAGAGGGCTTATTTCGACGAAATAAACCTTTCTATTCAGAATACAGGACAAAAAAAAATGTCCCCCGAAAACTCGAAGAGTTTCCAGGGACAAACTCGTTGAGTTTGCACTGACAACTTGGGTTACTTCAATAAATCTGAAACAGTTTCCGTGGCGGGGTCGTTATTGAAAAATCCATGGGTCGGGTCCATCCCCTCTGCTGCTCTGGGAAATGAGTTTCCAAGGAAAAACATTTTTATGTTGCAAATAGTGTATCAAGTCCAATACGGTATCTTGTTCTGGGATCGTGTAAATTTATTGTCACAAATCCGTGAGGTTTTCTTTGAGCATGACTGAAGAAATTTTTAAATTTATTTAAATCCATATCGCCACCACACCAGGTTTGATGAATATTTCTCAGTGTATGTGTATCAACTCCATTGAATATCGCAAGAAGATTACAATTATCCCTGATTACTTTAGGAATTTGTGTATAACGCTGAGTAACATAAATCACATCAGTGTTTTTGTGACGTCCCCGGGAAAATATTCTTGCGGGATTTTTTTGCTTGTCCAACATAACATCATCATACACTACTAGGTTGTTAATTGATTCATCAAGATCCTCGACGCTGGGGGCTTCTTCGATATCAGTGATAAATTCAACAACATCCTCACCGTCTTTACTCAGCGCGCTTGCACTCTCATTAAAATCTTTTATAACGTTATAGCATCGTTGATCATCTACAGATGGAGCTATCAAATACAGTTTATCCCATTTCATCCACTTCATTATCAAGTTCAGCAACAGCTGTGTTTTACCTGAACCGGATGGCCCAATTATAATCGCGCGGATAGAGTTTGGTAGCACTGAATTATGCTTAACTGGCTCTTTCTTTTTTGTCGCAGAAAAATCTGTAATTTCCATTTGTATATAAAGAATAATAATTATGGATCTATATTGTGTGAAGTGTAAGGCACGAACCCCTACGAATGATCTAACAACCATTACAACAAAAAATAACAGACAAGCACTTTCTGGTAAGTGTACGCGATGTGGCACAAAAAAATTTAGATTTCAAAAAAAAAGCGAGAATTTAGCGGAGGTGACATTGCAGCCAAACTTGGAAAGCTCCCCGGAACTCCCTGGGCAAAGTATCCCGGAGAAAAACATCTCCCAGGATACAATTACTGCGGTCCAGGGACCCGACTAGATATCAGACTTGATGAACAATCTAAACCAAAACCGGGAGAGTATCCGATAAACGCTATCGACGCAGCGTGTCACATACATGATGTTGCTTATCGAAGTAAAGATCTACAAGACAGGCATATCGCGGATGTGAAATTAATTCATGCACTAAGCGCCATAAAAAATAAATCATTTAAGGAGTCACTCGCTAATTGGTTAGTAAGATCAGCGATGGAATCTAAATTAGTATTAGGCGCTGGATAATTAAATAAAAATGCAAGCGATTTATTATTCCCCAATCGGATACTGGAGAGGTAACTCAGCAATTAATAAACTCGCCAACGCGGCATCAGTAACACGCGAGGTTGCCAAAAATTGGCTATCAAAACAAGCAATATGGCAAATCTACTTACCACCACCTCGACAAATCAACTTTGCACATTTTGATGTTAGTGTGCCCAATGAAGTTCATCAGGCTGACATACTATTCCTGCCTCATGATACTGTCCGTAGAAAAATATACAAATACGCGCTAACAGTAGTTGATGTTGCCAGTAGATACAAAGAAGCAGAACCGTTAGCGACTAAAACAGCGTCCGAAGTCGCCTCTGCATTTAAACGAATTTATCAACGAGGACCTCTAAACTGGCCACGATTATTACAAGTTGATCCTGGCAAGGAATTTCAGGGCGCGGTGTCATCACTGACAAAGCAGCATAACGTTACCATACGACGAGGACATACTGAAATTCATCGGGATCAGGCAATTGTTGAGCGATTTAATAGAACACTCGCTGAGAGATTATTCGGATACCAGTACGCGAGGGAATTCATTTACGATACGAGATCTCGTGAATGGGTTGCAAGACTGCCAAACGTGATAGCCGCACTGAATAATGAAATTACCAGAACAACAAACATGAGACCTGTAAATGCAATCACAAAAAAATATATACCCCGCGTCAGTGAACGCGGACAACAGCAACAAAATGTTTCAACGCAGCCAGGGACGCTAGCGTCCCCACTGCTGGGTAATGTCACCGTTAGGTATTTATACGAACCAGGCGAACTAGAAGGAGGAAAAAAAAGAGCAACCGATCCCACATGGAGTGTTACTACACATAAGATATCCAGCATAACCAGATCAACTGGGAGAAACGCAATCTACAGATTAGATTCGACTGCTCCTCAACGCGGATTTAAACGCGAGCAACTTCAGGTGATTCCCGAGGATACACAATTACCACCCCGATCACTAAAGTGATCCGCACTGAAGTGATTCAATCATTTAAATAACTGCAGCAACACCTCTGCGTCGGTTACACTCAAGACAGGTCAACATCACATTTTCACGTGTATGACCGCGACTGCTATCTATTCTATCTACGGTGAATTGCCTTGGGTCGTTTTTCGAATACTGCCACAGCAATAAACAATTACAACTCGCACAGTGATTATTCTGCTGTTGTTGTAATTGTATTACAAATTCAACATCCAAACTTTGTTTGGGATCAAACTCTCTACCATTTTTTTTGTCGCTCTGTTTGTAACCGGCTAATTTCTTTCTTATTGTGTCATCAGCGATTGAGCTGTCGTTGACAACATCATCTAATACAATTCTTCGTAACTGACCTATCCTTCTTACTCTTGACACGGCTAAATAAACTAAATTTGACCACTCGATGCGATCATCAACAATCCAAACTGTTGTATCTGAAATAGTTAGTCCCTGCGAACTGTGGATGGTCATAGCGTATCCTAGCGTCCACGGGGATTTGCTCATTTTCAGTGCCTGTTCAACAGCATCAACATCAACTGTGACAATATCATTTAATACTAAATTCTGTTTCTCCGGACCCGACGCAGTCAGGCGCCCTGGAATATCAACATCAATATTCTGCAATCGCGTATCAGCTGGTCTATAACACAACGGCACTGGCAACATGGGAAATTTCTTCTGATGTAACTGAAATAACCGCTGCTGAAGTGTGTCCCTGACTATCTTTCTACTTGCCACAATTAAATCACCTGGTTTCCACGTTTCCCAAAAGTCGCTCAGCGAAGTCTCTGGAATTATTTCACGCATTATCTCACACTGGACTTTATTGGTTTGTAGCCTGATCAGTGCCTTAAACTCTTTCAGCGTTTCATCGAGTGCTCTAACATCGTTAGTTATTTCCTCATAATAATCTACAAAAGTTTTCAGCCACTCGTGTGGAGATTCACCTGTAAATGGGGGTGGTTGACCATGATCGCCGCACATCACCACTGCGGTATTTTTCTTTAGCAGCCAATCCAGAAACTGTTTTAATGTATCCAACGGCACAGTGTCTATCTCATCCCAGATGATTTTCTCGGGAATATATTTCGTTCCCATTCGTTCAGGTGTCCACGTGCCGCCGCTGTATTTGAAAAAACTGTGATACGTGCACGCGTTAACATCCCGTTGTCTCATCTCCCTGGCAAGTCTGTGTGTGGGTGTTAGCACAATCATGTCAGAGTTTCTAAATAATTCAATCGCTCGAGTTGTTTTACCAGAACTACCAGGACCGTTCAGATAAACTGTTTTGTGTCTTGTAACAGGATCGTGCACCGGCGGCAACAACGAAGTTGCCCCCGACGAAACCATCGAAGATATTTCTGCGCTGCGATACTCATCCTCGATTTCAACATCAGCCGATTTACAATATCCGTGTAACATTTCATTCTTTATTCTCCACGAGCCCCACGATGGATCATCCGATATAACATTATCCAACAGCGCTGAGTGTTTTTTATCAATATAAAATGAATCCGTTGCAACTCTCACTGCGGCAACAGGGAATCTATTGATCATCGACAACAAATTTATGGATACATAAGCCAGCATCGAAGATCTCAAATGTATGTACTGAGATGATTCTCCGTCAATATAACTAAAAACAGTCCCTAGTTTTTCCCCGTTTGACAGAAACACATCTTTGCGGTTACAGAACATGTTGTTCGTGGCTGCATCAGCGACAATAAGATCCAATTCAGTCTTGTCCATGATTAATCGACTGTGATGTTGTTTATGATCATACGCTCCACCTTGAGTGAATTTCCCTATTATTCTTCGTCCTAGATCTTTTGCTGTGCTTTCATCATTTCTGAGTTTGCTTTTAAGTACTTCAGGAGCTTTCTTGATGATAGCGTCGATAGAAGTTTCTGGATATTCTCGTGACCAATCTTCGATGACTTCTTCTAACGTAACCGGCGTTGGAGTTGGCAACCAAACTTCGGTTTGACGACAATAACATATAATCGCTTCGCTGACCGTCAGTGACAACAGTATTCGACTGTCAAGCATGTATCGCAATAACACTATCGGTGCCCATCGCTTCTCAACGAAATGTCTGCCAAACCAAACATAACACACAGGATGTAAATCCTTAGCGAATTTAAACGACGACACACAAGCAAATCCGGTCAAGTCAAAATCGGGTAAAACACCGTTGACAGCTACTCTTGTCATGGTATTGCCAGCGTGGCCAAACCGTTTAAAATATTCGCTGCATTCTCCACGCCCAAGGAAACTTCCTGGATAACACGCCGTCATGTCCACGGATATCATACCGCGGTGATCATACTGAGTATTCCACAAACCGCCGTGTCCGTATTCGACACAGCTCTGCTGGATATCAGCAAGAAAACTTTTCGGAGTTGGTCTCCATGAATTTCGTTCCCGGGCTACATGCGCGACAACACCCGGGACAGTAAAACAGTGTGTCAGTAACGTATCAGTGTTGCCAGCATGATATTTTTCTGCGAGTTTTTTCATTTCCTGCTGTAACGCCATTGTTCTGTATATTTCCCCGTTGGGTCTCACAAACTGATCATATTCTCCATCTTCGCTACTTCTGAATAACCACACAGACACTGGATCGGTTTTACTTATCTGATAAATAAAATCAAACATGCTCCCAGAATTGCTTTGCAATTCCGGATAATACTTCACAACACGGTCTTGCGGAAATATCCTAACCGAGTCAGTCCAGGCGTGACTGTTATGATCGATAATAGTTATTGGTGTTCCACGGGAATTGTATTTACACTCATACAATACCTCACCGGTTAACGATGAAACCGTTATAGGAAATTTTAGTAATCGCTCTAGCTCAGCAACATCATTTATTGACGCTCCTTTATCCGCTACTCGTGTCGCCCACGCTGTTATTTTAGTTTGTCTTAGCGGTGTTAGGCCGTTTCCTCGCATTGCATTTTTAAAATGTTCCATTACTCGCTCAGCTACACAATTCAACACCGACACCTTCATCGGTTTGAGTTTATCAACGCGTGGTTTCTTCATCGGATAAATTCCATAAACAACTGCGGTCACAGGATACGCTCTGGCATAATATGGTATATCAATCCCAACAAGTACTCCCGGTTTTGAGTCTTTACTTAACAGAACGGTTTTTCCACGAACGCCTCTGGCATCAAGAACAGGGTCTAGTTTGTCTCTGATAATCCACGTTCCCTCGCCGACTCCAACAATAAATTTTATCTGTACGAAATATCTTCTATCGTCGAGATACCCAATTATGTTACGCGCGATTGTATCGTTCATGGTAGCATCAATGATACGGTCACGAGAAATGCTCGCGTTTCCGAGGATAATTTTATACGAAGACCACGTGTGTGCGGCACCATCACGACGAAACTCTTCTTTGGCATTCTTGATAACACCAATTACCTCTGCTAACTCTCTTCGTCGTGGATCAGCGGTTAACCGGTCAAGATCGAATCTAGAACCTGATATGGGTTTTATTCTGGATAGTCTTTCAAAACCCATTATTATAATTAAGACAAATATTTAAATAGACAAATATATTATATGATGAACCAATGCAAGTGGATCAAACTAAATTCATCAGCGCCGTGTAGCAAACCCTGCAGAGGCGAATACTGTGGACAACATGCTCAACAGGTCCGCGGTGGGAGTCTAGGACCGATACCGTGTATCAGATGCGGCATTGGAGTACGAGGAAAAACGCAATTATGTTCAGCGTGTGGTGGAAAACGCTATCGAGAACTAAAACGGTATTATGATAAAAAAAATCCAGACTGTGATAACGCTCTCAAATGCGAGCGTGATTACATAAATAAGTTTTCAGACAAATTATGAATTAGACAATGATTTGCTTATAGTATAATGAATCAAGAATTCGTCCGACATCCAACTATTCCAAATTATGAGGCAAACCGAGATGGCATAGTGAGAAACTACAGGCTGAGGAAACAAGTTGGTACAGTTGATAATGCTGGTTATTTAAGATTTACTGTTAGGAAAGGGAGGTATTTATGTCATCGTTTCGTCTATGAGGTTTTTAACGGAGAGATCCCTAAAGGCCTTGTCATTGATCATATTAACGGGAACAGACTTGATAACAGTATTGAAAACCTTCAAGCGATCACTCAGAGCAAGAATACCATACGAGGAAGAGTTAAATGTAAAACAGCTATAAGAAGAGCAGTGAAATCTGTGAATGTTGAGACTCGTGAAGAAATAATATTTCAATCAATGAGCGCAGCCGGTAGGTATTTCGGTATTTGTCCACCTTCTGTACAGCATGTCGCAGATGGGATCTACAAAACAGCATTTTCAAAGAAGCTCAAACAGAAGATTTCATTCTGTTATATAACTCTTATCGTTGACACAAACGACGATAACTCCTCCGAGAGTGTGTAACGCTTTGCAGAGTTGTCGTTGCTGGTCAGAGGATTTGCTCCCCCTAAGAAAGCCACCTTGATAAAATATTTTATCGAGTTCATAACATGTAATCATTTATTTACCGTAGAATATATATTTTTTTACAAACAATATCCTCGTTTTACTGAATATATCCGACTGTTTTGCTCTTCTGTGCTTGTTATATGACCGCGCTTAAGAAAACATACAATTAAAATATTTTAAACAAGTCCCGCCCACTGCTAGAGCGAATTTCCAACTCGCAAGTAACAGTTGGGTTATATACGAAATCGCTCCCTAAGACCTTTGGGTCGATCGAAAGTCAGCACGCGCAAGCAAAACCATAAATTTAATCCGCCAATGGCGGGTGTCTTTTGTGCACCATCCAATGGTCGATTCAATGGATGGTTTTGCTCTGCTGCTGACCGTAGAAAATGACCCACCTGTGTATGTTTGTGTCGTCATAGGATAAGGTCTTAGGATAAGTTAGGATAAGATTACATGTTCATTGTGCCTTTACTTGCTGTCATACTCGAATCAGAGGTAAAGGTTGTCTGTTCTGTACCGTCTCTTAGGATAAGATTACATGTTCATTGTACCTTTGCTTGCTGTGATACTCGAATCAGAGGTAAAGGTTGTTTGTGTTGTCAAATAAATGTTTGCCGGGCCTGCTAGAGAACTCGATCCTAGAAGCCAGGGCTGTCTCGTCTTGTAAATAAATGTGCCTCTGAGTCACTTGGCAGTCAGAGGGGTCCGTCCTTAGGATAAGTTACGTGTTATATGTTTGTCCTTGTCAATTCACTAAACACGTCCTCTTGAGCCTATAGATATCTAGAGGCTCTTGCAGGGGATAAAGTGTTTCGTGTTACATGTTGTATTGTCATGTCGGAAGCAGTCCTCGTGGGGTTCTAGAACGTTATTTGACGATCTAGGCCCTTGCAGGGGGTAAATGTTTCCGACTGTCTCGTTTTGTTTTGGAAAGCTAGCGTTTCTCATGCAAAGTGTTTCTATTAAAAATATAAAAATATATAATAATATGAATCACGAAAATATAAATACCATACTTGTTGAAATTAAAGAATTACAACAGCGAGGTTTTAATATTTTACTAGACACTGAAACAATTATGTCAGATTTTGAATCCTTGAATGAGCTATCACGCTTGGGGAAGAACAATCTCCCTGCTCGTTATAGGTTCATTAAGGGTTTGCAAGATCGTGTTTACAGATCACTTGCCGGGATAACTGAAAATCAGGTATCTGAATTTATTCCACTGTGCCGTGCAGTTGAGAAGATTCGTCTTGGATTGTCACAAGAGTATGAGACTCGAAAATTAATTAGCACCAGGGTGAGACGGTTAAAAGGTTATATAAAGAATCTAGACACGGAAATGCCTTGCATTTCTGACAAAAATACTAGTGTTTCTGACTACGAGGCCGACAAGGAAGTATAAACCGCATAGCGTGTGACTCACAGCACAAAGTGAAAGTAGAACCTGAGAACGCTAGCGCCCCCCCCCCCCCCCCGCTTGGAGTGTAAAGCACATTTCCACGGGTAAAAAAAAAAATGTATTATTTTTTTTGCCCTTGGAAACTCAAAGAGTTTCTCAAGTGAAGGGCGCTTTCAGATTTTCAGGATTTGCTTAAGCGTTTCAACATCAATACAGGAATGAGAATAGTTCATAATCTGTTCTCGTTGACACCAAACTATGATCATATGATTTTGCTGTAGCTCTGTTAATTGTGACGGAGTTAACAAGAAGTCTTCGTCACCATACACGTCAATAACTATTTTAACGGGGAAATACTGTTCTGGGAATGTCTGTATTTGAAATGCGGTTTTTATTGCCTCGTAAAGAATTTGCTTATCATGAATATGAACTCGTGCATGAATGTACTCGGGTTGATACATTATACACAACCGTTTTTTTTTAAATGCGTGCTAGCACTTTCAACGATAACTTATGCTGGTTTTGATAGGGTATTTGCACGATAAAATGACGAAAATGGATCAGTGCAGAAAAAAAACTATTATAAATATTATGGATCCCTTGACTTAGGACTTCACCAGTAAGTTTATACTAACAGTCTCGTCACGCAGGTCCAACAAATTCCCCCTCTGGTCGGTGAGTTTGAAATTTATCGTTGACAACCACGGGTTATGACACCGTAGATAGACCGGATTGATTGGTTCTTGCACAATCAGAAAACCAGGGGGGTCTCTTGGTGTGAACGTATACAGGATAAACCCCTGTTGTGCCGTCGTAGTATCTGATGCGCTGTAACTGCCATCGATGACGTCACATACAAGATTGACCGCAATAACATCTGTGATATTTACGATCCCGGGTGAGATGTGTCTGCCATCGGATGCTGTACTGTTGTCGTGCTTGAGAATAACAGGTTGTGGTTTTATTCGTTCGTACGCGGCAAGAATATCTTCGAAAGATTGATCGATGAGATCAGAGACTGATTTTCTCAGCTCGGGCACGTTATATCCAGGAAATTTAAAATCTGAAATATCATTCACTTGAATACCATATTTAATTGCAAAATCTGCTCTGGCTATCTGTCTATAATTATCATCGATATAGTCTTTAAGATCCAGTAAAGCCTGAATTATTCTTAGATTTATAGTTTCCATGGCCGATGCGAGTTTGTTTAGTTTTTCTATGGTTGTGATAATATTATCACGCGGACTTGTTAAATCAGAAATATAATCTTGGAAATATACTCGCAGGAGTTGTAGCTGTTGTTTATGTACTAGATTGATCGGAATAAATAATTCAGATTCTATATCATCTAGACGGTAAACACGGAGCTCCTGCCCCCCCTTAACACGTGGAGCTTCTATACTCCAAGTATCGGGCATTAAAGTACTTTTTCTTGCTAGTAATTGATCTGCAAGGAGTAAATAATAATTGTACTCGAGGTCGTGTAGTGCTTCTTTATAGGTCATAAAATCCGATTTTTCAGGTTTTGGTGGACGAGGTTTAACCTCGGGGGCCTTTGGCCATCCTAATAATGTTCGGATTGAGCTGTTATAAATATCCACGGCGTATCCTGGCGTTGAGATTTCAATGACCGCAGACAGCGTTGGTTCATGAGCTGTTATAGATATTTTGGCTTCCTTGCCGGTGATTCGTTTTATTTGGCGTTGTATCTCATTATTGATTTCTTCGATCTGATAACTCCCAGTGGGAAGTGTAATTGTATTCCAGTCAAGTTCACCCTGTTCGCCGGAGTCGGCTTTGCTTTTCCCGAACACGAATGAATTATTTGGCTGCAGACCACCAAATGATGCCGACCTAACATTGGGCCAGCTGTGATACACACTGAGCTTTGCTAACGCGATTTCACTCACTGGAATTGGAGTTCGAAAATTAATACCGAATTCTGGTGTCGTCGAGGACACTGAGATCATTGTGGTCCTTACCGGTGTTGTGTTTGTGACTATTTGTTGAAGCAGTTCTATTGACATTATTTATTTGTTTAGTTTTCAAATAGTCATTGTACGCATCTGACATTAGTTTGAATTCAGAATCTGATATCGTAGCGTCGCTACTTTGCACGTCTAACGATGATGATATCAGCGATGATAATTTCTGATATGCGGTCGTGGCTGTATTTAATTTTGTCGTGTAATCGTGTAATTTTGTGTTAGCACATGATGATATTTTTTTTGCTATGATGCCGAAAACTTCAGCTGTTGTTGTGGCCGCGGAAACACAGATCGTGGCGGCGACTGCTGCAGTTACCGGAGTGACCGCTGATAGTATTGCTCCGGCAGATGCAACAACGGCAGATACTGAATAAACCATAATATCCAGCACTGTTATGCGGCGCTTGTATTTTTTTACTTTTTGACTAGTTACTTCGATGACAGTTTTTAACTCAGATTGCCACTCACGGACTTGATTGTATCGATATTGTTGAGCATCTGGCGTCGTTGACATTATTCAATTACGCGGTAACCAATTGAGGCGTTGCAGCGACGAATTCCAAACAAAACCAGTAAGATGTTGCTGTTAAACTATCGTCCTCGGCTTCAAGCATAAATGTTTCCTCGGTTCCGCTGTTTAGTATTACAGTGCAAACCCCGGAATACTTATCGGTGGAATGTCTCCAAGGATATGTTGTGAAGATTTCAAATTTAGCGGCTGAAAACACAGACAACCTGTAAACACCGGTGGCTGTTGCTGTATATTTGATAGTGTTATTTTGTCGTGACCATGTTGCGAATCCCGATGATACCGTGAATACGATGTTGGTGATATGCCCCGGAGTAACTCCAGTGGGAACTTTAATCAAACTGGTTTTGTTAACGATATCAGGAATACCCGATACGATATCCTGCTGTGTTTGTTTGATCGTGTTAATGTCGGTCTTTACATCAGCGAGTTTTACATCGACGACTGGAGGAGTCCCAAAGAACTTATCCACGACCTCATCAGTTTTTACGAAGTTTCTTCGAAATCTTGTGAACGCGCCCACGTGAACATCATGCTCTGCACGCAGCGTATTTAGTTTACCGTTGACGATGTCCACGTATTGTTTGTTTGACGCATCCTGGTCGGATTCGGGATTCGCTAACGCGGTTATTTTGTTGCCGCTCATGCTGAGTTCGCCTGTCATCGTGTCACCGGCTTTTTTCACACATTTATCAACACCTTTATCAATACTGTCTTTGATGCTTGCGATTGATATATTCGAGTCCTTGATCCGGCCGCCATCACTAAATGCAACGAAGTTATCCTTGGTAGCTCCAAGAACTCTGCGAATTATATCATTCCACTTAATGTTGCTCGTTCTTAGTTTTCCTTGCCTGTCTTGGAAAATAGCAACTTCATCTGGGTCAACTCCAGCTATATTCAAAAGATTATCGACTTCATCTTTGGTCGCATATTTTGAGAGATCAGCATCTGTGCTTGGTTTACCTCCTCGTGTGAAAGGTCTTCCGTAAATATCCACCATTATTCTTATTGCTGTTTTTCAAATGCTAGCATTTCTCGATGCGGTATATTCATACACTACTTTATGAGGAGGAGTTGCTGGATTTCTTGAGATTGCATCAAGAACATTTAAAACCTCCCTCCCACAAATGGGCGGATCAATTAATGTTTGTGTTGGTAACGTCGACTGCCACACTGGAACATTAGAAAATCTGCTGACATACTTGAGAAACTCAACTGGCGGTGCTAAACCGTACGAATCAAAATAGATAATTCCACGTGGATCGATCGCGTAAGCAACCCAGTGAGTTCCCGGACCATCTTTGTTGTCGAGATTGATAATGCCAGTTTCTGGATTATTCGGTCGTTGCGGTAATTGATCTCGCATAAATACGCCTCTGAAATGTTTTACACGCAATTTTTTAACAGCATCGAGTAAATCAAAATTGCTCAACGGCGTTAGAATTTTTTTGGATACCATGATGGTGGAGTTCCTGGTAGTCTTAGACCGCGTCCCTTTTTTTTCTTGTATCCTTTTCCCGTTGCCTTTTTTAGTGCCATTCCAGCTGCAGTTCCAACTGCACCGAGTGCTGCGGCTTTTGCTACGGCTGGTGCTGCCGCGGCAATCAACGCCGGTATTGCTGCGAGAAGAGGAAATATTCCACCGGTTTTAGTCATGTCCTTGATAGCTGCAGCAGAGAAATCAAGTCGGACACCGGTTTTTGCTGTTAGTGCCTTATTAAAATGTTTAAGCTGAGTATTAGTCAACGACAATTTGTTTGGACCACCAGTAATCTGATCTCGTTTTAGTGTTATTGATGTCCCGCACGTGCTTGCGTTCTTTGATTGCAATTTCTTCGTTTGACCGGAAGTCAAGGTGACATTAACATGACTGTATGACATTATATCCTAAGTTTGATTTTAATTGCGTTACATATTCTCGATTGGAGCGTCGATGACCCTCATTCGTCCGCCAACACCTTCAAGCAGCATTGCTTTATCGGAGAGTATGACAGCAATCGCTCTGTAACCACCAGCAGGAACACCTACACGAGCTCGGAAATGTAGGTCGACAACAGATTGTTTAACCAGATCAAGATGTTCCAGCGAAAAGTAATAAATCGGATATAAACTCATAAAGTCTCGCTGTGATATTTGCAGGCCAGTGTCTACATTAAGGTCGCGCCCCATAAATGACATCAGACGATGATACGCGCGTGCGACACGATGATGTTCGAAATCTATTAATATATCCTCAGATGGCTCCTGATGCCCATTTATTCTCAACGAAACTTCAGAAACTCCAAGTGTATCAAATACCATTGGATTTCTTTCCTGGCTATCTGTTCTAGCACGGTATTGAAATGCAATGAAAATATGTCGTGGTGCTGATACTCCTTGTTGCGATGATATATGCCATGTAAACAACCCACCATTATCACCCTGAATAACGTCTGTGGCTGTTGTTTTCCAGGATAGCAGTGATTTACCGCCCGTGTCCATGAAAGACAACAGTCGTTGTTCTTCGGTGATTGACGGAGACAACACTGGCATCCACAACCACAGTTTAGTTAGTATTACCTGACCAGGGGCAACAGCAGCATCTCGCCAGATAGCGTCATTATCATCAGGTTTTCGCACAAGTACAACTGTGTGTTTGGCACCGAATATGACCTTGTGGACATCTCTGCAGAATCCAAAGATGTGAGACAATGGAATCACACCTGAGAACTCTTCATCTCCACTTAACATCGATCTACGTGTTGCAAAACCCAAATTAAAATTTTCGTTCATCGATGCAACTGCGTCACCGGCATTATTCATTGTTACATTCCTGTTCTCGGGGCTGTCGGTTATATCCTTTGCAAACATCATTGATGGTCCGGCTGATCTGGTGTAATCATCCGAGTATCTCGCCAACCCGAGAATTGTTGTGGCAACGTCGACGTTATCATGAATTGTTTCAATTTCTTTTCCATCTATCATGTAAATAGCGGATTTAAATAACGCCATGATGCCGTTGTTAACAAATCCAACTCGGTCGCCGATTCCGTAGTTAGTGTTATCATTCTTTAAAAGCCTACCTTCAACTTCGATGAAGGCCTCAGCGGGCAAGAAGTATCTACTTGTATCCTGGACCTGTAGTTCAATTCTTCCGCGTTGGTTAGGATCACGTGCTTCATAAGAATAATATTGAAAATCACGTACAGAATCATCTTTAAGTACTGGTTTGGACATATCAAACGCGTCATTGGATTTTCGTGCAAACATTATTATTATTTGTGATGATCTAATTAAAATGTTATCGTCACCGGAAACCACTACCAGCTATCAAATTAGCAGTTACACTATCTTGCAACGCTTTGGAGGTAATTCCTGCTGTTGCGATCTCAGCTAATTTCTGATTTACGGCCTTATTTACTACGCTACTAACATTTGCCGGCATAGCTTCAGTGGATGGTAGTTTTACTGGCACCAACCTCTCGACTGGGTTTTTTTTTCGTATCAGCTGTGCTAGTCGATCCTTGATTGATTGAAATGCTTTCCCGGCAAGACTACCAACAGTGCCAATGGCTTTATCCTTGACAACATCAGCGGCTTTCATCGCGAATTGTTTTGCTAACGGTCCAGCTTTCGGAGCGATTCTTGTGACTAAATCCCTAACAACATCACCGACTCCATCTCCGTAAACAACCTCGTATACTGGTAATCGTGAGTTTACTACTCTGACACTTCTTGGTCTGCGAAAAGAATCGTGTAGTATCATTTTATTTAATTATTGTTTATCTAACTGAATTTGCTAGCAAATTTAATTATTAGTCGCTGTGGTAACCGTCTGCGAGTTCATCAATGAGCCCCCGGTAGATGCTGATATCCATGATGCCACGCTGAAATAGTCTCTGACAGATATCTGCGGCTTCATTTATAATTTCCGGAGAATTGTTTCCGGCACGTCTTCCTCCGATGAGAACTTCCAACCGTGATACATCATCGATGATATTATTAGGGCAGGCAATAAAACCGGATCCTAAACCCTCCCCTGTTGATGGTACAATTCTTGGGGATAAAATGTCTTGAGGCAAACTTTCAGAAGATGTTGTTAAGCTAATTATCGGCGACCTAGTTTGTTTGAATTTTTGGCCCCGCGGACTTCCTTCAGATGCAGCCTCGTATCCACTTAACGGAGTTAGGTCAGGATCTATTGCTCTTCGCCGTGAAGGATATTGTTGTCGTTCTGTGTGTTGCAACGGTGATTTTTCTTCTTGAGGTTGCGATGGTGGAATTTCAAGTTTACGTATAGCATCTACAAGTCTATCGTATTTTGTATCGTCCCTGCTGATTTGTTTTTTATTTTCACGTATACGATACGAATATTTGATAAAATTATCATCTGTCATAGAACCGTGTTCTGGGTTTAAAGACACATCTCTTCTAATCAATCCTAACAGTATTGTCTCAGGTAATTTCTCTTCTGGTACATTTTTAAGAAGTTCAATATAATCCGGCGTAAATCTTTTGGCGGGGTCAGTAATTCTCCCTGTTACTCGCTTACCAGCAGGTACTGACACAACAACTTCATCGGGTGGAGGCGGGGGTTTAAGTCCAGCTGAAATATCCTGTAAAATTTTCCTTTGCTCTATTAAAGCCTCTTTGGTAACAGCTGCGGATTTTTCAGTAGCTTTGGTCACGGGTTTAAATAATTCCTCCGTAGTCTCTGCAAAGCCTTCCCGTGCTTGCTGTCTTAGTTGTAATTTTTGTCTGACACTATCACGGACAGGAAGAAATTTCTGAATTGCTTCGAGACGTTCTCGAGCTAATCTAGTCGTATGTGCTTCTCCAATATTTGCCATTATTTATTTGTCAATGATTTAATTCCGCTAACATAAAAATGTTTTTCCTTGGAAACTCATTTCCCAGAGCAGCAGAGGGGATGGACCCGACCCATGGATTTTTCAATAACGACCCCGCCACGGAAACTGTTTCAGATTTATTGAAGTAACCCAAGTTGTCAGTGCAAACTCAACGAGTTTGTCCCTGGAAACTCTTCGAGTTTTCGGGGGACATTTTTTTTTGTCCTGTATTCTGAATAGAAGGGTTTATTTCGTCGAAATAAGCCCTCTATCGAGGAATAGTTTCCTGGAGGGGTTTATTGTGCAAAAAGTTTCGGTCTGTACAGCCCCTCTGCTGCTAATCGATATGATCATTGCGTTGATAAAAGTCGTACTGCCACAACTGCTGAATCACGTACGGAACTACTTTTTGCTCTCTGCGACAATTGGTTACACCGTGATAGAAAATTCAAATTCGGTTCATCTATCGATCTATCTATCTAGCTCGCTATCTAGCTATCTGCATTCCTGTATGCCTGTCTGTCTACCCGTGTCTGTGTACATGCATGTACGTATGCATAGGTCTCCATTATAATGAAAGAGATGTCTGTCATGACTGAATACAAACCTCAGAGCACAATATGTAGATTTTCTGTACACTAGATTGGTAACGTCCATTGTTATACGTTCGTTGATGTACCGTACACAAGGTATCTGTAATTGCCTATTCTTCATATTGGGCTTTGTTTTAATGAATACACATGTATAATACTAATGTCTCGAGTTTAATGTTCTTAGGACTCATGGTTATTTACTCTTACCTGCACGTACACAAGCAATGGGTAAATTCACTTGTGATTCCTGGCTCATCTGAATAAAAACTAAATGATCAGTTAATTTTAGCTGAACATATCTTACCTGTCAGCATTCATAGACTAAGGGGGGGGGGGGGTCTCTATTTTAACGAGATTGATAATAATGTGTGACATTTTAAAAGCTTAAAACCGACGTTACAACTGTTATATTCGGTATAATGTGTCATGTCAGATGTGTGTGTGTGTGTGTGTGTGTGTGTGATTGGGATTTTTAGCGTAGCTTTAACAAAAATTTCAGTCATATCGCTACGATGTTTGCTAGTGTGACAGTTTATAGTTATGTCTAGCACTGGGGCATCATGCCGCAGACACGTAGCATGATGTCCCACCCAGTCACATTATCCAGACACCAGGCTGACCAGTCCTAACACTAACCTCTTAATGCTGAGCGCGAAGCGAGGCAGCTGCTAGTACCATTTTTGTAAGTCTTTGGTATCACTCGGCTGGGTATCGAACCCACGACCTCCCGCATCCGAGGCGGACGCTCTAACCACTAGACCACCGGAACGGTTAACTTGTCAGATGTTGGGTAAAGCTGAAGTACACCGTGCAGTACTGTATATTCTCGTGCATATCACATCTTCTTCTTCTTCTTAAACTCCTTCTAACTGCAGGTCCATACACAAGTACCCTCTTGAGACATCCTTGTCTTTCTATGTAAACTCTTCTCATCCATAGACTAGTATCTGTCCTATCAACAACAGTCCACTTGGACCGGACATACATGAGCATGTCCGTCCTAAACATCATTGAAGACACAAGGGTGGATGATTCAACTGTGGTCCACATCGTGAGGCGACGAGAACAGGTGAATCAATGCAGTGAACTGCGCTTATTTATAGGTAGAGGAAGGATTGAAACGGATTGAGTTCATTCACCAATCCCAACACGCGTTACAAAATTCAGTCAGCCCGCATCCAATCCGAAGAGAGCAGTCTGTGACGTCACGTGGTCTATATAGATTCGCTAGCGCTTGTGTGCAGTCAATCTATGCGACAGTGATTCAACATGACGGAAACTCAGAAAACGATCCATTGGGGTGCACCAGCAGTGGAGACCGCCCAAGGGAACCCGGACTTACTTTCAGAAGAGGTGAATTGCGATTTTGTGGATTTTCTTACTTCGCAAGAATTTGTTCCGGAACCTTCGTTACCTTCTTCATTACCGCAAGTGGAGAATTTTAGACAGAGACAGAAAGAAGAATTGGAGAAATTTATACAACGACAAAAGGAAGCGGAACAAGCTTTTCTCCTACAGCAACAGCAGCAAGAAGAAGAGGTAAGAAAACAACAACAACAACAAGAAGTAGCAGCAAAGAAACAAGAGGGTGAAAATCAAACGGTCACGGTACTATTGGACATTTTAGCGGAGTTAAGGAGTCTGAAACAAATGTATCATACTTCTTTATTACGACCGAAGAGAATACGACCTTCCCGAGCTAAACACGTCAACCCTGTGACTAAGCCTGTCGTACCACCCTTGGTGATTTCAACCCAATCATCATCAACAGTACGCAGTCCAGAAGTAGGCCTTGGCCGTGGCAAAGGCTTAAGGCAGTTAAAGTTGATTGCTTAAACTCACCCCTACACCAAAAAAGGCCCTTTTCAGGGCCACCCACATTTCTGGAAAAGAAATACAATTTCAATTGCCAATAACTCAAAAAAAAAAATAACAACCCATTTTACCCCTATAGTACGTGTATATGAGTGCGTGAGTGTAGCTTCTTATTTTAAAATCAAAACTCAAAGACACTTACCTTATGTAATTAATTTATTCTTTTATCCATAATTACAATCCAATTCACAATTCACAACAGATCACTTTAAAAAGTTCATGCACTTCTTCTGTCTCCTTGTTTAGTCTCTCTGTTTTTTAAATTTCTTCACCGTCACACTCTTTTCCTCTTCTTCCTCCTCGCTTTCTTCCCTTCTTCTTTTCTTCTCCTGTTTCTTTTTCTTCACCTGTCTGCTTTCTTCCTCTGAAAAATCCCTCTCTTCTTCTGAAGAATCCCTCTTTTCTTCTGACTCCTCTTGTTTCTTTTTTGGGCAATCTGGAGACCAATGTCCTTTTTCTTGACAATAATAACAGGTATCTTGACTTCTGTTTTTTTTAGTTCCTTTTTTTCTTTTTTGACGGTCTGGACACTTTGAAGACCAATGCCCTTTCTTCTGACAGATATAGCAAGTATCTTGACTTTTATCTCGAAAGGAAGGAGAGTAGTCCGTCGGCTGGTCTGAAGAGAATTTTCTAATGACCCCTCGCAAAGCTCTGATGAAACGTTCGATTTGGCTAGTCTCTTCCATCGTTGTGCTCGGTTAGAGAGTGAAATGAATAGTGAAAGGACAAGACACACACCCTTTTATATACGCTGGTCTGCCATGACTATAAATTAGTCCAACGTGTTTAAACTTGAGTCATTTGACGTTTTTCACTCAAGATGAAACGATCCTATTCATTCGAGAAGAAAGGAGAAGAAAGTAAGAGGCAGAAACGTGATCTATCGCCTCGTACCAGAGCTGAAGTCTTGGCACAAATTCATGCCAGTGATTTTGAAGAGGACATGAGTGAACCAGAATCCGAACCCTCTAAACCAAGTTCACCACCCTTAGTCAACCCTGAAAAATACTATTCCATTCGAGAGACGGAAAAGTGCTCCTCTAGAAAATTTAGAACCACGGCTTACAAATGCACGGTGAAGTTTAAAGATTTCAAGGCTGAAGTACCGTTAGAGAAAGCAGAAGGGTTCATCACTGGGGTGTGGGATTCTTTGCTCACCGCACTCAAGCGACAATGTCAACCCAAAGAAGACGATCGCTTGAGACTTTCCATACAACACGACGGTTTGAAATCCCCTGTTTGGATCGAGTTTAGCACCCCTGCAGAATTGACCGCTTCCAAAGTCATGGACAAGATTCAACACGTGCAACAATCCAATGACCAGTTTGACATCACCGATGGAAAAGCCACACTGGACATGACCCACGTCTCTCCTCCTCAAGGGACTGGACGCAAAAAGATGTTATTGGTGAACGAGCTTCGCAGCATTAAGAGTAGCCTCGTCCAAATTCACAATTCTCAAGACCAGATGTGTTTAGCCCGAGACATCGTGGTGGGACGAACCTATGCCAACAAGAACGACACGACAGAATGGAAAAGAGCCTGGAAAACTATTCGACAATCGGACCAAGCCAAACAACGAAACGAAGCAGAACTCCTGTTGCAACAAGCTGACCTATCCAAAGACACACCCTGTGGCATTCCTCAGATGCAAAAATTGCAAGATGCCCTAGCTCCACGATAGACCTTGAAAGTGCACCCTCAAGAAGCGTGCGGACCTCTGTTGTTTCGAGGCCAAGACTTTAAGGACGGAAAATACATTCATGACTATTATCACGATGACCATTTCGATACCATTACCAGTATCACCGGATTCCTGGGATACGGTTATAACTGTGAGAAATGTGACCATGATTATAATAATCGAGAGCAACACAAACATTGCGGATTGAAATGCTCAGGATGTTTGGCCTCTCCACCCTGTCTGAGCGAAGGACCAGTGCCTTGTTCAACTTGTCTGCGCACGTTTGTCAGCCCTACCTGTTACCAACAACATCTGAAGACGCAAGGTTCACAGAAGAAATGTGCTTGTCAACTCCTGAGATTGTGCCCTACATGTGGACAAGGCATATGTACCAATACTATCAAGGCACACGTATGTCGAGGAAAGAAAAAATGTCACATTTGTCACATCTTGGACTTGGAACACCAATGCTACGTGCAAAAATACCAACCTCCACCAGAGAAAGAGGACGGTCACAAGAAGAAAGGCAATTTCATCTTTTTCGATTTCGAATGCATGCAAGAGACCGGTATTCACATTCCTAATTTCTGCGTGGCTCATCGAGCGTGCGAGAAGTGCATTCAAGAACCTATCTTCAGTCATTGCCCTCACTGCAGCAAGATTCCTGGAGGGCGTGAAAAAATCTTTCTGGGACCGAACACGTTAGCCGATTTTGCCCAATGGGTCTTAGACCCCGTCGACAAGACGTGGAGCCAAGAGGACATCGAACGTTACGGAGATTGTCATCGTCATGCCACGGTGATGGCTCACAATTTCTCCGGATTCGATGGACAGTTTCTTCTCAGATACTATACGGAACATGGCACCGAGCGTCCTAAAGTCACTTTGAACGGAGCCAAAATCATTTTCATGCAAGTGGGACAAGTACAGTTTAAAGATTCGATGAGTTACTTGGCCATGCCTTTGAGCCGAATGCCTAAAACGTTTGGAATGACAGAAATGGCTAAAGGGTACTTTCCACACTTTTTCAATACGGAAGCCAATCAACACGCCATTCTACCCCATTTCCCTGAGGCTCACTATTACGAACAACGAGAAGCTTTCTACGCTTGGTACCAGGCTCACGCCTCGGACCCTTTCGACTTTCAGGAAGAAATGTTAAAGTATTGTCGTTCCGACGTGGACATTTTACGACGTTGCTGTGGAAAATTTCGAGAACTGTTCATGGAACACGGAGGGGTCGATCCTTTGAAAGAAGCTTGCACCATTGCCAAAGTGTTTTCCTTAGTGTACAGACAACGATTCATGCCTGAAAACACCGTGGCTGTCATCAGTCCTCAAACGACCCACTATGTCAAACGTCAATACTCGGCCAAAGCCCTACGCTGGTTACATTACTTGTGCGACAAGGAAGACAAGTGGATTCAGCATGCCCGCAACGGAGGGGGTGAAAAGACCATCGGAACGCATTCGGTCGATGGCTGGGACTTAGAAAACCCCAAGATCGTGTACGAGTTTAACGGTTGCTTATTTCACGGATGTCCCGTCTGTTACCCTGACCGTGGCACTAAAAATCAGTTTTTACAGCGAACCATGGAAGACCTGTACCAGGACACTTGCCAGCGGCGCCTAAAGTTAGAACAGCAAGGATACCAAGTGGTGGAAATGTGGGAACACGAGTACGATCATCGTATGAAAACCGATCCCGAGCTTAAACGCCTCGTGGAAAGTTACCAGTTCATGGACCCACTGAACCCGAGGGATAGTTTGTACGGAGGAAGGACCTATGCCACCTGTTTGCTGTACCAAGCCGACGAAGAGAAAGGAGAAGAAATCAAATACTTGGACGTGTGTTCGCTGTATCCCTACGTGTGCAAATATTGTCGCTTTCCTGTACGGCACCCGCAATTGTTAACGGAACACATCGACCTGAAAAACATTCGACAATACGAAGGTCTGATCAAGTGTAAAGTTTTGCCTCCCACGGACTTGTACCATCCCGTGTTACCTCACCATTGCCAAGGCAAACTGATGTTTCCTTTGTGCCGTACTTGTGCCGAAACGTGCAACCAAGACCAGCCTTGCCAGCACACTGAGGAAGAACGGGCCTTGACGGGAACCTGGGTCAGCGTAGAATTGTTCAAAGCTCTGGACATGGGATACCAACTGTTAGAAGTGTACGAAATTTGCCACTTTCCCAAGACACAACAATACCACAAGGGTGACCCCAGTCAGAAAGGCATTTTCGCCGACTACGTGGATGCCTTTTTGAAACTGAAGCAAGAATCCAGCGGCTATCCGTCCTGGTGTCACACTCCCGAAGACCAAATACAATTCAAAGAGAAATACTATGAACAAGAAGGCATCTCTTTAGACCACATCGAGAAAAACGAAGGCAGGCGATCGTTTGCCAAAGTGATGTTAAATTGCTTGTGGGGTAAAATGGCACAACGACCGTGTTTACCCAAGACGGAATATTTGACCGAACCTTCCCGCTACCTCCAGATGATTCACGACAAAACCAAATACATGAAACACGTGGACGTCGTTCGCGAGGATTTGATCTTGGTCAATTACGAAGAAGATCTGGACTTTGTACAAGACGACCCTTTTGGAAATGTCATCATTGCGGCTTACGTGACAGCTCATGCTCGCTTAAAATTGTACGAAGCTTTAGAACTGTTAAGGGAACGCGTCCTGTACTTTGACACGGACAGTTGCATTTACATCCATCACCCGAGTCAACAGCACCCTGACATCGAAGGAGACCGTTTATGAGCCTGGACAGACGAGCATCCCGACGACAAGATTCTAAGTTTCGTCAGTGGCGGTCCCAAAAATTACGGCTACGAATACCGGGACCCACAAGGAGAAGTGCACACGACGTGCAAAGTGAAAGGATTGACTCTGAATTATCGTACCAGTCGAGTGGTCAACTTAGGGTATTGAAAGAAGCCTTGCAATCGGGAGAGGATGGAAACTTTAAAGTGACCACCTATCAACCGAACAAGATTGTACGTTTACCCACTCACCACATCGTCAATCGGCCCTTGGAAAAAGTCTATCAAATCGTGTACCAGAAGCGAGTGCGACTTCCCAATCATTTCACCTTACCGTATAGACACGCCAGTATTGGTCTGTATATAAAAAGGAACCCATGGCAAGATCGATAGTTCATTGTGACTACCAAGACCGAGCGAACAAGATGAATACTTTCAGAGAAACACAAAACAAGTTGTTTAGAAAGGCACAATTCAAGTGTGGGGCTTCGGAAGTGGAATGCGATTGTGAGCATTGCGATGGGTACGATGCTGTACGTTGTGACCTTAGCGATTCCGTAAAGCATCATGGGAACTTTGTTCTCACTACCCCTATCATGGAAAGTGATGCTGTGCGTGTCAAACCTGAGGGATGCGAAAGCGATGCCGCTCGTCCTCTTGGACATTTTACTGGGTTTCGTTTAAAAGGGGGATGTTCACCTTCACGTCTACCCCCCTACGGATGTCATCCAGCCCTGAGCAAACTCCTGCCCATGTCACCCAACCCTCATCGAAACGAACCTGTGAAAGACGAATATTCGTTTCCTGTGTGTTTGTCGGAATACTGCGACTTTGAAAATCATCTTCAATCGTTCAAAGGAAAATGGCCTAAGTATCTGGGAGGACCGACCCCCGAAGAATTAGCCAGGGCCGGATTTTTCTACTTGGGCGAAGGAGATAAAGTCAAGTGTTTCAGTTGCGGTGTGTCACTTCACCACTGGGAACCGCAAGATTCAGCCTACGTTGAACATGCTCGATGGTCACCGAATTGTCATTACTTACCCTTAGTGGGACCGAGACATTGAAGTAACTTACCATAATCTGTTCATGGATACTTTACACGAGAACATTCGTGCTTTGCCTGTGGAGTTGAGAGAACGCATTTACGAGAGCTGGTCAAAATACAAGTGAAACGTAAAGAACAATTGCATCCGTTACGTCACCGGTGTTTGAATCACTGGTACCTGAATGCTATACAAGGACTGATTCAGTTGAAAGTGTTCCATTGGACAGACATTAATCAACGATCCCCTAGTTTTAAAAAGGATTAGTTTGCTCTGGATGATTCTATATACTACATTGTAAACTTACTGCATCGAATTCCAGAGGAAGAGTTAACGAATTACCAACATCTTGTTCACAATGTCAACTTAGTGAAAGAGGAAACTTCTGAACGAATTGTAATGTGTAAATTAGTAACTAAACGATTTAAATTCGACACTGAAGTAAAACCATGTCTGTGCAAACGGTACATTTCTTGTGTCAGACAAAAGAGGATTTAGTATGACCTATTCATGGATACTTTGCTAGAGAACATTCGTGCCTTGCCTGTGGAGTTGAGAGAACGCATTTACCGAGAACTGATCAAAATACAAGTGAAACGCAAACGCAAAGTTATTGAACCGTTTTTAAATTATGCTCTGTTCCAAAGTATAAGAAGACTGATTATGAGTGGATATTACATTAGGCACAAAGGTAAATGAGGCTATTGGCCACCACCCAAGGATTCCAAAAACAGTGTATATACTTATGGATACTTTACAAGAGAACATTTTGGGCTTGCCTTTGGAGTTGAGAGAAAGGATTTACCGAGAGCTGGTGAAAATACAAGTTAAACGTAAAGAACAATTGCATCCGTTACGTCATCAGATCTTTAACCGCTGGTACCTGAATGGTATAAGAGGACTGATTCGTCAGAAATTCTTTCAGTGGTCAGACCTTGTTGAACACTTTCACTTTGTGAATGATGAACTAGACGTTCGTAATTTTGGTTACTTCGAGATTCACCTACTGCAACGTATTGAGGAAGACGAGTTAAAGGATTACCAACATTTGTTATGTGGAATCTGCTTAGCGGAAGACGAAACATCTAGACAAACTCTGACGTTTCGGTTACAGTATGTAACATTTAAATTCCCTACTGGAGAACGAACATGTTTAGTTAGAAATTACCTTTATTGCTTCCGAAACAAAGAGACTATAAAATCAGGCTGCCATGCCACGGATTATGTCACATATTATTGAACAGATTCCGTGGAAGGAACTCAATGACCATATTCAAACCGTGGATCATTACCATCGATTATTAAAAGAACTGTATCCATTCAATTTGGGTCGACAAGTGGTGTGTGTCTTAGTGACTTGTTTTCTGGGATTTCGTTTACCAGCCGATTCCTTGTGGACTCTTTACGATCAGTACTTACCACCTCAATGGCCTTAAATGGTCACGAAAAACTCCTTTGGCTCAAAGCCTTGCGGTTTCATCTGGATACTTCTCGACCACTACGGCAAAAAAAGATTCGTCAACTTTTAGCTACCGAAGACGTGTATGACGATGTGTGTGTAGCTTGTGACTTACACCCCCATTGGACAGATGTCCGTGCCTGGAAAGAATGGGATTTTGAGGCTTGGACCCAAGAAGTGGCCCAGTATGCACGAGAGTTGTTCAAGGAAAAAAGTTACTTTTCAACCCGTGTTAGTGACGGTGCCAGAAGAACCCGTCACCCAGGACGGGACTGTCGTGGACAGACCTGAAAGACCCTTTAGGAGGACACTTGTGTGACCTTACCCCCTATAGAACTGGTCAGAACATTACCCAAAACATGTTGTACAGACACTTGTGTTTATTCCACGTTAATGGTTATCATGTGCCTTTTATCCTTGTACTTATGCCTTTGGCTTTCATGTATTTTTGTCTTTCGTATTCATGTTTAAAACATTCAATAAACGTGTTCTGAAAAAAGTATATAAACTCTTGTCTTGTTTGTTTTCGTGTCACAAGTGACATTCCTCACACTATGGCTACCTCTGCTGTCTCTACTCCCTCTTCCTCTACTGTCAAAGTCATCGACGAACACTTAGATCGTGCCAGTTGGGAGGCTTTGTCTCTTCGCCATCCCTTTAACATGCTCATTGCTGGACCTAGCGGTTCAGGCAAAACCGAATTCGTCAAACGTTTGATCGAACATAAACATCATTTGATCGATCGGCCACCTCAGCGGATCGTGTGGTGTTACAAAGAGTGGCAATCGGCGTACAGTCTCTTGCGAGAAAGTCAAGGCGATTCCATCGTGTTTGTGGAAGGCATTCCTAAAGAAGACGACGGCATCGTCTCTGACTCCCGTCAAACCCATTTGGTCATTTTTGACGACATGTTAGGAGAAGACGAAGAAGAAATTAAACTGCGGTTCACGCGCAAAGGTCATCACCGTAATGCCAGTGTCGTTTACATCACCCAAAATTTGTTTCAACACAGTAAAGCCCATCGCCCCATCAGTCTCAATGCACATTACGTGGTCTTGTTTAAAAGCCCTCGAGATAAATTGCAAGTGCAAGTCTTAGCCAAACAGTTAGGAACGCCTTGGCTGACTCAGGCGTACGACGATGCCACTCAAACGCCACACGCCTATTTACTCGTCGATTTGAAACCTACGACCCCCGAGGATTTGCGATTTCGTACCCACTTGTTTCACCACTGGTGCCAAGACGGAGGGCCTGTCCTGTACACGTCTCCGTCCTCGACTTAATTTCACTCCACAAAAAAAATCTATAAAAACCTCAGACCCTTTTCGTCTGTCTCACACAGTGTGAACATAACGTCCCTTCAGTCGCATCTTCCCGTCAAATTGATTCGTGCCTTGTATGGCATCAGTCGAGAAAAAAATCCACAAATACGAGCTCGTGTCTTAGAAGCTAGTCTCAAAGAAGTCTTACGATGGTTCACGGTGACGGCACGTCAAATACTCCAAGGAATCATTCAGATTCCTCATCAAACCAAACGCTTTTTTGATCGAAACAAAGTTGCTTTGACCCAACTGGCCGATCCCCGCATCGACACTCAAACCAAAAAACAAAACATTTTGAAACCTGGAGGGAGCGGTACTCTAGGAGGGGTCATCATTCGCTCTCTCTTAAGATGGGATCCTAATGCCCCCAAACTTCTCTCCAAGAAAAAAGTCAAACGAAGCTCCAAGAAGAAGAAAAAGACCAGGTCCCCAAGAAGAACTTCTCCAGTGGCGGGACCCTCCTCTTACCAGACACCACCACCCCGGAAAAAGAAAAGAAGCCCCCAGAAAAAGAAACAGAGAAAAAGTCCCCAGAAAAAGAAAAGTCCACAGAAGAAAACTAGTCGCAAGAGAGGCACTTCGGCCAGGACGCAACTTTACACTCGCAAACCACGACCTGCCACGGCGGTGACCGCGTCTCCGGCAGCCTCACGTTCATCCACTTCTCCGTTGATGACACCAAGAACTGAAGAATACTTGGAGACGTTGATCACACCAAGAACTTCTCCGTTGATGACCCCAAAAAGAACTTCCCCAGTGGCAGGACCCTCCAATTTAGTGGCAGTGGCTGCTGCTCACAAAGTACCTTCTCCCAAAATCAAAGTCCAAGAAAGATCGGGCATGTTACAAAGTTTACTGGATTTGTCCAAGCAAGAACTGGCTCGATTTAGTCCGTTGCGTACCCCTGCACGACGTGTCATGCCTGTCCTCAAACTGATACGACGTAAAGACAATCAGTGGCGACGCGTTCCAGTATAAAAAAGACCTGTGACTAAGTCGGGGGTATCAGTGTTTTTGGTGCTCCTGAAGACTCAAAGATGTCACCATCCAGACAACCCCAAGGAAAGAAAAGGAAAGGACTACCACCTCGTCTAGTCAAACATGGGGACATGTTATCTGTCCTGTCCAAAGCTTCTCCACCTCTACGAAAAAAACTCATTCAATCGGCCTCCAAAGAGGTCATCAATACCGTGTGCGAATGTTGTTTGAACGTCTTGAAAGGCATGATCCCTTTGTCCAAACACCAGAAACAATGCTTAAGCAAACATCGTCACGTTCTTCGCCAAATGGTTCAAAAGAAAATTCCCATTCGTCAAAAGAAGAAGATGTTGGTCCAACGTGGAGGAATTTTACCCCTCTTGTTAGGTCCCTTGCTGAAAGCAGTCTTGGGAACCATGTTAGGAGGGCTGGTGGGAGCAAGATAAAAAGACCCTCGGAAGTCCCAAGATCTCAGAATCGACCCCTGACAACCCCATGGAAGGACGAAAACTAGCTTTAGTGCCTTACAAACGATGGATGGAATACCATTGTTGGCAAGAACAACGCACCCCGCATTTACCTCCCAATCCCCATTTGAGCGAGATGTCCCAGTTACAACACGAATTGCAGTCCTTGATGGATCGCCAAGATTTGTCCGAAACAGAAAAATCGCAAAAGTACGGTCAACTCTTGTAACGACTGCAACTCTTTCACCAGAAAGCTTTAGACGAAACAGCTCTACCCACTCCGAAAGATTTTAAGACCTTGATGAAAAGTCCAGCACCATCATCACTACCACCACCACCACCACTACTACCATCCCCAGGGGTCACCAGAGATGCTACCCCACGATGACCTGAGGAAGAAGAAGAGATGCGAGAAGTGTTTCAAACAGCGTCAGCAGCTCCCATTTCGAGTAAGATTGCAGCATCCTTGTTGACCCCGTTCCACACACCCCAACGAGAAGAAATGAAAGTTTGGGTTAAAAAGATGATGTCCACTCCTCCTTCGACAGAAGTGAAAAAGAAAGAAGGGAAACCAGAAGTGAAAAAAGAAAAGAAGACCAAAGCCATTCCACCACCACCAACACTACCTTCGACTTCTACTCCCGTAACCCATCGGACACGTAAATCCGTTTCTAAACCACCCTTTCGACCCACCCAAAGTAGCATCACCCAAGAGTGGGTGACTTATTAACACACAAACACCTATTGCCGGTCGCACACGCAAAGCATTGCAATCCAAGAAAATACCCCAAGAGAAAAAGAGTAGCCTCCTCCAAGAGTGGGTGCCTTATTAACACACCAACCAACACAAAAAAATGGAAAAAGTCTTAGCCAGCATTTACTACGATCCCCCCCATCCTGCAGGTTACGCAGGAGTTCAAAAATTGTATCGTGCTGCCAAAACTCGACTGAAAAGTTTCCTTTAACCTCAAGTGCAACGATGGTTACAAGAACAAGCTACCTACACTTTACACTAACCCATTCGACGCAAGTTTGCCAGAAGTCGCACCCGAGTGGAAGGCATCGATCATCAATGGCAAGCCGATTTAGCCGATGTCTCTCATTTGGCCAGCTACAATCGTGGCTACAAATATTTGTTTTGTGTCATCGACGTCTTTTCCAAATTTGCCTGGGTCGTGCCCTTGACTTCCAAATCGAGCAGCGAGTTAGTGCGAGCCCTGCAACGGGTGTTGAAACAAAGTGGTCGTCACCCTCTTCGATGGCAAACGGACAAAGGTACCGAATTTCTGAACCAAGCTTTCCAAGAAGAATTAAAGAAACGTGACATTCATTTTTTTACCACCGAGAATCCCGAAACCAAAGCCAGCATCGTGGAACGTTTTCAACGCACTTTGAAAGAACGCATGTGGAAATATTTTACGCATCACCACACTCTGAAGTACATCGACATCTTACCGCACCTGGTGCAAGCGTACAACCAATCTTACCATCGAAGCATCGGACGTGCCCCGCAAGACGTGACTCCCGACAACGAAGTGCTGGTGTTTGAGCGTCTGTTTGGTACGTACCCGACGAGGGCTGTCCCCAAGAAATGTGGAGAGTTGGCCGTAGGAGATTGGGTGCGCATTGGCAAAACCAAACGCACTTTCGACAAAGGTTACTTACCTAACTGGACGACCGAATTGTTTCGTGTCACTGGACGAGTGCATGGCCGTCATCCTACAGTCTATAAATTGGAAGACATGAACGGAGAAGTGCTCAAAGGAACGTTTTATTTGCCCGAGTTACAACGTGTGACCAAAAAAAGACGACGTGTACGACATCGAAAGCATTCTCGAACGCAGAACCCGTAAAGTGGGCAAACAACATGTCAAAGAAGTCAAAGTACGTTGGAAAGGATATCCACCCAGTTTTGATTCTTGGATCGACGCTTCGCACGTCATCAACTATAAAAAGAAGTGACCATCATGCCCTTTCACACAGACGCAGCTACGTCGACCACTCCTTCACCTAGTTCTTCTGTGCAAGATTTACAAAAACAACCCTTGTGGGTGTGGTGTGGGGAACGTGTGCCTAAAACGCAAATCGTCTTTTTCTGCCCAATCTTCATGGTGTATTGTGTCATCGGGGCAGCCATTGCCAATTTGAGTTTGCAACAAGGAGACAAACAATTGTGTACCATTTTATTGAACAGTTGCATCGGTTACCTGCTTCCCAATCCCTCCCTGAAATTTTCCTCGAACGGGAACCACGGGAACCTTGTGTCCAGTGCCAGTGTCAGTCACCACTCCAACAACAACAACCACAACAACAACAACCCCATTTTGGGCGGAGACACTCCTCTGACTTCAAGTAACCCCTCGGACAGCCACAGAACTCTGGAATTATGAGTCACCAAAACCAATTTTACTTAACCTTACCCAGTGACAGTTCCATGGAGGTGTTTCCCAACAACACGTTGTGCTGTTACATGGCCAAATTACCTTAGGCCATCCCATTAGATCACGAAGCCCATTGGGAAGTGGCTTTAGTGGAAATCATTCACCCGACCCAAGTTCTCAATGTCCTTCCCAATCAAAATGTTTTTAAAGTGGAAGTTCATGACGAGCAAATGCAAAAGTACTTGGATAAGATTGTCAAATATGACAATCAAACCTATGATGACAAAACTCAAACGTGGACCTACAGCTAGTTTATTTCCCCAGGCTATTATTTTAGTGGTCAACATTTGGTCAGCACCATAAGATCCAGGTTTAATGTCGTGTTTCTGAAAGCTTTGGAAAGTGCCCAAAAAAGTGTCACCATGGAGTACCACAAAGCAGCTCGTCGCTTCTTGATGAAATTTGACCGGAGTAAAATCGTGTCCATTTTATTTTGTCCTGAATTGTTTGACATGTTGGGCGGAGACATGGACATGAGAATGGCCATGATCAAGAAAAACGAATTACCAATAGTTTATGACAACGAGTCTTTTAGCAAGTTATTTCGTGCCCCGGTAGAAATGAACCAAGAACTGAATTTGATGTTTGTGTACTCCGATGTGGTGGAGTACAACGTGGTGGGACACACCTCTGTGCCGTTACTGCGTGTCATTCCTTTCAAAGTGGATTCTGCCACGAACACTGACGAGGAAGGTGGAAACACTTATCACGTTCAATTTGTCCATCCTCAGTATTTGCCGGTCAGCAAGTCGTATTTGGACACGGTCAACATTGCTATAAATGGAGATTTGGGACAAAATATTCCATTCACCAAAGGAAAAGTCACAGTGAAACTCCATTTTCGAAAACGATTTTCTCACGACTCGTAAGTCATGTATCCAGTGTACCGAGGGGTTGCACGACAGCGAGGACACGGTTTAGGAGATATGTTAAAATCGGCCTTTCGTTCGGTGGCCCCGGTGTTGAAACCGATGGTGACACGCGGATTGCACGCCTTGAAAGATGCGGCACTGACGCAAGGCAAAGAATTTCACCAAAATGTCATCATCGACAAACAAAACCCTAAAGAAGCTTTCATGAGGGCAGGCAAAAATGTCTTGCTGCAAATGGGCAAAGACCTTTTGGGCCGCCGAGAAACACCTATAAATGCCCTGCACGCTACCGAGTCAGGCATTCAGCAAGGACAAGGCAGAAAGAGACGACGAAGAAAACACCCTTTCACCAGACTTCACACGTCTAAACCAAGAAAGGCCAAGAAAAGAAGAACCGTTCGAGACTTAGACGTTTTTGATTATTGAGAAAAAACAGAACAAAATGATGCACCGAGAGTCTTGCGCTTGTTCCAAGTCGGAACTGGATCTGTTTGCCATGCCCCCCACCATGATGACCATGCAAGAATCATAATGGGTGGAATTTCACCCGGTCTCCTCTTTGACGGATTCCGCTCCCATCGAGTTTGAAATCAAGGGACAACCCGAAGATTACATCGATCTGAATAGCAGTTACCTGTATTTGAAGGTGAAAGTGATCAAAGCGGCGGACAACTCGAATCCTGGAGCCAATGATAGAGTAGCTCCCGTCAACAATTTCATGCATTCCTTGTTCAGCGAAGTGGACTTGTACTTGAATAACAAACTGGTCAGCAGCAGCATGGATACTTACCCTTATCGTGCCTACCTGGAAAATCTCTTGACGTACGGAAAAGAAGCCAAGAATACTCATCTGGATGCTTGCGTAGTATGGAAACCTGACACGTCCGGTGCAAACACGTTTAACGACACAGCCCTGACAGAAGCTGACAATCCTCACAATGTGGGGTTTAACACACGTAGAAATAAAATTCTGCAAGAGCGAAGTTTAGAACTGATGGATCGCTTGCATTTAGACATGTGGCTGCAAGAAAAGTATTTGCTAAACGGAGTGGATGTCAGCATGAGACTGAATCGTAGCAGTGCCTCTTTCCATTTGATGGCCAATACCAATGAATACAAAACTATCATTCAAGAAGCCCGACTTTACATGCCACGCGTGGAAGTGTTACCTAAAGTGGGAAACGACGTCAGTCAGACGTTGAGCAGAACGACCGCCAAGTATCCCATACGACGCGTGGAAGTGAAAACGTTCACCATTCCCACTGGACAGCGATCCATGATCGAAGATCATCTGTTCCAAGGCCAGTTACCCAAGCGTTTGATCCTTGGTATCGTCAGGAATTCAGCCTTCAATGGAGTCCACAACGAAAATCCTTTTGAGTTTCAACACTTTGGCGTGTCCAAGATTGAAGTCAGTCGCGACGGCAAAGCCTTGTGTACCCGACCCTTTGAGCCTAACTTTACCCAGAACAATTACTTGAGGTCGTACTTGTCCTTGTATGAAGCCACTGGTCAGTTATGAACCAACACCAGTCACGGTATTACGTACGAAAATTATGCAGGAGGCTATGCTTTGTGGGGTTTTGATTTCACTCCAGACCAAGGCAGCGACGAGGGACATTTTCACCCTATAAAATCCGGACAGATTCGTGTGGAACTTCAGTTTGCAATCCGAGACCCTGTTAATCCAACGTTGAACGTCCTCCTGTATGCAGAATTCGACAATACCATAGAAATCAACAGTTTGAGAGAAGTCATTCTAGATTATTAGAAGCCATGGAAGACTGTTATCCCTCTTTACAAAATGGAGAAACTTTGGACATGAAATGTGAGGAGACCATGGAAAAAGAAGAAGTGATCATGATGAAGTCGAGATGGCCAGGACAAGAAGCCCATTTAGTCTCCTGTTTTGCCAAACACTTGGTCGAAAAAATGACGGAATTGATCAAGAAAGATTGCTATGGATGTCAAAACGATCATCCCAGTCAAATTCAACACGATAAATGCCTGATGCTGAGTCAAGAAGAAAAATTGGACGAGTATCTGGACGATGCTTGGACGGACGAAGACGTGTTGCATCAGTGGTATAAAGACTTGCGTGAACATTCTTGTCCACCATTAACCACTCAAGAGATCGATCGTATCGAAGCTCTCCTGAATCAAAGTGAGGAGACAAAACGAAGAAACGGTTATTTGTCAGACATTTTCAAGCAAAAAGTCAGGATCGAATTGATGACTTATTATTACCTGTGAAGAAGAAGAAAAAACCACACAAAACATGGATACCTGGGAACTTTATTACCTTTTGAACCACAGTTCGTACACGTCTTCTTGGAATCCTGTCGTCTGTGCTAAAGATGAACTCCCTCATCGCAAACTTCAAGACCATCTATCTTATGTGATCAACACGGACGACAGTCATCTCCCAGGAACCCACCGAGTAGCCGTTTACTTTCCTCAAGAAGGATGTGTGGAATATTTTGATTCGTACGGATTGCCCCCTTTGGAAGACGATATCATTGACTTTATGAGAAGAAATGCTCAAACTACCCGATTCAATAATGTGAAATTACAAGGCACAGATTCCTTGGTATGTGGACAATATTGTGTGTATTTTCTGCATCATCGCAGCCTGGGCTATTCCTTAGAACATTTAGTGACTCATTTTGATCCTCGTTCTTCTTCAAGAAACGATGTGAAAGTAGATCGATGGTTTTGCGACCATTATGCTTATCTTTTGTCTCAAGATAGGAAACGTAGTGTCCATCAATGGCCTAATGACTTCCAACAGTGGAAATCACAATTTCATTCACAACGTTGTCAGCCCTGTTTAAAGTAGAGTGTAAATTGGAAAAAAATGTTTGTGATTTGAAAAAAAATGTTTGATGTTATATTGTTGGATTATTGTTAAAAACATGTTAGAGTTGTTTGTTAGTGTTAAGGGATTTTTGAATAAAAAATGTTGTGTTTTGAAAAAAATGCCTTTGTCTTTTGTTTGGCTATAGGAATCTTGATTCATGCTCTTTGACTTCTTACTATCCCCCTCATGACACTCATTGAACGTTGCGGCTCGAAAACCGTGTGGGGATGTTTTCCTTCACGTCCGCGCTTTTACTTTAAGAACCGGGTTGTTTCCAGTCTAACCATCCATTGTCGACTCATCCTCCTACGAAGATGTGCTCCAAACTAGCTAAACTAAACGAAGCCTACGTGAATTTGCATAGGGTCAGACACAGTCTGATACCGAAGCCAGAAGAGATAGAGAATGTGAGAATGTTAAAAGTCACTGAAGACCTGATAGAAGAGCTCTTCAGAGAAGAAGTGAACAGGGAGAAAGAAGAATGGACAGAGAAGTACAGACTTCAGAAACAGCAGCAACAGCAACAACAACAACAACAACAACAACAACAGCAGCAGCAGGAACCTGAACCTGAGAGAGGCTTTGTCGATTGTCGTATCGACACCAAAGAGTTCTTCTTCTCTTTCCGAAGAAGCAGACCTATCGTCAGAACGTCTATCCTCAGAGGACGTCGCATTCTTAGAAACTAAAAGATTGCCATAGCAAACAAAAAACAAAAAAACAGCCTTTTTCAGGGCTACCCCAATACTCTAGAAAAGAAATAACCATCGATTTGCCAATGTGTGTAGGTAGAGTAGTGTGAATATAAACACTAACTCTTTTATAGTGTGAGGGTATGTGTTTGTGTATAAGATTGTGTGTTTGTAAGTGCTCACATACGTTGGTGTGGATAGTAGATTAAGATGATGTTTTTTTCGGTGTTTGAGGTGTGGGGAGAGTAGATTTGGGGTTTGATTGCTTTGCGTATGTGAATAGTATATTGAAGTGATTAATGAAAAAAAAAATTTAGAATAGGAATGGGTAGTATAAAAAAGTGAGTGAGTGTTTCTTTTAGGTCCGCGCGTTGTTTTTGGTCATGATCTAGGTAAGATCAATTTTATGTTTTTAGGGGGATGTTTTCCTTCACGTCCGCACTTTTAGTATAAATTGAAACTCATTCGGCAGTCCAGCTACACTTGTTGATTGATCAACACCAGAATGAACACCAGACTAGCGAAACTGTTGGAACTTCATGTGCATCTGGATTATGCCAGGCGCCTGTTGAACGAACTGGCCGCGGAAGCCATTGTGGAAGAGGGAAGGATGAAAGAGAAGGAGAGAAGAAACAAAGAAGAGGAGGAGAGAAGATACAAAGAAGAGGAGGAGAGAAGAAGCAAAGAAGAGGAGGAAAAGGAGAGAAGAAGAAATTTCAGAATCCCAGAGACAGAAAATTGGGATTCTGAAGCTATTTATCCTCCCTCTGCTCTCTCCCCAAATAAAGTAAAAAGCAACTGGGGAACAAGATGTGTATTTAGCGCCAGGCCTGGAAGGTGCCATCATTAACCAGGTGTCCATGAAGTTCAAAAAAAACCCAGCCCTTTTTAGGGCTACCCAATACTCTAGAAAAGAAATAACAATCAATTTGCCAATGTGTGTAGGTAGAGTAGTGTGAATATAAACACTGACTCTTTTTCCATAATGTGAGTGTATGTGTTTGTGTGTTTGTGTTTGTGTTTGTAACTGCTCACGTAAGTTAGTGTGAATAGTAGATTATGGGTTTGTTTATTGTTTCTTAGCGTATGTGGAGAGTATAGTTTGAGTTTTATTATATGAAATGAGAAAGTAGGGGATGTTTTCCTTCACGTCCGCGCGTTGTTTGGTCATGATCTAGGTAATATCAATTTTATGTCTTGGGGGATGTTTTCCTTCACGTCCGCGCTTTTCGTATAAGAAACCACAACGTTCGTCGTTCGCACCATTCTACGGAATAACAGATACAAGATGGAAGTGTCGGCGTTGTTTAATGATTTAAGAAATGTTTACTTTTGGATGATGGATGGAGAATATACTATTGAAAGGATAGAAAGAGAATGGAGGTTGAGAAAAAGTCGTGACTATGTCGATGAACTAAAATTAGCGAGGAAGATGATAGAGGAGATGATAGAGGAAGAAGTTAAGAGATTGAGAGGATTGATTCAACCAGAGTATGTAAGAGTGGGGACTATAAAAGAGTCTATGGACAAGGTAAAAACAGTGAGATGCTATTTAGAAGAGCTAGGGAAATGGTCAGAGTGGAAGTTTGTGAAAAGGGGCAGTGAACAACTAAAGAAAGCGGAAGAAAAGATGAAAAAGATAATAGAGGAAGAAGTGCAGAAAATTAAGGACAGGTGGGCAAAAGATAGAAAAGAACAAGAGAATAGAAAGAAAAAAGAAGAATATGAGAGACTGAACAATAACTGGATAAAAATCCAACAGAAGTTCCGAGCCATGGGTCACCCGGACTGTATACCGGAAAATGAAAAGAAGAAGAAGAAAGGAATGATGGAAAAAATAAGGGAATGGATAAAGAAGTGGAGGAGTTAGAAGCAGAAGAAACCCAAAGGCCCTTTTCAGGGCCACCCACATTTCTCGAAAAGAGAATGCCTTTCGATTTCCTACCCCTTTTTTTAAAAAAAATTTTAAAAACAAAATCTCATGTTCAATTTCACTTGACGCTATACAGTCCCACCCTGTTTAAATTCCTTTGACGCTATACAGTCCCTATTCCCATGTTCAATTCCTCTTGAGGCTATATCGTCCAACGATTTTTCTCCATGTTAAATTCCCTTGAGGCTATATGTTCCCACGATTTTTCTCCATGTTAAATTCCCTTGAGGCTATATGTTCCCACGATTTTTCTCCATGTTAAATTTCCATTGAGGCTATATGTTCCCGGGGGGGGGGGGGGGTCTGTAATGCTAATTCCCATTGAGGCTATAGTATCCCTATTCATTACTACTATCCAAGAGTAAGGCAGAGCTGTTGGGCTCCAGACTACGGCATTGGAATCTCCTGGCAAGTGATGTTATGGTTTATATGCTCCCTGACCGTCAAAAGGATCTAATCCCATTCTGCTTTATGGAAGGTGATCCTGTGGCCTGCAACAACATTGATGGTGTGATGTGAAAGCGGCCCTAAACATCGTTCATGAGCCAGGTTAGTGGAGACTGTTCATTGATTCATAGAGGACAAGTCTTAAGTCTGTTTTGCTGCATAATTGCAGTGTTTTGACATCAATTCCAGTTGGTCATGAAGTCTATATGAATGAAACCTATGAAAGCATGAAACAACTTTTGAGGTGCATAAACTATGACCAAGATTAGTTGCAGTTTTGTGGAGATTTGAAGGTTCTTGCTCTCTTGCATGGTCTGCAGACTGGATAAACAAAGTACTGCTATTTCCTCTGCAAATGAGAGAGATTCACACTACATCAAGAGAGACTGGCCACTCCGACAGTCATTGAAGCCTGGGAGGAAGAGTGTTCAGCATCCACCACTTGTTGAATCAAGTGCATTTTGTTACCACCCTTGCACATCAATCTGGGTCTGATGAAGAACTTTGTCAAGGCCATGGACAAAAGACAAGCAGCTTTCAAGTATCTCCGTGGAAAATTTCCAAGATTAAGTGAAGCAAAGATAACGAGTGGTATCTTTCTTGGTCCTCAGATTCGTGAACTTTTTCGAGATGATGCATTTGACCGTGCACTGGAAAAGACGGCATGGAAATCCTTCCAGTTACATTTTCTCGGAAACAACAAGGTAGAAAACTACAGGCAGTTGGTGGAAAACCTCCTCAAGGCATATAAAAGCCTTGGTTGCAACATGTCACTAAAAATACCTTTTTTGCACTCTCATCTAGATTTTTTCCACCGAACTGCGGAGCACTGAGCGACGAGCACGGCGAGCGATTTCACCGGGACATATCAACAATGGAGAAACGCTATCAGGGCAAATGGAGCCCTTCGATACTTGTAGACTATTGCTCTACTATCTTCACAATATACATAGACATAAAATGTAAAGACTTAAATATCTTGGAAACAGTATCCAATCAGTTGTTTTAACTGTCAAATTTGAATTCAGGACATCAAAATTCACATCAAAATCCATAATAAATAGCGCAGTATTCAACTGTCATGTCAGCTTTGAACTAACTCTGGCGTCTTTAATACAGACTTTCATAATATGTTAGTAGAGTTTACTCGAGAAGAGTTTTAAACACTTCTGGAGCCCCCCCCCCCCCTCTCTCTCTCTCTCTGACTTGCACAAGGACAGATACAACAAATAAACAGGCCTTGGCAAACGACAAACTGTCTTTGTTGGAGCTTCTTTCCAACAACGGCACCTTTAATTTCAATTATAAAGTGTCTTTATTCTGAGAATTGTATCCCGGTTTTAAAAATATCGCAGAGACATGTAATTTCTACTTTTTACCCAGTCATTATGTCACACACGTTTGTCACGAAGAAACCATAGTATCGTCCCATACTATGTTTTGACGCTACTTTGTTTTGGCTCAACGTCGAGAGAGCACATATCGTAATGACGTGATGGACACAACAGCTGTTTACACCAGTCAACATCGAGTCATATGGGCAGAAATCTTTGTCAAAATTCCTGTCAATGACAGTTATGAATTGAAACCAATCTTATCATAATATCTTACAAGTAACACATTGTTTTATAATACCATAATGATTTTTCACTGTTTGATTCTTCTATCTCTTGAGTCTTACCCTATCCGAAACCCAAATTATTATGCAAATAAGAAAAGCCTTAGGAGTGTTAAGCTTTTTTGATGTTATTTTTACTATAAACTTGCGTTTTATAAGTGCTATTGATATGACTAAACCATCTCATTTTTGGGAATATAAAACGTATAACATAATCAGAAATTAAGAGACCATAACAGTAAAGTATTAATTAAAATACTCTTGATTTATTTCACAGATAATGACATGTGAAATTATTTTTCACTAAACGGATTTTGAAACAGTACCTGCCTACTATGAACATTTTTGAATTTTGCAGAATTTGTGTCCAAGAATCCAGAAGAGGGTTGCAATTTTCGAGAACGACAGAAACTATAGTTGCCAAAAATATTAAGATGAATTGAAATCACGGAGATTTCACGTTTGCTTGTACAATCCATATTTAGTACAATGTTTGGAGAATCTTCTTTTAGAACCAAGATATTTTAACAGCTGCCATAACATCTTGGGTTCATTATTAGTTTTTCAATTTTGGAAGACAGGTATTCATCTTTGGCCTTTTTAATATCTTTCTGAATTTGATTTTGATATGCAGTAGTCTTTGTATGTATCCCTACTGTCGCTTTCGTTTTGACCTACAGAGCAACAAATCTCTGTTTTATGCTTTCTAAGATACCATAGGCTATCCATGGCTCTGTTTTTGGTTGTTTTTTATTTCAATTTTACCTCCCTTAGTGGAGCTACACTATTGGTACGGAACTAAAAATATCGCTAAGCTAAAACCAAACATAATTCACATTCTCTATCAGCCTAATTCGTACTCGATCGTTTTATAATAAAATATTCTTTATTATAGTTTTTCATTGTTCTAAAGTTAACGCTATGGTGTTTATTTATCTGGCATCTGCTAATTTTTCTGGTACAGTCAAATCAAAAAGAGGCTGAGGTTTTCTGCAAAAGAAGAATTTAATCTACTTTTTTCTTCTTTTTCATTATGTCTTCTTTTAGCAAAAAATATGTATGCATAGTTCCATAATTTGTATGTCATCTCAATGAATTCAAAATTGATTTCCATTAACTAAAATATAATATTTCAATGATAGAACTTTACAAATATACAATGTTAATTAATATGTGTCATTCCTATTTGTATTTGTTTGCCGCACAGTCGGTCTGATTAGTAATATCAGTTGAATCTCTCTTTTATATATATATATATATATATATATATATATATATATATATATATATATATATATATATAAAGATATATATATAAAGAAATATTTCGTCTTTTTTTGCAAGTAACGCATATTAACGACACTAAATCACGAGATTACATTATTATTAAATGTGTCGTTAGAAATACAATGTGACAAATAAAACCTTAAAACTGTATCCCCGATGAATTACTTTAATTTTACAATACTTTAATTTTACAATACTTTAATTTTACAATACTTTGGTTGCACACTGCCATTACCTTTTCAAAATCCCATCGTCTTAATGAAACGTTCAATTAAAGTCGCAGATTACGTCTTCAAAGAAACGGGTGAACTTAAAAGTAATGTCCAAAATAAGGTAATCAACGCTTAGTACTTTGCTTTTATCAAAGTACCTATCTAAATTCAGTGATCTCGCTGGTGATTAGAACGCATGCTTGGCTTGTGGTTATCTTTTTTTTTTTTTCTTTCAATGAAACTTAGCTGTCAGAAATTTACAAATTCGCTTTAACACCACCTCACATGGTGTTTAGGAAGTTGTTCATAACTGTTGATACGTCCTGACTCTTTGTTTACACAGTCTATATTGATAACTATACATAAATATATCTCTCTCTCTCTCTCTCTCTCACACACACACACACACACGCGCGCGCGAAGAATACTCAGGGTTCTTAACGCATACTAGTTTTAAAAAAAAAACCAGCGTGTTGCTCAGATTGGAGAATTATACATAAAATTACACACACACACACACACACACAATAGTAGATACACGTTTATCTGTAGTCATTTACAAACTATTAAAGTTTAAGAAATTGTCCGCTTTTTCTCTAACATAAACATTTTATTGTATGCATTTGCTAAATATGTTTTTATTTTGTAAATTGTTTTCCTTTTCTCGCATAAACATTACATTTGTAACTTTCTCAAATCTGTGGTTTCTTTTAAAACACAGAGTGACCTAGATCATTAATTGTCATTGTGAAACACGTCACTTTTGGAAACCGTAATATTTGTTATATAATTCCTAATCCACACAATAAAGAGTTTAAAGGAATCTTAAAAAATTAGAAAATTACCAGATAAGTTTACAATAGTTTTTTAACTCTTTTTCAAAAGGAAGTACATGTACTATCATCAATTAATATTTTTCTTCAAATATTGATTTCTAACAGTAAGTATGTGCATGAATTTAAACTGAGAGGGATTACATTTGTGCCCTTGGTATATTTTGTAGCCAAAATTAGAGATTTTTCCAGTTTTTATCACGTACCTCGAATTGTAATTGTGTCGTAAAACATTACAATTTCTGCAAGGTTCAATTATTATTATTATTATTATTATTATTATTATTATTATTATTATTTTGTTGTTGTTGTTGTTGTTGTTGTTTTTGAATTTGCATTCTTATGAGCGTTTTCCTTAGTGATATAATGTCTAGTCTTTCCTTTCCATTGGACTCCAATGACCAGTTATTTTTTTAAATAATTCAGATATATTCAATGAAATTATTTATTGAACCTCTTGACGTAGTACTTTAAAATTTAATATTAATCTTTGACTATCAAAGAGGTGTTTGATACATGTTATTGCATTTTGTATATGAATGAAAACTATTAATATAAAAAATATGACAATTATTCTTCCGTTGACGAGGCTTCCTTTTTCCATGTTGCTTAAGTATAGATAACGTCTTGCAAAAATGTACTAATACATTTACCAATCTCTGTTAATGAATTGTATTACTAATGCTTTACCAATTTATGTTAATGAAATGTATTACTAATGCATTTACCAACCTCTGTGAATGAAATGTATACTATGCATTTTTCAATCTCTGTTAATGAAATGTATTACTAATATATTTACCAATCTCTGTTAATGAAATGTATACTAATGCATTTACCAATTTCTGTTAATGAATTGTATTACTAATGCATTTACCAATCTCTGTTAATGAATTGTATTACTAATGCATTTACCAATTTCTGTTAATGAATTGTATTACTAATGTATTTACCAATTTTTGTTAATGAAATGTATTACTAATACATCAAACAATTTTTGTTAATGTTTTTTCCCCAATGTTAATATACGGATGTTGTCTCCCCAATGTTAATATACGAATGTTGTCTCCCCAATGTTAATATATGGATGTTGCCTCCCCAATGTTAATATACAGATGTTGTCTCCCCAATGTTAATATACGGATGTTGTCTCCCTAATGTTAATATACGGATGTTGTCTCCCTAATGTTAATATACGGATGTTGTCTCCCCAAAGTTAATATACGGATGTTTTCTCCCCAATGTTAATATATGGATGTTTTCTCCCCAATGTTAATATACGGATGCTGTCTCCCCAATTTTAATATACGCATGCTGTTTCCCCAATGTTAATATACAGATGCTGTCTCTCCAATGTTAATATACGGATGCATACAATTTTCTTAAAACTAGTTTTATGACCATATTCTGCTAAACTCCTGCTTTGTATGCAGCAACGCGTTTAATCCAAGTGTCTTCATGTGATGAATACAAGAACCATGTCTTGGCCACCATTTGTAGATGGAGCTATACGTAAGTAGTGAAGTGGGATACTATAGCGTCAATGGGAATTAGCATTACAGACGCCCCTTGGGAACATATAGCGTCAAGGGAAATTTAACATGGAGAAAAATCGTGGGAACATATAGCGTCAAGGGAAATTAACATGAAGAAAAATCGTCGGACTGTTGAGCGTCAAGGAGAATTGAACATGGGAATAGTGGACTGTATAGCGTCAAAGGAATTCAAACAGGGTGGGACTGTATAGAGTCAAGGGAAATTGAATATGGGATTTTTTTTTTTAAATTTTTAAAATAAAAATTTTTTTAAAAAGGGGTAGGCAATTGAAAGTCATTCTCTTTTCAAGAAATGTGGGTGGCCCTGAAAAGGGCCTTAGGGTTTATGTTAATATTAATATTAATATTAACATAGATGGCATCTGTCACATCTTCTTCTTCTTCTTAAACTCCTTCTAACTGCAGGTCCGTACACAAGTACTCTCTTGAGACATCCTTGTCTTTCTATGTAAACTCTTCTCATCCATAGACTAGTATCTGTCCTATCAACAACAGTCCACTTAGACCGGACATACATGAGCATGTCCGTCCTAAACATCATTGAAGACACAAGGGTGGATGATTCGACTGTGGTCCACATCTTGAAGCGACGAGAACAGGTGAATCAATGCAGTGAACTGCGCTTATTTATAGGTAGAGGAAGGATTGAAACGGATTGAGTTCATTCACCAATCCCAACACGCGTTACAAAATTCAGTCAGCCCGCATCCAATCCGAAGAGAGCAGTCTGTGACGTCACGTGGTCTCTATAGATTCGCTAGCGCTTGTGTGCAGTCAATCTATGCGACAGTGATTCAACATGACGGAAACTCAGAAAACGATCCATTGGGGTGCACCAGCAGGGGAGACCGCCCAAGGGAACCCGGACTTACTTTCAGAAGAGGTGAATTGCGATTTTGTGGATTTTCTTACCTCGCAAGAATTTGTTCCGGAACCTTCGTTACCTTCTTCATTACCGCAAATGGAGAATTTTAGACAGAGACAGAAAGAAGAATTGGAGAAATTTATACAACGACAAAAGGAAGCGGAACAAGCTTTTCTCCTACAGCAGCAGCAAGAAGAAGAGATAAGAAAAAAACAACAGCAACAACAGCAAGAAGTAGCAGCAAAGAAACAAGAGGGTGAAAATCAAACGGTCACGGTACTGTTGGACATTTTAGCGGAGTTAAGAAGTCTGAAACAAATGTATCAGACTTCTTTATTACGACCGAAGAGAATACGACCTTCCCGAGCTAAACACTCCAACCCTGTGACTAAGCCTACCGTACCACCCTTAGTGATTTCAACCCAATCATCATCATCAACATTACGCAGTCCAGAAGTAGGCCTTGGCCGTGGCAAAGGCTTAAGGCAGTTAAAGTTGATTGCTTAAACTCACCCCTACACCAAAAAGATAAAAAGGCCCTTTTCAGGGCCACCCACATTTCTCGAAAAGAGATAGCCTTTCAATTTGCCAATAACTCAAAAAAAAACCAACCCATTTTACCCCCATAGTACGTGTCTTTGTGTGAGTGCGTGAGTGTACGTTCTTATTTTAAAATCATAACTCAAAGACACTTACCTTATATAATTAATTTATTCTTTTATCCATTGTTACAATCCAATTCACAATTCACAACAAAACACTTTAAAAAGTTCATTGACTTCTTCTTTCTCCTTGTTTAGTCTCTCTGTTTTTTAAATTTCTTCACCGTCTTTTCCTCTTCTTCCTCCTCACTTTCTTCCCTTCTTCTTTTCTTCTCCTGTTTCTTTTTCTTTGCCTCTTGTAAATAAAATTGTCTTCTTTCTTCCTTTTCTTCCTCTGAAGAATTCCTCTCTTCCTCTGAAGAATCCCTCTCTTCTTCTGAAGAATTCCTCTTTTTTTCTGACTCCTCTTGTTTCTTTTTTGGGCAATCTGGAGACCAATGTCCTTTTTCTTGACAATAATAACAGGTATCTTGACTTCTGTCTTTTTTAGCCCCATTTTTTCTTTTTTGACAGTCTGGACACTCCGAAGACCAATGCCCTTTCTTCTCACAGATATAGCAAGTATCTTGACTTTTATCTCGAAAGGAAGGAGAGTAGTCCGTCGGCTGGTCTGAAGAGAATTTTCTAATGACCCCTCGCAAAGCTTTGATGAAACGTTCGATTTGGCTAGTCTCTTCCATCGTTGTGCTCGGTTAGAGAGTGAAATGAATAGTGAAAGGACAAGACACACACCCTTTTATATACGCTGGTCTGCCATGACTATAAATTAGTCCATGGTGTTTAAACTTGAGTCATTTGACGTTTTTCACTCAAGATGAAACGATCCTATTCATTTGAGAAGAAAGAAGAAGAAGAAAGTAAGAGGCAGAAACGTGATCTATCGCCTCGTACCAGAGCTGAAGTCTTGGCACAAATTCATGCCAGTGATTTTGAAGAGGACATAAGTGAACCAGAATCCGAACCCTCTAAACCAAGTTCACCACCCTTAGTTAACCCTGAAAAATACTATTCCATTCGAGAGACGGAAAAGCGCTCCTCTAGAAAATTTAGAACCACGGCTTACAAATGCACGGTGAAGTTTAAAGATTTCAAGGCTGAAGTACCGTTAGAGAAAGCAGAAGAGTTCATCACTGGGGTGTGGGATTCTTTGCTCACCGCACTCAAGCGACAATGTCAACCCAAAGAAGACGATCGCTTGAGACTTTCCATACAACACGACGGTTTGAAATCCCCTGTTTGGATCGAGTTTAGCACCCCTGCAGAATTGACCGCTTCCAATGTCATGGACAAAATTCAACACGTGCAACAATCTAATGACCAGTTTGACATCACCGATCGAAAAGCCACACTGGACATGACCCACGTCTCTCCTCCTCAAGGGACTGGACACAAAAAGATGTTATTGGTGAACGAGCTTCGCAGCATTAAGCGTAGCCTCGTCCAAATTCACAATTCTCAAGACCAGATGTGTTTAGCCCGTGCCATCGTCGTGGGACGAACCTATGCCAACAAGAACGACACGGTAGAATGGAAAATAACCTGGAAAACTATTCAACAATCGGACCGAGCCAAACAACGAAACGAAGCAGAACTCCTGTTGCAACAACCTAGCCTGTCCAAAGACACACCCTGTGGCATTCCTCAGATGCAAAAATTGCAAGATGCCCTAGCTCCACGATACACCTTGAAAGTGTACCCTCAAGAAGTGCGCAGACCTCTGTTGTTTCGAGGCCAAGACTTTAAGGACGGAAAATACATTCATGTCTATTATCACGATGACCATTTCGATACCATTACCAGTATCACCGGATTCCTGGGATACGGTTATAACTGTGAGAACTGTGACCGTGGTTTTAATAATCGAGAGCAACACAAGCATTGCGGATTGAAATGCTCAGGATGTTTGGTCTCTTCACCCTGTCTGAGCGAAGGACCAGTGCCTTGTTCAACTTGTCTGCGCACGTTTGTCAGCCCTACCTGTTACCAACAACATTTGAAGACGCAAGGTTCACAGAAGAAATGTGCTTGTCAACTGCTGAGATTGTGCCCTACATGTGGACAAGGCATACTTACCAATAATGTCAAGGCACACGTATGTCGAGGAAAGAAAAAATGTCACATTTGTCACCACATCGTGGACTTGGAACACCAATGCTACGTGCAAAAATACCAACCCCCACCAGAGAAAGAGGACGGTCACAAGAAGGAAGGCAATTTCATCTTTTTCGATTTCGAATGCATGCAAGAGACTGGCATTCGCATTCCTAATTTCTGCGTGGCTCATCGAGCGTGCGAGAAGTGCATTCAAGAACCTATTTTCAGTCATTGCCCTCACTGCAGCAAGATTCCCGGAGGGGGTGAAAAAATCTTTCGGGGACCGAACACGTTAGCCGATTTTGCCCAATGGGTCTTAGACCCCATCGACAAGACGTGGAGCCAAGAGGACATCGAACGTTACGGAGATTGTCATCGTCATGCCACGGTGATGGCTCACAATTTCTCCGGATACGATGGACAGTTTCTTTTGAGATACTATACGGAACATGGCACCGAGCGTCCTAAAGTCACTTTGAACGGAGCCAAAATTATTTTCATTCAAGTGGGACAAGTACAGTTTAAAGATTCGATGAGTTACTTGGCCATGCCTTTGAGCCGAATGCCTAAAACGTTTGGAATGACAGAAATGGCTAAAGGGTACTTTCCACACTTTTTCAATACGGAAGCCAATCAACACGCCATTCTACCCCATTTACCTGAGGCTCACTATTACGACCCCGACAACATGCGTACCGAACAACGAGAAGCTTTCTACGCTTGGTACCAGGCTCACGCCTCGGACCCTTTCGACTTTCAGGAAGAAATGCTAAAGTATTGTCGTTCCGACGTGGACATTTTACGACGTTGCTGTGGAAAATTTCGAGAACTGTTCATGGAACACGGAGGGGTCAATCCTTTGAAAGAAGCTTGCACCATTGCCAAAGCGTGTTCCTTAGTGTATCGACAACGATTCATGCCTGAAAACACCGTGGCTGTCATCAGTCCTCAAACGACCCACTATGTCAAACGTCAATACTCGGTCAAAGCCCTACGTTGGTTACATTACTTGTGCGACAAGGAAGACAAGTGGATTCAGCATGCTCGCAACTGAGGGGGTGAAGAGACCATCGGAACGTATTCGGTAGATGGCTGGGACTTAGAAAACCCCAAGATCGTGTACGAGTTTAACGGTTGCTTATTTCACGGATGTCCCGTCTGTTACCCTGACCGTGGCACTAAAAATAAGTTTTTGCAACGAACCATGGAAGACTTGTACCAGGCCACTTGTCAGCGACGCCTAAAGTTAGAACAGCAAGGATACCAAGTGGTGGAAATGTGGGAACACGAGTACGATCACCGTATGAAAACCGATCCCGAGTTTAAACGCCTCGTGGAAAGTTACCAGTTCATGGACCCACTGAACCCGAGGGATAGTTTGTACGGAGGAAGGACCAATGCCACCTGTTTGCTGTACCAAGCCGACGAAGAGAAAGGAGAAGAAATCAAATACTTGGGCGTGTGTTCGCTGTATCCCTACGTGTGCAAATATTGTCGCTTTCCTGTAGGGCACCCACAATTGCTGACGGAACACATCGACCTGAAAAACATTCGACAATACGAAGGCTTGATCAAGTGTAAAGTTTTGCCGCCCACGGACTTGTACCATCCCGTCTTACCTCACCATTGTCAAGGCAAACTGACGTTTCCATTGTGCCGTACTTGTGCCGAAACGTGCAACCAAGACCAGCCTTGTCAGCACACCCAGGAAGAACGTGCCTTGACGGGAACCTGGGTCAGCGTAGAATTGTTCAAAGCTCTGGACATGGGATACCAACTGTTAGAAGTGTACGAAATTTGCCACTTTCCCAAGACACAACAATACCACAAGGGTGACCCCAGTCAGAAAGGCATTTTCGCCGACTACGTGGATGCCTTTTTGAAACTGAAACAAGAAGCCAGCGGCTATCCGTCCTGGTGTCACACTTCCGAAGACCAAATACAATTCAAAGAGAAATACTATGAACAAGAAGGCATCTCTTTAGACCACATCGAGAAAAACGAAGGCAGGCGATCGTTTGCCAAAGTGATGTTAAATTGCTGGTGGGGTAAAATGGCACAACGACCGTGTTTACCCAAGACGGAATATTTGACCGAACCTTCCCGCTACTTCCAGATGATTCACGACAAAACCAAATACATGAAACACGTGGACGTCGTTCGCGAGGATTTGATCTTGGTCAATTACGAAGAAGATCTGGACTTTGTACAAGACGACCCTTTTGGAAATGTCATCATTGTGGCTTACGTGACATCTCATGCTCGCTTAAAATTGTACGAAGCTTTAGAACTGTTAGGGGAACGCGTCCTGTACTTTGACACGGACAGTTGCATTTACATCCATCACCCGAGTCAACAGCACCCTGACATCGAAGGAGACCGTTTATGAGCCTGGACAGACGAGCATCCCGACGACAAGATTCTAAGGTTCGTCAGTGGCGGTCCCAAAAATTATGGCTACGAATACCGGGACAAACAAGGAGAAGTGCACACGACGTGCAAAGTGAAAGGACTGACTCTGAATTATCGTACCAGTCGTGTGGTCAACTTTGGGGTATTGAAAGAAGCCTTGCAATCGGGAGAGGATGCAAACTTTAAAGTGACCACCTACCAACCGAACAAGATTGTACGTTTACCCACTCACCACATCGTCAGTCGACCCTTGGAAAAAGTCTATTAAATCGTGTACCAGAAGCGAGTTCGACTTCCCAATCATTTCACCTTACCGTATGGACACGTCGGTATTGGTCTCTATATAAAAAGGAACCCTAGGCAAGATCGATAGTTCATTGGGACTGCCAAGACCGAAGGAACAAGATGAATACTTTCAGAGAAACACTAAACAAGTTGTTTAGAAAGGCACAATTCAAGTGTGAGGCTTCTGAAGTAGAATGCGATTGTGAGCCTTGGGTACGATGCTGTACGTTGTGACCTTAGCGATTCCGTAAAGCATCATGGGAACTTTAGTGTCACTACCCCTATTATGGAAAGGGATGCTGTGCGTGTCAAACCTGAGGGATGCGAAAGTGATGCCGCTCCTCCTCTTGGACATTTTACTGGGTTTCGTTTTAAAGCGGAATGTTCACCTTCACGTCTACCCCCCTACGGATGTCATCCAGCCCTGAGCAAACTCCTGCCCATGTCACCCAACCCTCATCGAAACGAACCTATGAAAGACGAATATTCGTTTCCTGTGCGTTTGTCGGAATACTGCGACTTTGAAAATCGTCTTCAATCGTTCAAAGGAAATTGGCCTAAGTATCTGGGATGACCGACCCCCGAAAAATTAGCCAGAGCCGGATTTTTCTACTTGGGCGAAGGAGATAAAGTCAAGTGCTTCAGTTGCGGTGTGTCACTTCATTACTGGGAACCGCAAGATTCAGCCTACGTAGAACATGCTCGATGGTCACCGAATTGTCATTACTTACCCTTAGTGGGACCGAGACATTGAAGTAACTTACCATAATCTGTTCATGGATACTTTACAAGAGAACATTCGTGCTTTGCCGGTGGAGTTGAGAGAACGCATTTACGAGAGCTGGTCAAAATACAAGTGAAACGTAAAGAACAATTGCATCCGTTACGTCACCGGTGTTTGAACCACTGGTACCTGAAGGCTATAAAAGGACTGATTCAATTGAAAGTGTTCCATTGGACAGACATTGATCAACGATCCCCTAGTTTTAAAAAGGATTGGTTTGTTATGGACGATTCTATCTACTACATCATTGTAAACTTACTGCATCGAATTCCAGAGGAAGAGTTAACGAATTACCAACATCTTGAACACAATGTCAACTTATTGAAAGAGGAAACTTCTGAACGAATTGCAATGTGTAAATTAGTGACTAAACGATTTAAAGTCGACACTGAAGTAAAACCATGTCTGTGCAAAGAGTACATTTCTTGTGTCAGACCAAAGAGGATTAAGTATGACCTATTCATGGATACTTTGCTAGAGAACATTCGTGCTTTGCCTGTGGAGTTGAGAGAACGCATCTACCGAGAACTGATCAAAATACAAGTGAAACGCAAACGCAAAGTTATTGAACCGTTTTTAAATTATGCTCTGTTCCAAAGTATAAGAAGACTGATTATGAGTGGATATTACATTAGGCACAAAGGTAAACGAGGCTATTGGCCACCACCCAAGGATTCCAAAAACAGTATATATATACTTATGGATACTTTACAAGAGAACATTTTGGGCTTGCCTGAGGAGTTGAGAGAAAGGATTTACCGAGAGCTGGTGAAAATACAAGTCAAACGTAAAGAACAATTGCATCCGTTACGTCACCAGATCTTTAACCACTGGTACCTGAAAGGTATAAGAGGATTGATTCGTCAGAAATTCTTTCAGTGGCCATTCCTTGTTAGTGAGTTAGTGAATGAACGAAATGTTCATCATTTTGGTTACTTCGAGATTCACCTAGAGCAACGCATTGAGGAAGACGAGTTAAAGGTTTACCAACATATGTTACATGGAATCTACTTAGTGTAAGAGAAAACTTCTAATCGAAGTTTGAACTGTAGGTTACAGTATTCTAGATTTCCTTCTGGAGAACGAAGATGTCTGTGTAGAATGTACGTGTATTGCTTCCGAAAAAAAGAGAGTACAAAAACAGGAATCCATGCCACGGCTTATGTCACAAGTGATTGAACAAATTCCGTGGAAGGAACTCAATGACCATATTCAAACCGTGGATCATTACCATCGATTATTAAAAGAACTGTATCCATTCAATTTGGGTCGACAAGTGGTGTGTGTCTTAGTGACTTGTATTCTGGGATTTCGTTTACCAGCCGATTCCTTGTGGACTCTTTACGATCAGTACTTACCACCCAATGGCCTTAAATGGTCACGAAAGACTCCTTTTGCTCAAAGCCTTGCGGTTTCATCTGGATACTTCTCGACCTCAACAGGAAAAAAAAGATTCGGCAACTTTTAGCTACCGAAGACGTGTATGACGATGTGTGTGTAGCTTGTGACTTGCACCCTCATTGGACAGATGTTCGTGACTGGAAAAAGGGGGGTTTTGAGGCTTGGACCCAAGAAGTGGCCAAGTATGCACAAGAGTTGTTCAAGGAAAAAAGTTACTTTTTAAGCTGTGTTAGTGACAATGCCAGAAGATCCGGTCACCGAGAACAACCACTCGCTTCAGGACAGGACTGTCATGGACATTCCTGAAAGGTCATTCCGGGAGGACACTTGTGTGACAATACCTCATGTAGAGACTGTAAGAACATTACACACTGTCCCTAGGACATCTTGGTTACCCAAAACATGTTGTACAGAGACTTGTTTATATTCCACTTTGATCGTTTTGATGTGTTTTTTATTCCTGTACATCACTATTTGGGTTTTATGTATTTTTGTTTTTCGTGTTGTTCATATTTGAAACATTCAATAAACGTGTTCTGAAAAAAAGTATATAAACTCTTGTCTTGTTTGTTTTCGTGTCACTGTGACATTTCTCACACTATAGCTACCTCTGCTGTCTCTGCTCCCTCTTCCTCTACTGTCAAAGTCATCGACGAACACTTAGATCGTGCCAGTTGGGATTCCTTATATCTTCGCCATCCCTTTAACATGCTCATTGCTGGACCTAGCGGTTCAGGCAAAACCGAATTCGTCAAACGTTTGATCGAACATAAACATCATTTGATCGATCGGCCACCTCAGCGGATCGTGTGGTGTTACAAAGAGTGGCAATCGGCGTACAGTCTCTTGCGAGAAAGTCAAGGCGATTCCATCGTGTTTGTGGAAGGCATTCCTAAAGAAGACGACGGCATCGTCTCTGACTCCCGTCAAACCCATTTGGTCATTTTCGACGACATGTTAGGAGAAGACGAAGAAGAAATTAAACTGTGGTTCACGCGCAAAGGGCATCACCGTAATGCCAGTGTCGTTTACATCACCCAAAATTTGTTTCAACACAGTAAAGCCCATCGTACCATCAGTCTCAATGCGCATTACGTGGTCTTGTTTAAAAGCCCTCGAGATAAATGGCAAGTGCAAGTCTTAGCCAAACAGTTAGGAACGCCTTGGCTGACTCAGGCGTACGACGATGCCACTCAAACGCCACACGCCTATTTACTCGTCGATTTGAAACCTACGACCCCCGAGGATTTGCGATTTCGTACCCACTTGTTTCACCACTGGTGCCAAGACGGAGGGCCTGTCCTGTACACGTCTCCGTCCTCGACTTAATTTCACTCCACAAAAAAATCTATAAAAACCTCAGACCCTTTTTCGTCTGTCTCACACAACGTCAACATGACGTCCCTTCAGTCGCATCTTCCCGTCAAATTGATTCGTGCCTTGTATGGCATCAGTCGAGAAAAAAATCCACAAATACGAGCTCGTGTCTTAGAAGCTAGTCTCAAAGAAGTCTTACGATGGTTCACGGTGACGGCACGTCAAATACTCCAAGGAATCATTCAGATTCCTCATCAAACCAAACGCTTTTTTGATCGAAACAAAGTCGCTTTGGTCCAACTGGCCGATCCCCGCATCGACACTCAAACCAAAAAACAAATCATTTTGAAACCTGGATGGAGTGGTACTCTAGGAGGGGTCATCATTCGCTCTCTCTTAAGATGGGATCCTAATGCCCCCAAAGTTATACCCAAGAAAAAAGTCCAACGAAGCCCCAAGAAGAAAAAGAAAAAGACCAGGTCCCCAAGGAGAACTTCTCCAGTGGCGGGACCCTCCTCTTACCAGACACCACCCCGGAAAAAGAAAATAAGCCCCCAGAAAAAGAAAAGTCCACAAAAGAAAACTAGTCGCAAGAGAGGCACTTCGGCCAGGACGCAACTTTACAGTCGCAAACCACGACTTGCCACGGCAGTGACTGTGTCTCCGGCAGCCTCACGTTCATCCACTTCTCCATTAATGACACCAAGAACTGAAGAGTACTTGGAGACGTTGATCACACCAAGAACTTCTCCGTTAATGACCCCAAAAAGAACTTCCCCAGTGGCAGGACCCTCCAATTTAGTGGCAGTGGCTGCTGCTCACAAAGTACCTTCTCCCAAAATCAAAGTCCAAGAAAGATCGGGCATGTTACAAAGTTTACTGGATTTGTCCAAGCAAGAACTGGCTCGATTTAGTCCGTTGCGTACCCCTGCACGACGTGTCATGCCTGTCCTCAAACTGATACGACGTAAAGACAATCAGTGGCGACGCGTTCCAGTATAAAAAAGACCTGTGACCAAGTCGGGGGTATCAGTGTTTTTTGGTGCTCCTGAAGACTCAAAGATGTCACCATCCAGACAACCCCAAGGAAAGGAAAGAAAAGGACTACCACCTCGTCTAGTCAAACATGGGGACATGTTATCTGTCCTGTCCAAAGCTTCTCCACCTCTACGAAAAAAACTCATTCAATCGGCCTCCAAAGAGGTCATCAATACCGTGTGCGAATGTTGTTTGAACGTCTTGAAAGGCACAATCCCTTTGTCCAAACACCAGAAACAATACTTAAGCAAACATCGTCACGTTCTTCGCCAAATGGTTCAAAAGAAAATTCCCATTCGTCAAAAGAAGAAGATGTTGGTCCAGCGTGGAGGCATTTTACCCCTATTGTTAGGCCCCATACTGAAAGGAGTCTTGGGAACCATGTTGGGAAGACTGGTGGGAGCAAGATAAAAAGGCCCTCGGAAGTCCCAAGATCTCAGAATCGACCCTTGACAACCCCATGGAAGGACGAAAACTAGCTTTAGTGCCTTACAAACGATGGATGGAATACCATTGTTGGCAAGAACAACGCACCCCGCATTTACCTCCCAATCCCAATTTGAGCGAAATGTCCCAGTTACAACACGAATTGCAGTCCTTGATGGATCGCCAAGATTTGTCCGAAACAGAAAAATCGCAAAAGTACGGTCAACTCTTGCAACGACTGCAACTCTTTCACCAGAAAGCTTTAGATGAAACAGCTCTACCCACTCTGAAAGATTTTAAGACCTTGATGAAAAGTCCAGCACCATCATCATTACCACCACCACCACCACTACTACCATCCCCAGGGGTCACCAGAGATGCTACCCCACGAAGGCCTGAGGAAGTAGAGATGCGAGAAGTGTTTCAAACACCGTCAGCAGCTCCTATTTCGAGTAAGATTGCAGCATCCTTGTTGACCCCGTCCCCCACACCCCAACGAGAAGAAATGAAAGCTTTGGTTAAAAAGATGATGTCCACTCCTCCTTCGACAGAAGTGAAAAAGAAAGAAAGGAAACCAGAAGTGAAAAAAGAAAAGAAAACCAAAGCCATTCCATTGCCACCTCCACCACCACCACCACTATCTTCGACTTCTACTCCCGTAGCCCATCGGACACGTAAATCCGTTTCTAAACCACCCTTTCGACCCACCCAAAGTAGCATCACCCAAGAGTGGGTGACTTATTGACACACCAACAAACACAAAAATATGGAAAAGTCTTAGCCAGCATTTACTACGATCCCTCCCATCCTGCAGGTTACGCAGGAGTTCAAAAATTGTATCGTGCTGCCAAAACTCGGCTGAAAAGTCTCCGTTTACCTCAAATGCAACGATGGTTACAAGAACAAGCTACCTACACTTTACACAAACCCATTCGACGCAAGTTTGCCAGAAGTCGCACCCGAGTGGAAGGCATCGATCATCAATGGCAAGCCGATTTAGCCGATGTCTCTCATTTGGCCAGCTACAATCGTGGCTACAAATATTTGTTTTGTGTCATCGACGTCTTTTCCAAATTTGCCTGGGTCGTGCCCTTGACTTCCAAATCGAGCAGCGAGTTAGTGCAAGCCCTGCAACGGGTGTTGAAACAAAGCGGTCGTCACCCTCTTCGATGGCAAACGGACAAAGGCGCCGAATTTCTGAACCAAGCTTTCCAAAAAGAATTAAAGAAACGTGACATTCATTTTTTTACCACTTAGAATCCCGAAACCAAAGCCAGCATCGTGGAACGTTTTCAAAGCACTTTGACAGAACGCATGTGGAAATATTTTACGCATCACCACACTCTGAAGTACATCGACATCTTACCGCACCTGGTGCAAGCGTACAACCAATCTTACCGTCGAAGCATCGGACGTGCCCCGCAAGACGTGACTCCCGACAACGAAGTGTTGGTGTTTGAGCGCCTGTTTGGTACGTCCCCGACGAGGGCTGTCCCCAATAAAAGTGGAGAGTTGGCCGTAGGAGATTGGGTGCGCATTGGCAAAACCAAACGCACTTTCGACAAAGGTTACTTACCTAACTGGACGACCGAATTGTTTCGCGCCACTGGACGAGTGCATGGCCGTCATCCAACAGTCTATAAATTGGAAGACATGAACGGAGAAGTGCTCAAAGGAACGTTTTATTTGCCCGAGTTACAACGTGTGACCAAAAAAGAAGACGACATGTACGACATCGAAAGCATTCTCGAACGCAGAACCCGTGAAGTGGGCAAACGACGTGTCAAAGAAGTCAAAGTACGTTGGAAAGGATATCCACCCAGTTTTGATTCTTGGATCGACGCTTCGCAAGTCATCGACTATAAAAAGAAGTGACCATTATGCCTTTTCACACAGACGCAGCTACGTCGACCACTGCTTCACCTAGTTCTTCTGTGCAAGATTTACAAAAACAACTTATGTGGGTGTGGTGCGGAGAACATGTGCCTAAAACGCAAATCGTCTTTTTCTGCCAAATCTTCATGGTGTATTGTGTCATCGGGGCAGCCATCGCCAATTTGAGTTTGCAACAAGGAGACAAACAATTGTGGACCATTTTATTGAGCAGTTGCATCGGCTACCTGCTTCCCAATCCCTCCCTGAAGTTCTCTTCGAACGGGAACCACGGGAACCTTGTGTCCAGTGCCAGTGTCAGTCACCACTCCAACAACAACCACAACCAGAACCCCATTTTGGGCGGAGACACGCCTCTGACGTCCAGTAACCCCTCGGACAGCCACAGAACTCTGGAATTATGAGTCACCAAAACCAATTTTACTTAACCTTACCCAGTGACAGTTCCATGGAGGTGTTTCCCCACAACACGTTGTGCTGTTACACGGCCAAATTACCTCAGGTCATTCTATTAGATCACGAAGCCCATTGGGAAGTGGCTTTGGTAGAAGTGATTCACCCAACACAAATCAAAAACATCACTGAAAAGCAAAACACTTTTGAGGTTGAAATCCTGAACCAACAATTACAAAACAACATGAATGACATCGGGTTTTCAGGCGACATAAGACCAGCCAGCAATCCAGCCTTCAGTATCTACACCTTGAAAATTCTGGCAGAGTTTTATCTTAGTGGCCAACATTTGGTGGACACTACTGCGGACAGGTTCGAGTTAGCCTTTGGCAAAGCCCTGAACAAACTAAATAAACGTGTCACCCTGGAGTAAAATAAAGTGGCTCGTCGCTTACTGATGAAATTTCAGGATACCCAAATGTTGTCCTTCAGGTTCAATGGTAGTTTGTTTGAAATTTTGGGTGGACATCCAACAATGGTCGCAAACAATTGGAGCCCCAAGATCAACAATAATATGGATTTTTACAGATCTTTTGGAAAACCGGTAGAACTGAACCAAGGACTGAATTTGATGTTTGTGTACTCCGATGTGGTGGAGTACAACGTGGTGGGAAAGACCTCCGTGCCGTTACTGCGTGTCATTCCTTTCAAAGTGGATAGCACCACAACCAGTGACCAGGAAGGTGGAAACACCTATCACGTCCACCGGGAATTTGTACATCCTCATTATTTGCCTGTCAGCAAGTCGTATTTGGACACGGTCAACATTGCTATAAAAGGAGATCTGGGACAAAATATTCCATTCACCAAAGGAAAAGTCACGGTGAAACTCCATTTTCGAAAAGGGTTCTCTCACGACTCGTAAGTAAGTCATGTATCCAGTGTACCGAGGGGTTGCTCGACAGCGAGGACACGGTTTAGGAGATATGTTAAAATCGGCCTTTCGTTCGGTGGCCCCGGTGTTGAAACCGATGGTGACACGCGGATTGCACGCCTTGAAAGATGCGGCACTGACGCAAGGCAAAGAATTTCACCAAAATGTCATCATCGACAAACAAAACCCTAAAGAAGCTTTCATGAGGGCAGGCAAAAATGTCTTGCTGCAAATGGGCAAAGACCTTTTGGGCCGCCGAGAAACACCTATAAATGCCCTGCACGCTACCGAGTCAGGCATTCAGCAAGGACAAGGCAGAAAGAGACGACGAAGAAAACACCCTTTCACCAGACTTCACACGTCTAAACCAAGAAAGGCCAAGAAAAGAAGAACCGTTCGAGACTTAGACGTTTTTGATTATTGAGAAAAAACAGAACAAAATGATGCACCGAGAGTCTTGCGCTTGTTCCAAGTCGGAACTGGATCTGTTTGCCATGCCACCCACCATGATGACCATGCAAGAATCCCAATGGGTGGAATTTCACCCCGTCTCCTCATTGACCGATTCTGCTCCCATCGAATTTGAAATCAAAGGACAACCCGAAGATTACATCGATCTGAATAGCAGTTACTTGTACCTGAAAGTCAAAGTTCTAGATAAGAATGGAGGTGATATAGACACTGAAGCAGTAGCTCCCGTCAACAATTTCATGCATTCCTTGTTCAGTGGAGTGGACTTGTACTTGAATAACAAACTAGTCAGTAGCAGCATGGATACTTACCCTTATCGTGCCTACCTGGAAAATCTCTTGACGTACGGAATAGACGCCAAGAACACTCATCTCAATGCCTGTGTGGTATGGGAAGCTGACGAAGCAGGCCAGTTTGAATTATTGGAAACTGATACAACTGACAAAAAGAAAGAATACAATGAAGGATTTGTAGAACGAAGAAACAAAATCAAAGATGGACAGAGTTTAGAACTGATGGATCGTTTGCATTTGGACATGTGGTTGCAAGAGAAATATTTGCTGAACGGGGTGGATGTCCGCCTGAGACTGAATCGGAGCAGTACCGCTTTCCATTTAATGGCTGGTGCTGACGATTACAAAACCAAAATCCAAGAAGCCAGACTCTACGTACGCCGTGTGGAAGTGTTACCTAAAGTGGGAAACGACATCAGTCAGACGTTGAGCAGAACGACCGCCAAGTATCCGATCCGACGCGTGGAAGTGAAAACTTTCACTATTCCTAGGGGACAACGATCCATGATCGAAGATCATCTGTTCCGATGACAGTTACCCAAACGTTTAATCATTGGTATGGTCGAGAATTAAGCCTTCAACGGAGCTATCACTAAAAATCCTTTCTACTTTCAACACTTTGGCGTGTCCAAGATTGAAGTCATTCGCGATGGCAAGACCTTGTGTACGCGACCTTTCGAACCTGACTTTACCAAGAAGAATTACTTGAGATCGTACTTGTCCCTGTACGAAGCCACTGGTCAGTTAGGAACCAACACCAGTCACGGCATTACGTACGACGATTATGCAGGAGGCTATGCTTTGTGGGCTTTCGATTTCACTCCAGACCAAGGCAGCGACGAGGGACATTTCCACCCTATAAAATCAGGCCAGATTCGTGTGGAAATTCAGTTTGCAAACCGAGTCCCTGATGAAACGGTGAACGTCATCCTGTATGCAGAATTTGATAATACGATAGAAATCAACAGTTTGAGAGAAGTCATTCTAGATTATTAGAAGCCATGGAAGACTGTTATCCCTCTTTACAAAATGGAGAAACTTTGGACATGAAATGTGAGGAGACCATGGAAAAAGAAGAAGTTATCATGATGAAGTCGAGATGGCCAGAACAAGAAGCCCATTTAGTCTCCTGTTTTGCCAAACACTTGGTCGAAAAAATGACGGAATTGATCAAGAAAGATTGCTATGGATGTCAAAACGATCATCCCAGTCAAATTCAACACGATAAATGCCTGATGCTGAGTCAAGAAGAAAAATTGGACGAGTATCTGGACGATGCTTGGACGGACGAAGACGTGTTGCATCAGTGGTATAAAGACTTGCGTGAACATTCTTGTCCACCATTAACCACTCAAGAGATCGATCGTATCGAAGCTCTCCTGAATCAAAGTGAGGAGACAAAACGAAGAAACGGTTATTTGTCAGACATTTTCAAGCAAAAAGTCAGGATCGAATTGATGACTTATTATTACCTGTGAAGAAGAAGAAAAAACCACTCAAAACATGGATACCTGGGAACTTTATTACCTTTTGAACCACAGTTCGTACACGTCTTCTTGGAATCCTGTCGTCTGTGCTAAAGATGAACTCCCTCATCGCAAACCTCAAGACCATCTAGCTTACGTGATCAACACGGACGACAGTCATCTCCCAGGAACCCACTGGGTATCCGTCTACTTTCCTCAAGAAGGATGTGTGGAATATTTTGATTCGTACGGATTGCCCCCTTTGGAAGACGATATCATTGACTTTATGAGAAGAAATGCTCAGACCACCCGATTCAATAATGTGAAATTACAAGGCACATATTCCTTGGTGTGTGGACGGTACTGTGTGTATTTTCTGCATCATCGCAGCCTGGGCTATTCCTTAGAACATTTAGTGACTCATTTTGATCCTCGTTCTTCTTCTAGAAACGATGTGAAAGTAGATCGATGGTTCTGTGACCATTATGCTTATCTTTTGTCTCAAGCTAGGAAAAGTAGTGTCCATCAATGGCCTAATGACTTCCAACAGTGGAAATCACAATTTCATTCACAACGTTGTCAGCCCTGTTTAAAGTAGACTGTAAATTGAAAAAAAAATTTTTGTGAATTGAAAAAAATGTTTGATGTTATAATGTTGGATTATTGTTAAAAAATGTTAGAGTTGTTGTTTGTTAGTGTTAAGTGATTTTGAATAAAAAAATGTTGTGTTTTGAAAAAAATGCCTTTGTGGTTTGTTTGGCTATAAGAATGTTTGATTCATGCTCTTTGACTTCTCTCTATCCCTCTCATGACACTCATTGAACGTTGCGGCTCGAAAACCGTGGAGGGTTGTTTTCCTTCACGTCCGCGCTTTGACTTTAAGAACCGGGGGGAGTTTCCAGTCTAACCATCCATTGTCGACTCATCCTCCTACGAAGATGTGCTCCAAACTATCTAAGCTAAACGAAGCCTACGTGAATTTGCATAGGGTCAGACAGAGTCTGATACCGAAACCAGAAGAGATAGAGAATGTGAGAATGCTAAAAGTCACTGAAGACCTGATAGAAGAGCTCTTCAGAGAAGAAGTGAACAGGGAGAAAGAAGAATGGACAGAGGAGTACAGACTTCAGAGACAGCAGCAACAGCAACAACAACAACAGCAGCAGCAGCAGCAGCAGCAGCAGCAGGAACCTGAACCTGAGAGAGGCTTTGTCGATTGTCGTATCGACACCAAAGAGTTCTTCTTCTCTTTCCGAAGAAGCAGACCTATCGCCAGAAAGTCTATCCTCAGAGGACATCGCATTCTTAGAAACTAAAAGATTGCCATAGCAAACAAAAAAAAACAGCCCTTTTCAGGGCTATCCAATACTCTAGAAAAGAAATAACTATCAATTTGCCAATGTGTGTAGGTAGAGTAGTGTGAATATAAACACTAACTCTTTTTTTAATAGTGTGAGTGTATGTGTTTGTGTGTTTGTGTTTGTAACATCTCACGTACGTTGATGTGGATAGTAGATTAAGATGATGGTTTTTTTTGGTGTTTGAGGTGTGGGGAGAGTAGATTTGGGGTTGGATTGCTTTGCGTATGTGGATAGTCTATTGAAGTGATTAATGAAAAAAATTTTTAGAATAGGAATGGGAAGTATAAAAAAAGTGAGTGTTTCTTTTAGGTCCGCGCGCTGTTTTTTTTTTTTGGTCATGAACTAGGTAAGATCAATTTTTTGTTTCTAGGGGGATGTTTTCCTTCACGTCCGCACTTTTAGTATAAATTGAAACTCATTCGGCAGTCCAGCTACCCTTGTTGATTGATCAACACCAAAAATGAACACCAGACTAGCGAAACTGTTGGAACTTCATGTGTATCTGGAATATGCCAGGCGCCTGTTGAACGAACTGGCCGCGGAAGCCATTGTGGAAGAGGGAAGGATGAAAGAGGAGGAGGAGAGAAGAAACAAAGAAGAGGAGAGAAGATACAAAGAAGAGGCGGAGAGAAGATACAAAGAAGAGGAAGAAGAGAGAAGAAAGAAAGAAGAGGAAGAAAAGGAGAGAAGAAGAAATTTCAGAATCCCAGAGACAGAAAATTGGGATTCTGAAGCTATTTATCCTCCCTCTGCTTTCTCCCCAAAAAAAAGTAAAAAGCAACTGGAGAACAAGATGTGTATGTGGCGCCAGGCCTGGAAGGTGCCATCATTAACCAGGTGTCCATGAAGTTCAAACAAAAACCAGCCCTTTTCAGGGCTACCCAATACTCTAGAAAAGAAATAACCATCAATTTGCCAATGTGTGTAGGTAGAGTAGTGTGAATATAAACACTGGCTCTTTTTTATAGTGTGAGGGTATGTGTTTGTGTTTGTAACAGCTTAAGTAAGTTTGTGTGAATAGTAGATTATGGGTTCGTTAATTGTTTCTTAGCGTATGTGGAGAGTATAGTTTGGGTTATGTAAAAGCTCAAGTAAGATTGTGTGGATAGTAGATTATGGATTTGGTTTTAATGATTTGAGTGTGTAAATAGTAGATTTGGGGATTGTTCGTTGATGGTACAAGTATATGGATAGTATATTATATGACATGAGAAAGTAGGGGGATGTTTTCCTTCACGTCCGCGCGTTGTTTGGTCATGATCTAGGTAAGATCAATTTTATGTTTCAGGGGGATGATTTCCTTCACGTCCGCGCTTTTCGTATAAGAACCCACAGTAATCGTCGTTCAAACCATTCTACGAAGAATAAAAAAGAAGATGGCTTCGAACCACCTTGACAAAATGCAAAAATTACAAGACGTTTTGGACAATTTAGGCATGATGGAGCAGATGTTAGTGAGACTCAATGAAGACTACTATTCCTATAGACCCCATCGAGTAAAGATGGAGATCAACAATTTAAGAAAAGTAAAGGACATAATAAGTGGTGTCATGAAAGAGATAAAGGAGAAGAAGGAGGATGAAGAGGAAAGGATAAGGATAAGAAAATGGAATGAAAAAATTGAAAAAGAAGAAGAAAATGAGAAGAGGAAGAAAGAAGAGGAGGAAGAGAAGAAGAAAGAAGAGGAGGAGAAAAAAAAGAAAGAAAAGAAGAGAAAGAGTGTAGGAGAGAAAATAAGAAGTTGGTGGAGAAAAAGAAGAAATTAGAAGCAGAAGAAGAAAAACCAAAGGCCCTTTTCAGGGCCACCCACATTTCTCGAAAAGAGAATGACTTTCAATTGCCTACCCCTTTTTAAAAAATTTTTTATTTTAAAATTTAAAAAAAAAAATCCCATATTCAATTTCCCTTGACTCTATACAGTCCCACCCTGTTTAAATTCCTTTGACGCTATACAGTCCCCTATTCCCATGTTCAATTCCCCTTGACGCTCAACAGTCCCACGATTTTTCTCCATGTTAATTTCCCTTGACGCTATTTGTTCCCACGATTTTTCTCCATGTTAAATTTCCCTTGACGCTATATGTTCCCAAGGGGCGTCTGTAATGCTAATTCCCATTAACGCTATAGTATCCCACTTCACTACTTACGTGCATCTCTTTTTACCATTTCGATTTTACCACTCCAAAACAATGTTTCACATATTTTGTGCTATTAATTTTCTACATACAAAGATGGATTAGTCAAGGCTGCGAAAAAATTAATACATTTTGTCAAAATCAATAATTTGATCAAAATATTTTTCTACTAAGGGACTGATTTCTCCATATCCAACAACCTAGAAGTTGTTACTTACTTCTTCGTTTCCTTCCATAATTTAATTCTAAGATATCATCTAAGTTCAATGAAACTTATATTCCTAAACATCGTAATGTGTCCATTATTATCCAGACAACTTTAGATTTTGATATATTACTATTTAATCCGAACCTGATACAAAATATTCGAGTTCAGATGGTACACCTGAAAGGCTGTGGAAAACCATCCAATAATAAGAAAGCATCATCGGAATACTGACCGGTTTATGTTTTCTGTCAGGATAGAAAATACCGGCAATATTTCCGTTCTTCTTGACCTCAGTGGAGATACGTTCTATTCCTATAAGGACTATGTAAAGAGTGAATGGGTCCCCTGGATGACATCCTCTTATCTGAATGAAAGATCCGAGGCAAGTAACCACTGTTGACGCTGCGTTTGGACTTGACAAACATAATCACCAAGGTAAACACATTTCAGATCACTGTCCGAAAAGTCCCATTCAACAGAATCAAATGCATCTTGCAAAATCGATTAATAAAAGGAGGGAAGACTAACTTGTTTCATCGAGTTAATTCATAAAATCGTAAAATTCTAGTGTTTTCACCAATAAATCAACAAATGTTTCCCAGTATCACTTATAATATAGTGAAGTACCTTCATACGCTTATTTGCGTTTGAAGCTGGTGATATGTATGTTATAATCTACAATGGGGAGCGAAACTGGTCTCCGATTTACACTAAATTTATTCTATGGTTATATTCTACAATGGGGAGCAAAACTGGTCTCCGATTTACACTAAATTTATTCTATGGTTATATTCTTTTGGACTACATGTGTTAAATTCCTCAAATATAAATTTTTTAAAAAATTGGTTTTATATCCAAAATTTAGAGGTCTATATGCAAATCGACCCAAATCCCCCCCCCCCCCAAAAAAAAACAAATGTAAAACTTCAACAGTAAACCTATTAGAATAAGGGCTTTTTTTTCATTTTTCATGTTTTTAAGTGACAAAAAAAAACACCCAGGAAAGATCAACTTCCACAAAGTTTACTCAGCAATTGTAAAACTATTATCATGCATGAAGAAGTGTTCCATTGTTTGTAGATTACTATTAGTTTTGGTTTGATAAAGTTAATCTATTTACTGATTTAGTATTTTATTTTGATTGGTCTGTTGACCTTTCCCCATCATCGAAAATGAAATCCTTGTTTATTTCGTGAGTCGAATTTGCCTCTTCCAGGTTTAGAAAATAATTTTATTTGATATTAGCATTACTTCTTCTTTGTATCTTTTCCTCTTTTCTTCCAGTCCGGTTTGTTTATTGGTAATCTCTGTGCTGTAATCTTTATCTTTTTTTCTAGTTGTTTTAAACTTAAAACTTCAGCATAATTTGTTAGCATGGTTTTACCTTTATGTCAGTTCTAAGTTTCATTTTAAGAAGTACAAAATGAACTGATCAATACGTGTTAGCTTTTAGTTGTAGTGAATCACTTTTATCAAATTCGAGATAGTATTCATCAACTGTGTTTACGATACATTTTAAATTGAATTAGCGTATTCCTGTTGCCTTAACAGTTTTGAGTTGTAATTCCAATAACCATTACCGCTAGGTAGTATATAGATAGCCATTACCGCTAGGTAGTATATAGATAACCATTACCGCTAGGTAGTATATAGATAACCATTACCGCTAGGTAGTATATAGATAACCATTACCGCTAGGTAGTATATAGATAACCATTACCGCCAGGTAGTATATAGATAGCCATTACCGCTAGGTAGTATATAGATAACCATTACCGCTAGGTAGTATATAGATAACCATTAACGCTAGGTAGTATATAGATAACCATTACCGCTAGGTAGTATATAGATAACCATTACCGCTAGGTAGTATAGATAGCCATTACCGCTAGGTAGTTTAGATAACCATTACCGCTAGGTAGTATAGATAACCATTACCGCTAGGTAGTATAGATAACCATTACCGCTAGGTAGTATATAGATAACCATTACCGCTAGGTAGTATAGATAGCCATTACCGCTAGGTAGTATAGATAGCCATTACCGCTAGGTAATATAGATAATGAATGGGTAACTTTTAAAGCTAGGGATATTATATTACCATCAATAAATATAACAGTGTGGGTACCATCACCATCATTTATTCTTTGGTTGAAAAACTCAAAGTTATTGGCAACATCAGCATTAGTTATGACTGGAAACAAACCGTAAACCCTATTTTGCCTCCCAATATTTTTTCAGTCACAGCATAACCGTGAGTTTCTTTTATAAATATAATGGATGCATTTTTTGTTTGTTGGCCAGTGGAAGATATCTCACTATTTTAAACCGAAACTCTACAGCCTCCTTGCATCACTGATATCATTTTAATATCATTTTTTGTAATTTAAAATTTCAAGTAAAATTTCAACATAGGTGTAAGATGAAATGACAAAAATATTTTAGCAGATTTTAATCAACTGAGATACACGATGTAACATGCAAGTTCAGACACACACACACACACACGAGAACTGTATAACTGCCTGACTGATGAAAATGCCACTATGGATGATAATAACCTTGACATCGGTGTTGAAAATACACATATAATTACCAACAAGTACAAAACAAGGTACGATTTGTAAACAACAAAACAAAACAATCCTAATCCGTTAATCAGTGATGAGCAATTGCATAAATGTGCAAATACAAATATAAGGAATTGGAAAAATTAGTCATGACTATCCTTCCAAGAAGTAACAGCTTCTGTTGGAGATCGTCTTAATCTGATTGGAAGAAGAGAGAAGAATCTAAATATTTTATTGAACCGTTTGAAGTATGAGCTTATCTGTGCCTGTGTAAATTATTTGTAATAATAAAAACGATGATACAATATTATTAATTAGTTATTGTTATTATTGTCCAATTTCTAAAACTATTTCTAAAATGTGGACAAAAGAGAGATGGAGAGAAATTGGAAGTAACACATGGGAAGAAGTAAGAAACGAAGCCACTGACAGACGAAAGTGGAAGAAGAAAGCATTTACCTTATTTCCAATGAGGTTAAACGAGTCTTTAGAAAAGAAAGATTATTAGTGTCATGCAGTGGCGTCACTCGGGTTGGTGTCACCCAGTGCGGTAGCTCATGATGTCACCCCCATGGTCCTCCTTCCGTAACAGACCATACAGAATCCTTAGTAATGTCATTTTGGTGTCACCCCCTCTGATGGTGTCACCCGGTGCAGTCCGCACCCCACGCATCCCCCTAGCGACGCCACTGCTGTGCCTGCTAGTCATGTATTTAACTATGATCGGTTATCCGCTTATGAAATCCGACTAGACCGAGCAGTGTGTGCTCTGTAAAATTTTCAATTTTTCATTTTGGTGTCACCCCTCTGAGATGTGGTCACCCGGTGCTGTCCGCATCAACCCGCACCCCCCTAGCGACGCCACTGGTGTCATGACGTTTTCAGTCACTATAATTTCCGTATATTATAAGCAATATATAGCTAATTCTTAACCTTGGTTACATTATACATTAAATATCGCTCCTGTCATGCATCAAGTAGCATGCGTGACTGAATAAATTACCCTTGTAATTACTGATGAATCTTAAATATCAGCTGAATAGTTTTAATAATATAAAAGCAATCAAATACTCCGTAATACTACTTATATTATCCATTTACAGCGTGCAATCACTGACAGATTAGCAGCAGAGAGAGTGAACAGACCACTTGCTGGAAGGTCCATTTTTGAAAAATAAAGCTTTCTACGAAAAATGAAAATAACAGGTCAATAACGTCAAACTGAAGTCTCTAACTAAAACCAAGAGATTCTCTAAGTGGGTTAGGTTTTTTTTTGTTACTTTATCTTTGTCGTTCGTGTTTTTCAAAATCTTGTTTACCCACCGTGACGCTTATTTGGGGTCGCACCCTCTCTGCTGCTGTAATTAAATTATTATTATGTCAATAATGGAATCTTACACTAGTAGACTAGCTCGCAAAAGATTAGAAGCAATTAGAAGATATCTACTTGTTCGTGATGCTCTCAAACGAAACCTTCAAGAACGCCAAGAATCACAAGTTGATTATGCAGAACAAAAAGAAAAATTTTTCAAACCTGTTACAAAGTCTACTGAAGGAGTTGCAGAAGCCACTGAAAGTCTTCTTCCGGCAGTAAGAGAAACTGCTGAGCAAACTAGAAAGATAGCGAGAAGAACCAAACATACAAACATAATTTTAAGAGATCTTCCAGCTGGAATAGCTGCTACTCAACCTCCCCCAGAACATAAAGGCGCTGTTGGAGGAGAACCAGAATTTAAAAAATAGAGTTGAAATGCTTAATAAATTTACTGAAAAAGTTATTACGGAAATAAGAAAAAAGCAATCAGTATCATATTTAGCTTCATTTGCTGCTGCGCGTTATAGTGATAGAGAAAGATATTTAAAACCTGAATATGGTAATAATCCGGTTACAAAAGACATTTGGTACAATTGGATATTTCGAAGAAAAAAGGAGGTAAGCAGGCTAGGACATTTGATTTTGATCATATTGCACATATGAGTAAAATAAATAAATATTTAGCGATAGGGCAACAATTTAGAAGACTACCTAAACCTAAACCTGAAGTTTCTCTTAGACATAAATTGAAGGTTAAAGATTTGAATGCAGAAGAAGATCAAGTTTATGATATTGCTGCAAAATACGATGAAATGGGAAAATATGTAAGCCAAATATGTTAAATCTTTGACAAAAGATGATTGGGTTATAGATGTATATCTCATCTTTACTAAACAAAGTTCTCTCAAAGGTGATGATCCTGATTTTCAAAGATTTCAAGATGAAGTAAGAAAAAGAGAACCACCTCAACCTGCCCAACTACAACCTCCTTCACAATTTGATCTTCCTCCTCCATAATCTCCGAGGCCTGCACAAACTAAACAACAACAAAACTTACCAAAGAGCCAATTGAAACTGCTATTATAAGTAGATTTAAACCTGATGGTTTACAAACTATCAGGAACGTAGATTATCCTGAGTTAATAGATATTGTTGTAAATCTAATGAAAAACGTAATTATTTAAAACGTCCATTTGATAAGTTTTCAGAAAGGGATTGGATTAGAGATGTATTTGTCGCTCGATTTGGTTATGATAAATTATATGATGAAGATTATATTGATACATGTGTAGATAGAAGAGATGAAAGAAACAAAGAATTACAACCAGAAGTAGAAAGAGAAAACGTTTATAGTGAAATGTATGATGAAATTCTGAAAACAGGAGTTGGAATAGGAATTTGTCCTGACAGTGCTCTTATCGATGTTGATCGCTTAGAAGTTTTAATCGAAGGAAAACGCGCAGGAAAATTATTTCATACGACTCTATGAAATCCTCCTTATATCAAATTTTGGATCGCATGCAATCAATTCTACCAATGAACTAATAACTGTAAAATTAAAACGTAAATTGCATAACAACTCCAGCATCAACACATTTCTATAAAATTGAATACAATAAATTGCATAACAACTCCAGCATCAACACATTTCTATAAAATTGAATACAATAAATTGCATAACAACTCCAGCATCAACACATTTCTATAAAATTGAATACAATAAATTGCATAACAACTCCAGCATCAACACATTTCTATAAAATTGAATACAATAAATTGCATAACAACTCCAGCATCAACACATTTCTATAAAATTGAATACAATAAATTGCATAACCAATTCTACCAATGAACTAATAACTGTAAACTTAAAAAGTAAATTGCATAGCAATTCTAGCATCAACACTTTTCCGTGAAATTGAAACGATACATAATATGAAACCTAGTCACAGCAAACACATTTGCTTAAAACAAATAATCAAAACATAGAAAATTACGGACTATTAAAATTGCGTACCTTAATGATGTTCTATTTTAGAACTTGTGCGTCCTAGCACTAAACCCTGTCTTTTCTCACAAGACAGCCACCTGGTTCCTTTCTTGTTAAGCGAGGAAAGCATTATTCTCTTTAGGCTCTCCCCGGAGCCAAGCCTACTCCCTTCTCAAGAAATTAAGACTAAAGAATTCCGACTAAGGTCTTCAATTTAAATTCATATTGCTTCTAAAGTGTAGGCCTTAATTTGTTCTGCCCAATCATAAGCAGCGGTTCCTAAATTTTCCCCAAGATCATAATTTCCTCCGTCAGATTTAGACAGCATAGAATCTGTGAACTACGGGGTATATCAATTTCCCTTTGAAAATGATAATTTGACATGGGTTCCTATCAAGCGGTTATGGTTGGTAGCTCATATGTTTACATTCTCATGACAGCGTAGCAATGCCCTAGGTAAAATCTCATTCAGTCGTAATTTCTAGCCTTTTAAGTTTTAACACTGACACGGGGGAAGAAAAGAAGAAAGGTCTAAGTGACCCTTCACAAAGACTTTTCTGGCTTACATTTTAATGTTCAATGCATTCAACTATAAGGTTCAATACAATTCAAAATTCGACACTTCACACTGAATATGGAACTGATGCTAGAGTTGGTTTTGTTAATAATGGTATTATGACGTTGTTTGACAGCGCTACATACATGATTGACGGAACGATATTAAATATTGCAAGATATTCAGATGATTATACAAGATCAGCTGGGCCGTCAATGATGTTTGTAAAAGATAATTTTGATAGCTCTGATCACATACCATTTTTAAAAGTAAAAGTGCCACAGAACACTGCGAGTGTTGCAAACCAGATGGAGCGATAGCCAGACCCGCCGCTGAATTCTTGATGTTACAGAACACCAAAGAAAATTGCTACACTTAGATCAATGTTGAAAGGTGATCGTAACAGATGTTCATGTGTAATTCCACTGTCTCATATCTTTGGATTTTGTAGATATGTCAAAAAAGTTATCTTTGAGCTAAGCATACAGTTGTACTTGTAAGAAAAGTTGCAGATGATTATGCACTTTGGCATGTTGCAGGAGTTGATCCTGCTGCAACTGCGGCACTTCATGGAAAAGTAATAATAACAAAACTTTCACTGTGGATGCCAGTAATGACACCAACAATTGCTGAAGAAGAAAAGTTAATTAGTTTTATGAATTCAGGCAGAAAATCATTGTTATCATGATTGACAATAACCACAGATAGTACTCAAAGTGATGTTGTTGCGTTATTTACATGGCATATAGCATCACAACAATGAGTTTCTGAGTAAATTCACAAATATATAGTCATATGATATTTGACAATCTTGGAGTTAGAGAAATTTCGTAAAGGATAAATGGACATCAAGAACCATCTGAAGATATATTGTTACATTTTTAAAATAATCATGTAGGACGTGCATATCATCGTTTAATGACGTTTATGGGACGTGATCAAAATATCCGATATATTATTTTTAATTGGAGCATATATAATTACTCACACAATCTGTCGTTGATATTCAGCAGATGGAGTTCATTATAAAGCTATTGCTGTTATACTCAGCGATAAAACAATGTTACTTGGAGGCACTCGCGGACGAATGAGAGTTATTATGTCATATCATCATGTAAAAAGCTTCAATCAAATTCAGCAAAGAAATGTGGAATAAAAATATCACTATAAACAGATCAGATCACAGGTGGTCCAAATAAACTGTCATTATCAGAACATCAACTCAGACATTTCAAAACCATTTGTTAAATTCAATCTTTCTGGTGGTGCAGTTAAAGACTCAATTAAAACAGGCGGTATGTTTCCACTTCTTGCAACTATACCAGCGTTAATAGCCGCTGCAGCCTCAGCTATTTCAAAAGCAGCTGCATTTGGTGCTGTTGGAACAGCTGCTGGGATGGCATTAAAGAAAGCAACAGGACAAGGATTCAAAAATAGGGAAGGGGTCTAAGATTACCAGGAACTCTTCATCGTTACCTCCAGAGGACTGAGACTTCCAGGAACTCTTTGTTGCTTTTTTCAATGTGAAATTTTGATTTACTTGATGCTGCTAAAAAATTAAACATCAAAAATGTTTGAGACGTTTTTATGCGTGATCAATTACTAAAACAATATTGAAACTGGTATTATTAATCTCGATAATAGTTCTGGTCCTGGTACTCATTGGGTGGCATACACAAATGATCCATGTGGTATTATTTACTTTGATTCGTACGGGTTGGCTCCACCAAAAGAATTTATAAATTACGTAAACACAATACAAACTCCAGTCTGGTATTCAGCATTACCAACACAGACAATAACCGATCCGCCAATATGTGGCCATGACGTAATTTCTGTACTCGACGCTGTGTTATCATCGACTCTACCACTTCATAAAGTCGTGCACGATTATACAAATAGAAACGTTGCTTTAAACAGATCTTAAAGTATAATGGTTGATATTTGCGGAAGATCTTCTTCTCTCTGGTTCTCTCATTATGTCCCAGAATAAAAGTTCTGGTCTAGGAGAATCAGAATCAGACAATGACGTTGTAACGAAGAAATACATCCTTCCAATGATGAAATCGTTAGTTTCAGTTAATAATGAAATAACTTTATTTAGAACTGTTTATACTATTCATGTGAGCACATTTTTTAATTTTCGTAGAAATATGAATAGATCCATTCCTGATTTTTCTTTTTTTTGCTGTTGGAATTCCACAAGCAATCAATATTAAACTCTCTGATTTAAAAAAATTACCGGTAGTGTAGTATATACAGTAGAGTCTGGACAAGCATTATGGTCGCTACTTAATAAATCTATCAAACATCGCGCTAAGGTTACCGGTATATACAGGCTCTCAGTACTTGGCGTTATTACATTTACAATTTCCACCACAATTTCACGGCCTTATCCACTCCGGACACCGTCAGGTGGATCTCCTGGATTTATGTTATTGACGTTGGAGCAAAACGACGAGGAAATATTTACTGTGGAACCCGAAGAAGAAAAAACTCGGCTTGATTTACTATTGGTGTCTTGAATAAGTCGCACATTCCCATGTACTTAAAATATAATGAGCATTCCAATCAAGGTTCAAGGTGCAGAGCAACATTACAGATATAATTAAGCACGTGAATGGAAAAAAAACCTGAAAAATATCGTTGACAAATATACAGTAAAAATAAAAAATATCGCAGACGTGTAGTTGTTGTTGAAATAATTGTTTATTCAGTGTCTGCTTTTATCGCTGGAACCGTGGTATTATTATCAACAATAACACCATCGCTAGCGATGGCACCAGCAGTTGTAACAATTTGTGTTTCAGCTGCAACAACAATTGCTGATCTTCTTAGTAGTATTGCAAAAAAACTATGTACATGCATAAACTTAACATTACATGATTAAATAATAAAATTTTCACAACGACACTAGCATACTCCGAACTATCTTCGTTATTATCGACAAGTCTAGTTGATCGAAAAATATCAGACTTTGAATTAACACAAACGATTAAAATTTTAAAAAAATAAGACTCTGATAGAATCCACGCATGATTTAAATACTACTACTACTACTACAACAACTACTACTACTACTACTACTACTACTACTACTACTAATAATAATAATAATAATAATAATAATAATAATAATAATAATAATAATAATAATAACAATATCAACGCCGAACGAATTACTCCAGCAAATCGTAAGCAATACAGCACCGTCAAAAACTACAATGATATCAGTGAGCTCCAATAATCCTAAGTTTAGCGTTAAACTTCCAACTGCAATTACAGCGAAAGAAATAGCGCTAGCACAATTACGAGTATGTTACAGCTGGCAAAATATCAGATCATATTCATTCGGAGGATTGCCAGCAAACAATTCGCTTGAATTTGCAATAAAAATAAAAATGATGGAACTCCCGATTGGCAAGTTGTCGGAATTTCCACAGGTAATCATCAGATTGAACAAATCAACGATGAATTCCAGCTCAGAATTAAATCTACAATAGTAAAAAGAATCAAAAATAGCTATCACGGTTCATGAACCAACTTTATCAGCTGCGATAGACATATATTTACCAAATTATGCTGCAGATATATGTCAATCGTCAATCCGAAGTGTGTTAGGATTGTCTGAAATACCGCCAGATAATTAAATAAACACCAGAACCAAATTTAAATGAATTCCGCACAAACGAAAACAATTATAACAATTCTACAATATCGAGAAGAAGAATCTCCATTACATCCTAATATTCAATATATCTATCCTTCTTCTGTGGTCAAATCAGTAGGAGGATTTTATACTGTTCGAGAAGAAATGTTCAAATCATTAACTGATGAAATTAGAAACAAGCATATAGCTATGTCTGCATCATTAGTAACTTTATTTAAGAATTACATTTTTGGAGTATCCTAATGATGACCTAAAAAAGAAAATCATTGAAACAATAGAACATTTAAATCAGGTTTTATTAGACCATGACTATATTAATCAAAAGAGGTTTGAAATTATAACTAGTGCAGATATTGAAAAACATTTAGTAAGAGGAGTAAAAGAAATATTTCTCGATTATTATAGATTAACTAAAGCAGAATTACCAACGTTTGTTGTTGTTGTTGTTGTTGTTGTTGTGGGGTTTAACGCCATTTTTCAGCACGATAGGCTATACATGGCGGCCAGTATTAATGGTGGAGGAAGAACCCGGAAAACCCCGGAAAGAACCACCGACCCACGAGAAGCTACTGGCAAGCTTTCTCACATGCCCACATTGGCTGAATCTTTGACTCGAACCGCCGCAGACAGAGGTGAGATGGCAGTGATCCGTAACGAAGAGCGCTTTAGACCACTCGGCCACTCGGGGCCCCACCAACGTTTGTAATACCTCGGATTTGAAACCGACGGACTAAAAAGAAAACTCAACAACATTATCAATGAATATATTCAACATATTGTTGAGTCATGGAAAAGAGTAACCCCACCATCAGTAATTCTCAAACATAATAATAACCCGCACGGTGAACGTTATATTTCACCGAGAATAGTTAATATAACTTCAACAATCAGTTAATCTTGTAGGTGATGCTATTGGTGGCAGCTATCAAATAGATCTTGAAAAATCTAAACAGGCCCAGCAATAATATATTCTGTATTCATTTACACCTCAAGTACCTCCTGGATATTTGATTGTACAAGAACCCATTAATCCGGTTTATCTGCGTTATAATAATCCGTTATCATCAAGAATACATTTTAAACTTATTGACCAAATGGTCATTTAGTTGATTTAAGGCAAGAAATTCTTAATATTAATTTATATCTAAGATCATAGTGATTTTGAATCAGGGATTATATCAGAATTTATTTTTTACTGATTCTTGGTATATAGTACATAAATAAGGAAAATAAAAAATTTTAAAAAATTACATAAAAAACATGCATTGCCAAAGTCAAGGAAAAATCTAGCCACGACTGGGACCCCAGTTGCCATAACATTCATTGTCACTACTTTCACTTTCAAAATTCCCCTTAGTGACGTTGTTACTACATTCGCTTTCACAATCACTTTCACTTTCACGATCTGACACAAACTTTTTCAAATGCCTCACGCGCGTGTTAATAATCTTTATCTTCTCATATTCGTCAGCTAATTCTGATCTAATTTTTTTAATCGCGCGTGACAGAGATACAAATTTTTTTAACTTCTGTATCTTTAACCATATCCAAAGATTGGAATATACACTGTCGGATTTGCTTTATAAATCTGTATTCTGATGGTAGTGTATATCTATATTTTAGTGTTTGCAAATTACAAATAATTTTCTGGATCAAGGTCAATTTTTACGAATTTAATTTCTTAATTGCAGAAATAATATTAATAATTTTTTGTAATTCATTATATATATATATATATATATATATATATATATATATATATATATATATATATATATATATATATATATATATATATATATATATATATATATATGTATGTATGTATGTATGTATATACCACATACATTAAAAATAGCATGGCCTTTGAAGTGTTGGTATAAAGCAACTTGATATACCAATAGTATTGGTATATCAAATTGTGATTTGCCCATGGCGTATGAATACGCATAATGAACATGTTTTTATAGCTATTATACTCTCTAAACATGGATATGAATTTCTTGTAATATTACATTTAGAAAAGAAAATATATCAAGAAAACGATTTTCTTGTAAAATATTTTTTATAGAAACTAACATTTTTATACAAAAAAAACAACCATACTCAATCTAGGAAATTAAATATTATTGAGCTCCACCCTGTGTCATCTGCTGTCATCTCTGTCAAGACTTCTGTTTCCAGTCTCTCCCTCTGGCAAACATCAAACACTGCAACTCTGTGGAAAAAAAGAAAACAATGACATTAGATAAGGAGCAAAATGATGAAGCAACATTTAATCTACTAAACTGTGAGTTAATTGGAGAGTTTGATAGAGACATGGCTGAGACATTTGTAAATGAAAATGATCATTGTGTTAGGGAAGACAGATTTGTACACCATGAGCCTGATGATATACTGAAATTTACAGAAAGTAACAGTATGCAAACACTTTAAAAAAGACACTTTTTGCTGTAAGGCTAGTGACAGAGTTCTTGCAGTCAAAATATGGATTCAGAAATTTACACAAGATATACCCATCTGAATTGGATCAGTACCTGGCTGGTTTTATACTATGTGTTAGGAGAAAAGATGGATCTGAGTTTGAACCGAACAGCTTAAGAAGTATAATCAGCTCCATTGATTGCCACTTTAAAATCAAGAAATATGCAAGTACAATCATGAGAGGAACAGACAAATTTTGCATTAACAAGGGAAGCTCTTCGGGCTAAGCAAAAAGATTTAAAATCTAAAGGAAAGGAAATAAACCCAATCGGAGTCAACCGATCACAGACGAAGAAATAAATGCCTTGTATAGTAAAAATACTAATGGGGATGGACATAAAGGTTAAATTGTTTAATTACCTATTGTTACTTCATTATTTTGATGTTTCTGGCTCGAATCGTACTGTTGCTATAGATGCAAATGTCCGCCCTGTTACTGTTCATGACAACGAACGCTGCAAATTCAATGTTTGCATGCACATTATTAAAAATATTTTGAATGTTAACTATCAGCCTCGTTTCCTTTTAATGAAAAATTTATACATCTCGTGGTATATCATTGATACAGCGTACATACTATACATATATTTACATATTTATTTACTAACCTATTTACAGCGTATATAGTAGTATATTTACAGCATTGTATTAAACTATTTACAGCATATTGTGCCGTCTAAGGACGGCACAACACATAATCTTAATTAGAGTAGAATATTTTCAGCGTATATACAATCTTAATTCTATGGAATGCACAACATATATCAAGCTATTTACAGCATTATATTAAGCTAATTACAGCACTATATACAATCTTAGTTGTAAGGACAGCACAATACTAATTTAATTAACGTAATTCTAAGGACGGCTCAATACATCTAATCTTAATTATAAGGATGGCACAATACATATTAAGCTCTAGCGGAGAAAGATATGCTGCAAAGTTATCTCCCTTTGAGATTAATAACGTAGTAATAAGCGAGGTAATTACTGAATTATTCTGCCTGACAGAATTTTAGCTGACATAGTTATCTCCCTTACAGAGTAATGAAACATTATCTTTTGTTTATATTTTTTTAGAGAAAGCAGATATGGTAATATTATTTGTGACGCTCTGAACCGAAGGCATGCAAATATCAAAATATTTGCCACCTGCATTCATTGCCTGAAATATTATTTATTCACCATTTTCTACATTTGTAGATGCAACTACCCTGGCGATCTTACTACTACGGCCTGTATTTCCAAATTTACAATTTTGAATCTGTGTAATGGCTCGTAAATTATCTAAAGAGTTATCTAGTTGATAATTATTAACATGATCGATCACAAGACCATCTTCGATTACCCCACAAAAATGTTCGTAAATAAATTTATGAAAGTAATATTTTTTACTACCATCAATATCTAACTTTAGATAACCAGTATTAGTGACAAAACCGACTGCTTTTTTTAGCCGACATATCCTGATTACACGAGATACATTATAATTCTTGATGATAGGATGTTTCACAAATTCCTTTTGCTTCATTTCAATAGTAATATTATTTGTTTAAATGATTATTTGTATAAATGGTCATTTTGAAACTCTGGCTAAATAATCGATTGCGCCTTTTATGACTGTCATTATTATCAGTGTTGTTTTTGATCATAATGTCTTTTAAGTTCTCTATATATTTTACCACCACATTGCACATACCTTTTCGTTAATCCTCTAACCGCATCACCACATTTCAAGCATGGTTTAGTTCCTAAACTCCCTCTCCGTACACTTATAAGTGATGTCCTCATAATTCGTTTACGCAAGCTTTGTTACAAGGAGTTGTAGAGCCTTTAATAAGCCATTTGGATTTATTTTTTGTTCAAATCATTATATAAATATAATATAATATAATATAATATAATATAATATAATATAATATAATATAATATAATATAATATAATATAATATAATATAATACAATATAATATCCCTATTTCAATATATATTTGTCTTAATTATTATATGGAAGAGTTATTAACATCGATTAAGTTTAAACCTTCTGAATATAGATTCGATCTTGATAGAAGAACCTCTGACCCACGAAGACGAGCCCAGGTTGATCCGACGGAATGATTAAAAGTATTCGAATGCTAAAAAAGAATTTTGCAACGATATGTATCTCATATGTGGTCAACATTTAAAATCATACTCAACACCGATGTTATTGATGCTACAATGAACGACCAACGAGCGGCGACGAGTTTTAATTATCTCGACAATCAATGATAGTTTTTCATAGCAAAGTTTACTACGGAATTAGACAATACTTGGATTATCAGTGACAAACGTGACCTTGTCCTTCATAACGAAAAAAATCGCCGTATTAAGTAAAAATGCCAAACCAGGAATGTTCACTGGTATTTACAAACCGTATCATGAAAGAGCGTATCCTGTGACCGCAGTTATTTATGCCATTTATCCGCTGAATGATAAATCCAGCGTTCATTATCTAAAATCGATGAAATTTTAGAAAATGAAATGTGTAGCCGAACGAGTAAGGGAACATTTTACAAATGCGATACGTGGAATAAAACTAACGGATCAGCGACGTGAGAAAAAAGAATGGTCTGAATCAGTCAAAGATAAAGGAGCTACAATAAATGATGTTGCTGAATTAGGAAAGAAATTAAAATTCCCAATAATATTATGAATGATAACCAGAGAGTTTTATACGAACCAAAGTATAAATTGAAGAAAGCTTCGATTGAAGATATTGATCATAATGCGGATGCGTAGACTAATGCAGTAACAATAGTTCACGAAATCGAATTATTACATTTTACCAAAGAGAAATATTTGATTTTATTAACGAAATAAGAAAGAATGATTCTGTATCTGTGTGGCTGTTTCAAAGTTCAGATACTGGAAACTATCATCAGTTTGTACGGCCCAATGGATATATTTATCTCACAGAATCTCTCCATGAAGAAATGAAGAATCTTGCGTTGCAATATACACATGAAGATGCTGAACAATTACTGAGTAATTATTTGATCGTTCCATTAGTTGCTGTTCATTTTACTAGAGAGAAGAATTCGTAGAAACCAAGACGATTGGATTTTCTTGAAGAAATACAACGCAGTTTTGTCGAATACGTACACAGTGGATTATGGAATACCAGATACGATTATAAGGATTTTGTTTTGGTTGATATTGTTGCATGTTATCTCGGAAGTTGTCTTGGTATGGGAGAGTGTTCTAAGTATCTTGAGCAATTTGGACATCCAACACACGAGATGACCAGAGTATCGATAAATGGACCATTGCCAGATCTTAACCTGACTGGATTTGCTTGTTTCGAGTCATTTAAGTTTGCCGAAGATCTTCATCCGATTTGTTATGTCTGCTTTGGCAAATACTTTTCAGAAAATTGTTGGCGTCAACGGTATTATTACGATATATGCTCGATGTATACTGATATCGTTGATTGCAAATGAAGCAATGATATCATATAGTTCGCAGAAACATCAAAAAGAAATATTCTGATGAAGAAAATCCTGATATGATTATATTGATGGTGAGACACCTAATTTTACTCATTTAAGATCTTCAGTGCTTGCGTACATTTCGATAAATCTATTATCGATGATAGAGTTTCGGTGTTTGCTGTCAGAGTCGCTACCGATTCATTTTATGTCAATAAAAAATACAGGATTGCTAGAGAAACTACATATTGGCACTTATGCATAATCGGGCGAATGGAACATAAAACTAGAAAATATACTTAATTATTCTCCATCCGCCGCCGTTGAAATTAAGGATATTTATTACCAAAAATAATCTAATATCAAAATTGTCATCAGCACCATCTGTATATGATCCTGTGACAAGAAATATGACTGTTTATCTCGATTGACCTGGTGGTTGTAATAAAACAACTCGTGTGATTGAATTATTTCGGAGTCTTGATGTAGCTGTATTAACAACTAAACACAGACTCGCAAGAGAAATGAAAGAAAGAAATATTAAATCATGCACTTATCAGAAATTCTTTTGATGGAAGGGGGATAAATGGACTCGTGAACGAATGGGCGAGAAATATCTTCCAAAGATTATTGTTTGGGATGAAATATGCACTGTGTCATTAGAAACGTTAAAAATATTTCTTGATTGGTTAATGACAAAATATGCTGCTGTGATGTGTGGCGATTATGGTCAACCTCCACCTTTTGTTGGATTGTCTCCACATAAATGGCTGAGGAATTTTGTAGATTATTATGAAGAAATAACTGATGATCATAGAGCGCTTGATCCAGAATTAAGAGTTTAATAAATTAATCAGACTACAACCGAATAAAATTCAATGTCAAATAATGCGTGAAATAATTTCATGAGTTCCTATTAACAATTTTTGGAATTTATGGAGACCAGCTGATTTGATAGTTGCAAGTAGAAAGATAATTCGTGATTCACTTCAACAAAAATTATTTATGTTACATACAGTTAAAATTCAAATCTACCCGTACCATTGTGTTATCGACCAGCAGATACGCGACAACAGAATATCGACGTTCATATACCAGGATTGTCAGAAAAACAAAATCTTGTATTAAATGATATTGTTTTAGTTCCTGTCATTGTTGCTGACAATGGACAAAACTTCATTCATCACAAGGGTTAACCATCTCTAATACAAATGTTTGGATCGTCGATGATCGTATCTAATGGTCAAATTTAGTTTAGCTCGCAGTGTCTCGAGTCAAAAGGATATCTCAGTTGCGGAGTGTTATCATAGACTTCACAGAAAATAATAATAAATTTCAGGAAACTAACGAAGATATAGTAAGAAAATATTTAGTTAGTTATAAATAGTGTGACAAAACAATAAGCTCGACTTTGATCTCGATGCTGAATTTATCATGACGCTGAAACAACAGCAAAATAATCATTGTGCGAGCTTTAACGCAGTAATGTTATGGCAGTATTCAATAAATAATAGAAGACAATTTACCGTAGATAGAATTAATAGTAGTCTTAATCATCCATGCAAAAATGTAATCGACGTCGCGGTGCTAGTTTACAAAAGTGAATGCGGTGGTATTTGTGTGTCTTCAGAAATTACTTGTAATTGCTCGCGTACAAATCCACGTTGAGGAGCAGTTGAATATAATCTGTAGATTGCTGGTCTACCAGTAGATCTTCCCACGCTGGATATTTTATGGGTCGTAATACTCCAAATAGGATCAGTCGCTCTTTTGTATCGCCTTCAAGTTCACCGGGTTCACACAAATATCTTATAGTAACTTTACCTAATACTGGTTGTTTTGAAAAGTCATGTCGTTGAATTTGTATGTGTATTTTGTAATCACATTAACGGTTGTCATAGAAGTTGCACGAGTAATTTCATTATTTAATGCAACTATCACACTTCGTAATCTTGCAACCCATTCGCGAGATCTCATATCTTTCTGAATTATTTCCTTTGCATATTGATAACCAAATAACCGCTCAGCATGTGTTCGATTAAATCGATCAACTATTGCCTGATCACGATGAATTGCGGTATGTCTTCGTCTAATTTTGACGTTATGTTTTTTCATCAGAAATGATATTGCACCGAGAAACTTCTTGCCAGGATCAACCTGTAGTAACTGTGGCCATCGTAAGGATCCTTTGTTTATAAATTCGTTCAAAAGTAGATACAACTTCAGCCGCTGTTTTAGTTGAAAACAGCTCTGCTTCCTATATCTACTTGCAACATCAACGACAGTTAACGCATATTTGTATGTACGTGATTGACGTCTACCAATTTTAATAGTATCGTGTGGTAAAAATAAAATATCTACTTGATAAACTTCTTTAGGAGTGCTGACATCAAAATGTGCATGCGGAATTTTCTTACGTGGTGGTAGTTAAATTTGCCATATTGCCTGTGTAGTGCTAACCAATTTTCAGCAACAGAACGCGTAACATTTGCTGCATCAGCGAGTTTACTAATCGCTGCTCTACCCCTACCCCTAGCGCTATAATAAATCGATTCCATTATTTTATAATAATCGGTTGATTAATTACCGGCTCCTAATACTAGTTTACCTCACATCGCAGATCTTACCAACCAGATAGGTAATGATTCTCTGAAAGATTTATTTTTAATGGAATTTAACAAATGAATCAACTTCACATCTGCAATATATCGTTGTTGCAGATCTGGATTTTTATAAGCTACATCATGAACGTGACATGCTTGATTAACAGTATTTACTGGATACTCTCCAGGTCTTGGTTGTTGTTGTTGTAGGGTTTAACGCCATTTTGCAGCACACGATAGGCTATACATTGCGGCCAGTATTAATGGCGGAGGAAGAACCCGGGAAAACCCAGGAAAGAACCACCGACCCTCGAGAAGCTACTGGCAAGCTTTCTCACATACCCACATTGGCCGAATCCGAGTCTCGAACCTACGCAGACAGAGGTGAGATGGCAGTGATCCGTAACGGAGAGGGCTTTAGACCACTCGGGGCCCCCGCTCGTCAAGTCATATATCAAGTCGAGTTCCAGGACCACAATAATTATATCCTGGACGGATGTTTTTCTCCTGGGTATTTATCCCATGGAGTTCCTGGTAATTTTCCTGATGAAATAGCGATATCAACACCTGTTTTCATACGAAACGCAATAAATTTATATGTATTTGTACCACATTTCACACATTTGCCTGTAAGTGCACGCTTCTTTTTTTAATTATTGTTGTTAATCCACTTATGGGGGTGGATGCCCTACATCGAACAAAGTATAAATCCATATTATTTATTATAATTGTATAACATGGATGTCACTGATTTCTCAGCGACACGAAAGTAAGAGCCAGTCAAGCATCATCCAGCTCTACCAAATTCTATCAGAGCAATTATCATAGGTCCATCTGGGTCTGGTAAAACGCAATTATTACTTAATCTGATAATGAGATGGCTCAGATGGGATAAGTTGTATTTAGTAGCTCCGTCAGTTGATGATCAGAGATATTACGACGTACTTAAAGATTATAATGAAAATGCTACATTGTTGGACGAAGATGGTAATGATATTGTTGATTTTATCACCGATATTGATGAAACCCCATCTGTAGATGACTTCGATGGATTTAATAATAATTTAGTCGTGTATGACGACGTAATGCTGGACAGATAATCAAATCCAGCTAGAATATTTTCTAGAGGCTGACATAAAAATACCGATGTGATTTATGTTACTCAGCGATATACACAAATACAGAGATAACTGCAATATTTTAGTTGTAATTAATGGAGTCGATACACATACTCTGCGAAATATTCATCAGACTTGGTGTTCAGGGGACATGAACATGATTAAGTTCAAAAACTTCTTTTCAAAAGCACAATCTGCTCCACATGGATTTATAACAATATATTTACATGATACTCGATCACGATATCGTATATGTCTTGATAAAATATTTGGTTGAGAGATTGATATGATAATGATTTAATTATAGCAGCAGAGATGGTGGGACCACAAATGAGTATCCCGCCAGGTAAACAAAATTTAGAAAAACACGAACGACAATGATAAATAACGAAAAAACTAACCCAATTAGAGAAACTCTCGGTTTTAGTTAGAGGTTTTGGTTTGACGTTATTGACCTTTTATTTTCATTTTTCGTTGAAAGCTTTATTTTTTTTTTAAAAATGGACTTTCCAACAAGTGGTCTGTTCACCTTCTCTGCTGCTAGATTCCTTACGGACATTTCATGCCTTTTGCAGTTTGTTTATCATCGTCAACTAGTGGAGTCGTGCTGGTGTAGAAAAAATAATCAAGCCACGATGATGCATGCAATGGCCAATTTATACTAATTCATCAAAATCAACACTGAATGGATTCATCAACATCAAAACTGGATTATAAAAAATCAGTCATAAGACAATTACTTTAATTTTGTTTCAAATGCGCCACATAACACAAACCCACTTAACACGGTGTCGTTAAAATGATCGTTATGTGTCTAATTTTGCAATCCAGTTTGTTTAGTTCATTTTGTTTGATCTCAAGCTTTGAAAGATAATGTTCCTACCTGACGAGCACCTATAATAGCGATACGAAAGCACTACAAAGAGTAATCTATTGATACACGTATGTTTCTAATCTTATACATAAAAACGAAGATATATATATATATATATATATATATATATATATATATATATATATATATATATATATATATATATATATATATATAATAATATATATATATATATATATATATATATATATATATATATATATATATATATATATATATATATATATATATATATATATATATATATATATATATATATATATATATATATATATATATATATATATATATATTCTCAATGAGGGGGTATATTATTTCTGGCAGAATTAATATTTTAATACAAATAATACTATCATACAGGTTAGAGTATTTTTACGAATCCAGGGATATCACTTTCCGTTCTGTCTGGTGTGTATTTATATTTATCTATAATTAATTTTACATACCTTGATTAGGTTACTTGGTATAAGTCAAGTTTCAAGGTTTTGATGAAGCCCTTATTATTTTGTTCTCTCACTCCAGATTTCTGCTACTTCCCCTAGTTTATGAGAGAGGAGGGGGAACGAAAACAAGATGAAATTGTGTACCATGTCAAATTCATTTAGAAAACGGGTATTATTAATATTTTTTGACGTTATTTTGATACAGCACGAATGATTAATTAGTAGAAGTTTATCATTGATCTATCGGCCTAGAATCGACAGCACAATTGCAAGTAATGTTTATAAATGAGTATTATTGCACAGTTTAATAGTGCTGGTATATCAAATTGCTTTATACCAACACCTTAAAAGCCATGCTATTTTTAATTATATATATATATATATATATATATATATATATATATATATATATATATATATATATATATATATATATATATATATATATATATATATATATATATATATTCTTGTATGTGTGGTAATATAGGCCACAATGGGGACTAATGAGAATTAACATCACGCCATAGATTTACATTTGGGGCTGGTATTAGAATTAAACACATTATATCTCCTTGTTGAAAAATGTATAGGAACCAGGGGAAAAGTAATAATAAAATTTTAGATACTATCCAATACCTAATTCTAATTACTATCCAACATCCAATGTTATTATTACTACCCAACAAACACTTGTTGTTAATATCCCACATCCAGGTTTTTAATAATATCTAACACTCGACTTCTTATTACTTTCCTGCACAGGATTTAATGAGTATTATCCGAAGCCTGCTTTTTTATTGCTATCCAAATACTTTGTGTAAATGCCGTGTTCGAGTGACTAAACTACAAAGCTGATTATCCAGCGAATAGGGTAGCATGTAAAAGACGGAGGGTGACATCACACAAGCGTACTTTGACACCACGCCAAAACTTAAGACCTGTAGGTAGGCGTGAATAGAAAAACATTAGATATGGAAAGATTGACAGAGAGAATGTGAAAGAGTGTGTGAAACGATCAAGTTATCCTAAAAGGCAAGTTAACATCATCTTTTTTAAATCTACCTTTTTATATAATCAGCACCGTTCTTCGAAACACAAGAACTAATTAGTGCTAATCCTTTCCTCTTCATTCGCAGGAACTAAACATTAAACAGGATTGTATTTACAAGGTTGACAACATTGTTAACCTAATCGCCTAAAGGGCGCGCCTTTACCGATCACTGCCATATCACCCTTGTCCTCTTGGTTTCGAGCCTTGTGCTCGCCCAATGTGGTACGTTTGCCAGTATCTTCCCGTGGGTCGGTAGTTTTTATTGGTATTTTCCCTTTACCAGTTCCAAGTGTTTCAGAAAAGTACTGTTGATATAAACGAAGAAGAGTGGTAATTGGCCTTGGCCAAGAGGTTATTGTTTTTGTTATTTTTGTCGGTATATTTCAACGACAGATTTAAAAGATAGCCATAAAGTTCAATTTTGCGATTCACCCTTGCCGGGGTATAGGCCGACCACAAAAGATCGCCAGATGCTTCTGCCCTGTGCCATGCCATCGAGCTGACTCTATGTGTGACCCATCTACGTGCCAGGTGTTTCTTGGTCGGCCCTATTTCTGCTTGACTTGAGGGTTCCGCTTCAATGCTTGTCTGGTAACGTTGGTTGGCGGCTTACGTACGGTATGCCCTATCCATCCCCACCTTCTTTTCTTGATCTCGTCCTCTACAGGAAGCTGGGAGGTTCTCTGCCAAAGGTTGGTGTTGCTGATCGTGTCTGGAAAACGGATCTAGAGATTCTTTTTAGGCAGCTGTTGATGAATGTTGAACTCTCTTTACGGTCGACTTGATGGTTCTCCGGGTCTCTGCTCCGTGCAGTAGGATTGACTTCACGTTAGAGTTGAACAGTCTGATCTTGGTAGTCAAGGAAATGGCTTTGGAGCTCCAGATGTTCTCTCGCCTTTCCGATCCTTTGCTTGACATCTGCGTATGTGCCACTCTGCTGGTTGATAATGCTGCCCAGGTACGTGAAGGAATCCACCTCTTCCAGGGAACGTTCCTGCAGTGTGACTGGGTTGTTACTGACGCAATTGATCTTGAAGATCTTGGTCTTGTCTTAATGGATGTTGAGGCGAACATGTGTTTATGTGGCTGCCAGTACGTCGATCTTTTCCTGCATTTGATGCTCACTATGGGACAAGAGCGCTAGGTCATCGGCAAAGTCCAGGTCCTCAAGTAGACTCCACAATGTCCATTGGATAATATTTTTCACCTATTGGTGGACGGCTTCATAATCCAATCGATTGCGAGAAGGAAGAGAAACGGCGACAGCAAGCAGCATTGCCTCACGCCTGTCCGCACTAGGAAGCTGTATGTGTGCTGTCCTGCATGAATGACTCTGCAGGACATTCCGTTATAAGTGTTCTTGATCAGGTTCACCAGCTTGGTTGGGATGCCGTAGTGGTGAAGAAGTTTCCAGAGTGTCTCTCGGTCCGTGCTGTCGAATGCCTTTCATAATCGACTAAGTTCATGTAGAGAGAAGAATTCGACTCCAACAATTACTTGACTGTGATGCGAAGAGTAGCTATTTGGTCCGTACACCATCTGTTCGGCCGGAAGCCCGCTTGCTCATCTCGTAACTGTGGGTCGAGGCCTCCTTCATCCTCTCCAAGAGGACCTGGTTGAAGACTTTCCCTGGTGCTGACAAGAGTATGCTTTCTCTGTAGTTTGAGCAGTTGCTGAGGTTGCCTTTCTTTTGGATCTTGATGAGGTGTCCCTCCTTCCAGTCAGTCGGTATTTCTTCTTCCTCCCAGATCTTCTCAGTGAGGGGTACAGCATTTCCACTGAAGCCTCCAGGTTTGATCTTCTGCTCTGAGGACTTCTACTGGGATGCCATCAGTTCCAGTTGCATTGCCTTTCTTCAACTGGGTAATGGCTTTCCTGATCTCGTCTCTGGTGGGACTGTCACAGCTTATGGAGAGATCTGCGTTGGCTGGGTGGATTTCTGGGGGACTTAGTGATGCTGGCCTGTTGAACAGTTCTTCACAATGTTCTGCCCATCTATTCATTTGGTGTTCTGTACTTGTTATGGTCTTTTCCTGCTTGTCCTTTACGGGCCTCTCTGTTTTGCTGTACTTTCCTGGCAGCTTCTTGGTGATGTCGTACAGCTTCTTCATGTTTCCACTTTTGACCGCTTCTTTTGCCTCTGCTGCCAGTCCTTCAACGTAGTTTCTCTTGTCCGTCTTGATGCTTTACCTTTTATAGTTCTTGTTCTACTGTTATTTACTGCTGCTTTCTTTCGTTTCCGCTCCTAGATTTTGCGCAATGTTTCGGTTGAACTCCATTCTTTTTTCTGGTGATTCATGGGCCTAGTACTTCTTGTCATGTTGACTTTACTGCCTCCTTAACTTTCTGCCATCTGTTTTTCGCATTGTCTTCCTTATCTTCGAGAAACTCTTGTGGCACTTGGTACTTGTTGTTAAGCGTCAGTCTGTATTCTTCTTTAGTTTTTGCATCTTTCAACAGGCTGAGGTTATACTTTGTTTTCTTCTCTTTTGTGCCCATCCAGTTCTTCTTTAGCTTAAGTTTTAGCCTTGCAATAACTAAGTGGTCGTCAGATGCCACATCTGCTCCCCTCTTTACCCTTACATCTTACAGGGATTTTCTGAACTTCTTGGCTATGCAGATGTGGTCAATCTGATTTTCTGTCACATGGTCTGGCGATATCCATGTGTTCTTGTGGACTCTCTGGTGGGGGAAAATATTACCCCCGATGACCAGGTTGTTCAGTACACAAAGGTCTGCGAATCTCTCCATTTTCGTTCAACTCGCCCAAGCCGTGGATTCCCATGGCTTGTTCATATCCTGTGTTGTCTGATCCAACTTTGGCATTGAAGTCACCTATGAGGATGTTGATGTCTTTGTCTGGGAAGCTCTCTACTATGTTCTGTAGTCTATTGTAAAACTGGTATTTATCTTTTTCTTCGCCGTCATTTGTTGGAGTGTAGCACTGTATGACGTTCATCTTTATTTTCTCCTTCTTGGTCCTAAACGTTACCATGAGGATTCTGGGCCTGTGTGGTTCCCATCCTAACAGTGCATTATAAGCTTGCTTCGACAGCATGAGCCCCACCCCCTGTGTGTGAGGCGCGCTATCTTCCTCATCTCCTGAATACAGTATCGTCTCTCCTGTCACCAGGCTTCTTTGTCCAGACTGAATCCATCTGTCCAGTAGGGATGGGTTGTAGTTCCTCATCTATGCTGCTACCTGTGCTGTTTTTCCTGTCTCATGCATTGTCCTCACTTTCCATGTTGCGATCTAATTCTCCTGTTTGATAGAAGGGTGGTCTGTTTTATGGCTGCCGTTGGCTCGTGGCTTTCACCACATAGTGTCATAAGTCTTCCAGAATAATACCCTTCCACCCTCAGGCTTTCAATTTCTGGTTTTTCTTCTGTTGGCGTTTTAGTAGCAAGTTGGATTTTACAGGGTCAGGTTGCTAGCTCCACGCCTAACCCTCCTCCTTTTACATCAGGGCCTGGGACCGGTAGTGGCAGAGTTATAGCCAATACAACTGCCGAGTAAAATAATCCACATTTGTTGATCTCCTTGTTGCAAACCCAAATTTCTAATAGCGCAATTTAACACAAAAATTTTAGCAGAAAAGACGATTTTATTTTTTAGTAGCAAGTTGGATTTTATTTTTTGGAGTCACAATTTCGACATCACGTCCACGGTGGTTATCTCTAAGAAATTTCTACAATGTCAAGGAAAACAAGTAAAAAGGATCATGACAGAAACGTCCAAAGAGATGAAGGAAGCTATGAATTATCCATAAGCGGGGCCGAGGTAAACAACTCGTATCTGACATGAGCTGTGTACAAAGTGGTTAAATATTATGAACATGTTGAGTATCTGGTTTGAGCTATGTACAAAATGGGTAAATATTATGAACAGGTTGCATATCTGGTTTGAGCTACATACAAAATGGGTAAATATTATGAACATGTTGCGTATCTGATGTGAGCTACGTGCAAAAAGGGTAAATATTATTAATATATTGCGTATCTGGTTTGAGCTATGTACAAAATGGGTAAATATTATGAACAGGTTGCATATCTGGTTTGAGCTACTTACAAAATGGGTAAATATTATGAACATGTTGCGTATCTGGTTTGAGCTACTTACAAAATGGGTAAATATTATGAACATGTTGCGTATCTGGTTTGAGCTACTTACAAAATGGGTAAATATTATGAACATGTTGCATACCTGATGTGAGCTAAACGGGTAACTATGAGCATGTTGCGTTGCAGTTTCTCTATCAGCCATCGTGGTTTTGAGTGCTGCATTTACAGTGACACCTTTCAGTTGTTTAGGCGTCATTTTGATGTGGAGAACGAGTCCCTTTCAATGAGCCACGACACATCTTTAAGAACAAGACCTCTTAGAAGTTAAACGACAAAGAATGTCAAATTTTGAGTGATTTTTCATCAGGTCAGGCAGATTTACAGTTGCTACAGTCACCGGTATTTTCAATACTGAAGCTATCTGAATTCATTGTCAGGATAACGGGAGGATGCCATCAGATTTTCTATAAGCATGTAATTACATGTACTTTTCACAACAACAAAAAATGTTGCCAACTTACATACGAAATTGGTATTTTAAGTGTCTCAGCGGATTCCCAACAATTTCACACAATGCATGATGTCGTGACCTATTTAGAAAGCAGCTAATGTGACAACAGCAGATTGATCAAATTCTTATTGAGGTAATGACCTTGAAATATTTATTCATCAGTCTTCCTTTTCTAGGGTGCCCATGTGTAACACTCTTGAATACAGGTGTGACCAAAATAGAGCATTTAGTATGAAACCTTGTGGAAACTGAAACTGTTGGAATCCTTCTTTCAAAATGCAAGTTAATGACATTTGTCTTGTGGAAATTAATTGGATGCTTATATAAATATATGATGGCGTCTTTACTTTGGCGTCACAGCGTATTAATAAGGTCAGTCTTTAAAATACAAGTGATCTGCAACAAGCGTAACACTGTCTAACCAGACAAATCATAACATTTTGATATTCTCCGTCTCTTATCTTCTCCCATATCTAACTAAACAAAATGTGCGATAGCTCATCCAGATAGGATAATTATGACACCGAAAACACTGAAAGGTTTCGATGTACACGCTAATACCACTAACAAATCAACGGCAATATACGCAACTGTACTTCTTCGTGTTACAAATCTTGTATTTAATTATGTTTATCTAAGGATTCGTCTATTAGAACGCACTATTTTCATGACTTTGACCCATTTTAGTATCAAGTTTACATCAAGTACATGTGGCTCTTTAGTACAAGCGTGATCAGTGACGTGGAGAAGTGTAGTTGAGTATAACGAGGACAGGGACGAGTAACTCTTGCAACTCTTTACTCTCAATCTGCTGGCATAACACAACAAACCTTATATCAAAACGGAATTATTTTGTTAGTAAAAAAAAATACCTGTGAAAAAATTCTTAAACGTTTCGCTAAATTTTTGCAATATATTTTTGGGAATTGCAATTAAAATGGATGAATAACTTTTTGTGTTTCTATTGAACAGGTTAGTAAACAGTCTAGTTATTATTTTACTAATTCAAGTTTCATTAGAGACTCGTGTATCTTTTAGATCCTGCCATATATGTATTTACGTACCCCTTTGAAATTGCAACCTGCGGGCATGGGAATCTATGAGGACCGAATATTACTGATTCTCAATCACCCCGAGGCAACAGGTAATAATATATTTCCGGTCGCTCTTCTTGTTCTGGATTTTTCTACTATATTGTTCAGTTAAGCGTGCACACACACACACACACACACACACACACACACAGTCACTCACACACTTATGGGATGATTCGATCCGTGCATTACAGTGTGTGTGTGTGTGTGTGTGTGTACTGTCAAAATATGGTGATGCTGTTGATAGACAGATGAAAAATGGATGAATATTACACAAGTCTGATTCCAACAATACTCGTTAGATCCACGTAATTATCTACAAACATTTAATGAACAATCCAAAACAAATACTTCAGAACCTACTAAAATCCTTTGGCCTTAATTATTAATAACCTTGATTCTGCATAATGGTCAGCCAGTAATGTCAGCACCAATAAAGTTTAGCTCTTTGAAGAAACATGCCCTATATATCATCTCCTGTCAAATCTACCACTTTAGAATCAAATGGGGCAAACAACAGTTATCTGTATTATTTTTTAATATTTCTTGGGTACAAGTAAAACGGCAATCCTTTTCGAAAATTTTCTTGCATTTTGAAACTCTGTTTTACAGATTTAAAATTTACACGCACAACCTTTATATGTTGTCATATAACAACCATCGATCAATTTTTAGAAAGCGTCAACCCCCATTGTCTAGTTTCGTCTTAACTGAAATATTCCACTTTCTATTCTTTAAGATTATATTAAACCTTTCTACTACAGATGCCATTTTGTCTAAGTAAGTCGATTCGTATTAAATGGGTACATATCCCAGTAACTCCTTCACATTCCTGTGTTCTGTCATCAAAATGTCTCTTTCCAGGTTTTCTCTCTTAAATATTTCTCTCTAGTCCCTAATTTCTTGAAGAATTCTCGGTGAAAAAGTTTGAAAGAAGAAATATGTATATCTCTTTCAAAATGTGTTTATATCCATACTTGAATTCTTTACATGCCTACATATCATCATTGCTCATCCAGGTAACTAACGTACTCTCGTCTGTATGGTAGTCTTTGGCGCGTTTGGTTGTGTTGTGTGTAGGTACAATGCCCAATTAACCATTCTTTCAATCCAATGAATTGTATTTTCTTTTTATCCAGCTTAATTTTTTTCCACAGTTCATTTTTTTTAATGGACTTTCTGGATCGTAGTGTGGTGAAGATGTCTTGCACACTGTTCTTTATCAGTCATTTAACACGAAACAAACATTTTACCCAAACAGTACTTTCAAAGAAGCATTTGTGATTAATGGCGTCTGATTTTGTGCGGACAATACGTACATGATAAATCCCCACAGCCGGTTGTGTTGAGTAATTCGAGGAATAGCGGGTCACTATTGTCTAGAGTAGTGCAAGAATCCGAAGGTAAGGTAGAAATAACAAAGCAATTTAATGAATCATCTTACATAATAAAATGGAGCTTTTTCGGTTCAAAACGTGATTCGAAAAGCATCTCTCTTTGAGCCGAAAACTGTGTCGAGCATTCTTAAATAGATGCGGTGGTCGGCTTTTATTAGAAAAGAAATATAAATAGTCTTCAATGTGAACACTTGACTCTTATACTGACATTTAAGTAAATGTGAACAAAAATATTTCTCCAAAGCCGTGAAAGGTCAAAATCTTGTATTTAATCTTTCGCACCAATTGACACGACACTGTCTTGAAACTTTCCTATCGTCGTAGTGGGGTGCGTTCCAAGTGGTTTTAAGCGCTCACCTTTATAGATCCCCATTACCCGCGTGGGTTCGAATCCCATGCAGTGTAGCGTGGGTACATGAGAAGGTTTGCCAGTATGCCCTGGTTCCTTTTCCATCAAACATACTGGCCACCATGTATACCTATCGTGTGCTGAAAATGGCGTTAAACGCAATATCACAACAAAAGCCAAAAGCAAACTTCAGGTCATTGAATCCTACTGAAATATACGTGTAGTCTCCAAATCTTCGTCCCTCCTTCAGTGAATCACGTTACGAACATCGAAATTCAGCCACATTATATGTTCGAGTGTTCATATAAACACGTCGTTATTAATACACATCCACATAACGTGTCCTTTTGCTGCTCTAAAACGGAACCATTATAAAATTCATAGCTTTAAGCACAAAACACTTCCGCAATGCTAGTATAAATTATTAAATTTTAGCGTGTATATAAATTATATGTATGACAGAAACACAAATTTTTGTATACCAAGTGTACAGCCTGTTGTGTGTCATTAGCCACAACCGGAGTGGCGTATGTGAATACAAAACTAAAGGGTAAGTAATGAAGTCCACATCTAGCAACATGTGATACATACATACATACATACATACATACATACATACATACATACATACATACATACACAAAAATATTCAATTAAAATAGTAGAATTACCGTCCTTGACATTTTTATGATACCTTTGTTTGTAACGGGAACATCATATTTGTCCTTCCTTTCGTATGTCTTCGCGTTTCTGCATATTTTTGTTGCCGTTTTAAGTGCACTTGTAACACATTCTCTACATCATGCCGAGGAAATGAGAGTGTATTGCCCTTCCCAATAAGACAACCAGACAGCTCACAAGTTCTTGCTTGGGTGGGTATCGAACTTGCCACGCTTGGGTTACCAGTCAAACGCTACAATAATTGATCTATCGCGGCTCACTTTCCTGCGAAGTTCCGTTGGAAGGGGCGGAGTATTGGCAATATTATTACCGCTACTTATCATACACGAATTATACTCATTGGTTATATTACTATACATACGTGGTGGTGATCTGTTCAAATTGTATGTCATTGGAGTAATTTTGGGATCTTTCCAAATATTGTTGACAGAGTTTATATATATATATATATATATATATATATATATATATATATATATATATATATATATATATATATATATATATATATATATATATAAACGCCGTTGAAAATTAAATATGTTAGTCTTCTTGCTATCAATATGTAGATAACATGATTAATACTTTGGGGACATACTTTTTTTCTGTCTTTTGAACTTACACGTGTTCGGACCTTACTATAGTCTGAATATACCTCCCCGTTTGTTTGTACCCCCTTACTGATGTAAAAGACGTAAAGCACCAATGAAATAAGAGATTCACAGAACTTAGTTCATTTATTGATTTATAATGTCAAACCTGAGTGTGCTCAGGAGAGACCCTATCACAGCTGTCGTCTGCGCGTTTCATTACAAACGGCGGAAGTTTTCAGTGTAAAAGACAACCTGTTTGCCAGTCATTTCTTGTTCCTGGACAAATCAATGTTCAGCGAAGAGGTGTATGCCGGCTACACATGTATGTACGAAGAAGGAAAATACCATGTCGTCTGCTTCCGATATTGACAATGTCGAATCAAGCAAAGTCAAGGAATGGCAATTAAAAAGTTGCCTTTCACGTGGATTTAACAAGTGGTGTAATTTCTATGTACATGTGTGCAAAGGAAATAACTCTAAACTCTACATTATAATAATTTACGGAATTATCCGGCAGTTACCGAATACGATGAACTACGTCAAAATGTCTGAGGAAATCAACTTGCCCATTCATAGTGTACGCAACATGGCGCCGTGTTAGTATGGAAAAGTCCGTTAATCATGAAAGGCATAGAGAATCTGGTCACATTCAGGCTATGAATTATAAATCAATGAATGAATTGACTAAGTTCTGTGCACTTTTTATCACATTAAAGTTTATGTTATTGAAATCGTTAGGGGTGTACAAACAAACGGGGAGGTATTATCAGACTATAGTACATTGACGTACCGCTTGACGTAGGGATGTGAGGGATGAAATGAATACTGATAATCATATGTTCATGACCTGATTAGATTTGTGTTTCGATTAAACAATTGCCTGCTAGCTTTATGACGTTTTCAGACTTTCTAGACTTTCGAAAAGCAGCTGGATCATTTGTCTTTTAGATATGCAGAACTATTTCAACCACGACATTTACTAATATTGTGAAAATGAATATTAATTTTTATACCAAAGTTATTAATCATGAAGAGTATGACCTTACAAATAAAGAAACTGTTCTTGCAGCCTTTTATACGATTTGCTATTGTAATGAGGATGAAAAAACATGAACAGTAATTTTTGGTTTGTATAAGCTAATTTTGGTTTCGTTAAAGTTTATTTTTTATTTTTAAATGTTAGCGGGCTTTGTAGCACCGTCTAGCGTCTTAGTTCTGGGTTACGTGATTCTGCCTGGGTATATATTGGTACCAATTGTGGCTGCAGTGGTGTGTTATGAAGCAGTATTGTGTAAAAACACCCCCTTGCAAGCGAAGCAGTATAACCTGTCGGAGCAAGCACATTTATCCGCAGTTCGTCGAACAGGAAAGAGCCAGGCCGAGGAATCTAAATGGTGTAGGGACATTTTCTTTCGTCGATCAGGATACATGCGTTATAGAGCTTGTCCAAAAATCCTGCGACAATACACATTTTAGCTGAAGATATCTCTTCTCACATCATTTTGCAATGTTCCTCTCTCTCTCTCGATCGATCGATCGATCTTGATCGAGTAACGACGAGCGGCGATTCTGTGACCAAATCAGCGACACAGTCGGCGATTCAGCAACCCAGTCAGCGACACTATCGTCGACCACAGAACACCCAGTTGGCGACTCAGCGACCAAACGATTCAGTCTGCGACAAAGTCAGCGACCCAGTCGACGACTCTGCGACCTACTCGGTGACCCTGCCACACAGGTCGAAAACTCTGCGACCCAGTCGGCGAGTCAGCGATCCAGTCGACCAGTGGACGAAACAGGCGGCGATTCAGCGACCCATTTGGCGACTCTGCGACACCGTCAGCGACACAGTCGGCAACTATGTGACCCAGTCGGCGACTCAGCCACCTTTATGTACTGCACTTTACTATTTCATATAAAACTAAATTGGTGTTGGATTTGATTGAAAAAGTGACCAAGCTCCGTGAAAGGATCAATATTGCCCAGCCTTATATCTTACAAGCATACATATGTATCCCCTTTTCAAAGAAAAACTATATTTCAAAAAAACAAACATCATCCATACAAACAGATCACGAAGAAATAAAAGGGAGAAAAAACATACTGGCACACGTACATTAAATGATGTGGTTTATTTGTATGTGAATTTTAATAAAGAAAAGAGCTATTGATCAAACTGGAAAACTGAATTTTTAGAATGAGAGAGTTGATATTGTGATTTCACTGAGACACCGTACAGACATTAAAATCTGACAGCATAATCAACACATGTGACCAAATTAGTAATCAGTGACACACCCGTGATTTTTGAATGACTGCTGATAGAAGATGAAAGAACGAATTTAAATAAAGATATGCTGACACATATGGAAGGCGCCATCTATACCGGCTAAATATGTATTTATTTATTTATTTATAACTTTCATGCATAAATGTTATAACTTTACAATTGCTGATATTCCCAGCTTTAACCATCTTGATTTACTAGCAGGCTTGAGTGTTCATAGGAACCGATTCCAGTAAGTCTCCGTTTCTGCTCTAGATGTAAGAATTCAATTTTGACTGTTCTTTCGGATATGTGCACATTCTGATTAGAATTTGTCTCTTCCTGAGATAAATGACATTTTCTATCTCTTCCACATACTGAATTAAGTAGACTTTGTATACAATAACATATATGATAGTTTTGTCTCATCCATGTACTTTGATGGATGATCTCAAATGGATAATGATTTAATACTGAATTCATGAAACTAGTTAGCTCGCAAAAGCTGGACATTATTCAACGAATTTCATAAATTTAATTCCAATATTAATATTTAATATTAATCATTACTAATTTGAGATTCTTTTCATCACAGATTTTATTTCAGTGGAAATTATTTAGAGAGAAAGAAGAAGGAATAATTTCGTTCATTCTGACGGGGAATCTTTACCTTTCATTTGTTGCGCATGAAAGATAATCCCAAACGCAGCTGAAGAACTATTAAGACTTGAAAGTAGATTATACATATATATATATATATATATATATATATATATATATATATATATATATATATATATATATATATATATATATATAAGAACAAGTGTTCTTCCGAATTAACAGAATATTTTAAACAGAAGAAAAAAAATCATTTTTCAACACAGAATGTCCAATACGTGTAATGTCACATTCGTTGATACAGAACCGGTAGGTACAGTAGACGGTCCATGTTTACCCTAAATTGTCAGTTTCATTTCTAAACGTTCCATTGTTATGATGTTCACATGAAAGGACGATTACTGGATGGAGAAAGTCCCATATTTACTGTAATATATTTGTGATCAGATATTTTGTATTATTGATTTTTAACAGTAGACTCCAGAAGAAATAAACAATTTTTTTTAGTCGAAATTGCATCACATACGTCTCTCATTGTATTAACGTAGGTTGTCTCGTTTTTTTCTTTTTCCGCCACCTCTTTCTGCATGTTTTGTTTTGTTATTTAGTCCTAAGTTCAGCAGGGGGTAGGTTTCAAGAGTTTATATTTAACCCTATTGTCTAATCTCTCGTCCTCGGAGCGTATCCAATGGAATCTAAATGTTGGCTGAAGGGGATGTTTTCAATGAAATACTTTGGGTGACAGCCCAATGAGAAAGATATTGTTGCTTACCGGAATGTCTATCAGAAACGTTTCTATGGTGTTTCTTTTCTATTATTTTTGTTTTAGTTTCCAAAACATGATATTGGTATATATGTTAAATGACAATTTCCCGATGATCCGATTTTAAATTAAAATAATGATGTTATTTGGGGTTTTTTTAATAGAAATTCTTCCACGTGGCTACATGTTTCGACTAGGAAATAGAACTTTTTGCTCGACCATCCATCTGTGATAAACCAGGAAATTTGGATAGATTGAATCAGCCAGTTGATGGAACGATATTCCCCAGTCATGATAAATGATTCAAATTGGTTACACCGATTTCTTTTTTACAGTACCAAGATTAATTTCACCACCTTATGGGCAGTCCTATTTTAATCATATCAGACTTTTCTGTATTAGCATCAAATCTCAGCGGGTTGAAACAATTGTTCGAAGCCTTGAAAACAGTCAGAACCGCTCAGGTAAGAAAGCCAGCTGATATAAATAACTAGTGTCCTTGGTGCGCTATATCATTTGCACAAAACACTGCTTGGAAGAAAGGCACAACAATAGATCGTGTTGTTGTTGTTGGGTTTAACGCCATTTTTCAGCACACGATAGGCTATACATGGCGGCCAGTATTAATGGTGGAGGAAGAACCCGGGAAAAACCCATGAAAGAACCACCGACCCACGAGAAGCTACTGGCAAGCTTTCTCACATACCCACATTGGCTGAATCCGAGACTCGAACCCATGCAGACAGAGGTGAGATGGCAGTGATCCGTAACGGAGAGCGCTTTATACCACTCGGCCAATCGGGGCCCCCCAACAATAGATCTAACTTACAACATGCTTTCAAGATGGCGGCGTCAGATTCGTACCAAGTTCAGCATTATTTCGCAAAATATGATAAAGCGCACCAAAAAAAGATCGGATAATTTCATCTCGGCATGTTTCTTGTCTGTGCAGTTCTGATTGCATCAAACGCTTTAATTAATTGTTGCAAAATGGCTTCTGACATATACAGCCACCGCAAGAAAGCCAGAATCGTTCATCACGCTCATGATTGAGGATTACGAGATTATGCAAGGGTATTCATTATGTATTACTTTGATCATATATATATATATATATATATATATATATATATATATATATATATATATATATAGCTTTGTGTCTGAAATATTATCATTTTGTACCGTATATTTTAAATTTTTGAGAAGGATTTCACTTCCAAAATTTATCTGCAATTCATTTCTTTTCTTCATTTTTAGAACTTAACATTCAGCTGGCACCACATAACCACTTTTGTGATGACGTGCCACAAAACACTACTAAAAACATACATATTTCAATGTCCAAAATACACTGACTGCTATACAACGGTGGTCTTGTTCCTTTCTAAACTTGTTGATATCAGGTATTTAATAATTGTCTTTCATTCTTCAAAATGTATGTGCATACGTCCATTTGATTGTTTCATTTATATAATCACACCTTTCAACTGTATTTTTGTTTTCATTTCAGAAAGAAAAAAGCATTGCTCATCGACTCCATCTTTAACACTAAACAAACAATGAAGTGCGTGTGCTCGCTACCTTTGTTCGTTTTCATAACGTGTGTTTTCATAATTGCAACTAATCTCATTAACATCAGAATAACACTAACACATAAAACAAGGAAGGATCAATCGACAGTTATAGATAATAAGTCTGATGGACATTCAGTTCTTCCAGTATATTGTCCCGTCAGGAAAATAAGTCTCGCTGACACACCATTTCCAAAGACAGCGTTGGCAAGTTACCCCGGATCTGGAAACACGTGGACGAGGCATCTTATTCAACAGGCAACAGGTTGATATCAATTTGTAAATTCAGCAGGATCTCAGCTGTGTTCATCCTCGATTTGAGGATGAACATAACTGGCATCCCTTTGTATTTCCAAATTTGTTCGATGTACGGACCAGCACATGGACGTGTGTGTGTGAGTATATAACCAGACAGTTTTAATGTGGGGGAGGCGAGGTGGGGCGGTTCGGGAGGGGCTTTTTGTTTTATTTATTTGTCTGTGCGGTTCCAGTTACTTTAACTATTTAAATATGTTCCTGCGACTGGCTGATGCATAAGGCAATACTAATTTGTTGATTAATCCAGAAATTTTTCATTTAACCTCAAGACAATTGCTTTGATAATGAAGAGAAGTAGGTAACATGAAATGACTGAGTCATGAGTAGTATAAAGAGTCACTATGACCCACGATGGAGAAATACATTCAGCCAAATTTGGGTCGTGATTGCTAGGGCCCTAACAGTAATTTCCGCATTAGTGGTTTATAGTTTCCTTAACGTCTGCCATTTATAGCCCATATACAAAGAAACACTGCGTCACATTTGAAGCCGTATGACCCCCTGTGAGAACTTGACACTAGCGACTTAAAAATCCATAAAGGAATTAGCATTATGACAAATTTGGTACGATACGGATGCTGTGGGAATTAACATTATGACAAATTTGGAACGGTATGGATGCTATGAGAATTATAATTATGACCAATTTGGAACGGGATGTACTGTTATGGGATTTGGCATTAGCGGTAGACGAGTCATGATAATATTCAACATTGGCGGTGTAGCTACTGCCTATGGAAATTAACATTATACGAAGTTAAAATTTGCGAATTAGAGCATGCTGTGGAAATTTGGCTCTATCAGTATCAGGGATCCCATGCGAATGTAACATTGGCGTTCTAGTGCCCGCACCCCTAGTGAGAACTTAACACTGCGTATGATATTATGGGGCTTATGTAATATGACGGACACTATAGGGTTTATGAAACTTGAACCGAGTGGGTCAGGCACACTAAATAACAGACAACACTCACTCCTGATTGATCAACACACTTCGTAACTAATGAACACCAACTGTAACTGACATTTATCTATTTTAACTAACAATCACTTATTGTGAACTAACCAACACATACTGTTAGTAATCAATACATATTCCAAAGTAGTCTGCATTAACCAACTCCAATTTTGATTGACCAACAACTATTCTGATGCATATGGGTCAATACAAGTCTAGTAAGAGACAGTGACTAACATCTAATCAATACTTGTTATGACTGAGCAATACTTCTTCTGACTCACGCGTATTCAGGGTAACTAGCAAAATAATCTGGCTGACCAATAAATATTATAACACTTATTTTGACTCGGCAATACCTGTTCTGACTGACCAATACCTATTTTGACAGTCAAATAACTTTAGTGACGTATCAACATCTATTCATATTGACCAAACACCTTTTCTGACTAACAGCAGTTTTGGGAATGTCCATGCAAACAATGATGCATTTGGTCAAATGTCTCCGTCATACATACACTACCGATGAAAATTCCAATTCTATTTTTATCAAACAATAGAAAAGGTAGACATCATTCCATGGTCTTATACCATGTACGCAATTGCAACGTTGAATAAACTTTATAAAAGCAATCTTTTAAGTTATAATTTTGTCGAATTGCCTCTTTTACTTTTATAAACGCAAACATTAAATACGTAGTTGTTTTCAATGGCTAGTATCTGTAACATTAGAGACTGAGCATTTAATTTTCCGGAGGGGGTCTGGGATTCATTTGATAAACAGATGTCAGGCTTTCATCAAATTTAAAATAAAACTCTTGCTCTAATTTAAAACACAACAAATTATTTTATGCTTGTGTGTGGATTAGTGGATTTGCCGACAGATATAATTTGATAATCCTCTGGGTTAGAAGATAAAAAGCACGTTTTCACTGCGCTCAATAGACACTGATAGTATGATGATGAAAAACATCCATGCTGCCATTATGTCACTTGTTTGGTCTAGTGGTCACAAATGCCAACTCTCACGCAATAGTACTAAAATCAAATATAGTATCACGTTCATGTTGTTTTTCTTCAGTTGTTTTGTTTATCTGGTGTTTGCTGTGAATTAGAAGAAAATAATTATGTTGCTACTGGTAAGTTCCATGCGAATATACAGAAAACATAGCGGAACATAACCATTGGACATGTTGCTACTGGTCAGTTCCATGCGAATATACAGAAAACATAGCAGAACGTAACCATTGGACATGTTGCTACTGGTATGTTCCATGCGAATATACAGAAAAAATAGCAGAACATAACCACTGGACATGTTGCTACTGGTAAGTTCCATGCGAATATACAGAAAACATAGCAGAACATAACCATTGTACAGATGACATAATGCGAGATACCGAAAAAGACAATTACTACTTCAATCTGTTAATTAATTTGCTGGTCAATACGTTTGAGCATATAATGAAAAGAAAATGTGCTTGCTCTGGGTGAATAACGGATATATTTAATCTCATTTTATATTTAAATCATGAGCTATTCAACTATGAAATCAGATATATTCGTTATTCACTCCTTACAAGCAAACAATGACTATATATTCATTACATTAGTAGAAGAAAAAACAATTAGTGAGGTAAAATGCATACAATATCCCGGCACGAAAGAAAATCCCCCACCTTCTAAATATTAAATCGTCGGTTAATCTGAGCGATGATAGGTCACTTTGGATATTTTTAAAGAGGTGAATAAAAAAATTTGAAAGAAACACAAAGACATCTAATTACAGACATTGACTTATTTGGTAATACAATATCCATCCTAAACATCCAGCACACACCCTTACCATCCAAAACTCAGCCCTACAAACAAAACAGATGAAGGAAAAGGGAGTTATGTGATGGTAAGTAATCTTTAACGCAAATTGTCCCGTCCATTGTTAATTCATGTATATTTTGTAATGAGTGTAATAAAACCTCTCATATATGCAATAACCGCCGGTATTGTTTATCACTGTTGGTCAAATAATGGCTGGAAAAAATGCATCGTGCAGTAAGCCGATTTTCAATCATTATCTGGGAGTTTACTTTTTTGTCGCAAACTGTAGCGTGAATCTAGCCAGAAGAAAAGAAGGTTAAATTATATGTACGATAGAAACCATTTTTTGACAGCTTTAAAGATTTTTCACTCATAAAATGTTTTATCTACTTTAAACATACATTAAAGAATTAAAACAACCAATAAAATGTAAGAAAACTGTACACATAAAGGAAATACATTATGACCAAAAATCAATATCATATTTACACCGGGGTGGGTGATATATGGTAGACATATAAAAAGGATTATTTCATCAGCCAGCTTTCTGAAAGTTAGGTGTATCCATGTGTCCATAAATAAAGGTCAGGTTACAAAACTATATGCGAGACTCCATGTTTAAACAGTTTGGCACAATCGCATCTTCAGAGGAAGATTTTAGATGCAACGGTGAAAATAAAGGTAAAGCTCGAACTTCAGACATTTCGCCCCTGCTCAAAGTCTTTTTGTCTTCAATGCTTCATAGTCCGCTTGGTTCCTGAACTGAGACTCATGTACACATAAATAGCATCGTAAATTTTGTTTTTGCCATCTCTGCAAAATAGTTCTTAAAAAATGTTGCAAGAACAACTGTTGAATTCTAGGAAGTTACGGTGCTAACGGTTATTTGGAAAGGATGAAAAAAAATTAGAATTAATGTTGACTATCAATGTAAACTCCTTTACCTCAGATTTGCAAAACTCCTTGTAAACTACTCGCTCATAGACAGTCGGGAAATGGGAAATGGAAACCTATATCAATATTGCTCTTGTGTTTACGTACAATATTGGTTTTCTAATTATATATATATATATATATATATATATATATATATATATATATATATATATATATATATATATATATATATATATATATATATATATACACATCTCTCTCTGTGTGTGTGTGTGTGTGTGTGTGTGTGTGTGTTAAGAACGAAATGATGTCAAAGAATTCAGAGAAGTATATTATATTTGATTGTAATAAGCAAGATATGGACTCGTATATGTAATAATTATCATAGGGATTCGTATATATAATTATTGACAGATAGATTCGTATATATAATAATTAACATACGGATTCGTATACATAATAATTGCCAGACAGATTCGTATATATAATAATTAACATACTGATTTGTATATATAATAATTAACATACGGATTCGTTTATGTAATAATTGACATACGGATTCGTGTATGTAATAATTAAAATACGGATTCGTGTATATATATATATATATATATATATATATATATATATATATATATATATATATATATATATATATATATATATATATATATAATTGATATACGGATTCGTATATGTAATAATTAACATAGGGATTTATATACATAATTATTGACAGACGGATTCGTATATATAATAATTAACATACGGATTTGTATATATAATAATTAACATACGGATTCGTATACACAATAACTGACAGACGGGATTCGTATATATAATAATCAACATACGGATTCGTTTGTGTAATAATTGACATACTGATTCGTGTATGTAATAATTAAAATACGGATTTGTATATGTAATAATTATCATACGGATTCGTATACATAATAATTGCCAGAAAGATTCGTATATATAATAATTAACATACTGATTTGTATATATAATAATTAACATACGGATTCGTATACACAATAACTTACAGACGGGATTCGTATATATAATAATCAACATACGGATTCGTTTGTGTAATAATTGACATACTGATTCGTGTATGTAATAATTAAAATACGGATTCGTATATGTAATAATTATCATACGGATTCGTATACATAATAATTGGCAGACGGATTCGTATATATAATAATTAACATACGGATTCGTATACATAATAATTGACAGACGGATTCGTATACACAATAACTGACAGACGGATTCGTTTATATAATAATCAACATACGGATTCGTATACATAATAATTAACATACGGATTCGTATATATAATATTTGACATACGGAATCATTATCATACGGATTCGTATGTGTAATAATTGACATACGGATTCGTATATATAATAATTAACATAATGATTCGTATACATAATAACTGACAGACGGATTCGTATATATAATAATTAACATATGGATTTGTATACATGATAATTAACATACGGATTCGTATATGTAATAATTAACATACGGATTCGTATATATAATAATTAACATACGGATTCGTATATATAATAATTGATATGCGGAATAATTAACTTACGGATTCGTATATAATAATTAAAATACGGATTCGTATGTATAATAATTAACAGACGGATTCGTATACATAATAATTGACAGACGGATTCATATATATAATAATTATCAGACGGATTCGTATATGTAAGAATTAACATACGGATTCTTATATATACTAATTAACATACGGATTCGTATACATAATAACTGACAGACGGATTCGTATATATAATAATTAACATACGGATTTGTATGCATAATAATTAACATACGGATTCGTATATGTAATAATTAACATACTGATTCGTATATAAAATAATTAACATACGGATTCGTAAATATAATAATTGATATACGGAATAATTAACTTACGGATTCGTATATAATAATGAAAATACGGATTCGTATATAATAATTAAGATACGGATTCGTATACATAATAATTGACAGACGGATTCGTATACATAATAATTGACAGACGGATTCATATATATAATAATTAACATACGGATTCGTATATATAATATTTGACATACGGAATCATTATCATAAGGATTCGTATATGTAATAATTAACATACGGATTCGTATATATACTAATTAACATACGGATTCGTATGCATAATAACTGACAGACGGATTCGTATATATAATAATAAACATATGGATTTGTATACATAATAATTAGCATACGTGTTCGTATATGTAATAATTAACATACGGATTCGTATATATAATAATTGATATACGGAATTAACGTACGGATTCGTATATAATAATTAACATACGGAATAATTGACATGGATTCGTATATGTAATAATTGACACAGGGATTCGTATATGTAATAATTAACATACGGATTCGTATATATTATAATTAATATACTGGTTCGTATATAATTAATATACGGTTTCGTATATATATATATATACTGGTTCGTATATAATTAATATACGGTTTCGTATATATATATATATATATATATATATATATATATATATATATATATATATATATATATATAATAATTAACATAGGGAATAATTAACATACGGTTTCGTATATGTAATAATTAACATACGGATTCTTATATACAATAATTGATATACGGATTCGTATATGTAATAATTAACATGCGGATTCGTATATGTAACAATTGACATACGTAATCGTATAAGAACATTGAACGAAACAGTTCATAAAAAATTAAAGTAATGTATCAGCCGTGAATTCTCGATAATGAGAAACTTTAACTTAAACCTTCAAACCTATTATAAATAGCCATGCCGAGAAAATGGATCACTAATCAAATCTGACTGTTTAACAGGGGTTTATCTGAATATATGTGAGTGTTTAATAGACGTTAATTTGTACAGTAAGTTGATTCACAAAACCTTGAGGGTTTAAGACAATTTCTTGCGTAATACCAGTAACCTTACAGGCTGGTTTGACTCGGCATACAAAAGTACCAATATTTGAGAAAGAATTTAATATCCACGAAACATTTAAACAAAAAAGGACATTTTCAGGATTTGCCACTGGGAGTGTGTATTGTGATAAGAGATTGTTTCCCAGCTTTAAAATTGGGGAATGTGTCTTTGACGGAAGGGCCATCGTAGTGAAAACGCACAGATGGGGAGAGAAGACGAGAGCGAGGTACCAAAAGGCAGTTCTCATAGTGAGACATCCAGCACATGCTGTGCTGTCTCTCTTCAATTTGATGAGAGCTGGATTCAACAAGCACACCAACTATACGGCGCTTAATGAATCAGGTACAGTACCCCTATCAACCCAATAAGAATAAGTACGTGAAAAATCCATGAAAATTCTACGTCTTTTTTCACCATGCATCCGTTGGGTAGATGAGTGAACAGCGCAAATCACACATAACAAGAAAAACTGGTCCCATATAAGCTTTTAATATTTCGAACGGATAAGAAAATGCATGTATGTGTACACTATTAGACCAATATACCTTGTACATTTTGTGTTAATAACCAGCTCTCTCTCTCTCTCTCTCTCTCTCTCTCTCTCTCTCTCTATATATATATATATATATATATATATATATATATGTTACAAACTGGTAATAAAGCAGCAACTGCGTATCCAATATTTTTGAGTTTCAAATGTTGATGCCAATTTAACAAACAAATACATCTTTTATTTAACATCACTGCAATGTTAAAATTACGCAGTCCATCTTTATATGCTCTAATTTCTCAACGGACCGAAACTTCCAATCCAAATTCAAATGAAGGGAATGTTTAACATTTAATGGAGAGTTAGGCAGCAGGTGGCTATGATTTCCAGAAAATTACGTAAAGAATCAAAGTGATGGAATATTTATATGTGCCATGACATGATGCGGTATTATGTGTAAGGGAGGTGACAAATTTCTATGAAATTTCTGCAGTCAGTGACAATATGCCCCGACGTCCAGATATAATGATAGCTTTCTAGCAATTCTCAAATACATAAACGTCATCTATTCTGTTTGTCTATTTATATTTTTCAGTTAAAAAATTATAAAGGGTATTTGGCCAAACAATATTTTAAAACTATATTTAATCAATCTTTTTCCTAAACGTGTAACAGTTTATCATGGAGTGAAAAGAGTGAATGATACTAAATGGGCGACAAAATGTCAATAGCAAAAGTTCATGTAAGTTCAATCACGAATACTTTGCAATATTGAAGTGCAAAACTAATTAAACAAGGAAATACATTATGCCTAGGGGCCCCTAGTGGCCGAGTGGTCTAAGCGCTCTCCGTTACGGATCACTGCCATCTCCCCTCTGTCTGCGTGGGTTCGGGTCTCTGATTCGGCCAATGTGGGTATGTGAGAAAGCTTACCAGTAGCTTCTCGATTTTTCCGGGTTCTGCCTCCACCATTAATAGTGGCCGCCATGTATATCCTATCTTGTGCTGAAAAATGGCGTTAACCCCTACAACAACAACAACAACATGCCTACGTTTTGTTGCTTGGAGTTCTTTTTTATGCATTTTTCTGGCGCCTTCTTACTGATTAAATAAATTTATACTAGAGGTGTACAGTTTCACACATTATAAGATTTATTTCGAAGAAGAAAAATGATTTAGGCCTAAATATGGAAATAAAGATTTGCATATCATACATAAGATAATATATATTGGGTTTTAACCGCATTCCAGAACTCCACTCAACCCAGGCCCTGCACAGATTGTCATTTAAAGTGATAATTTTGTGTCTGATTTTGTTGTCCAATTTGTTTAATTTATTTTGTGTGAACTCGGACGGATAATGTGCCTTAATGACATTGGTGCAAAAGCGCTAGAAGGAATAACATATATATATATATATATATATATATATATATATATATATATATATATATATATATATATATATATATATATATATATATATATATATATATGTTTCATATCATTATATATTCTAACATACAATACGGGATCCAAAATGTGCGCTTTCCTCTGTTTGATTTACAGGTGTCAAAATATAATTATAATTAAACAGATATACTTTGCATTTCTCAAAATAAATCCAAAGCTGAGTGTCAAATTCCGTTTAGCAGGCGAGTTTTCATTACCTCGTGTCCGTACCTTGGACCTTATTCCATCCGTTTTAGGAGCTGGGCGAGATTATGGCCGGGTGCTGCTGAATAAATGCTTGGTGAGATTCCGTTATTAGCGGCATGGATTCAATTCCTGCATTGAAGGATTTAATACTGTTTAGTCTGTTATACGACAAGTACAAGTGGTATGTCAAAAAAGAGTCCTTTCAACTTCATTGGATCCAGCATAGGATACCGTGTGTCAAGAAGTGACTCAGATAATATAATTGAATACAAAAACTACAATGACATTGCAGAACTACTTTTTAAGTAACTGCGGACTCTCTGTGGAGTCTTTGTCAAGGCAATTACAAATCAGGGACAAAAGCAAACAATAAACACAAAAGTAAACGTTGATGTACAAAACTTCACATTACTTATTGTCTAATTAAAGTGTTGTTCGAAACTTTTAGATGCCGTTTCTTATTGGTTTGAAATTGTGCGATAAAATGGCGAATTAGTTGTAGTTGTTGTTGTCGTTGTTGTGGGGTTTAACGCCATTTTTCAGCACACGATAGGCTATGCATGGCGGCCAGTATAAATATTGGAGGAAGAACCCGAGAAAACACCGAAGGCGAATTAGTCGGCATTTACCTACTAAAGGAAGAGCAATAGCGATATCTATTTTCTTACTATAAAATGGTGTAACCATAAGGCTATATCCCCGATATACCATGATTCTTTAATACAGACAATAATAATACTAATATCATCTATCTACCATTTGTCATGTGCATTCATGTAATGTTATGCTATTAACAGTGACATGCATTTTATCACAACAAAATCAGTGGCTCATCTTTCTTGAAGGCTGGCCTGCGTTCGCTGACAGAGAGATGAAAAAATGGAAGAATTTCGCGGTAGACTGGTTGTCCAACTACACTCGTAAGATGCATGTAATTATCTACGAACATTTGAAAGAAAGTCCAAGGCAAACACTTGAGAACTTATTGATATTCCTTGCACTTAATTATTCTCAACATGATATAGACTGCGCAATTTTGAACCAAAATGGCGAATATCATCGACACTTTGCATTGGAGCTAGAACTGAGCAAGCTTTACTCCCTGCGACAACAATTGGAAATAAACGCATACGTGGCAAATATATCACAAATATTGAGGGAGAGGTACGCTATTGAATGGAAGTTTAACAATCCCTGGAAATAATTCAGTTGTTATGAGAATACATGGAATCAGAGTCGTCAATTATTTAATTTGATTATTGACAGCATAGGTCACATGCAGTTACTTATAGTATGAGCTATGGAACCAGCCTATGTGTTGTGGTATATTAAATACTGTTTCTAAAAGAATGAAGGTCTCGGACTGGTTGAAAATAATTACCGGAAAATGTTATCTCATTGTTTCAGGAAAAAAAAGTATATGTATGGGTTTTTTGTTCGTAATAGGCTTGACCCTAAAACATTTCAATTTTATAGGTTATCACAGCATCGGTACTACTGAATGTAAATGGGTAGATTTCATTTAATCCGATTTTTATTGTAGGCAATGTTATACATATTTAATTTGTATTGTTTGTTGGTTTTTCTTAATGATTATACATTAAGTACATCTGTATTCTGTACTTAACTTTGTCCAAAATCATGGTCATAATGAACATGATCAGTGACATTTATTTTCTAAACATCATAATACATAGCAATGATTATCGATTAAATATTCAGATCCTTATCAATGGAGGTAAACATGTTTATTTGAATCTGAGGCTTAGACGTCAGTTTCTACTTGGAAATTCCTAAACTTTCCGATAAATTTGAATATTTTATACAGCAGACAGACCTATATCCTGGTTCTATTCTTATGTCTTACCTTTTGTTTAAATGTTGTTTATTTGAACAATTACTCACTCCTGCCTTAACTTCTGACGCGGAATCAGTCTTCTTGTAGTGTTCAATTTGTTTATTTGGGTGGAATAATTTATTCAAAATTATTCACTAGAATAACAAAGTGCTCAATAATTCTTTGGACTAAAATATTAATTTGGAATTATAGGGAATTCAAAAAAGAACATTTTGGATTATGTGATTGTGATACATAAAAAGACTGTTAAAAAGTAGCCACAGTCTGTCTATCTATCTATCTATCTATCTATCTATCTATCTATCTATCTATCTATCTATCTGGGGCCCCGAGTGACCGAGTGGTCTAACGCGCTCTCCGTTACGGATCACTGTCATCTCACCTCTGTCTGCGTGGGTTCGAGTCTCGCATTCAGCCAATATGGGTATGTGACAAAGCTTGTCAGTAGCTTCTCGTGGGTCGGTGGTTCTTTCTGGGGTTTTCCCGGGTTCTTCCTCCACCATTAATACTGGCCGCCATGTATAGATTATCGTGTGCTGAAAAATGGCGTTAAACCCTACAACAACAACAATAACAACAATATCTATCTATCTATCTATTTATCTATCTATCTATCTATCTATCTATCTATCTATCTGTGAAACCAGAACTATTTCGTTTATTTATTATTATTTTGTGTTGCTGTTATCGTTTTGCGATGTTATTTGTTTGTTCGCTTGTTTTTGTTTGAGATTAACTGAATATCCAGGAAACTAAAAAACGCATTACAAGAAGCATTACTAAATGGGTCTTAAGGTAAACAATGTGAACCAACGAACTTGTATCCCTACGCAATCGTCCGTTTACTCACAAACCACAAACATTAATGCATACATACATACATACATACATACATACAATTATGCATACATACATACATACATACATACATACATACATACACATACATACATACATATATACATACATACATACATACATACATACATACATACATACATACATACATACATACGCCTCAACGCAGTGAAGCATATTGGAGATGTGACGGTTAATCGCTGGCTTCTTAAGAGTGTATCCAGCTGGAAGAAAATCTCACAAATAAATATGTCATTATATATATTTTTATTTTTCTATTCCGCTAAATAAGCAAAATTCTCTCCCTTATTTATATATGTTTTTTTTCAGGAGAATTTTATTTTTTAATAAAAAAAAACAAGACAGACAGACGGAGAGACAAATACATGCACGCATATAGACGGACCGACCTACAGACAGACGGAAGGACGGCAAGAATGCGGACAATCAGATAGATAGATAGATACGAAGTTAGGTAATTTGTCAAGTGGCTAGGTAGTTTAGTCTCCATTCACTAGCAGGGTTCGCTATATTTCATTTTTGCATGTCAGAGCATTTTCCCTCACCGTTCAAACAACGGTAGTGGTTCATCAACGATTAACGGCTTTCCGTGAGAAATACTTCCGCGTTCTACATGAGGTTTAAAATCTACCGTCAGATGCACATTCATCACTTTGACATTTGAGATGTATAATGATGAATAGCAAGTGTTCATTGCTTTCTATCCACATGGTCAGTAATGACGCTCGCAGTTGGATCCTTCAGGAGGTTCGTATTTTAATAATATTAGTAGCTCAATTAATATGTCTTGCTTGCGTCAGAAAATTACTTCAAGATGGGCTTTGTGCAGGTAAGTTTGAACTTATTAAATCTAATATCGATTAAAGAGGATTAAATTCTAAGAAAGTTGTGTGTGTGTGTGTGTGTGTGTGTGTGTGTGTGTGTGTGTGCGTGTGTGTTGCAACGAAAAATGATCTGACTTGTGCATGATAAAGTCTAAGACTTTTACTTTTTTAACTGATGTTGCCGTGTGATGCTCATAGCGGAATGTGAAGTTTTATGTATTATTTTTGTATATTATACTTCTCGTAGTGTAAACGGACGGCGGAATGTGAAGTTTTATCTTTTATTTTTGCATATTATACTTCTCGTAGTGTAAACGGACGGCGGAATGTGAAGTTTTATCTTTTATTTTTGCATATTATACTTCTCGTAGTGTAAACGGACAGCGGAATGTGAAGTTTTATGTTTTATTTTTGCATATTATACTTCTCGTAGTGTAAACGGACAGCGGAATGTGAAGTTTTATCTTTTATTTTTGCATATTATACTTCTCGTAGTGTAAACGGACAGCGGAATGTGAAGTTTTATGTTTTACTTTTGCATATTATACTTCTAGTAGTGTAAACGGACAGCGGAATGTGAAGTTTTATGTTTTACTTTTGCATATTATACTTCTCGTAGTGTAAACGGACAGCGGAATGTGAAGTTTTATGTTTTATTTTTGCATATTATACTTCTCGTAGTGTAAACGGACGGCGGAATGTGAAGTTTTATGTTTTACTTTTGTATATTATACTACTATCTATCGACAGTTAAACTCATCCTTGGATATTGATTTCGTCCACATAATCTGTTGTCGGATGGTCGAATAGGTTTCTTTAATAAAAAGTGAATTGAAATATCTGGAACAAGTTGGTCCGATAATCTTGAGTCTTTCATCATGCTTGCTTATCATGGAATTGCTGCAGCATAAATTACATATTGCGGTTCTCAATTTGCAAGAATGTAATCTATAATAAGCCCTTTTTTCTTCACATCTCGTTCTCTTGTTATTTTCGATTTTGTCTGTTGCTGGTTTTTATTACTCTGTTCTATGCTGGCGTCGTCAAAGGCATACTAGTATTATTTATTAAGTGTAATTGTCATTGGTATAACCAACAGTTTCGGGAGATACAGTAAGAATCCATACGAAAAGAATAGTGCAGATAACCGACGTTTTACGGTATCAATGTACCCAACCTGGTTATATGCCTATCCATCCTCGTCCTCCAGTCTGAAAATAGACAAGACGTGAAGATTTATAATTACAATCTTTGCATCACTGCGTTCATCTGCATTATTAAAATCATCATCTTTGATGTAGTCCATTTAATCGTAATAATAGTAGCGGTAATTGTAGTCATAAAAGTTTAGTTTATGTTGCTGTGTGTTTTTGTTATTATGGATGCTTTTGTTATTGTCACAAGATGATGACATTGTTACAAATGTGTTCCAATAATCATCATCATTCACTTTGTCATGGTCATATTTTGTAGCATCATCATCTTCAACATTATTATTATTATTATTATTATTATTATTGCAGACGTCTGGCTCCTTGGTGTGGGCTGCTGATAATTTGTCTTGGGCTCTGGATTTTTTCTTTTTTTCATCTACTGGACTTTACTTTTCCCGAATCTGATAGTGGTTCGGGTTCTGATGTGCCGAAGAAAGTTAATTCTGAAAAGTCCATAATTCTGCACCCTTCGAAAGCTTTGAAGGCGGACAATAAAAGACCAAAGAAAGAAACGTTTTCTTTTAAAAATTTGAAAAAAGCTAGTTCAATACCAAAATCAATTAATTTTCAAGAGATATTTGACTATAAGCTGTATCCAAAATTGGGGGCATATTCTCCACACTGGGATCTTTTGCATCTAGTAAGTTTAAAACAAAGTATTTCATTCTTCTTCATCATCTTCTTCTTCTTCTTCTTCTTATTATTATTATTATTATTATTATTATTATTAGTATTTCTACAGAACTGAACATGGTACAGACGTCTAAGGTATTAGACATTAGAGAAATGTTAAGTCTGCTTTACGCATTGTGATTCGTGTTGTTATATTTAGCTCTACGCCACTATTCAGCAGACAATAGGCTATACAAGTCGATCAGTATAACTTGAGGCAGCGCCTGGAACAATCCAGGGTAGCGCCACCGACCCAAAGAAAGATACTGAGATACTGGCAACCTTTCTCGCATGCCCACATTGGCTGAGACCGAGAACACACACACACACACACACACAGATTCAACAGTGTTAATCAAAACTTAAACAGCATGTTAAAATTCGTGCCAGACATATACAGGAGATTGTATACAAACATGCAAATCATTTTATACGATGGACTGGTTTTAATTTATCTAACAATTCAAGATTTGACCCCAAAAATGAATATTGTTATCTGTTGATTTGGCTCCAGAAAGACTCGGTTTCATTAATCCAGTCAGGGGCGTCCTCAGGTTTTTGGGGGCGGGGGCAGACATGTAAATGTCACCTACTAAGTTTTATGGACATATCCCAAAACATGCTTAGAGGTGTAGGTAGTGGAGGAGGGCAAGTGCCCCTTCCCTCTTGTCACTGTGTACTGACTAATGGGAATCGAATCGAATGTTGTAGATGGAAAGAGGCTTTGTTGCATCTTTCACTCCTCCTGATCTAACGAAATTGGGGGGAAATTGTCCTTTTCGAATATGTTTGGGAAGGAAAGGTTAAAAATAATATAAACGCCTCTCTTCTAATGATCACTATTCACGAACGAAGACGAACACATTTTATGGATGGAAAAGGGATGTGACAAACTTCAAAAGATTTTATATGGTCTATTTAACCACATGAGACTGACGTTTTATTAATAAAGTACCTTGCATTATCTGACAACACGTAATCATCTTATCTGTACTATAAATTAGCACAAGGAGTGCAAGCGTGACCCCAGCCTCCGCTCGATTCGACTTCTGTCACGCGTCTTTTATCGCTTCAAAATCGCCAAAGACTGAAATGCTAAACGTATCCAATCAAAATACAGTAACGTACCAAAGCATATCACTCGGACTGCCATCGGATGCATCTAATCCGGCGAATAAACCTTTATTTTCACCATTACGGTCACAAAGTCTTACTATAGTAAATCATCGGGCGGAAGAAGCCAATTTCACTAGTTCCACCATGCATTACATTAGCGTTAGGATCTAATACTCGTACCGATCTCGGAGCAGAGTCTATGTTATCATTCAGGGGCAGGGGCCAGGTTTATGTACACATTTAATTCCGCATTTAGCGACCTAGTATAAAAAATCATACAAAATCAAATACACAAGTGAGGTCAAAAAGGTTCATATTTTTGGATACCTATATTAAAACAAAACATAAGAATATTCTCGACTTGACCAGAGAAGTCAATGGCAGTTCATAGCAGAAGAAGTTTGTGCACCCCAACCCCAATTTTCATGTCCGAAGGTCATTTTTGAAACCTTGTGATGCTCACAGTGCAAACACAAGCCCTTTTCCTAGATGACAGTTCTGCAAAACTAGGTGTACTAAACAGGCAGATGCAATTGAAAATAGTTTTCATCCAAGCCGTTTTATAGATATTCTACCAGTCCAAAATCCATGTGTTTACTGCTATGGGAGGCTAGCTCTTCTTCCTTTCTTCGTTAAGAAATTTGCCAGGGGCCAATTTACGAAACTGGACCCTCCCACCTTTAATACTACGGAATCCAGCATCCGTCTAGACTTTAATATTTGTTATTGTGATGATGTCATCAACCGTCATTTATACTATCCTAACTTTAATTAGATATTTCTGTTCAGGAAATTTATATAAAATTATCATGTGATACAATCTTAAATAAAAGCAAGTTAAACATTTTATTTTGTGAAATTAACTGCAAAGTGTTATTCGTCCCGTAGCAGAATAGGCTACTTCCGCATGATGGAGTACTGTATAAAGACTTTGTGACCGTATATGCTGAATTTAAATTACGGTTAACAAAATTTGAAAACGTTTCTGTCATTTCGCGGAGGGGGGGGGGTCTATATTTGCTGGTATACTTGTAAGCGAATACATTTTTAAGGTCACTCAGTTTTCATTATCAGTCGATATACATTACCATTGCTGCAATAAATCAGCGTCTATCAGATATAATTGCAATTTCCGTTCCAAGAAATATAAAACATTCGACGAAATAATGACAAACACAATGTATTTATATCATCAATTAGATTTTTTCTCGATTAAATACTTACAAAGAGACTTGAAGGCAGACTATAGGAATCTTATTTAAAATTTCTGTAGGTAAATTAAGATATCAAACATTCACAGATCTTTTATTGATTTTATTTCCAGGGACCATTTGAACTCATCAAAGGCAGCAAAAATCCATGCTGGTTTAATAACGAACATTTTGTTGTATGTTTGCCTTACTTTTACGTGATTGGTGCGCCAAAATGCGGTACAACTGATCTGTTTGCAAAAATTTCGGTGCATCCTGAATTTATATCACCTATCGTCAAAGAACCTGAATGGATTTCCTACGACAGATTTGGTAAGTGCATGTACACACAATACGCATCGCAGCTACTCTTCAATACCGTCTTTTGACACTGAAAGGTACAGAACTTACTCGCCAAACTGAAAATTACAATTCAGATCGACTGAAGAGATTTCAGAAAATTATAAATTTCAAAAATATTACTGAACAATACTCAAAGCGGTCGAACAATATTATCTTTTACGATGCTTATAAACAGAAACTTCTACAAATATTAACAGATATACACAGATTCTTTATCCAGGTAATGCAGGCAGCCGGCCCATCATGCAATAGCATACACAAGTCTTTTTAGTATCATAAGCCAATTACACCATACAAAATACAGAATTAATCTAGAAATGTTTTCTTTTTCAAATGTGGTGAACTAATTTCAAAACACATTGAATAACATATGGACTTTTGCTAGTATCGATTTCACACACACACACACACACACACACACACACACACTGTCCTATAAATAAGTTCATGCATTCGTATATCTCTATATTTCCAGAATACCTGACATCAGACTTATCCATTTATGTAAGCAACTTTGCTCCGATAGCATATAATATACAGCGAGGATACAAAGATGGGCAATACAAAGGGGTACAGTTCGTCACAGGTAATTTTTCATTCGTGACAACTCTGTTGATGTAGCATTATCAGAAAACTTTAGTAACCACACCTAGGAACAGGGCCTTGAAATGACAAATTTCACTTCCAAACTAGTCCACTTAATAACATATACAGAACTCATTTGATTGATAAGGATGCTGCATTTGTTTGTGTTTAATTACGCAGTGTGTATTTATAAAGAAGTTCCCACTGTCAATAAACCCCATTGACTTCTGTAGTATTAGGCCTTTTTAAATTGTTACAACTCTATGGTCTTAAATAAAGTGACAGAAAAGAGTGAAAACCAACAATTTTTGTACAGTTCAGCAAATAATTGATTTCCTAGAATACAAAGTGAACATTGAAAAAGAACGAAAACTATTGTGAATTAAATCCCTAATGGTCCTAAAATTTCAATCACAAGTACACAAGTATAGAGTATTCCGAATGCATTCCAGTGGTGTACCGAATGAACTCCAATCTTGAATGTGCTGATATGCCAGTAGACTGAAGCAGTGTTGATGTGCCAACAGTCTTCATATATCACAGTGATATAATCAAAAATGTCTCTAAATGAATCACAATAATTCCAACATATTGATTTAGTCCTAAAATAAAAGAACACTTTATAATTTCAAAGGATAATTTACAAAAATAAATCCTCTCAAATATTAAATGAAACACGACTTAAAGGCTGATTCAAATAGACAGATGTTAAAATAGGAATGAGTAATTCTAATACAAACAACCCTAATATAAAAGCCTTAGACACAATAAGAGGACCATGATGCGGATCAAAAGTTCATTTCTGGAACCAGTTCTAAGTTGTCAACAAGATCAGGTCTATTACTTTTAAAAAAATGGCAAACATCAGGTACACAAGGATTTCCTGAGAGGAAAAACAGTGTCCTGAACTCAAATCTAAGTAAACATGTTTACCTACAAGTAATAATAATCTTAAAATATAATCTACAAATATAGACAAAAATTAACTATCTAATACGTTCTTGACAAAAAAAAAGACGTTAGTCAGGTAGGCCCGAACTCCTACCCTAAGTTATAAACAAAAGTCAATCACACAATACACATTAAACATACATAATAAAATGCTCTTCGACTTGCATAGGTACATGATAGTTCAGAGTTGGTGAGGTGTGAGAGCTTATTTGTAAGGGAAATTATACTAATTTAAACATATATATAATTCTTACCATATGTATTTTAAATTCTGAATATTACTCACATTTGATAATTTCAATTTATTTAACCGTTTTGATCCGCTTTATTAGGGCTGTTTACTAGGATAAATTTTTGGTATTCCTGTTATCTGTCTCATTAAATTAAAACAAGTTATATAAAAATATAGCTATGCAAATAAAAGCAATGTCATCAACAAAAATGCCATGCAATGTTTGGAAGTGGGAACTTCTTTGTCATCAAAATGTTGTTCGTTCAGCAAAAGTAGGCATGAGTTTACACTTCTTCCAAGTAGAAAATTATGTTTAAGATCGACTTCTTCAGACCAGTTACCGAACGAAGATGTTTTAAATTAAATCATACAAAACTTTGAACCTTGTGTTCTTAAGTCAAAAGACAGAGTAGAAGTATGCAAATAGCAGTAAGTCAAACGAGATCATGGAAGTATGCATCTAGCAGTAAGCCAAAAGACAGCATGGAAGTATGCAACTAGCAGTAAGCCGAACGACAGCATGGAAGTATGCAACTAGCAGTAAGCCAAACGACAGCATGGAAGTATGCAACTAGCAGTAAGCCGAACGACAGCATGGAAGTATGCAACTAGCAGTAAGCCGAACGACAGCATGGAAGTATGCAACTAACAGTAAGCCAAACGACAGAATGGAATTATACAAGTAGCTGAGAGAACGGAAACATATACTAAAACAGCTGAATCGATTAACACTGTCAATACCATAGTTTATAAGTACCTGTGTTCCATTTAACTTTTGTTGTTGAAATATGTTAAAATGAACTTCGTTCCTTCAAAAATCTTCGTCGCTGTATCTGACATCATCCTTGCAAAATAGGATGCCACATGACATAATGAAACTAATTCCAGTCTACATGGAACACCGGAAGAGTATGCCCCTCACGTGTATGTTCGTGACATGATACACTGACCCCCTGTCGTATTCCTATTGACCGGGTCATGGTACCAAAGCTAATCTTGGGTAGGAAGCCAGAGTGCGGATGGGAGTGTGCTTTAATGCATTAAGAGAACTTAAGCCATGTACAAGAATACATTCTCCCCCTTTTCTCGTTAATATTTTCCCACCTAAATTTCACTGATTTTGGTATAACTTTTTTTTTTTAAAAATACCTTCAAACGAAATAGACTGTTCTGTAAGTCATGTAAATATAATCGCAATAATGCCGAAAAGGGAAAATTTAAAATAAAAATAGAAAGCAGCATTAAAACTTGACAAGAAAATGCCTTGCCTTGAGTCTGTTATATTTTACGTGATGATAAAGCTCTCGTGTTTTTGGAAAGGTAGCTATCAAGTTTGAAGAAATAAAAAGCTCAAACTCCAGAACATGGCATATGACACTATGATTTGTTGTGTCCCATTATCCCTTAACAAAAATACCAGAGCCTTCTGTAAAGATAAATTGTAACTTACGAACATATCCCTATTAAAACTGCAGAAGACCGATAGAAATACATAAGGAAACTATATAGTACCTATCACAAATGTGTATGTGAGGATAACTGTACAAACAGCTTAGCGTTTTGTGGCCGCTTGCCTGAGGGAAATATGCATATTGCGGAAGATGTCATACAGGTGAAATTAATTATAAGATCTGGCCGTTTACATGCTCCTCAAATCCATTTGTAATTCGTGTTGGTGGCAGATTGAATATAATCTTGTGCAATATGGAAATCGTCCAAAGTTATATGTTTTCCTCTTAGATAACACTTTATATTTATTACGTGTCCACCATGTTTAACAGAAGAGACTCAATAATAAATAAGTAAATATCTGTCTGAAATTTCAAACGAACGCATAAGAACGTGACGTAAACAAGATATTAGAATAGATAACAGTAAAATGAACCTCAAGAATAATGTAGCAATTTTCATCTTTGTTACTTCTAGTTATCATCACGTCGTTTTGCGACTCTATGGTTTTAAACTATGCAACAGAGAGAAATAAAAATCAGCAGGTTTAGGAAATTTTAACAAACAGTTTATTTCCTTAGAAAGATACTTGCGGTATTGTATTAAATCCCAAATAATCCTAAATGTTCTGTCACAAGTCCAGAAGGATGAATTTCAATATTATTGAATGTCTTGACGTACAAAGAATCTTGAACATGCTGATGTACCAATAGTCTTTAAATATCACAGTGCTATTATCCAGGATGTTTTTGAATGAATCCTCAATAATCCCAAAGTAAAATGTTAGTCCAAAACGTTAATGAACACTTTGTAATTCCAATGGATAATTTTAATAAATATTTCCTCTCAAATTACATCTGAACACAACAGTAAATAATTCCACAGACTGAACTTAAAACAGGAATGAATAATTGTTTACTTAGTTCTTCATATACATACTGGCCTATGGCATAACAAAATGCCCAGTAAAATTCATTAAAATATTTCAACAACTTTTCTCTCAGAACATTCTAAGATCGTATTCAAAGCTATGTCTTGAACTCAAATTCAAGTATAAAAGAAATTTGAAAACGAAAAAGGAGGACACTAGTCAGGTAGGCCACAATTATACCCTCAATCACGGACAAAGGTCAAGCGCACACAGTTAACAAAATATGCATAACAGGGGATACACGCGCGTTTTTTCTGTCTTTCGACTGTGCCCATATTTGATATGAATATTTCATTAATATTGTGTGATAGAGAATCGAGGTTTTGTCTACCTGAGGACTTCAGAATGTTTTGGAAGCGAACTTGACAATATTTTGGAATTTTCAAGTAGCTTTTCAGAAAATGCTATTGCAGCATATGTCAAGTGGGGATGTATATAAAGAAGTTTATGGGTTTTTTTTATAAATAAAGTGTTCATTCCTATTTAATATCAGTCTTTGGGGCCCATTGATCAGACCTTATAGTTCAGTTAAAATTTGAGAGAAATCTTTTATTTAAATTATTAATTGCAATTGCAAAGTGTTCATTGACACTTTGGACTATTTGCGCTATTTTGGGATCATTGTGAAATAATTCAAAGACATTCTGATTACAAATCTTACATTGTTGTGGCACATCAGGACATTCAGGACTGCTGAAATTCATTCGGAACATTTTGTGCCTTTGGACTTGTGATAGGACATTTAAGATTACTTTGGATTTAATTCACAATAGTGTAAGTGATTTTCGAATCGTCACTTTTTATTCTTGAGAAATAAGTTAGTCGTTGATTCTTTCTGTTACATAGTTCATAACCCTACAATCTTAACATAATATGAATTGCTCATACGTGACTTGAAGTTGACTCAACCCTGGAGTTCTATACTGAAAGGTTGTCTGAGCGTCATCTCTAACGAAAAACGTGCGCAGAGCAGATAAAATGTGATATAATAACAAATGTCTCTGGCTTTAACAATAACTTTTTTCGAACCTAACTTTCACTTTATTCATTTGATGATGATGACGACGACAATGACGACGATGTTGATCAGATAGTGATAGTTATCTTTAGCTTAAAGTACATATTATTTGATTATCATATATATTTGCTTGTATAAGTAGGATATAGTATTCATTAGGTATTTATAATTTAGGTGACTTCAGTCCTACAACAATGTGGCAGAATGATAACTGGCCGTGGTTGCCGGGCAACGCAAATGTACGAGAACCCAACGTTACGAATGCTGATTACGTGAAGCATCTAAACCCAAACGTAAAAATCATCGCTATTTTAAGAAATCCAACGGACAGGTAGGAAATTTCATAGGAGGTTCATAGTCATCAATTTATTTTCTTCCAAGATTTGTGCATTAATGATGAGATAACGCATGTGATTAACAAAGAAAATCTTGTTGATGTTGGATGTGGTTCTCTATTTTATAACTAATAATGCGATCTAGGTTGCTATATCACGTCGCGTTGTCAGTATTCAGACCACCAGAAGGCGTCATCAAGATCAAGATCGAATTACCATAAAAATTATATTTTTGTCATTTGCATATCAATTTTCATATAATTTAATAAATTCACTGAAAAATAAACTACTTAACATTCCAACTTTTCTAATACGAACTTTATCCTAAATATTGATTAGGTGATATGCGCATGAATATCGCAGTTTATGACTGAAACAACAGTTACTCATTTCCAAAAGAGCCAGTGTAAGTCACACAAATTGTAAGACATATGGGGGCAGCACACCCTTGTATGTGATTTACACTTATTGTGCAGATCTCAGATTTTGTATCTTGGAAGATCTCAACAGCTAAATGACTGAAATGTTGGGGTTTTTTAAGGGGAGATGCGGTGGCTCAGTGGTTATCGCGCTGGGCTCATTACCGAAAGAATGCGTGCTCGAATCCCACAAAAAGACCAGTCTGGGTCAGCTACCTTGGTGTGTCCTTGGACAAGGTGCTTAACTCAAGTTGCCTTGTCAGCTTACGGCATACGTTGTAACTATGACACATACAATTGACCGCAAAGTTTTAAATGTGGTTCAACAAGCCTTCTGCAGGGACTGCACAAAGTTTTTTAATTGTTCATGTTATCTTAAAAACCATTGCGGCAACTGGCTTATATCAAGGGTTATGTGTCATATGGCCAAGTAGTTATGAGTGTTAACACCTCTTAGCCCCATCCCAACATATATAGTTGGTTAGGACTTAGAAGTGGCACCCTGGTATTTTTTTTTCTCCAAATAGTGTTGTGCTTTGGGTCTCCCTGTCCATCCACCATTGTGTTATAAATGTTTGTGTCTTCAAAACTAATAAAGATAATAATTATAATTTGGCAGGGTTGCTCTTTGTTTTGTTCGTCATATATTTCAAGTTTGTTTATCCCATTAAAGTCTGGAAATATGTACTGTCTTCCCTTTGCCTGGGTTGGCAGTGGGCCTGATTTCCATTTTCCGCACTTGAATTTTAGGAAAGTACTAGCCCCCACGAGGGTTATGTAACCCCTGAGGTAGCTTTCTTCCCTTTATGTTACTCATATAGTTGTACATTGGTGACTCTGCCAGAGTCAAATTGTCCAATGTGTGTTGCTAGTGGTGTATATGTTGCAAATTGTCCCCGTTTGTTTGTATGGACGGCATTATCTAGATCCAATTCTATATGGCTTTGTTCCTTATCTACGTCTTATCATTTTTTGAAAAGGCTCTGCCGTTTTATCCAAATTTATAAATGAATAAGATGTCTAAAATGCGTTGTTTTTCTGTTTGTGAGTGCGTGTTGCTTGTTTCTATCTGATGCCGTAGCATAATGTTATTTTGTTGATTAGGTGTCCTGTAAGTTCAGGATATTTTGTGTCTTAGCACTTACTTGTTTGATAGGATTTAAATCTTCCATCACATATTTTGGCTGGAAACATCCTTGTGAGGGCTTTTATTCATTTTTAAATTGAGTGTCTGTTTTAATTATTACGTATTTTACATATAGTTGTATGAATCGGTACCTTGGCACATCTAGTACAAAAAAGGAATGGAAATTTTCCATCACGCGGACGTGATGGAAAACATCCTTTTTGAGTATAATTTTCTCAGTGTAGTATTTGGCAATAGCTGAGTTATTGTTGTTTAAACAATTAGAGCGAGTGTGTTTCTTATTTTTCTTATGCCTTAGCATAAAGTTATATTTGGGTTATGTAAGTATCTTGATTACTTCAAATCATTAAATGGTTAGAAATATCTTGTTCAATTTTGTTGTAATTCTATCTTATTTGTTACATTTTCCATTTAGTTTCAATATGTGGTACATTAGCACCTCATGTACAAAAACGAATTGAAATTTGTCATCACGCGGACGTGATGGAAAACATCCTTAGAGATTTTTTTGTCCTTTTGTTGAAATCTTAGTTCTTCAAAAGATCTTTGGCAATTAATAATGATTGAAGTCATGTTGCTTTCTTAGTTCTTCATAAGACCTTTGGTAATAAGTAATAGTTGAAGACCATTTGGCCATAGTTGTGTAATATGAAGGTTGTTCTTCAGCAGAAGTTTTAATAGGTACTATGTCAAATTTGTATTGCTAAGTCTAGTACTTCATGCTTGGAAGTTTCGTTTTGTATGGTACCTTAGTACTCATACTTTTTAAAGAAATGTTTTGTTGTAGTTGTGTGTCTTTGATCAATTATTTTTATTTTGGTACAGGGTGGGCCCTGGATCATCTCCTTAGAGAGCCAGTAAGGCTTAGATCCCGGCCCACCCTGTAATTCTCTGTATATATATAAAATCATGTCAGAATCATGGTCTTCGTATGTCTGAAGTCTGTACCGGTAATAGTCCCCATTTCATTGGAAAGTTGTGAAAGTTTTAAGAAGATTTACCGCTCTTTAATGTTGCAGAATTTTTCTTGTTTTCGTATCAAAGGCATTATGTGACATGAGATAATTTCCATTATCAACAGCATTATGTGACCTGAGATAATTTCTAGTATCAATAGCTATATGTGTCATGAAATAATTTCTAGTATCAACAGCGATATGGGACATGAAATAATTTCTAGTATCAACAGCGATATGGGACATGATATAATTTCTAGTATCAACAGCGTTATGAGACCTGAGATAAGTTCTAGTACCCTACCTCTCTTTAGTGATCTTCATATATACTGTTAGGAAATAATTACCAGGATATGTTTGAAATAAATCTCTTACAAGAAACAAATTTTGTGTGCATAAAAAGTTTTCATCAGACACATTCATTCAAATCATATTGTATTAGCTCTTTCATCAATAATAAATAAATAAATAGATAAATAAATAAATAAATAAATAAAATGTTTCTGTATGATTTTGTAAAAATATGCAATAAAAAAATGTAGTATTGTCAATCGATATACTTGGATCCTCTTCCAAAATTGCTGTCACTCATTACGTTATCTTTATATGAATTGAATTCCATGTATTCTATGGTTTGATAGAGCTTCTCTTGGTTGAAATGAATCTTGTATTCTGTATTGGGTACACTAATTTAGAAATTTAAGCCCAAAATTTGTGTATTTTTTCTAACTCTGTAGAGTATGCGCATCTGCGGGGGGGGGGGGGGGGGGGGCTTTTTTAAACCCCAGTGCTAGACCACTATAAACTGATACACTTCAGACATCGTAGCGATATGACTCAAAAATTGTTAAAGCAACATTAAAAATCAAAATCACACACACACACAAACACACACACACACCTTATTGTAGGTTTATATCTAGTGTGTGTAGTAGAACGAATACATATTAAAGATGAGCCTTTCGTCTCAAACAGCAAACTGAGTATGTCTGAACATAATATGAATTCAGTTGTCGGGTCAGTTTTGTGCTTTAAAATTCAACAGGTATACTAACAATGAAAGGAAATTAGAAATATAATGTAACTTGAAGATCCTAATCGTGTTTAATGTGTTTATAATATAAAAGTGTTGATTCAGCTTGTTTGCTTATTTCTATCAGGAAACAAAACCCAAGTTACAAGAAATTAGAGCAAATTGCGTCATTGAAATGTCATTAGGTCGTAAACAACTTATCATTTAGGTATATTAGTGACATGTCATTAGGTCTTAGCCAACTTATTATTTAGGTCTATTAGAGACATGTCATTAGGTCTTAGTCAACTTATTATTTAGGTATATTAGTTATATGTCATTAGGTCTTAGTCAACTTACTATTTAGGTCTATTAGAGACATGTCATTAGGTCTTAGTCAACTTATTATTTAGGTATATTAGTTATATGTCATTAGGTCTTAGTCAACTTACTATTTAGGTCTATTAGTGACATGTCATTAGGTCTTTGCCAACTTATCAATTAGGTATATTAGTGACATGTCATTAGGTCTTAGTCAACTTATTATTCAGGTATATTTGTGACTAACCCCGAGTTCCACTCTATATACGTGCAATATGTCGTCGCATGTTACGCTTTGTGACTATGTTTAATGACCGATCAGTGGATATTCAAGCAGGAAACAAATACATCACTGCTGACAGTGTAAGCATTTTCAAATTAATGATTGGGACAGAACATCAATCACATTATTTCTTTGCCGAAACAATCTTATATCTGTCAACTCACTCTTTAGTTTAACATTCATAAAAAAATATAGAACGTTTATGAAAAGATGGTTATTCGTGTCCTATTAAAAGTCAGAAACGTCTGAGGCTGGCGATCTGGTTAGGTACTGTATGGATAGTCGTTGTGTGGTATGGATAGGCGTTGTGTGGGAAGCTGTTATTATAGTATTTTGTTTTTAGCTAGCAAACATTGGAATGAAACATACTAGCATCCCACTTTCCCACTCCAGTAATTAATCTAGGATTCAAAACACGACTTAATGCAGTAATGGGGATGTTTTCAAACGCTTGTTTCATATAATTTTCTGAATATTTTGTGTCACTATGGCATTTTTGTGTTGTATTTAAAGGAAAGAAATTACGCCATACAAAGAAAAGTCTTATCTTTACAAAATGGCATTAATTTTTTTTAAATTTCTTTTCTTTTGTTATAATAAAATTGGTTTTATTGTTGTCGTTTTACTATATATTTTAATGTGGTTGTTTGTATTCTTTTCATCTTTCTTTCGTTTGTCTTTTCAGGATTGTTTGGTAGTTCATTTGTAGCAATAAAAAAAATATCAAAGAATAATTGTGATTTATTATGGGACGCATGCGTGTAAAGTTTGGATTGGGATGTATACCATTGCATTTTCAATTTCGTAGTGTGATAAGATGATACCGATTTATATTACATATTGTTTAATATGGCTGCCATTACTTCACAGAGCTATTAATTAATTTTATATACGTATATAAGGCCGATAAGTAAATATGCTGTATCTATTAATGTCATCCAAATGAGCATCACTGAGTTTAAATATGCAGGAAATTCCCATGTATTACATAAGTCTTTGGCAATCATGCATGATGGATGGACTCCGAGAAGGCATTTTACCTGATGAAAATCTTATGCTAATAACACGTCAGCTGTATTAAATCAAAGTTTATTCATATTCATAATTGTTGTGAAATAAATGATTATAATTAGACGGTAGTCCTATGATATACAACTTAAAGTTCACAGATGACTCATGGTCTTTGTCAGGTAGGCAGACTCAATTTTTATCTTCCTTTTCCTCCTTTATCCATCAGTCTGACAATGTTAATATTTCGTTAACTAAATACGTGTATGCAGTTAGTTCAAAATGTACTGGCATGTGTTACATACAAAACTGATTATATAAATCAGAAAAAGCACTTAATTAGATAAAACAGTGATTTCTTTTTAAAATAACAAAGCCAAACCAAATCGAGTTTAGTGACAAACATAACCTAAACATTAGTTTTACTGAGTCGTTATACTTCACTGTCATCAATACACTGATTACGATATCAGCAATACACTGATTACGATATCAGCAATACACTGATTACGATATCAGCAATACACTGATTACGATATCAGCAATACACTGATTACGATATCAGCAATACACTGATTACGATATCAGCAATACACTGATTACGATATCAGCAATTAACAAAGGTGAGGGATGAGAGTGCTGTTCTAATACAACCGCATTAATTATGAATGAAGTAATCATTTTATTAAACTAACTGACTAATACATTGACAAAACAGGTAATTATTTATTAATGGAATATATGTATGTATGTATGTATGTATGTATGTATGTATGTATGTATTTCATGTTAGCTTCTTGCTGTAATGAATTTGTACAGCAACACGCATTGTGCGTCTCCTTTCCATGACAGGATAAAGTCACAACCCTACAATGGTCCATTACACGCATTATGTGTCTCCTTTCAATGAAAGGATAAAATCACAACCCTACTATGGTCCATTACACGCATTATGTGTCTCCTTCTGTTTCCGGAAAAAGTTTGCTCATAAATATCACAAATGCAGCTATAGTTGTATTAATACATGTCAATTATAAGCACTCACGCCCTCCACCCCCACCCCTACATTAATCACTTAACAAGAGACCTAAGGGAAGGGAGTCAACCTGAGGAGGGGAGGTGCTTTCTTTTCCGATTAAGTACTTTAGATGAGTTCAGTGGTAGAATAAACAGACCTGTTATATGCTCATGTTTTTTTTCTCCATTAACTTTACATCGTGCAGTACATGTATTTGTTTCCATACTGCAAGGATTCATATTGCATGATACGTGTATCTAAAAAAAATTGTACCGTGTGTTAGGAACTACTTTGATTGTAAATAAACAGTGTAGGCTCGTATTTTGGTACAATATTTGGATTTACGATAGCAATAGACGCCATTCACATCGTGTTCTTAGATGTGGCCTTTCAAACAAAGAGCATGCAAGTGACATGGTATAATATATTTCTTCTTTAGCTGGTAATAAGAATGGCAATAAATAAGCTTACATTTTGGCATCTTGAATTTCCTCAAAAATGTACAGTCTTAGTCAGTTCTGCAGATCGGAATTACATGGCAAATGTCATGGATTCCAAACCTTGATACCCACCGCAAAATGTCGTGAGAGCGACGAAGATCAAAGGTCACTAGGGGGTGCTATGTGCGCATTAATATTGTTACTGTGCATTGATGAATCTACGGTTGTGTATTTATTTTGGAGTACAGCATAAATTCATTTACTTTGTTTCTTGTAATGTTTTCTTTTTATTATTAAGCCTTAGGTAGAAAAACAAAATTACTGCATTTCTTTGGAATAATATGTACTCGGGTTTTTTTGGTATAATACTGCACTGAGAAGGGCGTGCAGTATTACTCAGAAAAAAAAAGAAAAAAGACTCATTCAGCGGCTTAACACGACTTTAGTTTGGTCTCATTATAACTACGTCACCGATGCGTACCACTGGAGTTGACAAAAGTTTTCGCAATGGCTGTTAAAGAGTTCTTATACTAAAGCTTATCATTGTTTTTACCTTTTCGATTTTTTCAGTGTTTATGAATGGGGGCTTTTTCCTGTTCAGCTACATAAACAGCAATTTCAAACTAATATTTTTTACGTATTTGTAAAATTACTAATGTTCACTATGTTGGAAAAATCATGACTCTTGGTATGGGCTTGAAATTCAATGTGTAGTGAAATGTAACTCTTTGTATGGGCTTCAAATTCACTGTGTAGGGAAAATCATGACTCTTAGTTTGGGCTATAAAATCACAGCGTAGGAAATGTCATGACTCTTGGTACTGGGTTTCAAATTCACTGCGTAGGGGAAAAAACTTAGCTCACAGTGTGGACTTCAGATTCACATCTCTTTGTAGGGAAAATTCATTAATGTTGTTATGGGCTTCAGATTCACTGATTCACAGCTTTATTTCATTTTGTTAAGAGTTTATCAGGAACATTGTGATATTTTAAGTTGGAATTATCCACACAATACAAGGTATGAAAAACGCCAAATCGGACGTTAGTCTCTTCAAGTCAACGGTAACAGTTGGGAAAATATGTTTGTATCATCAGTTATTGACTCGGCCGAATTGCTGTGGTACAGGTACCTTCCTCCCAAATCTGAATTTGGAAATTTCGGACTTATTACTTCAAATTTGCGGTCTCACTATAATTAAACTCTAGGGGCTATGTGTTTTAAATTGTGCACGTATCTTTGGACACTGTATATTAGTGTAACTATTTTCAAAGTTCAACGTCGGACAACGCGCAAGAGAACTAACTGTATAATCAAGCAATATATTACATTCATGCTGTGCGGTACTTTTGTAGTTTTTTTCTTTTCTCAATCATTATTTAAAAATATCCGAGACAAAAAATAAACCGTTTAAACATTTTCTTACAGCATGCTGATGGAAAAAACACCTTTTAATTATTTAATATGTCTATCGAAAAATATATAAATATATCGTGTTTAACGTTATGTCCGATATCACGATAAACTATTTTATTTTGCAAGGGTTTCTTCCCGTTAAAATAGTTCCATAAACAGATGTGCTCATGGCTTGTTAAATGCCTTTTCTGTTGTTTTTTTTATATACCTTTCCACAATAAAGGCAATGTTATATGTCTTGCAAAAGTAAGTACTATATTTCAGTTGTTTTTACACATTACCGACCTACACAATACTTTTTTTCTTTCGTAGTTATGATTATGTTGGATGTTGTAATTTTCTCCAAATTTGTGTTTTACGTATATTGCCTTGCGCAACCCATCCATTTAAGTGTATTTAAATTAGCACTTAATAAATATAACTTGTCGAATATATTTCATATTATACCCAGGAATTGCCTATTACAACGACTGTCACTTCCGGCCGATCAGAAAACGCGGAGTTCTGCTTGCTCTCTATATTGGTCTGCTTGCACACATTCCTGTCTACACTCAAGAATTTAGTATGAGACCCAGTATTTTTTATTTTAAGTTACAATCAGGAAATTAGTATGTGGTCCAGGAACTCGATGGTAATTCTGTGTTTGGAAAAAAAAATGCCCTCGGTTAATTTTCGTAATGCTTCAATTTGACCCAGTGTCAAATATTTGCCAGTGTTATTTCCAGGATTAAGAAATTCAACGTACTTAACAACAGGAAAAAACAATAAAAGGATGTGGAACCGTGACAAAAAAAAAGATTTTATCAAACACACTTTTGAATTTTCGGACAAATTCAAAGGTCTATTTCTCTTGCACTTTTAGTTAACCACTATATGTGCTCTAAAGGGAAAAGAAAAACGACGAGTTAAAGAAACCAATGCTTTATTGAGTAGCCTGTATTTGGATGAGGCAACATGCTACAGACAGGAAATTATTATATAATTCTTTAAATTTTGCAAGTCAACATTGGAAATTTTCCATAATTGTAGTGTAATATGTGTTTGACCCCGTGTTTAAATATTGTGCATATTCGTAAAGCGTTCGTTTCGGCGGTATAATAAGGGAGGGACTCTTAACAAAATGAAATAATAACTCATTGAGATTAGGGATTTCTCGAGTTGCATGCCTTTCAAAATCAGGCTCGTTAGTGCATATTAGTATAGTATGCACCATTACAAACAACCAGTCGGTTGAGCAAATTTTACACTTTAATCTGAAAACTGCGTTTATTACAACAAGTAGTAAAGGACTCGTCCTTCACATTTGATAACAGAACTGGTTATATATATATATATATATATATATATATATATATATATATATATATATATATATACATATATATGAGAGAGAGATAATGTAATGGTATAATATTTTAATTGTACGGATTGCTACTTAAAGTGGGTTTGCGTGCAGACTAAAGGACTCAACTTTCCAAAGGAGAAAACTGTTCATGTTAATGTAAATTACATTAGTTTGGAATATGAAAATAAAGTGCCAGAGCCATTCAAGAATGATATGACATTTTCAGACTTTTTTCGGATTACCTCCACTTCCGAAATCAGTATGCAACGGCATCCGTAGAAGATTTCCATCAATGGGCAAGCCTTGCTGTTGAGGTCTTCAAGGGTTGTTTAGAGAGTAAGAAATCAGCACGGGAATGTGCTTATAACGAGGAGGTGGCGTCACGAACGGTAAGGAAGATAAAAGGGAAAAGAAAGAAAGAAAGAAAGAAAGAAAGAAATATAGAAGAAAGATTAGGATTTTTTTAAAAAAAAGTTATTTCTACATTTTTTTAGAAATAATAGTCAGGATCGGATGACAAGCAATGCCAACGGTATCCTTCAAACGTTTCTTTTGGAGGATAATATTGATACTGATAAAATGCAATGCCAACAGGAACCCGTGGAAAATTATGATATAATAATGACAAGCAATGTATATGTGTGCCCTTCAAAATATGGTATATAAAGATTACAACCAATGCCTACAAGCAAACTTAAAATTTTATTATATAACATTTCTATTGGAATTGGGACATTTTTAAAACCATGTAGCATTATAAAAACAGTAACGCATTGCCATATATGTGATGTTAGTACTAGATTCGAATTATTGTTATTATTATTATTATTGACAGGGGATGCATCTGCGAATTGGCCTATACGCTATTTACCTGCGGGATTGGCTAAAAGTTATTCCCACCAAAAATATGCTTATACTCCGACTTGAAGACCACGAAAAGCAACCACAGAAAACGATGAAGGCTATTTTTAATTTTCTTGGTTTAAGTATGATATTCCAATGGCTCTTGGGTGTCTTTATATCTGCTTTTGTTTGTACCTTTTTTAACCTGCCTATTTGTCTGGATGGCCGCCTGGTTGAGCATATGACAATGACATGCATACTTACATACCTGAATACATACATACATACAAATTTCCAAAGACTTCTATATAACTTCAGTTGTAAATTAGAAAGCTTGACGTGTCCATCCTATACATAAATTTTACTCTAATCAATGCAAGACCGCAGATCTCACAACTTTGCAATTTCAGTCGACTCCGCTTATATGCATAGCCTCCGGACCGGACCCAAGCTATGCATATAAACGGAGGATGCATTTAAGCGGAATTCATGCATATTTACAATGAAAAACGAGACCATATTTTCGCTATGCACTTAAGCAATCTGTGCAATTAAGCGATATGCATTTAAATGGAGCCTGCTGTATATATCAGCCGCACATGTGCGTGGATTCTCTTCATCAGGTTTCCGTACCGTCAGCAGTTCACGCCATTGAAACTATACAAATATCCCCTAACACGGAACTATTTTTACTATGCCACCTTATGCCAGTCAGTTCATGGTTTCAAGGCACATTACGCAAGTCAAACTGCTTCACATTTGCCACCATGGCGACATAAACGGTATCTGCCGAGTCCCTTCTTGTTAATTCCTTTGTGTAATTTGCCGGTTTCCTATCATAAATACTGTCACTGCAGTCACACCACCAATGTACTTTAGATTTTAATAAGGACTATGGAACGACAGGGACATTCATGCGGCTCTGACCTGATTTAACTAAAACGTGAACCATGGCATCATGGAAACTCACTAACACTTCACTTATTGACGTTTGCTCCTAGTAATTGGCTAATTATTTCGGGCAATATTTCCATTGCACCGAATTCCAATAATCAGACAAGTAATAAAAAAAGCTAAGAATTCCTTAAAACGGGGCACTATAACAAAATGCGCATGCTCCAAATTTAGTAAAATAAATACATACATACATACATACATACATACATACATACATACATGTACGTGTATGTATGCATTGCATGTTACTTGAAGGGTCAGACGATGTGACTGTAAAAAAAAAACTCTCTCTCTCTCTCTCTCTCTCTGATACATATAATATATATTTATCCAGATTTTAGTATATGGAGTACGGAGGCAGCTTAAGAAACACAAATGCTCTATGTAAGCCATCAGGATAATAATCATACACTGAATAGTCATCTTAGTGGGCTCTCTATATTAGTTCTGTATGTCTGTCAGTTTGTATATCTATCTCAAATATATATACACCGTCAAATGCATGCTCACACACAAACAGTTGTAAACTTTTTGCCCCTTTAATTTCAGAAACCGACAAAAAACTTGTATCACGAATTTCGAAGCAGATGAAAGCAAATGGTAAAGAAGAAATGCGTTCATACAGATCTTCCTTAGGACCGATGCTTCCGAAAACTAGAAAAATCCTGGATGACTTTTACAAACCGTTCAACATTGATTTGGCGCAGTTATTGAATGACGATAAATTTAACTACTAGAGCAATGCAATATGGGAGTGATAACATTTGTCTTTGCTAATATAAATGATTTTGCTTTTATTTCACATTATTTGCGTTTTTTAAATGCACGAATGAATATCATGTGGAGAATACGCTAAAATAAATGCGTCTTCTCATGCGACAATGTCAAGGAAAGGGAAGGAGATTTTACATTAGCACCGGTTGTAACTTCAACGAGTCTTCAAGAGCACATGCTGCAGTTTGCTTAAAAGTATACACCCATCAAATTTTGCCTCGGGATAAGTGGAACGTGCAGATAATTTGACCTCTATAACCCAAAAGACTAATAAATTCACATAACAATGATATCCCAAATATGTTTATTCTTTACTAACGTTCACTGAAGATTCTGATAAAGATCATTTATTTGTTTATAATTTACATATTGCCTAAATGACAGATGCTGATAATCGGCTACAAGCAATGAATATGACAATCGTTTACAATTCTCTCGGAAGCTTCAGCTGGAATATAATCAGATGACCATACCATGAATGTGAGAAGAAAAAAAACACAATCGAAATAAAATGTTTTCACAAATATGTAACTATATGTGATTTGTTTTTCCCATAAATAATCGTGTATTAGTAGGTTAAAGCTCCCCAAATAAATTATTCTCTCTCTCTCTCTCTCTCTCTCTCTCTCTCTCTCTCGTACCCAGCTTCAAGTATCCCTCTTCATAAGCATGCATGCATTGTATTATAAATTCCTTTCTGACAGAACAAATAGTTCATGAAACTTGCAACCATTGCTCGGTCTTTCAATCGTTCATTCTTTCTGTCATTTTATTTATCTAGTTAAAGTTTATTTCAATAGATTTTCAAAACTATTCCCCTGTTGATGAAATTTGAAATTTGCAATGGCATTAATCTTAAACCCATATTATGTCATGTGTCAATTACCACAAAAATATGGGAATCTAGGAATTTGTAATCAATTCAGAAGAAATTTGGAGATTTTCTCTGTTTGTATTGTGAGGTTGGGAAGCGGGGTTGTCCTCACACAAAAGTCTCTGTTGGGCTTTAATTTTATGCCAAATATGTACATCACAAAAATGTTCTAAAAGTTGTAAAGATAAAAAGCAAATACTTACAATATGAATCATTAATTATTTTATGATGCTGCTCCTTCCTTTCCTAAACGTGCAGACGTGAAACTTTTCATTCCGTGGAAAAATGCTTAGCTTAGTTTATGTTCAAAATCAAATGTTGGATAAGTCCCAACAGTCTATAACACTATATTTCTCTGTTCTAACAATCGAATATACTAATTCTCTCTGTTCTAACAATCGAATGTACTAATTCTCTCTGTTCTAACAATCGAATGTATTAATTCTCTCTGTTCTAACACTCGAATGTACTAATTCTCTCTGTTCTAACAATCGAATGTACTAATTCTCTCTGTTCTAACAATCGAATGTATTAATTCTCTCTGTTCTAACACTCGAATGTACTAATTCTCTCTGTTCTAACAATCGAATGTATTAATTCTCTCTGTTCTAACAATCGAATGTATTAATTCTCTCTGTTCTAACAATCGAATGTACTAATTCTCTCTGTTCTAACATTCGAATGTACTAATTATCTCTGTTCTAACAATCGAATGTATTAATTCTCTCTGTTCTAACAATCGAATGTACTAATTCTCTCTGTTCTAACAATCGAATGTATTAATTCTCTCTGTTCTAACAATCGAATGTACTAATTCTCTCTGTTCTAACATTCGAATGTACTAATTATCTCTGTTCTAACAATCGAATGTACTAATTATCTCTGTTCTAACAATCGAATGTACTAATTCTCTCTGTTCTAACAATCGAATGTATTAATTCTCTCTGTTCTAACAATCGAATGTACTAATTCTCTCTGTTCTAACATTCGAATGTACTAATTCTCTCTGTTCTAACAATCGAATGTACTAATTATCTCTGTTCTAACAATCGAATGTACTAATTATCTCTGTTCTAACACTCGAATGTACTAATTCTCTCTGTTCTAACAATCGAATGTATTAATTCTCTCTGTTCAAACAATCGAATGTACTAATTCTCTCTGTTCTAACAATCGAATATACTAATTCTCTCTGTTCTAACAATCGAATGTACTAATTCTCTCTGTTCTAACAATCGAATGTACTAATTATCTCTGTTCTAACAATCGAATGTACTAATTCTCTCTGTTCTAGCAATCGAATGTATTAATTATCTCTGTTCTAACAATCGAATGTACTAATTCTCTCTGTTCTAACAATCGAATTTACTAATTCTCTCTGTTTAACAATCGAATGTACTAATTCTCTCTGTTCTAACAATCGAATGTACTCTCTCTGTTCTAACAATCGAATGTACTAATTATCTCTGTTCTAACAATCGAATGTATTAATTCTCTCTGTTCTAACACTTGAATGTACTAATTCTCTTTGTTCTAACAATGTAGGATACTAAATCTTGTGGTCATTTTTTTTCTTCTGCCACTGCTCAGTTTAACAAAGGCAGGTAACATCGGTTGTTTTTACGTAGCACAAACCAGTTTGTTTTATCAAAGCTAAACCCAAATATTATTAAGTGAAAATAAATAAAGAGAATGTGGCAGTATTAGAATAAGGTAGATTAAATTACACATCATAGTCTATCAGCATTAGGGCCAGTAATTTTTACCCTTTAACATATTTCCATCTCACAAAACTATTCTCTCAAAATGCACACATTAGATGACAGAAACAAAATGTTGGTGCTTGGTGGACACTTTCCTGTAGGGACTCGTGATATGAATCAAGAGAACGCAGATATGAATGGGAACAGATTATATGATCTATTCGATTTTACAAAATCTTACACAGTACAAAAGTACCATTTCAACCTGGGTTTGCATTTCAACATCTACAGCAGGTTGCAGTATCGTCGGAAACACTCGATAGTTTATATGGCTTTCTTCAGCAACACAGTGACCAGCCATGAGCCACATAGATACATCTCTGTCTTGATTAGAACTGTATGCATCCAAATACTGAGGTAGCTTTTAAGCTTAAAATTTGACCGGGGCTAATTAACTTTGGCGGGCTACCATAATGCTAATATTCACCCAGGCAGTAAAGTTAATAACCTTAAAGCCTTCTTATATAAAGTTCAGTAAACATTTTTTTGTTGTTGAAATTATATGCAGACATGTTGTTAAAATGTTTCGACGGTAACGGGGTCACTGCTTTCCTAGCATCATTGAGATTCTCGCGGGTTCCCGATTGAAAACTGTTCATAGAAACTGACTGGAAAAGGTCTATGTGGGGTAGAGTGCTGATATACGAGTTTAAGAAAACCTGTCAACCATTATTTTTCTACTATCGACTTTTATTGTCGTGAAGCTATCATTTGTTGAAAAGCCTTGTATCGACTATCCAGCCGAGGGTACATGGAAGAGAAAACCATTATCATGTAAGGGATTAAACCCAGGACTGTTGAGATACACGAAACAAGTGAATTTGCATTGTACCATCCATTTCCAGTACGGAATACATTTTTGTAAAATTATATCAAGGCTCGATTCTTTACTGGGGTGGGGAAGGAGGAAACACTGAACATAGGTAAGTATGGTTCTTGGACATGAAGATATGTGATTAATTATGGTCATATAAAGATACAACTATTTGTGTTGATAGCAGGTGTTTTTATTCAACTTGTCACTACAAACACAACACAATTATAGACCCCGCTAGTGACTTCATACGCAAATATTCTTGTTCTTACTTACAGTCTCTCCACACCACACTCCACTCAGAAAACAAGGCGCTATTATTTCTATTATGTTTGTTGAAATGATTTTGCAGTAATAGAATTAAAACAATAAATATGACCCATAATGACAACAGCTGCACTGGGTCCAGTATATTGCAGATTCTAAGCATGGAAGACTGCCACGGAACCCGTAATCCACCCACATGCCTTGGTTAACTTCCCACATCGATCAGTAGACCGTGAAAAAGAGAAACAAAGAAAAATAGAAAAACAAACAAAAACAACTCTTATTTATTACTCTATCTATCCCAGTACAACTATACTGGGACCAGGGTGGCCGAGTGGTCTATACCGCTCGAATTTACGGATCACAGACATCTCACCTGTCCCTGTGGGTACGAGTCTCTGACTCGGCCACCGTGCGTAAGAAAGTTTGCAAGTAGCTTCCCGTGGGTCGATGATACTTCCCGAGATTTTTCCTGGTTCTTCCTCCATCAGTTACACTGGTCGCTATGTATAGCCTATTTTGTGCTGAAAAATAGTGCTACAAAGCAACAACAACTATATTTTCAAAGTGGCATGCATCTTCTTTCAAACTTGTTCATTATTTATTCATCTAAACAGGTTGATCAGGAATTAGTGTTTGTTCATATTAATCTTTCCAAAATCGGATTATCATTACGTGCATATACCCATGTAAATATATATGTGTAGCATCATCTAAAAAATAGTCTCAATGTCAGGGGATTTTATTGTTCCCTACTTCTGTTCGTCCGTGTGTTCGGTCTGTAAATATATCATTCTAAATTATTAGACAGAACTTCCCCAAACTTATTTCATAAAGTCGGTTTCTCGATTTCCGTCCATGGAAATCCGGAATGAAGCTGAATATCATTTACAGTCATGTTATAAAAATTTCTACATTTGCAAATAATAGTAAAACTATCGTTAACAAAATTTACTATAAATTTGTTTAAATTTATTTTGATCCTTTCAAGTTAGGAAATAATTCATAAATATCGGCATGCATAGTTCAAATGAACCTAAATAAACCCCTTCAGATAACCGATAGTTTGTTTTCAATTTCGGCCGATATTTTTCAGCTGAGATGTCAAGGTAACAAAACCTCCCTAATTCTGTATCGCAGATTGATAGAAAATTTGAGAAAATAAATTAAATAATTGATTTCGTATCATCATTTCGTTATGGGAAAGCCAACAACTGAAATACAATGACAGCAACGGCAGATTAAAAAGGAAAAAGTAAGGGAAAGTGTTGCAAAAGAAAAATGTAAGGGAAAGAGTTGCAAAAGGAAAAAGTAAGGGAAAGAGTTGCAAAAGGAAAAAGTATATAGAGGTATCATGTACCAATTTCTGCGTGATCACAATCAGATACTAAAACGTGAGAGAAAAATTTCGGAAATGGACGGAGGAGCAAAGAAAAGTATAAAAACAAGCAGCCCCGGCTTGGGTAAGATGTCTGTAAATGTTAAATTACAGACCACTTACACAGAACTGTCATCTTCCGCAGTCTCTCCACATGATTGTCAAATTTGTCATTTAAAATCCAAGGAAGAGATATAGAATTAAAAGCATGCAATGGCAAAGGTAAATAATAAACAGAGTTGCAAGTACTATATAATAAAATTTAAACAGAAATTGCAAGACAAACATCAGCAGACTCAGCTCCGATGTTAAATACTACGAAGAAATAGGCGAAATCTTATGAGATGTTGACAATGAAACGTATGGCAGAAGAACTGCGTCGGGAGGGCACAAGTCTAAGAAAAGTACCATGAACGGCTAATTTCCTTGTTGACAAAAAAATAACCAGAAAATCGAATGGCCAGGAAAAGAAGCCAAATTGTATCTTGTATTATATGAAGGAAAATTATCCGAAAAATATAATAACAAAAGAACACGTGTAACATGTTTTACAGAGATGTCTGACAGAAAATTAATGGTCAGTGCAACAAAAGAAAATTTGCCAGATGACAGAGAGCATGAAAAGTTCAGCAGGAGCAAGTCACGTCATTCCACAAAAGCCGAATGTTACAAGGAAGAATGAAATAGAATGAATTGGCACAAAAATGTAAACAAAATATTTCAAATTATAATTTATAGTTTGACTTGAAATTTCCTGCAAAGAACCCGATAGTGAAAATGTCACTCGCACAACTTGTTTATTTAACATGAAAGTGTTATTTTTTTTACTTTATTCATTATTCTATAGCAAACAATAGTAAATAGTGTATTTGCTTAGGTAATCTACGTTACCATACTCTGCAAGCAACACTACATGGTATGTTTGTTTCTGTAATCTGCATTACAATACTTTGTAAACAACAGTAATGATTAATTTGTTTAGGTAAAATCTTTCTTACCACACTTTGCAAACAATACTGGCTTTCACTTTGTTGAAGTTGTCTTTATTAAAAAAGGAACAGCTATATCTATCTGATCCTTAAAATCAGTTAGAAAACATTGTTTTCACCACTTTTGGTAAAATTAACAACTCGTTCCTTCTTGTGTGGTGAAAACACAAAATGTCATGTGCCTTTGTATTCATTGTATTTACATCAAATATCCCAGTTAGATGTCAAAAATCATGTGGTACTTAAAGAAGCTTGCAAATATGGAGCTGATGCAGCAAATATAACTGTATCATCAGCCAATATAATTATCATCAGCATACAGCATGAAATACAGTTTGATATAAACTTCAACATCTTAATTATCTAATTAAATATGACCTACACTACTAATATAATCATTAGCGTGTGAGATAAATTCAAAAAGAAAACTGAGAATAAGATCCATGATACCTGTGCATCCAACATTTAAAGAAAAATGAATGAGCAAGCTGAAACTTGCCTTAAACAGAACTGGACATTTCTACATTAAAGTATTCACAATTTTACCATCAACACAATATTATTGCACTAAAAATAGTAATAGCAAACAAGAGCTCCATCAAGGGAGCTAAACCAAGCACAGCCACGTTTTTGAAACTGGAAGTATGAACATTTTTGTTTTATCTTCCATGAAAAAAAGCATTGAATATATTTTTATGAGATACAAAACAAGTAATTATATACACATTTTGTGTTAAGGGTGTACATTGTTTATAATGATGAGTTCTAGTTTACAAGTAGTGATATGCATTTCCGCAGATTTGGGTATAGGTTCACACTATTATTTGACCGCTCCGGTGGCCTAGTGGTTAGAGCGTCCGTCTCGAAAGCGGGAGGTCGTGGGTTCGATCCCCAAAAGAGTCATATCAAAGACTTCTAAAAATGGTATTAACAGCTGCCTCGCTTGGCGCTCAGCATTAAGAGGTTAGTGTTAGGACTGGTCGGCCTGGTGTCAGGATAATGTGACTGGGTGGGACATCATGCTACATGTCTGCGGCATGATGCCTCAGTGCTAGACATCACTTTAAACTGCCACACTGGCAGACATCGTAGCGATATGACTGTAAAATTGTTAAAGCTACGTTAAATTGTATTATATGTTTGACATTTGTCCATAGTTGAGGGTAGAGGTCTATCTGACAGTGACACTGATCTCGATAGGATTTTAAAACTAGGAGTCCAGGACTCCCATTTTGGTAAAAATAGGAGTCCCACCATCAAAAGTTGCAGTCCCTTCTTTCCTACAGAATCAACACAGACGTCAGTGCATCTATTTTTAGATGGTGAGGTTTTCGTAATGTAATCACTCACTATAATATAGCTTCATTACAACAGTCCATTGATTGCAAACTTATGGTTATTTTTTTTTTGTATACGTACTTGTAGTAATATTAGGCAAATAAATAGTATATGATTTGCGGTCTTTTCCCGTATTTTCGCAAATACGTGTAAAGTCACAAAACAGCTTAGATTTTAAAACGTATCTCGCGAATTCCACAAGCAGCAGAGAGGGCGAACAGACCAATGGTCGAAAAACGTCCAAATGTCGAAAATAAACCTTCCTACAAATGATCAAAAAAAAGAGAAAAGTGTCGACAAAATTTTAAAAAGCGTCGACACTTTACTGAGAAAATTCCTCGGGAATTTTTCTAATTAATATTACTTTATTGTCGTTGGTGATTTTTTCTAATTTATTATGCACGCGCTTTACGGAATTACGTCAACGCGAGGTCGCGCCCTCTCTGCTGCTATTAATTAAAAAAATTATTGTTATAATAAAATGGTACATCCGGAATCTCATACTGCAAGAATAGCACGAGAACGATTAGAACCAATTAAGAAATTTCTTCCTGTTAGAGACTCATTTAGAGAAAACTTACGAGCGCAGCAACAATCACAAGTTGAGTACGAAGAAGACATTAAAAAACTATTTAAACCCGTCACTACAGCTACTGAAAAAGCTTCAGCGGCTGCTGAAAAAACTATATGGGGAGATATTAAGGAGGACGAGGAGGAAATGAAAAAGGGAATTTTTCCAGTATTAAAACAATCCGCAGAACAAACTGAAAAAATAGCAAGAAGAACTAAACAGACAAAGAAGATTTTACAAGATCTTCCAACTGATATAGCTGCGGCTCAGCCTCCATCCGTCGATGAAGAAATACTTGAAGGTATTGGAAAACTTCGTACTGAAGTCGCCGACGTGGAAAAAAAAAACTTACACCTAAACCCCCAAACCAGTAAAAGAAAACGTAGAATTGATTAAAAAATTTAGAGAGGAGTTTATCGAAGATATTATAAATACTGAAGAAGATGATTTACCCAAAACAATATTATTTGGTATAGATAATAAATCTGATATTTTAAAACCCGGTTATGAAAAAACAAACAATGAAGATTTTATTAGATGGGTATATCGTATATATTACAACAAAAAACAAGCAGGAGGTTTAGAGTACAAAAATCTTGATAAAGAAGTAAAAAGACTTTATAGAGAGAAAATAAAACAATCAGAACAACAACTCTCCCAGCAAGAGCCTTCCTATCAACTTCCTCCACCTCTGCAACAAACAGAACAACAACAATCTTCTTCACCGCAGCAAAAGTTGATGTCGGAACTTAAAGGGTCTGAAGAGATACTTAAAAAAACAAAAGAAGAAAAATCACTCTTAAGACTATTTAAGAAAACAACAGAAGAAGGAGCAACCGGAAGTGGTTTCGGAGGTAATATTATTTGTCCTGATAATATTCTCAATGACATGTCGCGGTTAGAAGTTCTCATAGGAGGAAAACGTGCCGGAAATAATTCACCGGAAATAATTAATGAAGCAGCTGATATTTGCCAGCGATTATTTCGCGGCGGCATCATGGATGTCGATGTTTACCGGGAACTTATCGATGAGCTCTTTGATGACTAAAGTCACTGCGATTAGATAAATGATAAGTAAGATAAGATGATCATACACAATAATTATCGCAGACCTGTACCGGTCAGAGTAGTGAACTCACGACTACCAGTCTACGGAGCAATTTACGGAGATGGACTTCGTGATGTTATTCAGGGATTATTTAGAAGATTAGCCCCAAAAGTAGCACCTGTTGCAAAACAATTATCGATGAAAGCTATCGATGTTGTTCGTGAAAAAGCTCCTGGTGCAATTATCAATGTTGCTGGTAACGCGTTCTCGGCGATCAAAAATAGACTAGCACGATTAATACGACGAAAACGACAACCAGTAAAATTACCAAGTACTGAAATTATGCCTGCGGAGGTCAGTAAAATAATAAATCAAGCCGCAAATAAAAAACTAGCAGCGTTGATGGATCAAGAATCTGATGAAATACAAAGAAATATTACTGCAAATTTAATAGCAGGAAGTGGTCTTCGTCGACGATGATTTAGATCGTAGTAATTACAATAAAATGTTTAAACGCGTATCCGATCCAGCATTTGACATGGACGTACCGATTTTTAAAGATGAATCAGTACTGATTATCAATTTTATTCCTATGACGCAAGACAACCAAATCAGCGGGGAAGAATAGAATTACAGGTTCAGGATACAAGTAGATATTTCTTGCCAGCTGAGGCGTTTTTTGAAGTAGAAGGTAAACTTGTAACGAATGTTGCAGATGATACGCCATATGGTGCTAATTTGCGTGTTGGTTTTGTCAACAGTGGGATTATGGCACTGTTTGATAGCGCCACATACATGATTAATGGAAAAAATATCGAATCGATTCAGAATAATGTCGATGTTGCTACAACAATAATTGGTCTAGCGAGACATTCTGATGATTACACAAGATCAGCAGGTCCAACAATGATGTTTGCTAAAGATATTACTAAACACGCTGATCATGTTCAATATACTAAAATACGGACACCACGAAATACTGCATCTGATCCACAACCAGTTGCTGATGGTCCTGAATATGCAGCTAGACCAGCTGATGTTTTTAATATTATAGGAGGTATTAATGCAACTTACAACTTGGGATTTGCAACACGCCGAGCGATGTTGAAAGGTGATAATAGAGAGTTTTCATGTGCAATTCCATTATCTCACATCTTCGGATTTGCAGAAATGTTAGAAAGGTCATCTTTGGAGCTAAACACACAGTTGTGCTCGCAAGAAAAAGTGATGATAACGATGCGATCTGGCGAGGGGATGGTGTTGCTAATGGAAAAGTAATTATAACAAAACTTTCACTGTGGATGCCTGTAATGATTCCATCTATTGCTGAAGAACAAAAATTATTGTCTTTTATGAATCAAGGCGGTAAATCATTGCTATCATGGTTAACAGTAACCACAGATGCTGCTCAAAGTTCTATTCGGGGTTTATTTACATGGCATATAGCATCACAACAGGGTGTTTCTGCGCCGCGACATATTTTTATTGCGCTGAAAAATATTAATCGGATAGGTAGTCAGGAACGTTCACATATGATATTTGAAAATTTCGGTGTTAGCGAGGTTTCGATGAGGATAAATATACATCAAGAACCAGCTGAAGATATATTGTTAAATTACACCACAAATCACGTAGCGCGTGCATATCATCGTTTGATGTCATTCATGGGACGTGATCAAAATGTGGATACTGTTTTGCAAATATCACAGTTAGATTTTACAAATCTATATCCGATTTATTTTTCGCTGGAACATCTTGATTTATCTAGACAATCTGTCGTTGATATACACTTTCGAGCTCGTGTTAATAACCCGCCAGGTGGTGGTGTTGATTATAGAGCAATCGCGGTCATACTTAGTGACAAAGCAATGTTACTTGAAGGTGGTAGTGGTCGAATGAGAGTCGTTGATGCAACAGTGGAAAATCTTTAATTGTATTTTTTAGAAAAAGATATTTATATAAAAATGTCATACAATCACGTTAATGTCGCTCTGACTCCCGGTCAGGTGAAGAAATTACAATCAAATTCAACAAAAAACTGCGGAACAAAAATATCACTAAAGCGAGATCAGATTTTTAGTGGCGGTCCAAACAAATTATCGTTGACAAATAATCAGATTAAACATCTCAATAAAGCGCTGGAATAAAAAACCGGAGTTCAATTTCATCTTTCTCCGAGCACCATCAAGGACATGGTTAAAACAGGTGGTATTTTGCCACTTCTCGCGGCCATTCCGGCATTAATAGCTGCTGCTGATCCAGCTGTAGCAAAAGCAGCCGCGTTAGGTTCTGTTGGAACCGCTGCTGAAATGGCTGTAAAGAAATCAACAGGAAAAGGATACAAAAAAGGGACGCGGCCTAAGATTGCCAGGATCTCGTTGGGGAAGAGGTCTGAGGCTTCCAGGAACACGTTAGACGTTCCAGCATCAAATTTTGGTTTACTTAATGCTGCTAAACAACTAGAAATATCTGACTTTAGATGTGTTTTTATGCGAGATCAATTACCGAGACAACCGAATGAACTCGAAACGGGTATTATTAATCTTGACTCGAATTCAGGACCCGGAACTCATTGGGTATCATACGCAATTGATCCACGTGGAATTGTTTATTTCAATTCGTACGGGTTAGCTCCACCCGTTGAATTTATCAAGTATGTCGAGCCACTTCATAAAAAAGTTTGGTATTCAACGCTACCAACACAAACAATGACAGATCCGCCAATATGCGACCGTGAAGCAATTAATGTACTTAACACTTATTTATTCTGGAAGCAGCTGATAAGAAATTAACCGCAACATCTTACTGGTGGTGTATAGAATTTGTAGCTGAAACACCTCAATTGGTTACTGCATAAAATATAATGAGTACCTCAATCGACGATGCATCTCAATACAGGTATAATCAAGCGCGTGAATGGCGAGCAGCGTTGAAAGATATCATCGAACAATACACGGTAAAAGTAAAAAAATATCGTCGACGACTGGTTATCGTCGACGTGATTGTTTATTCAGTATCCGCTGCTGTTGCTGGAACAGGTGTTATATTGTCAACAATGACGATGATGGCACCAGTAGCCGTAACAATCTGTATTTCAGTAGCAACAACAATTGCAGGTGTTTTTAATATCGTAGCAAAAAAAAATATGCACCTGCATGAATGAAAAATTATCCGATTACATAATGAAATTACACACAGCGACGGTCGCATACTCGAAGTTATCTTCGTTGTTATCAGCAAGCCTCAGCGATGGAATAATTTCTGAATTTTAGTTTTCAGAAATGATTAAAATATATAACAGTGCTGTTAAAGGTACGAGTATTAATAATGACATCAGTAGAGCTACTCTAGCAGATCGTGACAAACACAACTCCACCAAAAACAACGATGATCTGGGTAAGCTCGACTAATCCTGAATTTAGTGTTAATTTTCCAACTGCGATTCGTGCAAATGAAATTGCACTAGCACAATTACGAGTATATTACAGCTGGCCAAACATCAGATCAAAATCATTTAATGAAACACCAGCAAATAATTCGCTTGTATTTGCTAACAAGAACAAGCCCGATGGAACACCTGACTGGAACGTTGTTGGGATACCCACTGGTAGTTATGAGGTCGAGGAAATCAATGAAGAATTTCAACGTAGAATAAAATCAATAACGGGAAAAGAAGCAAAAATATCAATTAACGTTCATGAGCCAACTTTATTAGCAACGATTGAAATACATTCACCTGATTACGCCGTTGATATTTATCAGTCCACGATAAGATCCGTACTAGGTTGGCCTGAAATCCCACCACCGATACCACCAGAACCGAAAAAGTCTGATTATGTCACGGATAGGTAATCATATCATGAAATTAATCCATCATACAAACAACATCTTCTTAGTATAAAAGACGCAATGTTTGATGACTTAATTTTATTCAACGGTGAAGTGATGTATCCTGGTATTTTAGATTTGAAAAAAATGTAAGGGGGCGAGGGCGGGTAGTGTTCTTCCCCTAACTAATATCATTAAATATTTTGAGGAAATTAACCGAGAATACAAAACACAACTAGAGCGACTACGGCAATATTTCCAAAAATGTATCTTTAATGCAACGAGTTCATGTAGAGAAATAATTGGTCGCGTGGAGGTATTAAATCAGCTTGCATCTGACATGGAATATATCAACCGGCGAGTAATCCAGGCAACAATTAATAACACAAGCAAGAACAAACAAGATTTTTTAATGCGTATTCGATAAAAGAAGCTGATCTACCGAATTATAAATTCCCCGGATATAACGTGGATGAACTAAAAAAAAAATCTCTCAATGATCTAATCAACGAAAACTTTCATGAAATTGTTGAGGCATGGAGAAGGATGATACTACCAGCAACTGTTCTTAGATACAACAATGACCCACAGGGAGGCGGTAGACATGTTTCACCAGGAATCGTTAATATAACATGAACGATCGCAGTCAATCTTGTTTGTGACGTAATCGATGGCAGCTATCAAATCGATCTTGGAAAGTCAAATCAGGCTCAGCAAGGATATATTTTATACACGTTCACACCACAAGTATCTCCTGGGAGTTTGATCATGCAAGAGCCAACCAATCCTGTGTATCTACGTACACATAATCAGTATTTGTCACGTATCAATTTCAAACTCACCGACCACATAGGACGATTAATTGACCTGCGTGGGGAGAAATTGATTGTGAACCTACATGTAAAGTCTTAAAGACTTTTATCGTAGATCTTCATCTTGAGGACTTTTATCGTGATGATTTTTGATCATAGATCTTTGATCTTAATATTTTTATTTTTTCTGAAATATTTTATTTTTTCTGAAATATTTAATTTTATTTTTTCTGAAATATTCCAACATTTTTAGTCAAATTTGTTATTTTCTTCAGTTGTTTGAGTCGATTTTGTCAAGGAAAATTCATCAAATTCCAGTTTGTTCGTCAGGTCAAACCTCAAGCGGTTCTCTAATTGATTTATCGATAAATCACCAAAAATCAGGGGGCCCCGAGTGGCCGAGTGGTCTAAAGCGCTCTCCGTTCCGGATCATTGCCATCTCACCTGTCTGCGTGGGTTCGAGTCCAAGGCTCGGCTAGCGTGGGTACGTGGGAAAGCCTGCCAGTAGCTTCTCGTGGGTCGGTGGTTCTTCCCTGGGTTTTCCAGGGTTCTTCCTCCACCAGTAATACTGGCCGCCATGTATAGCCTATCTTGTGCTGAAAAATGGCGTTAAACCCTAGAACAACAAAACAACAACCAAAAATCAGTAAAATTAGCTCAAAAAATTAGATTTTTCATGCGATTTTTGTTAATTTTTTGACCCGAATGATATTGGAAAATTCATCAATTTTCTTTGACAAAATCGACTAAAATAGCTGAAAAAAATAACAAATTTGACTAATGTTGGAATATTTTTGAAAAAATAAAAACAAAAATATTTCTGATAAGATAATAAAAATATTTCAGAAAAAATAAAATATTTCTGATAAAATAAAAAGAAATATTTCTGAAAAAATAAAATATTTCTGATAAAATAAATGCTTCTGATTAAAGAAAATATTTTTGATAAAATAAATATTTCTGATAAAAGAAAATATTTCTGATAAAATAAATATTTCTGATAAAATAAAATATTAAACGTGCTCGGTCGTTTCATCAGTAACGAAGTTACTCGCTGACATAATTTTTCTTAATTGTCTTATACGAGTACTGGTTATTTTTTTTTTTGCTTCGTATTCGTGGGATAACTCCGATCTAATTTTTTCTACTGCAGCAGAGGGAGGAACGAATTCCTTCACTTGATCATCTTCTATTGTAGCTAGCGACTGGAACATCGCAGCTTGAATCTGTTTTATGAACCTGTATTCGGATGATAGTACATAACCACCATCATTTTTAAGTTCTTGTAAAATTTCAAAATCAGAAATTATTTTTTCAGGATTTAGTTCATCAGATATATTAATACCATCTTTTTCCAATTTTTTAATAGCAACAATTACACCATTGATATTTTCGTGATTCATTATTAAACGGTATATATCTATTTAAATCAAAAAAATATATCCCCATGTGAACCCCTAATCGGGTGTTTTAGCAAGTTCAGGAGGATGTTTCAAAGACAGCATTGGGATTTCTGACAAAAAAAAGATATATAATTAAATAAATACAATTCTACGTAATTACTTGATAGTGATGATAATTTATCTCATTAACAATATTGGAAGATGATTCTTTGTTTATATTTCTTGGAAAGAGTGGATTTGGTTATATATTACTTTTTGTACCGAACGCCGGCAGATATCAAAATACTTGCCAGCTGAATTCATTGATTGAAATATTTTCTCTTCACTCTTTTCTATGTTTGTTGATCTTACCGCCCTCTTTCCGGTTGTTTTACATCTCCCAGTATTACCACGTGCAGAGTTCTCGCTCTGTGTAACAGCTTGAAGATTAGATAAATTATTATTAAGTTTATTTCCATCAATATGATCGATCACAAGATAATCTTTGATCAACCCCTTGTGACATTCATACACAAATCGATGACAGAGATACTTTTTCTTCCCAGCACCAAACGTTTGATAACCAGCATTATTAACAGTACCAACTGGTCTCTTCAACCTGCAATTTCTGATCACAACATCACGATTTGATTCGTAGTTTGTTATTATAGGATGTGGGACAAATTCATTTTGCTCCAATGTATAATAATATCATTTGTTTAAATCATAATTTGTCTGAAAACTTATTTAGATAATCCTCCACGGATTTTATAGCTCTGTCACTGACATTTTTTTTATCATAGTATCTTTTAAGTTCGCGATATCTTTTGCCACCACAACGCGCACATAACTCTGTTTTACCTCGTACTCCAACACCACATCGCAGACATGGTATTGGTCCTAAACAACCTTTACGAACGCTCTGCAAGTGAATCCCGCAGAAATCCTTCCTGCAGGATTTATTACAACGAGTTAATGACCCGATCATCAACCATTTGCACTTGTTCTGTTGAGACATTGTATATGTGATATTTTTTATTTAAATACTTGTCTGAAATATAATATGGGAGAATTCGAGAGATTATCCAGAATCGAGCCCTGGAAAACAAGTAAATTCAACCTCGACAGGATATCTTCTGATTTACCAATAAAACATCTAGTTGATAAGAAAAATAAAAGTTTGATCAATATAATTCAAGACGCCAAGAAAGAATTTCATGCAGATGGTGCATCTCAAGTCTGGTCAACGTTCAAGATTATACGCGACAAAGATATCATCGACGCTACGATGAATGACAAACGAGCGGCAGCTATTATTAAGCAGCTCGATGATAGAAGTTATCTTTTCAGAATAAAATTTGTCGTGTTAACAGAAACAGATAACTGGATTATCCGTCACAAATATGATTCTGTCATTGGTAATAAAAAAATCGTTATATTAAGTAAACATTTCAAACCAGGAGCGCTGACTGGTATTGACAAACCATATTATGAGCGAGCGTATTATGTGACAGCAGTTATTTATGGAATCTATGTGATAAATGAAAAACCCAGCATTAATAAACTGGCGCCGATGAAATTTTCAAAAATAAACTGTGTGGCTGAACGAGTAATAGAACATCTTACAAACGCGGCCCGTGGAAACGGTTTAACAGATAAAAGAAGTAAAATAATAAACGAGTGGGGAGAAATGGTTAAAGATACCGGAGCGTCTATAAAAGATGTCGCCGGATTAGGAAAAAAAATAAAATTCCCAATAACCGTAGCGACGATAACAGGAGAGATTTTATATGAATCAAAATATAAATCAAAAGGAGCTTCGATCGAAATTATTGATCATAACGCGCACGCGTGGACTAGCGCAGTAACAGTGTTTCCACGAGATCGAACTGTTAAATATTATCGCGGAGACATGTTTGATTTTATTAACGAGATAAGTAAAAACGATCCTGTGTCAGTATGGCTGTTTCAGAGCTCTAACGACGAATCAGATATGGAAGAAAAAAATAAATTTGATCAGTTTGTAAGACCGAATGGTGTTATTTATCGAACAGATCTCCTCCACGAAAAAATGAAAAATCTTGCACTGCAATATACTGATGACAGTGACGAACTACTGAGCAACTGTTTTACTGTTCCGTCAGTTGCGGCTCATTTTGCTAAAAAGAAAAATTCGTGGAAACCAACTCGGTCTAATTTTCTTGATGATATAATATCAAGTTGTGTCGAATACGGACACGGTGGATTATGGAATACCAAGTATAATTATAAAGATGTTATTTCAGTTGATATGGTTGCATGTTATCCTGGAAGTTTTCTTGGATACGGAGATTGTTTTGTGAACTTTGAGCGATTCGGTCATCCGACGCACGAGATGACACGAGTATCGATAAATGGACCATTACCGGATTTTGACTTAACTAGATTTGCTTGTATCGAGTCATTTAAAATGTCAAAAGATCTCCATCCAATTTGTTATGTTTGGTTTGGAAAACATTTTTCAGAAAAAATGTGGGCACCAATAGTATTGTTAAGATATATGCTTGATTGTGCGATATTAAAACTATTGATTGTAAGTGAAGCAATTATATCATATCGGAAACAAACCGAAGTTTGGTTACCACAACAAAAGAAATATTCCGATGATGAAAACCCCGATATAACCGATTACGAGAATAAAATCGCAAAAACTCTCGGTAGAAAAATAATCGGCAAGTTCACCCAAGGAGGGGCATATGATCACAGACAGTATTGTACAAGATTGATTATGGATGATGCTGAGTTAGATTTTATAATTGCTGATACAACGAACAGAAATACGTTTATAAATCGAGAAATAGCTTTCTTGCCAAATGGAAATAAACTAGGTACAATTGTGAGCTACATGGGCGGTGAGTCACCTCAGTATACTCATTTAAGATCATCGATGCTCGCGTACGTTTCAATAAACCTATTATCGATGATAAATAAAGTTTCTACACTCGCTGTCAGAGTCGCTACAGATTCATTTTATATCAATAAAAATATTCAGGATTACTAGAACAACTACATATCGGTACTTGTGCATCATGGGGTTCGTGGAGAATAAAGAAAGAAAATACACTCGATTATTCCGAATCAGCTGTTGTTGCGGTTAAAGATATTTATTGTAAAAAAAAAAACATCAAATATTAAAGCTATCGTCGACAACTTCGTTGTTACCATCGGTATACGATCTAATAACTAGAAATAAAACAGTTTATCTAAACGGACATGGTGGTTCTGGTAAAACCACTTGAGCGATCGAACTGTTTCAGAACTCAGATATGATCGTGTTAACACCCACACACAGACTCGCGCGAGAGATGAAACAACGAGGAGTACAATCATGTACTTATCATGGCTCCTTCCGATGGAAGGGTGATGCATACTCCAAGACAATTTACCGTAGATAGAAAAGATAACAGTCGCGGTCATACACGAGAAAATGTAATGTTGACCTGTCTTGAGTGTAATCGACGTAGGGGTGCTAGTTAAGTGATCGCGGTGGTAATTGCGTATCCTCAGGAATCACCTGTAATTGTTCACGTGTAAATCCAAGTTGAGGAGCAGTTGAATCTAATCTGTAGATTACGGGTCTACCTGAGGATCTTGTCACAGTGGATATCTTATGTGTGGTAACACTCCAAATAGGATCAGTCGCTCTTTTTTTTACCACCTTCGAGTTCACCGGGTTCATATAAATACCTTACAGTGGTATTACCTAATACTGGTTGCGTTGAAAAATCACGTCGTTGTACGGGTATTTTTTTTTTTGTAATTGCTTTAGTGGGTTTCATGTTGGTCGTTTGAGTTACTTTGTTATTTAACACGGTTATCACACTTGGTAATCTTGCAACCCATTCACAAGCTCTCTTGTCTTGAATAAATTCCTTCGCGTACTGATATCCAAATAACCGCTCAGCAAGTGTTCAATTAAATCGTTCAACAATTGCCTGATCATGATGAATTGTGGTATGTCCTCGTCGTATTTTGACATTATGTTGCTTCATCAACGATGATACTGGACCAAGAAATTCTTTGCCAGGATCAACCTTTAGCAGCTGTGGTCATTGCAATGGTCCACGTTGATAAATTCGTTTAAACGCATCGGCTACTTCAGCAGCTGTCTTTGTCAATAATGGTTCTGCTTCTTTATATCTACTTGCAACATCAACGACATTTAGCGGTATTTGTATGTTTTTCTACGTACAGCATCATGTGGTAAAAACAGAATATCAGCTTGATGAACTTCATTAGGGACGCTGACATCGAAATACGCGCACTGAATTTGTTTCGGTGGTGGTAGGTAAATTTGCCATATTGCCTGTTTAGATAACCACTCTTTAGCAGTAACACATGTGACTTCTGCTGCATCAGCGAGTTTAGTAATTGCTGCGTCACCTTTCCAGTATCCTCTTGGAGAATAATAAATCAATTCCATTTATACATTACCAGCACCTAGCGCTAATTTACCTTTCATCGCGGATCTTATTAACCAATTAGCTGATGATTCTCTGGTATTTTTATTTTTTATAGAATTTAACGCATGAATTAATTTCACATCTGCGATATGTCTGTCTTGTAGATTTTCACTTTTATACGCTGCATCATGAACATGAAACGCTTTATCAATAGCGTTTATTGGATACTCGCCTGGTTTTGGTTGATCCTGATTGTCAAGCCTGATATCAAGTCGAGTACCAGGACCACAATAATTATATTCTGGTAGATTTTTTCTCCTGTGTATTTAGCCCACGGAGTTCCTGGGAACTTTGACATTAATTTAGCAATATCACCACCATCTTTTTTAGGTAAAAAAGAAAACTTTTTCCTGTTACATACTGCACATCTTCCACCATATGCTATTCTCGCATTTTTTGTTGTAGCCGTGGATAGATCATTAGTTGGGGTTTTAGTTCTACAGCATAAACAATATAGTTTCATGTATTTATATAATATGGATATAATTGATTTCTCAGCAACTCGGCGACGAGAGCCAGTTAAACACCATCCTGTGTTGCCAAATTCGAACAGAATGATAATATTAGGACCATCTGGATCGCATAAGATGCAATTGTTACTTAATCTGATAATGAGATGGTTGAAATGGGACAAATTATATTTAGTAGCACCATCAGTTGATGATCAATGATGTTATGATGTGCTTAAAGATTTTAATGAAAACACGCGATTACTGGATGACAATGTCATTAAATTTATAACCGATATTGATGAAGCACCATCTGTAGATGATCTAGATGGATTTATTAATAATTTAGTTGTATATGATGATGTGATGCTGGACAAACAATCAAATCTAGCTAGAATATTTTCTCAAGGAAGACATAAAAACACTGATGTGATATATGTAACACAACGGTATATACAAATACCAAAAGTGATCAGAGACAATTGTAATGTTTTAGTTGTGTTCAATGGAGTTGATACATACACATTGCGAAATATTCATCAAACTTGGTGTAGCGGAGATATGGATATAATTAAATTTAGAAATTTCTTTTCACAAGCGCAAGCTACTCCGTACAGATTTATAATGATACATTTACATGATCCTAGAACAAGATATCGTGTTGGTCTCGATAAAATATTTGGATGAATAGCAGCAGAGAGGGCACGACCTCGCGTTGACGTAATTGCGTAAAATGCGTGCATAATAAACGACAATAAAGTAATATTAATTAGAAAAATTCCCGAGGAATTTTCTCAGAAAAGTGTCGACGCTTTTTTAAATTCTGTCGACACTTTTCTTTATTTCGATCATTTGTAGGAAGGTTTATTTTCGACATTTGGACGTTTTTCGACCATTGGCCTGTTCGCCCTCTCTGCTGCTCCACAACACAGCATTGTCCCATGCGTTTCTGACCTACATAATTTGCATTTTAAAGTTAAATCTTTAATAAAATAATACATAGGCTTTGGTTTCAATGATTTTTTTTTCCTGAATATATTTGCCCCATGATTTAAGAAAACAGACAATCTAACAAACTGGTACATCCCGACTTTGAGAAGTCCGCCATTATTTCCCGTTAGGCCTATTTGTTCACTTATAGTTTAAAATTAATTTTATGATGAAATAGTGTATAAGAGGCAGTTAACATATATCCAGATCAACTATTCTGATCTTAAAACACAAGTTTATATGTCATATCATCAAAGGATAGCATGCAGGAAATAAATAGTTGCTACCTTACTAGGAAAAGGGTTCATGGTCAATCAGCTATCAAAACATATGCTTGTGAATGGGCAAGAGTTTGTTTGTCAACGTAATTGATATAAAAACTAGGCCTAGCTACTGATGCCTTGATGAATACATTTCGCAAGAACACTAGAACTAACCGGGCTAAGGCGAGGGGCATTTTAAAAAAAAAATGGTATGGTCAGTCAATGTACTGCTTAAATAATCACAGGGTGAAGTCGTTTTTGCTTTCCTAACAGAAGGCGGCAACGTTTACATTTTCTGGCGACTTGTCACCCGCTTACGAATGGCATTTTATCCAAGTCTCAACATGTCTTGATTCTGAAGTCACGTGCACTGCTTATTCCGCTACATTCGGAAATGAACACAATAACGAAAGCTAATGTGTTTTTTTAATGTACTTTTATAAATGACCACACGTACATCTCTGGGTCTTTCTGCCTCTGAATTCAATCACTGTAAATACCAGTGCATTTTCCCACCCGGCCGCCAGTCAAAGCCTTTGAACTTACTGCCCAGCTATTGTATCATGCTCTTTTTTTATGTACTCTTATAAAATGGCAACATGTATTTATCACGGGGTCTTTCAGTCACTGAATTCTGTCATTATAAATATCAGCACAGCTAACTGATCAACACATTTTCCCACAAAGCAGGTGGCTGAAGCAGGACTGGCAAGTCTTTGAATTTTGCCGCACACCTATTACATGCGTATGGAGGACTCCCGTCTCGGTGATTTTCTGCGTCCTAGATTAAAAATTGGCGTCCAAATACGCGTAATTAAGCATTTCTGAGATCTCTGCCAGAGGTTTCGCTAGGATTTTACAACTAGGAGTCCAGGACTCCCATTTAGGTAAAAATAGGAGTCCCACCAGCAAAAGATGCAGTCCCCTCCCAGAAAACTACGCAAATTATAAGAACTACTTGTTGCCATCGAGTTTAATTTTTACATTCTTTATAACACTGATATAGCTCTTGTTCGTCCATCAGTTTGAGTCTAAATTTTGTCAATCTAAGGAAGGTCTTATTCAAAGCACTCATATAGGCATCACACACTTTCTTATACTTGGCTACTGTCCCATCCAAACTATCAGTTCTAGCAGCTTTAGCAGTCTCCTGAATCTTGTTACAATCTATGTAAAGAGTATAAAGAGAATCCTAATTGTCTTCGAGAAGTCCTTAATTCTGAAGCCAGCAGAAACTGTGGTGAATTTGTTGGCATACCTCAGGGTCTATTCAATCATGGTCTATTCAGGGACATTAGGTTATGGAATTCAACCTAATTTCTCAAAATCTGCACTTGAAAACCCACCATATGCACGAACAGTGTGTATTTTATTTTCAAGTGCTACCGTAATTATCATGATTCCCTCCTACATTTGAAATATATACTTCATTGTTTTGTAATTCCCCTCTAACTTTTAACATTTAATATACACCCTGATAGTTCTATTGTAACAGTACAATATAATACATCTCTTTCGATATTTATATTTAACAGAAAAGAAGAAAAAAATATTGAACAGTTTTATAAATTTGTTCATGGATCACAAATACTTCAGCACAGTGCCTGAAAACTGATCTAATTGCAAAACATTTGGATACGTGTATATAAATTCTTTGGCACATCCCTCATTGACTATCAAAGGCCAAATGGTCTAGGGTTTGGTGAACTTCGTTTCAAAAAGGTCTTCATTATACTGTAAGTACTTTCTATAAATTACTCACCTTATCTGACTGATAATACAGAACTACAAGGTATCTGTTACAGACGTTGAATCTGGACAAGTGATCACAAGCATTTTTAGCATCAAAGATATCTTCATATACAACATACAACAAAAGCTGTTCCTTTAGTGTCTTGTCCCCCCACATACTGTTTGTCTTGTTTATGATATGTATCTAAATTTGTCACTTACTTTTCCTACTACTATACTAATTTTCTGTGAATATTCATATCAATGTGAAATGCAACAGGGAGACTAAATCCAAGATTGAAAATCTCTACATTTCTGGATGTATTCTGCTTGGATTCCATGTTTCTGCACAAAACTCAAGAATTCAGGACTCGCTGTACTAGAATCAGGATGAACAGATTAGTAGTGTAGTAAAGAATCCAATTTCATCATTTTTTAGTCAATGACACTGCTTTAAAATGTTGTGTACTAGATAATAATAATCCAATTTGTAATACAAATACCAAATAATGGCTTGGAACTAAGTGCCAAAAGGTCTGCAGAAAATATCGCCATGATCAAAATACACTTTGGAAGAACCGAACACAAACAGGACAAATTTTATCCACCTTGCTTTGAGTTTACACAGATCAGTCTCTTATGTTTAATGTCATTTAATTTTTGCACATAGAGAGCATGTACTTCATACTGTAATACATCTGCATGGTAAAAGTTTGTCTCATTATTCTTTTGTTGGCATGGTGGTTCTGCCAACTAGAGATCTACACACACTTAATTATGTTGTATGGGGATTCTCTGATGTTCCCTATGAGCATTAATGTTAATTGTTTCTGAATTTAATATGATCCTCCTCCTCTGTGTATGAATATTATTCCATACTGAGAACTCCTTTCATTGCCTGCTGTCTGAAACACATATGCGTAACTAGCTTGAACAAGTTACTGTTCTTTATAGTTGTGCAATTTTCAACATCTCACAGGTATGGCCCCATGGGTATTCTCTCATGGATATCTCTGTTCCAAAAAGAAAGTTTTCCAGAGGTTTCACTAGGATTTTACAACTAGAGTCCAGGACTCCAATTTTGGTAAAAATAGGAGTCCCACCAGCAAAAGTTGCAGTCCCCTCCCAGAAAACTATGCAAGTTATAAGAATTACTGGTTGCCATCGATTTTAATTTTTACATTCTTTATAACACTGACATAGCTCTTGTTCGTCCATCAGAGTCTATATTTTGTCAATCCAAGGAAGGTCTTATTCAAAGCACTCAGATAGGCATCACACACTTTCTTATACTTGGCTACTGTCCCATCCAAACTATCAGTTCTAGCAGCTTTAGCACTCTCCTGAATCTTGTTACAATCTTTGTCAGTTTGCCATTGAACCCCAAAATACTCATTCAAGTCTAAGTCTCAACATGTCATGATTTCGAGGTACCGTGCACTGCTTATTTAGCTACACTTGGAAATGAACAGAATAATGAAAGCTAACGTTGTTTATTATATGTACTGTTATAAATGACCACATTCACATCTCTGGGTCTTTCTGCCTCTCAATTCAAGCACTGTAAATATCAGTAGATTTTCCCACCCAGTTGCCAGTCAAAGCCTTTGATCTTGCCGCTCAGCTATTGCAACATGTTCTTTTGATGTACTTTTATAATGGTGACATGTATTGGGGGAGGCTTTCAGCCACTAAATTATTTCATTGTAAATATCAGCACAGCTACTGATCAACACATTTTCCCCCAAAGCAGGTGGCTGAAGCAGGCCTGGCAAGTCTTTGAATTTTGCTGCCCACTTATTACATGCATATGGAGGACTCTTGCCTAAGTGAATTTCTGCATCCCCAATAAAAAAACTGGCATCCAAATATGCATGATTAAGCATTTCAGAGACCTGAGTTTTCACTAACATGAACTCTGCCAAAGATGCACTTCCTTGAATCAGTGCTTTGCTTCCTCTTATGCCAGATTTTTCTCTTCCATAATGCTGTATTCAGGTTGTAAGTCCAACATTCCCATAGTCTGCTTGTTCAGACATGAGTATCTTGAATAAATATAACTGGCATATTGTCCATCCAACATGTACAACGGACTCGCACTCAACATCAATTTTGGGTTCAAAATCACAAAGACATTTTCCCAATGTCCTACAAACCGATATACATGAAATTCATTGTCATCATAGCTATCACCAGCCAGTAGTTGCCAACTGAAAACATCGTTTCAATACAAGCCCTGTTGAGATTCAGCCATTTTGGTTTCCTGTGTGGGCCTTATTTGAAACGCACATTTGTAAAACTGCATGATGAAAATAACGTGAAAACTACCATAAAATGCTTGTTCCAAAGCCCAAGGAAATAATCAAATTTAGTTTTAAAACCATTCATGTTGAACCAAAGTATCTAGCTATCTGAATGTCGCATCAAGTGCTGCGAGACCGCTACTGGCAGCACAAGTTACATCGTGAATTGCACTTTTAAAGTTAAAAGTTCAATAAAAATTACATACTATGCGAAGCACGTTTTATATCTGCGACGCTGACATAATTTGTGGAACGCATATCACTGCTTTAAAAGTACGCAAATTCATACAAATTATGCGCACTCACATGTACTGGCATCATTTTCTGACCCAATGTTTTATTCACATTAGACCAATACAAGGGGGTTAGATGTGATTTTAAATATATATATTCAGGTTTTTTTTCTGACAACACCACCAGTGATTTCTCATTTTGCTAACACAACCCACAACAGATGTGATTTTCCTAACCAACCTTCCACTGTCAGAATTAAAATAGTTTGAAACACAATGTCCTACAGAAGATTTTTTGAAGTGCTGTCGGGGGGGGAGGGGGGATATATGTTTTACTGGAACAATCCTAAATAAAATATACCGAATTATGAATATATGAGTGATGTGCTTCATACCATATTGGAAAGTAGGTATCTTAACATAGTACTGGTTTATTAGTCCTTGAGATTTAAAATGACCAGAAGAACGACAGTTTGGTCTAGTTTGATTTATCCATGATCAGTACATAACAGGGTACAATCCATTTGTATGGTCTGCAGTGATGAGAAAGTGCAGTGGCACACAGATCTGAAACTGTGCTTCTTCAAAATAAAATTTTGTTCTTAATCTAATCGGTTGATGAACATGTTTTTTAAATACTAAATCTTAAAGCATTATCAGTAAATTAACCCGACACATTATTCCTGTCAACTTTAGTGATGTCCTTGTGATGCCATATGAAAATCACCCATCCTTAAGAACAGAATTAACAGGAAAATAGCATGTTAAGTGGTAATCCTAAGCAAAGATATCAAAAATAAATCATTCTGTACATTTTTCACACTTTACTATTTCTTTGTTTGACTCAAAATTGTAAACGTTAAAATAAATTGGTCCCAAATCTGTGACAGTGCTCAATTAAAATCTTTATTATATACAAATAAAATCGTAACAAAAAAGATGTTAGAAATAATTTACTAAGTAAAGAAGACAATTCCTGCTTCTTACAGTGTGATTTATAAACAAAATGTCAATATGACAAGTTTATCAGATAAATGAAAATTTGGAACAAGCAAAACATATACTGTACCTCTTCAAGAAGACAAGATTACATATGAAAAGTCTGACACACACCTATTATGATCTTTGTAACAGACAGGAAAATAATTCCATCTTTACAGAGAATGACATGATTAAAATTACCGGACTGCATTAGAGATACAATGTATACTATTTATACTCATATGTTAAGATCAACTACAGAAGTCCAAGAGCTGTGTGATTTCCATGACAACATACTGTATAAGACTTTTACAATTGATACAAATAATGCATACGTGTAACATTTCTGAGAATTTTTAAAAATTTCCAGTTGAAAAGATACAAAAAAGCACTTATTTTTTCTGCAATATTTGTGACTTGTGATCAGGACACAAAAAAGACAAATAATCAGAATACACGAAAATGTCCCCATTGCATGAAAACTTGTGAATAAGATCTCTTGACCATACAAAGACAGTGACAAGTTATGCCACTATGTTAGCAGCTAAATCATCAAAGAAAATCAACATCCACATCAATTTTAGCTGATTTCTTATTCATCATACACCTCACCCTCGATAACTCGCGCACAATGGGGTACAAAAACATAGACCACACTATAAGCAAGGATGCCAGTTACCAAGGGATCTAAAAAGAAATACACAAGTCATCCAGAGAACCGTGTGGGTTGGGGGTTGGTGTGGGAACTGGATTGTTTAATGACTAATCCTCGTTCTATAAGCGCATTGGGAATAACTGTCAGTAAAGTGCTTTTCTGATGAAGTTGTTCATTATTCTGTATAAATTACATTTATTTTTAAAAAATCCAACACCTGAAACTGGTTTCAACAACCAACACAGGTATGCAAAAACATTCATGTATTATATGTCACTGCTTATTGTTTTGCTGATTAGTCTGGTTCCTGGAGTGGTGTTTTAATAGTAATGTGTGAAACAAGGAGTCAACGAAGCAGGGAACCAGACTAGCTGTTGACAAATCACCAAACAAGATTTCTTTTTATCAAAAAACACATCTATTTTGTAAGAAATTTGTCTACATCAAAATTTAATTTTATATTCTTCTATTAGTACTGATGCTGCGATTTCAAGTAATAGCGAAACTTCTTATCAATGTTGAGGATATCTCATGTGAATTCAGGAATTTTCCCCACAATGATCCATATCTGTGAAACAAAGCTCGCTATTTTACTAAGTATTCATTTCACTTGGTTGCCTTGCTATCTTTAATCAGAGTTATGATTGGGTAGGTTAATTTAAGGTACACAATAACATTTATAACAGTGTTCAATTGATCAAATGAAATGAGTTACCTGATATATAACCAGGGTTGCCGGTTCTTAAGCATGTAAGATTTGTATGACTTTTACCTTTTTTTTAAAAAATTCCATCTCCTTCATTTGATTCAAAAAAGACATAATTGATGTGACAAAACAAAGGAGGCCAGCTTTTAATTTTGTGCAACAATGTAACAAATGCTTCGCTAGTCAGATATCAAAACACAGTCGGCACTTGGGTTCTCAAATAAACACTCGAGGACATAGCCTCACGGTAGATTAACACATTTTACGTTTAATTACAACAGGACACATTGCATTTATGTTGATTACACTTTAAAGGAACTAAAACAGAACTACAACACAAATTTCAAATGATAAAAATTATTTAATTGGTATTTATTTATTAAAGTACTGCCTCCACTGTAAGTGACATTACACTTTACTTTAGAATGCTGTCTGGAAAGAAAATGTAACAAATTATATGACTTCTTATTAATAGTTGATATTTCAAAATGATTAAAATTTCTATGTCCTATCCACCATTTTCAACAATAAAATGAGCAATATATCAAAGTTTCTGTTACCAATTTTGATCGCTATTTTCTTAAAGTTCAACAAACAGGGATTGATGTTTTGGTATTTTCTGGTTGGAAAAAATTTGATCCATGCCTGACTGACCCCCATGTTATAAGCGGGTTTGCACGTTATCAGGGTGCAAGTTATCGAGGTTGTGATGTATTTATATCTGGTGTGCTAAGTCCATATTTCTGTTTCATTTTGTCAAGATCTTCTTTCTTTTTTTCTGTGTCCATCTTCTTGAATGCCTAAAAATTTATATAAAAAACTTTGTAATTTGCAGTTAAATGTATTTTTCGTGACTGAAGAAATAGTGATGTTGATGATGAAGATGACAACAGTACTAATAACATAAAGAACTAGAGTAAAGTGAACACATTTTATCTAATTCCTTTCATATGTATAAATCAAAAATCTACAATACAGTTCTTCAATGAATAATAGAAGACATCTGCCCCAGAAACGGTAACTAGACACAAGTTTATAATAAACACAATACAAATAAAGAGGAAAACCCAATATACACACTATGAAAATTTATCAAAATCAATTGAATACTTTAAACTCCTAACAAACTTAATGCCTTCTCCCGATTCAAATAACATCATAAGATTAACATCAATCTGAATTAATTCTTTAAATAATATATGATACTTTATCATTTTAAGACAACAGATCTAAATTAACAGATATGCCAAATATGTAAATGAGAAACAAAAAATTACATTAACTGCCGACAAAAAGAATTTTACAATTTAGTTTAATAAAACTTAAATTCAAGTTTTCTTCTTAATTTATGTTTTGTTTTTATTGCACATTGATATTTTTGATGCCTACCCAATCAAAGTAATAGTTACATCAATGACACATAAGCCTGCAATATAACTCCTTCTCTTGCAAAATCATACCAAATGTCTTCCCTCAACCAGCTGAGCTGAGATTAAGGTTACAAGGAAAACAGACTGATGGATGCACTGATATGCAACAGATGGACAGACAGACATGTATGATCTGTCACAATATATCCTCAAACATACAGATATAAGAAAAAAACGTTTCAAGAAAATATTTCAGCAACTACTTTTAGTTTCCAGTGATGTTTCTACTAACAATACTCAATCAAAGGAATTCTAAGAACTGACCAACTTCCAATGAAATAAATTCCTTGAAAGTCATTGCAAATCTCCACAAAGACTATTACTTTGCCCACTACACTCAGCCACTCTGTCATCTACTCATAATCTTCATAGTTCATACTAAATATAATCATTCTAAATCAATTAGTGGAAATGAATTCAGGTTACAATGCAGAGTCCATGTTAACCAAGAAAATCTGACTTTTGACTTAAAAAACACTTTTCTCCTGAGAGTTGTATTCAGGATCTAAAACATATGTTGTTGTCTGCTTATCCTCCTAAAGCATCCAATCAAATACGTTCAGTTTTCCTCAATCAGTTTAAATTGAGTTCAAGGAAAACTAAGTGATGGATGGAATGAACACATTGATGAACCTACAATGTATGGATATAAACATGCACATGTTTCAGTAACATTAGTATAAAGAGAATCCTAATTGTCTTCGAGAAGTCCTTAATTCTGAAGCCAGCAGAAACTGTGGTGAATTTAATGGCATACCTCAGGGTCTATTCACAACAAGGTCTAATCAGGGACATTAGGTTATGGAATTCAACCTAATTTCTCAAAAACTGCACTTGAAAACCCACCATATGCACGAACAGTGTGTATTTTATTTTCAAGTGCTACCGTAATTATCATGATTCCCTCCTACATTTGAAATATATACTTCATTGTTTTGTAATTCCCCTCTAACTTTTCACATTTAATATACACCCTAATAGTTCTATCATAATAGTACAATATAATACATTTCTTTCAATATTTGTATTGAACAGAAAAGAAAGAAAAAAATATTGAACAGTTTTATAAATTTGTTCATGGATCACAAATACTTCAGCACAGTGCCTGAAAACTTATCTAACTGCAAAACATTTGAATATATGTACATAAATTCTTTGGCACATCCTTCACTGACTATCAAAGACCAAATGGTCTAGGGTTTGGGGAACTTTGTTTCAGAAAGTTCTTCACTATGTTGTAAGTACTTTCTATAAATTACTCACCTTATTTGACTGATAATACAGAACTACAAGGTATCTGTTACAGACGTTGAATCCAGACAAGTGATCACAAGCATTTTTAGCATCAAAGATATCTTCATATACAACAAAAGCTGTTCCCTTAGTGTCTGGTGTGTTACCGCTGCAAAACAAAAAAATCATGCACATGCTGGTTATATCAGTGCAAGACTGTCACATTTAATTAACATAAAAACCGTATTTTATATTACATTATGTAAGCTAGTCCGAGTTTCCTCTGACCCTTGCCACCTATTTTTGATATTTGGACGATTACTTTGGGGTGTAGGGTCAGGGTCAGAGTCCATTCCCTATCAAAAAGTTGGAATTTGCCGATGGCAGGTTGCGTGATTTGTAAAGTCATGTGACTGGGAATGCAAATGGCCAGATCCAGGTCAAATTTCAGCAATGATGTACTTTCGTCCAGTCTGACAGAGGATTAAAGACATGACAAATGCTATGCTCATGATTTTTGAGAAAAATCATATTTCTATCAATTTTATGCAGGTATATATTGATGTCTGGCCAGTAATCAGCTACCCCATTTCGACACCAAATGGTACTGGAGAATTCCAACTTTTTGATAGGGAATGGACTCTGACCCTACACCCCAACATAAATGTCTAAATATCAAAAATGGGGTGACAAGGGTCAGAGGAAACTCAGACTAAATGTAAGCAAGATTCACTGGATACAGGGTTAAAACCAGTGTTTCCCTTTATGCACATTTCTGCATCAGGGATGCACGCTGGAGAAAATTGACATGCATGTTTTGTTGCTGTACTTTGTGTTGTTCTGACGCAAAGGATTCGCATAAACTTATCAGGATTTATTTAATATCCAATGCTTTGAATGAAGGATGGCATCGTGTATACTTCAAGCATAGGCAGTCTGGTTCCCTGCTCCATGCGTTGCACTCCACTATTTGTATAGCAGAGTGCAACACAGGGAGTATATGAACAGGGAACCGGACTAGCATAGACGGTGCTCACCAGTTATTATGTACTTTTGAGGGAGTGACATATGTAAGTGAAGTTGTTTGCATTTAAAACATGCACAGTGGAGAGAATGTTGGCATACCTCTATGCTACTTTAATATAATGTGGATGATATTTCTTTGCATATTGTACTTTTGGAAATTGTATATGATCTAAGCACACTGCTAACTAAAATGACTGTGCTCAAAAAATCAGCCTGAGTTAGTCTGAAGTAAACTATCCATAGCAGCTATTAAAATAGGGAAAATCAATTTTACCAGACTAGACAAAACCAGCTTCTGAGAGTGCAATGAATGAATTACCAAATACATAAAATGTAAAAAAATGTTATTGGCTCTTTTTTTTTTATACAATTTATCTCTTTAGTTTAGGAAGTGAAATTGATCAAGTGGAGCTAGCACTTTTATGAAAGGTGCATATCTGGAGTAAGGCTAAGCTGTATACTCTATAACCCATATTACACCCATCAATCATACACCAAAATAAAGGGAATTAAAGGTTCTTTGAACTATACCTAAGATATACAAGGTCTTTTTTAAATATCTAGTATAACCAGCAAGGAAAGCCAGGGAAATTCTTTTTCTTTAAAATTCTAAACCTATGCAAATTACAAAATTCCTGTAATCTCGCAAGCTCTCACTTGATTTCCATCGAGCTCAGCAAGATGTTTAACCTCAATGCATGTTGCACTAAAAAGTGATCTCCAGATTAAAACATCATGCACTAAGAATTATTAGTGAAGAAAGTGAAAGAAACAGAACACAAAAAGTAACTGTAGATATAACTTTAATGAAAAGTGGATAAAATTCAATTGACTGGAATACGGTCGGCACATCCATTAGATTTACCCGTGTGACTTCTGATCATGAAGACTTCAAATGTGAATAATCCTTTCGTGACAGAGTTTAAGAATTTTAAAAAATCTGCCCTCGCTCGCCACAAGATATCTGGAGAACATCTAATACCCCAGACATTCTTAAACAACAAAGAAATCAGTAAACTTGCTGAGACAAATGTGTTATTTGGATAAATAAGTCATGGGGTCATTACAGATTTTGTTGGTTTTTAACTTGCTGCAATAAAAGAAAGATCTTAAAGTTCAAGTGTAACTTTTTAGAAAGAAGATTAATCATTAACCTTTTTAATTTTTGGATAAATGTGTTCTAGGACAAAGTACAATGAAACCGATGATAGTACATATTTTATGAAAGGCAGTAAATTGACTGCCAGTTGGTTAAAAAGATTTAATTGGCTTTTTATATCGGCTTATATGTAAAATGTGTTGGTCTATAATACTGCTACATAAAGATTATAACGAGACTGTTAAACTAATAAAATTATTATCTGAATTAACAATGCATTTGTTTGTTAACTGTGCATGTGATTTATTTGTATTTGTAGAGAGAATGTTGTGCAAGTTGCAATAGCATATTTCAGGCTGTAAGTACATTTTTTACCACCATATTTTTTTATCTGACCCCCAGTTCTGACACCAAGTTTTTTTTAAACCCTCAATTTTACACCCCTGGGGAATACACTGAGTTAAAACTTACTAAAATGTACAAAACATGACTCCATCATGCTTGATAACTGTTAGCAAGAAACTGTAAGACAAATCAGCTGATAAATAACAGTATGGCACATTATAGACCACACTATGCTTTACAGTCTACTAAGTAGGCACTACCTGGAAATCACTGATCTCAATGACCTTGATCTTGCTCTCTTGAATATAACATCATGTGCAGAATCATATTTTCTTATTTTACTTACCACTATAATGACCTTGACCTTTAGGCCATAAATCTAAATGTTTCTTTAGCACCCTACTTTAGAATGTTTTTTTTTAAATTATAGCAAAACCCATTTTTCATCTTATCAATATGTGCCTGAACTCTGTCCTTTTGACCACACACCACCTTAAATGCAAGTGCTGTACAAGCTTTGTTCAATGTATTTCATGAAGAACTAAACTTATTAAACAAAAATCCTTTTCTCAGTTACTGACTGATGTTTGAAATTTTGATCCCCAATTGTTCATTATTCACCCAATGATCATAACATTTAAACTTTTGACTCTAAAATCAATAAGTTTCTACAGTATACCAAGTGCAAGCCACCCACAAAGTTTAGACATGGTCTGAAATGTAGATCTAAAGTTGTTGTGCAGAAAAAAAATTCTTTATTCACTTCATTCAATCGCAATGACCTTGACCATTTGGTCTCTTATCCACAAAGTCATGAAGTTCAAACCAATGACATCATCTGTTCCAGGTATGATGTTGAATTGATGTTATTATACACATGTTTGTTTCTTCTTTCAATCACTTACCATGACCATTGACCTTTTGACTATAATATCAGTATGCTTCCTCTTTAAATCACATGCAAGCTATTCACAAAGTTTACTTAAAATCTGTAAGCATAATGCAGAGCTAATGTTAATGTGTGGAAACCATTTTCCTTCTTTCACTTAAATCGACCTTTAGGTCCAAAATTTCATCCTTACCCTATGTGCAAGCCATGCACAAAATTTGATCAAGGCCTATGATATACAACTAATGTTATGGTACAGGGACAGTTTTTATTCTTCTTTCGGTCAATTATCTATATATATATGACCCTGAAACTGATAGGTATCTTTCTTACCTCCAAATGCAAGGAATTAAACAAGGATAGGCATTAAATTTACTGTATATCTTGGGACAAGATTAAAGTGATTTTTTTTCCTATCCCAGAACTTATGATGAAACTTGTTTTTTACAAATTCATATGTCCCAAGACTTAAGAAATAAAATTAATTTCTGTTGAATTTGTGACACAAACACACATGAACACTGCATGCAACAATAAGGTAGATAAACAAAATGCATATTTGATACAAAATGAAAGAAACTAACCTTGTATTGTTATCATTTATTCCTCTTTTTTTCATCATAAGCAATTTATTAAAGAAATAATTTATCCACAAACTCTATAGCTTTGGCTTTGCACCACACTCACTATTCATACGAAGCAAATCTATGATGCCGCTAAGAAGAATGTCACAAATATAGTCCATGCAGCGAAATCAGCCCACTACACTACTAACATAGCTGCCAACCTTCCAGGCTCACAATTAGTGAAAATAGGGATAAAAAGTCGTGAATTTTGACACAAATTCGTGAAAAATACCATGACAATAACTCCATCCACTCTGACTACTCCGACCGTCAATACTACACTATATCAAGTTCGCAAAATAAAAATAAAACACTACATATATGCAGAAATATTTATTTATCAAGACATGATACTGTGGCAGACTTGAACTTCCTCAATTGCTTGATCGTAAATTTGTTTTCTAAACAGTTCCGACTTCTTGACTGCTGGTAGATCTTGGGGACTAAAATTGTTGACATATTTTCTGCAGCTAAGGAGGCCCTAAAGTCTGTCTTTTTTTTCCTCCTTAAAGAAATAACTCTTTCGCTGTCACTGTTGCTGTGAGGAATGCACAAGAGCTGCAGCATTTTTGGTTCTTCCACAGGAAAATTTGGAAGCGATTTACGAGTCCGGGAACATATGTCAGAACAAATGTTTAGCATGGTCTCCAGATGATAAAGATAGATTGTGTTTGACACAAGAAAACTCACAAATAATGCTTAAGTGTTGGTAGCCTGCGGGTCTTCCGCCAATGGTTTAAAATATTCCAGAGCTGAAATCTGCGAATTCTTAATTTTCCCAACTTCTACATGTTTTTTTGCAACCGACATTCTTCCTCACATCGTCTCTGCGATGGCACACTGAGTGCAAAAAGCATGAATGAATATCAATGTTTAATGTTAGAATGCACGGCCAATTTTTGATATATTCCAAATTAAACTTCACTTTTTGAGCAATACATTTCTTTTTCCTTGGTGGTTAAGACATTTTCAAAATCTTACATGCGATGCTGAACGGTAACTCGAATCAGTGTTTTGACGCATGCGCGGAGCAAATTTCCGGTTAGGCCCTAGTTTCTCTCAAAAGCACTTGTAAAACTACTCTTATACATATAGATTAAAAAAGGCTAAAATGCTTGCGACCGGGCCAACTGTACTAATCAGCTGTAGATCTACTAATATCGTGACCAGCGGTACCGGACCGTTTTGGCAACTGCGAATATCACGACTAGCGCTTAACTGGAAATCGGTTATTTTATTAAAGATTTAAATAATTGAGGATTGGAAAATTCGTGAATTTTTGTCTTACGGCGTGAATCCGTGAATCGCTGAAAAAGTCGTGAAATTCACACCAAATTCGTGAGGGTTGGCAGCTATGTACTAAGATCATGGAAAGTTCCAGCTGCAAAGAGCTCTTCGAGATTACTAACAAGCTAATGTCAAGGAACAAATCTACACTACTTCCAACTACCTTCTCTCCAGTCGACCTTCCGGACATGTTTGCAAATTTCTTACGTGACAAAGTACAAACCATTAGAGATAAGCTTGACACCACAATTTCAATTGACTCGTCATCACCATACAGTTGGGATACAGAATTTGAGCAGCAACCATTAGCAGCATTTGAACCTGCCTCTATGGAATCATAGGTACAATCCTGATGAAGAGTGCACCAAAATCATGTGAACTTGATCTAATTCCAACATCACTGCTACTTGAAGGCTTAGATCCAGTATTGCCTTCACTAACTAATGTTATTAATACCTCTCTCTCATCAGGGGAATTCCCATCATTTTTCAAAAGCACCATTGTAAAGCTACTACTGAAGAAACCAACACTAGACCATAATGATTTAACGAACTACCACCCAGTTTCTAATCTCCCATTCATATAAAAAGTCTTAGAAAAGGTTGTTCTATCCCAGCTTGTATCTCATCTGAATTCAAAGTCTTTTTAGCAATGTACAATCTCCATATCGCCCTTGCCACAGTACTGAAACTACTCTTCTAAAAGTAGTTAATGACATTCTGCTTTGGATAACAGAAAGATTACAGTCCTCACCCTCCCTGATTTGTCTGCAGCATTTGACACAATATATTACTTTACCGTCTCCAGCATGCATTTGGCATTCAAGATACAGCCATACTGTGGTTCAAGTCCTACTTGGTCAACAGGACACAAATTTTATCTGCAAATGGAATACACTCCAGCTCAGTTGATCTATGTTGTGGTGTTCCACAGGGGTCTGTTCTTGGACATGTTCTCTTCATTCTATACACTCAGCCACTCTCAAGTATCATAGATCATCATCCAGTGTCTCACCAATTGTACGCTGATGACACCCAAATATACAAATGTAGTCATGCAACTGAAGTTGATGCTACCATCCAAGGTGTAGAGAGGTGCATTTCTGATGTGAAATCATGGATGACATGTTACAAGCTGCAGGTGAATGATGATAAAACTAAGGCCATTCTGATCACAACACAAAGACTTTCTCATTCACATCCTTTACCTCAAAGAATAAATATCAGCAACACCAACATTAAATTCACACAATCAGTACAAAACCTAGGTGTTACTCTGGACAGCACTCACATTGCACCAACATGTCATGAACATATGCAAGGCTGCATATCTAGAGCTGACACGCATCAGCTCCATTCGCAAATATCTTTCAGTTGATGCCACTAAAACACTTGTGTGTTCATTAGTACTTTCAAGACTGGACTATTGTAACTCAATTCTGTCTGGTTCATCTCAATATCTACTTCAGAAACTTCAAAACACAGCTGCTCGGATCATACTTAGAGTACCACGATCAGAGCACAACTCCCCGCTGCTCTGTACCCTACACTGCCTAACCATTCGAACCAGAATCAAACACAAAATTTGTTCTCTGTGCTACGTTTCATTGATGGACTCTAGTCCATCATACCTATCCGACCTCACCCATGTGTACACACCAGCAAGATACTTACGCTCCTCTTCTGACAATCGTATACTCATTATTCCTGCTATGAAAAGAGTCATATGGACAGCGTTCTTTTGCATATCAAGGCCCAGCAACATTGAAGGAATTGCCCACTGAACTTAGACACAAAGACACAGTGATACCATTCAAGAGTGCTCTCAAAACTTACTTATTTCGACTGCAAGAACGAACTTAAAAGACATAATAATGTTTCCTACCTTAAATATTCTCAGCATGTTTTTTTATATTTTCTAATTTCTTTGTGTTTGTTTTTGTAATCATATCATTATATGTTTTTTTATCTTATAGGTGTTGTCTAATGTTGTAAAATGCTTAGACCTTCTAAAGATTAGGCACTATACAAAGTCCTCATCATTATTATTATTATATATGTAGCATATGAATCAATACTGTAGTGTATATCACTTATATCAGGTACACATGATACATTGTCAAATGTTTGAATATGTTATCAGACTAAAAACTGGATCCAAATGAAGCGAGGGAGAGCAATATCAATCAACTGCTTGAAGGCACCTGCCATTCACACATTATGCAGTGTAAGGTACCTGCCATTCACACATAATGCAGTGTAAGGTGCAATCAATTGTTTGAAGGTACCTGCCATTCACACATAATGCAGTGTAAGGTGCAATCAATTGCTTGAAGGTACCTGCCATTCACACATGATGCAGTTTAAGGTGCAAAAACACAAGACTGTATTTTATCCTCATTAATATGTGACAGTATCTTGCAAATAAAAATCATTATTTGAAAATACATTTACTGTTGAATGCAAATGACAACTTTTTCACTGGCATTGGTTTCAGAAAGGATAATTAAAGCAAGTTATTGCAGTGGATACTGTTTTACACTTCAGACATCAATGTCCATTTAAATCAATTATGATTACAGATGGCAAACAAATAGAAGTCCAGGTGACAACTGACAACTAGTAACAAGCAGGATATCTAATACAAAGTTATTTTATTACAAAGCAGCCCAACCCTGAAGATGACTGGATTCTTACAAGTTTGCCAACACACACACTCTATATGGAAGCCAGCTTTGGTTCCTTTTTGCAGATTTTCATCAGGATTATTCAAAATAAATTGAAACTATGGAATAGTTATTAAAGCAATACAATCTAGTGCTTAGTGACCTGACGTCTCCCCGCAAAGAAATTAAAATCATTCCATGAATTTGTGAAGGCCAGAAGAGAAGATAATTTTGCTGATAATATATCATTAGCACGGATAAAACTCTGAAGTATTTTGATATCATTCCTGGATAGACTATCAATAAAAAGGGGGTTAAATGTGTTAGAATTCACATGCGTGGTGCAGATAAAACAATCTAACTTAAATCCTCGCAGATTCCGAAAAAGGCGATATGTTGCCCCCAATGACAATTTTTCACAGCATTAGGGAGCAACAAAATATACCGAATGATGGACTGTACATCTGCAAGAGAGGGGTTGGGTTCAAGAGGTGATGCTGCAGTGGATTAAAGAGTTTTACTGGTTATACACAGTTTGATATTTTTAAGATAAAGATTACATTTGACTGCATTTTCTGACATGTAATTTTCAAATGATTTACAAGGCGTTCCACAACTTATGACTCAAAAAAAAAAGAATTTGTCCCAGAACACATCAGTTCACAAAAAATGATTTAAAAAACAATTCATGGTCTCCCAAGAAATATGGTGTCCAAAAATGTGTGGTAAATATGGTAATGGTAGGCAGTGGAAAACCTGAGATGTGCAGAAATAAACTAAGACATTGATATACAGACAAGCAACAAAATGTAAGCTCAGAGTATTTCTGGTGTAACAAATTTTTAATTGATTCATGTTAACAGAAACATTATGACCGCTATATATAAATGACATGATCTAACAGAATTTTGATGAAAGATCAATTTATCATGTAATGTTCATTCTCAAGATATGTTGTTGTTGTGGGGTTCAGCACACGATAGGCTATACATGGCGGCCAGTATTAATGATGGAGGAAGAACCCAGGAAAACCCCAGAAAGAACCACTGACCCTTGAGAAGCTACTGGCAAGCTTTCTCACATACCCTCAAGATATGAACAATAATAATAATAATAATAATAATAATACTTTATTTTAAGAGGTTGACTCATTAGTCAAGAACTATTCTCCCTCGAGGCCCTCTTAACAAGAGTATAACAATGCACATTATATGAAAATAGCAATAATTACTGTTTATTTTAACATGTTTAGTATTAAAATACTAAATTCCATTATCTATTAGAAACACATACATGCTCATCTTAAATACTCTAATATTTTCAGCAGATTTTACATGTAGTGGAAGCTTGTTCCACAGAACTGTACCAGAGTATTGGAATCTCTTTTCAAATTGCTCTGTTCTTGGTTTTGGTGCTATAACGTTTCCATGTGATACTGATCTCAACTGGTATTGTGCTGAAAAAAGACTAGTCCTAAAGATACTCTGGTGCAGTTCCATGTAGACATTTATATAAAAGAACTGCCTTGTGAAAATCTATCCTGGCATATATTGTGAACCATTTGAGTTCCGTAAATAATGCTTTTGAGGGATGATCAATAGATGCATTTAAAATTATGTGTTGCTCATTTTTGAATTTTATAAAACCTGTCAAGCTCAGATTTAGCACAGTTTAACCATACATATGACCAATAATCCATTGTTGGAAGAATATATGACTTGTAGTATAGATTTTGAGTTCTCATATGTAAATATTCTTGATTCTGCTGAGTAGGGCAATTTTGAATGACAGTGTTTTACTAAGCTTATCAATATGGTAACTCCATAATAAATTATTATCTACGGACAAACCTACAAGCTGTTCATGTTTGACATTTTCTAACAGATGATTATTTATTGCAAGAGAGAGTTCTGTGTTCCCTGACTTGTGTAGCTTCTGTGTTGTACCCAAAATCATACATTGTTTTACCTTCAATAATTACCATCCTATTTTGTTCTGCCCAGTTTTTGACTCTATTAAGATCAGAATTTAATCTCATTTGGATGACTTCAGTATCAGAACTAGATGTATACAAGGTTGCATTGTCTGTAAACAAATCTGTACTTGTGGATTCATTATTTAATGGCAGATCATGGATAATAGACAAGGACAAGGAAAGCACCAAAAACTGAACCTTGAGGAACCCCTGCATGAATAGTGCAAGTTTTAGAGCTAATATTGCCAATGCTTACTCGCTAAGACCTTTAGTTTATGTATGATCAAAACCAGGTTAAAGATTGATTGTCGAACCTGTAACAGTTCAACTTTTGCAGCAAAATGTCATGATCGAAGGCCTTCTTGAAGTCAAGGAAAACAATCCCAGGCATAAGTCCATTATCCATTTCCTTCAGCCAAAGATCAATTAATTTGGTAAGTTCTGTTTGGCACAAGTAGTACTTTCTAAATCCTAATTGCGCTTTATGAAATAGTGAGTATATTTTAAAAAAATTATAGACCTGAATGGCTACATGCATTTCAAATAATTTTAATAATACAGATAGAATTTAGATTGGTCTGTAATTCCCTGGATCCTCCTTTTCTCCTTTCTTAAAGATAGATGTAACCTTTGCACATTTCAGTGTTTCTGGAAAATTATCACTCATTATACTAAAGCTTATGATACGTGTTAATGACTTTGCTATTACTGGTGCAGCGACTGTAAGAATTCATGGACCAATACCATCCAAACCAGAGGATTTATTAATATTCACCTTAATTAGCATATCAAAAACATCACCTTCGCTAACATTAGCTATTGAAAAATAGTTAACATCAGGAATTTTAGCTCTTATGAATGAATGAGAGAAGAGCATCAAGTTCAAATGGGTTGTTTGTCTGGTTCTCAATACTGTTACTGGAGATGCTTATGAAGAATTGTTTCCACAATATCTTGTACAGATGTTGCTATATCATTTTTTTGCTTAAGTCTAGGGGGAAGACAACTTTTCTTGGGTGGGTTCAGCCCTTTTAGATGCTTCCACAATGTCTTGGTACTCTTACTTTAATCAATAGCCTGTTTATAGTAGTTCTCTTTTGCCTTATCTATCAGGTGCTTAGTTTTAATCCTCCACTTTCTATCTCTTTTCATGTCTTTTTTCTTGTGGAAATTATCTCTTAGGTGCCTAGCTTCATTGATCTCAGGGTAATCCACTTGGGTGTAATTTGGTGTTTAACACTAGTTGTTAAATTAAATTATGTTTTCAAAACTGTTGTAGATTAACCATTACAAGTGCTTACAATGATACAGTAAAAATTCCTAAAGATTTGGGTACCTGTAATTTATTGTCAGGCCTATGTTTGAGCATTCTACTGAAAAGAAAAGAGAGGATGGGTCACCATGGCAAGATTCCTGCTAACATGAACTTCTATAGGTCCAGGAGAAACACAGCTTTTACTTACACTCTAATTTGTCTGATGGCCCCATATTTTCCAAAGATATCATACATTTCTTCTGCTGTGATCTTATATGGAAGGTTCCTGACATACAGAATCCTGTTGACCTCTGGTGGAAGTCGCACCTGAAGTAATAAACCCCAATTCAAATATTAATCAATCAAAATTGACTGTATGCCATTATCATCAACTGATCCTTAAGGATAACTCTCAATGTAAGATCCCACACAAATGTTCCCTGATAAAGGCATACATATAGCCAATGACCGATGTGAAAAACTTCAAAATCATGAAGATTTCCCAATTTCATGACATATATCTAAAACATTTTGGGAAAAAATTTTGTGAACAGATGTTTGTATAAATGAATTTAAAACCAAAACGTTTTCATCTGATACCATTGTACCGCACATGATTGACACAACCTATGCTGTTACAAGTATTTAAACAAGACCAAGATTCCGCCTCAATAAATGAATGATCACTGTGACTACCTACATAAAGAAACTAGATGATACATGTACATGCTAGCTTATAAATAAGTGACCAATGTTGTCCCTAGACTGTTTTAGGAGGGAATAGCACTATGCCTTCTTTGGGGACTGTAGGAAAGAAGGGACTGCAACTTTTGATGGTGGGACTCCTGTATTTACCAAAATGGCTTTTGATGGTGGGACTCCTATTTTTACCAAAATGGGAGTCCTGAACTCCTAGTTTTAAAATCCTAGCGAGACCTCTGAATTCTTCATGACATCATCCTATTTTGTTTCCAGTTTCAGTATTTTTAAACAGTACTTATATATATATATATATATATATATATATATATATATATATATATATATATATATATATATATATATATATATATATATATATATGTGTGTGTGTGTGTGTGTGTGTGTGTGTGTATGTATGTGTGTGTGTGTGTGTTTGAGAAGTACTCACTTCATTATCATTATAAAATTAGCTGTTTTTCTGTGTCCTATGCTGATATGTACCTTTGATTGATTTTTCCTGTGGGACTTGTGTATTAGTTTAGGTACTCGGATTTATCATACTGGTTTACAGGCTATTACTGTTTTAGCTGAAATGCTGCTGGTCTCAACAATAACTCTGTGACTTGTAGGCAGCTTCTCTGCACATAATCATATCAAGACAAATAGCCACATACATTTAAAATACATGAAACTATAATAACATTGATGGAGTGAGGCTCTGAAATTAAAGATGTGGATCTTAAAGCTGCAGTGGAGATGTTTGTTACAATGGAGGTGTTTGTTATGGAGGTGGTTTTTTTTTTTACAATGGATGTGTTTATTACAGTTTAATCAGAAAGTGAATCTTGTATGCTGTGTTTCTTAAAAATGTAACAAAAAAAGTATCTGTGTAAGATATTGGGTTTAATAGCATATAAGCACAATCTTGGTTATATAGTGTCAAGTAAGTTTATATATGTATATTGCACAAAAACCCCACAAAAGCCAGAAGGTAAAAACCTTGAAATACAGGTTCCCTTATTTTTAAATGAACTTCACAATTGGTATTTGTTTGCATTTCACCAGTGCATTTAAGATAATGTTTGAACTGCAAGTGATAAATAGAGGATGATGATGCCCATGGTCGAATCTTACCATACATCAATATTTACGCTGGTTGGCAGTCCCAAACAATGAAGGATGCAGCCCATAGAGTGCATCTATTTTTAGATGGAGAGGTTTTCGTAATGTAATCACTCACTTTAATATAGCTTCATTACAACAGTCCATTGATAGGATTGCAAATTTATGGTTTATTTATCTGTGTAAGTCCTTGTAGTAATTTTAGGCAATGGTTAAATAGTATCTGATTTGCTATTTTTCCCGTATTTTCGCAAATACGTGTCAAGTCAGAAAACAGCTTAGACTTTAAAGCACATCTCGCAAATTCCACAACATAGCATTGTCCCATACGTTTCTGACCTACATAATTTGCATTTTAAAGTTAAATCTTTAATAAAATAATACCTTGGCTTTTCTTTCAATGATTTGTACATTTTTCTGAAAATATTTGCCCGACGATTTACGAAAACAGACAATCAATAAACTGGTACATCCCAAACTTAGCGAAGTTGGCTATTATTTCATGTTAGGCCTAGTGGTTCACTTACAGTTTCAAACTAATTTTATGACGAAATAGTGTACAAGAGGCAGTTAATATATATCCAGATCACCGATTCTGATCTTAAAACACATGTTTGTATGTTTTATCATCAAAGGATATCATGCAGAAAATTGATAGTTGCTACCTTACTCGGAAAAGGTTAATAGTCAATCAGCTATCAAAACATATGCTTGTGAATGGGCAAGAGTTTGTTTGTTAACGTAATTGATATCAAAACTAGGCCTAGCTACTGATGTCTTGATGAGTACATTTCGCTACAACACTAGAACTAACCGAGCTAAGGCGAGGGGCATTTAAAAAAAGTATGGTCAATGTACCTCTTAAATAGCTCTTGTTTGTCCATCAGAGTGATACTGAATTTTGTCAATCCAAGTAAGGACTTATTCCAAACACTAAGCTAGGCATCACAGACTTTCTTACGCTAAGCTACTGTCCTATCCGAACTATCAATTCTAGCAGTTTTAGCACTCTTCTGAATCTCATTAGAATCTTCGTTAAGTTTGCCGTTTAACCCAAAAATACTTATCCAAATTTCCAAATGGCATTTTGTTTAAGTCTCAAAAATGTCTTGATTCTGAGGTCGTGCGCACTACTTATTCTGATACATTTGGAAATGAACACAATAATGAAATCTAAAGTTGTTTATTTGATGTACTTTTATAAATGACCCCATTTACATCTCTGGGTATTTCTGACTCTGAATTCAATCACTGTAAATATGAGTACATTTTCGCATCCGGGCGCCAGTTAACGCCTTTGAACTTGCTGCCCAGCTATTGCATCATGTTCTTTTTGATGTACTGTTATAATGGCAACATGTATGTACATTAAGGGGTCTTGCAGTCACTGAATTCTGTCATTGTAAATATCAGCACAGCTAACTGATCAACACATTTTCCCACAAAGCAGGTGGCTGAAGCAGGACTGGCAAGTCTTCGAATTTTGCCGCACACCTATTACATGCGTATGAAGGACTCCTGCCTCGTTGATTTCCTGCATCCTAGATCAAAAATTGGGGTCCAAATACGCATAATTAAGCGTTTCCGAGATCTCTGCCAGAGGTTTCGCTAGGATTTTACAAGTAGGAGTCCAGGACTCCAATTTTGGTAAATATAGGAGTCCCACCAGCAAAAGTTGAGTCCCCTCCCAGAAAACTACGCAAATTATAAGAACTACTTGTTGCCATTGAGTTTAATTTTTACATTCTTTATAACACTGATATCGCTCTTGTTCGTCCATCAAAGTGAGTCTAAATTTTGTCAATCTAAGGAAGGTCTTATTCAAGGCACTCAGCTAGGCATCACACACTTTCTTATACTTGGCTACTGTCCCATCCAAACTATCAGTTCTAGCAGCTTTAGCACTCTCCTGAATCTTGTTACAATCTATGTAAAGAGTATAAAGACAATCCTAATTGTCTTCGAGAAGTCTTTAATTCTGAAGCTAGCAGAAACTGTGGTGAATTTAATGGCACAGCTCTGGGTCTATTCACCTCAGGGTCTATTCAGTAAATATCAGTACATTTTTGCATCCGGACACCAGTCAAAGCCTTTGAACTTGCTGCCCAGCTATTGCATCATGTTCTTTTTGATGTACTGTTATAATGGCAACATGTATGTACATTAAGGGGTCTTTCAGTCACTGAATTCTGTCATTGTATATCAGCACAGCTAACTGATCAATACATTTTCCCACAAAGCAGGTAACTGAAGCAGGACTGGCAAGTCCTTGAATTTTGCCGCACACCTATTACATGCATATGGAGGACACCCGCCTCAGTGATTTTATGCATCCCAGATAAAAAAATTGGCATCCAAATACACGTAATTAAGCGTTTCCGAGATCTCTGCAGAATAGAATTTGGATTCTTCTAAAATAATTCAGTTCCCTCCATCTTGTATGTACGGGATTGAAGAAAACCGGAACATTACTCTGCCAATTCTGTCAGGTTGTGAAATAATCTTGGAAGTAGCTGTTGGAATACACATCAATTTAAGTAATTAGGCAGACCAGGCTTCAATGTTACAACAATAAAGGCCTACAATGTTCAGATAATGACATTGTTTCCTTCCGCGGTATTGTTCCATGTGAATGAAAGTAGTTCAAAGTATATATCTTGCACAATATTTTTGCTTCTAGATAAAGTAGATTCTGAAAATTTGTATGGGGTGGAAAAGTAGATAGAATAAAATGTGATATACTAGTTTCCCCAGAAAATGAGGGAGGACTAAATATGATACACATATTTTCATTCATTAGGTATATTAAGATAAGATGGGTTAAAAGATTGCTGGAAAAGGAAAATGGAACATGGCAGAACTTAGTCAATACAACTATACTCAGAAATAGAAAGGATATTTGGAATTTAGGGAGAAAGAAATTAGAAGAATTTAGTAAGTCATTAAAAACAGTTTTTGGAGAGATGTAATTTTGGCAGTATCCAATTGGAAAGAAGAACTGCAAAGTCCTAACAAGTATCTATCCATGAGTATTTTAAATTTTGTCCCCCCTAAAATGATCTATCACTACAAATCCTGGACAGAAGCTGGTTTTGAAATTCTGAATGATCTAGTAGATGATCATGGTAATTTAATACCTTTTGAAATAATAAGACAAAAAACTAGAAGCGATGATTTCTTGAAATACTTCACCTTAATATCCAAATTTCCAAAAGCATGGAAAGATGCCATAAAAAGCCATTTAGTACATAATAATTTTGATAAGCAGGAGGATAAAATAATGAACTTGTGAAAACAAGATTCACTCAAGTTTGTTTACAAAGATCTTTTACAAGAAGCTAAAAGGCAACACACTGCGAAGTAAGAAACTTGGATGCAAGTATTTAATAAAAATATAAGTAGTGAGGAGTGGTCTGAGATTTAAAGCTGGGCAAAATGCTGTACCAAGGATACCAAGTTGATCTCTTTTAACTTTAAATTAATCCAAAGAATAATCGCTACTAATGATTTTCTAAAAAGAATTAACATATTAGATGACAACAAATGTACTTTCTGTAAGAGTGAAAATGAAAGTATTGAGCATTTCTTTTAGGACTACAGTATTACTTCACAGATTTGGTACCATTTTATTGAAGTTTTTGCACCTTTTTGCCCAAATATTGTACATCTGTCCAAAAAAGAAACATTCTAAGGAAGTGAACAACTGGACAGTTTAGGTAATTTCCTGCTTATTTTGGCAAAATATTATATTTATACTTGCAGATTCAATATGAAAAATCCTTCTATTTTTGCTTTTAAGCAAATAGTTGCAATGCATAAAAACATTGAAAAATACACTGCTAAAGTAAATTAAAAAAAGGGGACCAATTTCTTCAAACATGGACCTCAATAATGAACATGTAACTTGTCTCTGACTTGAATATTTATTTATTTAAAGAACTAATTTATTTTATGTTTTAAAATAAATGTACACTTAAATTAAAAAATATAAAATGATTTTAAAAGCAATATTGTTTATATCCAATTGACTATTTAATGTTATTGTCATTTTAATGGAAAAGTTGATATTTAAGGTACTGACAGTGAATGGTTCTTTTTGTAATTGAGTTTTCCTTAGCTACAGACTATTAAACATGCTAAAAAATTTAATGTGAAGAAAAAAATATTTTATGATAATAATAATAATAATGAGGACTTTGTAAAGCGCCTAATCTTTAGAAGCTCTAAGTGCTTTACAACATAAGACAACACCTATAAGATAAAAAAACCTATAATAATATTATTACAAAAACAAACACCATGAAATTAGAAAAACATTAAAAACTTAAAAAACATGCTGAGAATATTTCAGGTAGGAAACATTATTAGGTCTTTAAGTTTGTTCTTGCAGTCGATATCCAGGGATATTCTACTAATGAGAAAGAAAATTAGAGCGCTTTAGACCACTCTGCCACTCTGGGCCCCAAACATTGATTCTGTTGTTAGTCCTACATGTAAGACCTTGATGCTGATATTGATGTTGTGTGCATCAAGGTCTTACTGCCTAACTAACAACACTGTGTAGCGTGTTTTGATGTTGACTAACATCGTTACGAAATTAAAATTTTCAGGAATATTTCACACAACTGACAACTATAATAATGATGCTTTTCTACAAAGTAAAGTCATAATGTTTTAGTCAGACTTTACTTACTCTGATGTCTTTTCTCTAATAAATTCAAATTCTCACAAAAGAAATGGACATGTTTTCAAGTTTCCTTGGCCTACATTTCATTTGGCTGGAAAGCGATGAAAGTCGGAAATGCCAAAATTAGGTCAAGCTGAAATAATATTCTTTAACGAAATGAATAAAAACATATTTTACCTACTGGAACTGTAAGCAGCAGTTCATTTCATTCAAGAAACATATCCCCAACATGCACCTACTTGAACTTACTTCGGCAAACCACGACTAGTCACATTGCAACAAATTCAAATGTATGTCAACAGAACGTGAAAATGCATCCATTTGCTAGTATCATGTTTTCATTCCGCCAGGATAAAGACAGCACAGTAAGTATATTAGTTACACATAAATTAATGAAAGAGTGTCGATATAGGCTGCGAAGTGTGAGATGTTCCTGACACTTTGATTACTCATTCCAATTTCAACGACATCGGAACACGCTATACAAAGCCATTATTTGGATACTATAGTCTGATAATACAAACCCGTTTGTTTGTACCCCCCTAACGATTTAAATAATGTAAACCTTTAATGTGATAAAAAGAGCAAGGAACTTAGTCAATTCATTCATTGATTTATAGTTTCTAACTTGATTCTGAGTAGAGTGGCCCTAACTCCGGTCATCTTATGCACGTTTCATGCTTAACGGAAGTTTTCAGTGTAATAGACAGACATGCTCGGATCCATTTCCAGTTTCTGGACAAGTCTATTTTCATCAAAGGGGTGCATCACGACTACAGATGTACATACATTAAGTCATCTGCTTCCAATATTTACAATGTCGAATCAAGCAAAGGAAAATAATGATAACTACAAATTTGCTCTTCATGTGGATTTAACAAGCGGTTTAATTTCTAGGTTCATATATGCAGAGAGATATAATTCCAAACTCTCACGTTATGTAATTTATGCAATTATTCAGCAGTTGCCGAACAGGATGAACTACATCTTGATGTTGTCTGATGAAAATAAACTAGCCTATAGTGTAAGCAATATGGCGCCGTGTTGGGGCTCCAAGTGGCCGAGTGGTCTAAAGCGCTCTTCGTTACGGATCACTGCCATTTCACCTCTGTCTGCGGCAGTTCGAGTCTAAGATTCAGCCAATGTGGGCATGTGAGAAAGCTTGCCAGTAGCTTCTCGTGGGTCAGTTTGTTCTTTCTGGGGTTTTCTGGGTTCTTCCTCCACCATTAATACTGGCCGCCATGTATAGCCTATCGTGCTGAAAAATGGCGTTAAACCCCACAACAACAACAATGGCGCCGTGTTAACATGTTAAGTCTGTTAATCATGAAATGGTGCAGGGAATGCCAGCATTAGTGCCATACTGGTCGCAGTCAGGTTAAGAATTAAAAATCAGTGATTGAGTTGACTTAGTTCTGTGCACTTTTTATCACACTAAACTTTCTCGTTTTTGAAATCGGTGGGGGGGGGGTACAAACAAACGGGGATGTAGAGTCAGACTATAAGACATAGCACTAAAACAAAACCAACATGTGCTATGTCTTGCATTGTAGGACTAAGAATCCAGAAAAAGTGAATACTTGCCGCTTAAAGGTATGGAGAATCAAATTCTAAAAAATGACACCATTAATAAAATAGTTAATGGTGAATGCCTATATGACTTGTATTTATACTTTACCATACAGTATAGATAAAGCCAAAAGTAGCATGCGCCCAGCACGCTTGGTCATTCTGGTACTCTGAGATCATTAAGTCAAAAATGTTTGGTCCTGTCTTTTATAAAACACAATCACTTTCAAAGACATGTAAAGAAAATAATTATTATTTCAGACTTCATTAGGAAAATGTAAAAAATATAATGTCTTTCTTACGTTTCCCTTTCTGTTCATCGCCATCTTGACGTTTTATTCTAGACTGGTTGCTGAATATAAATACGTAAACATACATTTAATTCAAAAGGACATAGATCGCGGAATTGTAATATAACTTGAAAAACTAAACTATGTTGGGTTTTGTCACTCGTCTGGGTGTTTTTGGAAGGGTTTTTTTCTGCAGATCTCTTTTTGTAGATGAAAAAAGAACAAAATATGTTAAAAGTGTAAGTTGTGCCACTCTGCATTATATTTCGACCATCTAAATTGTGCAAAAACTCGAATTTAGGGAAAATAATCTAGGTCTGGAAAACATCGATAAAGAAATCGATATAAAAATTATTGAAAATCGATCAATTGTCACACAAAAAATCTTATTGGATTTATTTAGTAATTCGCGCATAGGCTTGACGTATTTTCGATTACAAAAGAAATAATCAATGACAAATTAAATCATGCATGGCATATTTTTAAAGGAACACGAAAATTTAAAGAATAAGTTTAGAAATTAAAACAAAATCCGCATTGTTATATTATCCATTCGGATTTCCGCAGGTGTAACAAAAATATGCAACAATTTATACATTTTTCTAGCAAGCGATGTTTTCGTATATGAAGGTTTATATCACTAGAATAAAACAAACATTCAAGGTCAAACTATTTTCTGAAAAAAGTATCATCTCTAGTAAATACATTTGCAATATCATGTAATGAAAAATAATTTTTTTAAAAATAGATATTAAATCAGATATATTTAAATCAAAAATACATAACAGTCATGTCGGCCTTAGTGAGCAAGTCTGTGTTCGGTACCTTGTCCTGCCATCTGATTTTCAGTAGTTTTCTCGGGGCGCTCATATGCTTCAAGTTTTTAACGTGGCGGCTATACACAGTCCAGGTCTTCCACGCATAAGAGTGGGGGTGGGGAGAACAACCGCTGCATAGACTTTGAGTTTGGTGGAAAGCTTGATGCCTCTCCTATCACAGATATTTGAGTGGAGTCTGCCAAATGATACGCTGTCTTTGGCAATCCTGGTGTTGACCTCATCGTCTATGCGGACTGGTTGTGAGAGGATGCTGCCGAGGTATGTGAACCTGCCTACATTTTTGAGCTTTTGGCCATTGACAGTGATTGGTGGTTCCAGGTAATCTTCTCCAGGAGCTGGCTGATGCAAAACATCGGTCTTGCTGGTAGAGATGGTGAGTCCCAAATTGGTGCACGTTATGGAAAAAAGGTCCATACTCTGTTGCATGCCTGCCTCCGTGCTGCAGTTAATGGCACAGTCACCTGAAAACAGGAGGTCGCAAATGTTCTCAATTTGGACTTTGGTTTTGGCTTGAAGCCTCCTCGGACTCAACAACTTCCCATCCGGACGGTATCGGAGAATTACTCCCACATCACTGTCCTTGAAAGCACCTATCAACATTGCGGAGAACATGAGACTGAAGAGAGTAGGGAGGGCTTAGACGCATCCTTGTTTCACACCATTAGTAACTGCAAATGGTTGGGAATAGTTACCCTGGTCCTGGACTCTGGCAGCATGACATCATAAAAATGCCTCACCATTTCAATGAAGACTTCTGGACATCCAAATCTGGACATGATCTTCCAAAGACCTTCCCGGCTGACAGTGTTGAATGCCTTTATCAGGTCCACCAAGGTGGTGTATAGCTGGACATTTTATTTTTCAAGACACTATTTTTCATCTGCCAGGCAGCAAAGATCATATCGATGGTGCCTCTCTCCTTTCTAAGGCCACATTGACGTTCTGGCAGTAGGCCATGATCAAGGTGCTCTGTGAGTCTTCAGCAGTAGCATGGCGATGACCTTGCCTGTGATGCAGAGTAGAGAGATTCCTCTATGGTTATCGCATGATTGGTGATTACCTTTGCATTTGTAAATGTGGATGATGAATGCATCTTTGAATTCCTGGGGGATACATTTATGTTTCCACATCCCACAGAACATCTCTTTCCACTAGCTTAGGCCCACCAGACTTGTATATCTCAGCTGGGATGGAGTCTGCTCCTGAGGCTTTCTCACTAGACAGGAACTCAATGGCCTTATGAATTTTCAGCACTGTTGGAGGGTCAGCCAATCTCACGTTGATCTCCACCTGGGGTAGACGGTTGATCGCTTCATCGTTGATGCAAGGTGGTTGAGGACAAAGTGTTCCGCCCAGCGATCCAGTATCTTCTCCTTCTCGGTTATGAGAGTGCTGCCATCGTTGCTCAAGAGTGAGGCTGTGCCTGATATTACTGGGCCATAAACATCGCGAAGAGCACTATAGAAATTATTCATGTCGTATACGTCGTCAAAGGACTCTAAATATCATCAGCCTTTCGGCTCAGCCATGTGTTCTTCATCTCGCACAGTTTCTTCTGCACAACTTGGAGGAATCAGAGATTCAGACAGAGCTTGCTCAGTGTTGCAGACTTTCAGCCCGGAGACGTTGAGTCGCTTTGGGACTTTAATTCCCAGTGGACGTCTGGGAGGTTGAATTTTAAGATTCATCTTGGAATTCAGTAGCCTGTGGTATGTCCAGCAGTCAGCACCACACATGGATTTGGTTACACGCACATCCTACCTGTTATTCCCACGAACTAAGATGTAGTAAATCAGATGCCAATGCTTAGACTGTGGGTGCATCCAAGTTGTTTTATTATGATTAGGCAGACTGAAGACGGTGTTTCTGATCAGGAGATCATATGTTGTGCACATCCCCAAGAGCAAATGTCCATTGCTGCTGAAGTTGCCAATGCCATGTCTACCAATAACTCTCTCCTACGAGAATTGGTCTGCGCAAACTCTGGCGTTAAAATCACCAAGAATGATCAGCTTGTCTGGCTTTTGGTACTGAAGCAGTCAGAGCTTCCAGATCCTGGTAGAACTTGTATTTGGCTTCCTCCGAGTTGGTCATGATTGGTGCATAAGCACTAATAAGTGTGGCTTCCTTTTTTCCACGTAAGGGTAGCTTCAGCATTATAAGCCAGTCATTAATTCCCTTTGATAAAACGGAAACCTTATTCACCCAACTCAACTTGACAGCGAAACCAACTCCAGACTCACGACGTTCATTGGTGTAACGTTCACTCCAGGAAAAGGTGTAGCCAGTTCCAACTTCAATCAGTAATAATGATAATAATAATGAGGACTTTGTATAGCGCCTAATCTTTAGAAGCTCTAAGCGCTTTACAATATTAGACAACACCTATAAGATTTTTAAAAAAATATATATAATAATATGATTACAAACACAAACACCATGAAATTAGAAAACAGAAAAAAACATGCTGTGAATATTTAAGGTAGGAAACATTATTAAGTCTTTAAGTTTGTTCTTGCAGTCGAAATAAGTGAGTTTTGAGAGCACTCTTGAATGTGATCACTGTCTCTTTGTATCTCAGTTCAGTGGGCAATTCATTCCACGTTGCTGGGGGCTGGTATGCAAAAGAACGCCGTCCATATGACTTTGTTTTCATAGTGGAAATAATGAGTATACAATTGTCCGAAGAGGAGCGTAAGTATCTTGCTGGTGTGTATACATGGGTGAGGTCGGATAGGTATGATAGACTAGAGCCCATCAATGAAACGTAGCACAGAGAACAAATTTTGTGTTTGATTCTGGATCGAATGGATAGCCAGTATAGTGTACAGAGCAGCGGGGAGGTGTGCTCTGATCGTGATACTCTAAGTATGATCCGAGCAGCTGTGTTTTGAACTTTGTGAAGTTGCTAAAGTAGATATTGAGATGAACCAGACAGAATTGAGTTACAATAGTCCAGTCTTGAAAGTACTAATGATCACACAACTGAAAGATATTTGCGAATTGAGCTGATGCGTCTCAGCTCAAGATATGCAGCCTTGCATATGTTCATGACATGTTGGTGCAATGTGAGAGTACTGTCCAGAGTAACACCTAGGTTTTGTACTGATTGTGTGAATTTAATGTTGGTGTTACTGATATTTATTGTTTGAGGTAAAGGATGTGAATGAGAAAGTCGTTGTGTTGTAATCAGAATGGCCTCAGTTTTATCACCATTCATCTGCAGCTTGTTACATGTCATCCTTGATTTCACATCCGAAATGCACCTAACAAGACCTTGAATGGTAGCGTCAACTTCATTTGGGTGGCTAGATTTGAATAGTTGAAACGCTACAACATAGCTCAACTAGGCTGGAGTGTATTCCATTTGCAGACACAATGTGTGTCCTGTTGACCAAGTAGGACTTGAACCACAGTAAGGCTGTATCATGAATGCCAAATACATGCTGGAGACGGTGAAATAATATATCATGGTATGTTGTTTCAAATGCTGCAGACAAATCAAGGAGGAAGAGGACTGTAATCTTTCTGTTATCCAAAGCAGAGAGAATGTCATAAACTACTTTTAGAAGAGTAGTCTCGGTACTGTGGCAAGGGCGATATGCAGGTTGTACATTGCTAAAAAAAGACTGTTTGAATTCAGATGAGATACAAGCTGGGATAGAACAACCTTTTCTAAGATTTTTCATATGAATGGGAGATTAGAAACTGGGTGGTAGTTCTTTAAATCGTTATGGTCTAGTGTTGGTTTCTTCAGCAGAGGCTTTACAATGGCGGTTTTGAAAAATGATGGGAATTCCCCTGATGAGAGAGAGGTATTAATAACATGAGTTAGTGAAGGCAATACTGGATCTAACCACTCAAGCAGCAGTGATGTTGGAATTGGATCAAGTTCACATGACTTTGTTGCACTCTTCATCAGGATTGTACGTACGAAATCCATAGAGACAGGTTCAAATGCTACTAATAGTTGCCGCTCAAATTCTGTATCCCAACTGTATGGTGACGACGAGTCAATTGAAATTGCGGTGTCAAGCTTATCTCTAATGGTTTGTACTTTGTCACGAAAGAAATTTGCAAACATGTCCGGAAGGTCGACTGGAGAGAAGGTAGTTGGAAGTAGTGTAGATTTGTTCCTTGACATTAGCTTGTTAGTAATCTCAAAGAGCTCTTTGTAGCTGGAACTTTCCATGATCTTAGTAGTGTAGTGAGCTGATTTCGCTGCATGGACTATATTTGTGACATTCTTCTTAGCGGCTTCATAGATTTCCTTATGAATAGTGAGTCCAGGCCTTCACGAGTGGCGGAACCTGTTTGACTGGAGAAGGGATGACAGGCGAGCTTCTGGCGCCTCAAAACCAGATGCTTCGGGCAGATGGGGCTCGTTAACCTTGGGTGGTCACCCATCTAGGAGAAGGTAAACTCCGATTTCAAACCTTCGCTGCCTTGCAACTATGCCCTCTCAGGGGAAAGGCTAAGGGAGTAAACCCCAAAAGAAAATCCGGAGTCGGAGTCCCTAATGCGACTTGGCATTGATTTCAGTGTCATCTCGGCAACTCCTGCGACGCAGCTGGTGCCATGACGTATCGGCTTTTCCTTTCCCTTGGATCCATCAGCTGCGTGGAGAGGGGGGATCAGATGCATGGGCAACAGCTGATTCTACATATCACGCTGCCCATGCTTGCACCCTGGAGAGTACACTCCAGCTTCGCTCCATAGCGTCGACACAACACGGGAAGCAGCAGTTTATAGGTTATAAGTCACCGCTCGATTGGCGTAGAGCCAGACGCCAGGGGTTGCTTCTGACGGTGGGAGAGACCAACATGTTTCACTGGACAGCTACCGCCCGCCTCAAACTGGGCAGCCCCCAGCCAATAAGGTGCTGTCCCGCCACAGTTCGCCTGCCTTGCTGGGTGCGTAAGGCTTAAGGTACGCGAGTACCTGACAAGCGGACTGCAACTACTGCACCAAGAAATCACAAAATAAAAATAAAAAAGAAGACTTCAATCGTCAAGCTGGGTACCTGGAATGTCCAGACCATAGGCTTTCAGATGATCTCCAGACAATCAGTGATGTTCGTAAGACTTCAGTCATCAACGACGAACTTGCAAGGCTCCAGGTCGACATTACCTCACTACAGGAGACAAGACTACCAGATTCTGGGTCCCTCAGAGAAAAGACTACACATTCTTCTGGCAAGGAAAGAGCGCAGATGAAGCCAGAGAGTTTGGTGTTGGATTCGCTGTCAGGAACACTCTGCTGGGAGTGATAGAACCCTGCCGACAAGGAAATGAAAGACTGCTATCCCTCCGCCTCCACACCACAAACGGGCCTGTCAACCTGATCAGGGTATACGCTCCCACACTAAGATCCGCCACAGATACCAAGGATGAGTTTTATGATGAGTTAAACTTGCTCATCGACAAAATTCCCAAGGAAGAGAACTTCATTTTGCTGGGCGACTTCAATGCTAGGGTGGGTGCCGATCATGACTCTTGGCCCTCCTGTCTTGGCAAGTTTGGCGTTGGGAAGATGAATGAGAATGGGCAGGGCCTTCTAGAGATGTGCTCGTACCACGAACTCAGCATCACCAATTCATTCTTTCAGACAAAGCCACAGCACAAAGTGTCTTGGAGGCATCCCCGGTCTAAATACTGGCACCAGCTGGGCTTGATCATTACAAGACGGTCAGCCATGAAGGGTGTGCTTCTTACCCGTACCTTCCACAGTGCTGACTGCGACACCGACCACTCCCTGGTGTGCTGCAAAATGAAGCTTCAGCCAAAGAAGATCCACCGCTCTAGGCAAGAGGGTCAACCACGCATTGATGTGAGCAAGACATCATATCCAGACAAAGCTGAGGAATTCGCATATGCTCTTTCCAAGACGTTTGACTCAGAACCCCCCCCCCCAACGGCAGTACTAAAGAAAGATGGGATTACATCAGAGAGACTGTATACAGCACAGCCACACGGATCTTTGGTAAGAAGCAATCAAAGAACAATGACTGGTTTGAGGCTAACTCTGCCACACTCATGCCAGCCATAGAAGAGCGTCTCAGTGCTCACCTGCAATACAAGCGATCCCCCTGTCAGAAGACACTACAGGCATACAGGTCTACCAGAAGCAAAGTGCAGAGATTAGCACGGCAGTGTGCCAATGAATACTGGCTTCAGCTCTGTCAGAGTATCCAGTCAGCAGCATATATTGGAAACATCAGAGGCATGTACGATGGCATAAAGAAAGCAATGGGTCCCACGAAGAAACTGACAGCACCACTGAAGTCTGCCACAGGCGATACCATCCACAACAAGGGCAAGCAGATGGAGCGTTGCGTGGAATACTACTCCGAACTGTACTCCAAAGAGAACCACGTGAACAATGATGCCCTCAACGCCATTGAAAACCTCCCTCCAATGGCCGAACTGGGACGAGAAACCTACTGTAGACGAACTAAAGAAGGCCTTAGAGAAACTGTCCCTAGGTAAAGCCCCAGGGAAGGATGGTATCACACCAAAACTCATCAAGTGTGGATGTAGCGTGCTTCTCACACACCTGAACGACCTCCTCTGCCAGTGCTGGGACGAGGGGGCAGTGCCGCAGGACATGAGAGATGCTAACATCATAAACCTGTACAAGAACAAGGGCGACAGAACTGACTGAAACAACTTACAGGGGCATATCACTTCTCAGCATCGTAGGTAAAGTTTTCGCACTCGTCATCCTGAGCAGACTGCAGACGCTTGCTGACAGAGTTTATCCACAGTCGCAGTGCGGGTTCCGCGCAGAGAGGTCCACAATCGACATGATTTTTTCTGTCAGGCAACTGCAGGAAAAATGCAGAGAACAACACAGACCCCTCTTCCTGGCCTTTATAGCCATCACCAAGGCATTCGATCTGGTCAGCAGAGACGGACTCTTCACAATCCTGGCGAAAATTGGTTGCCCTCCAAAGCTGCTAAGCATGATCCAGTCCTTCCACGATGACATGAAAGGCACAATGCAGTATGATGGCTCAACATCCGACCCCTTTGACATCCGCAGTGGAGTTAAACAGGGCTGTGTCCTTGCCCCCACGCTCTTCGGCATCTTCTTCTTCGCAGTCCTGCTCAAGCACGCCTTTGGGACGTCCACAGAAGGGATTTACCTGCACACACGATCAGACGGCAGACTGTTCAACCTGGCACGACTGAAGGCAAAGAACAAAGTGCGTGAAGTAACCATCAGGGACATGCTCTTCGCAGATGATACTTCTCTAGCCACCCACACAGAAGCTGAGTTTCAGCGCCTGATGACCCGCTTTGCTAAAGCATGTGATGAGTTTGGGTTAACCAGAAGCCTAAAGAAAACAAACGTGATGGTTCAGGACGCGGACCCCCCAAGCATCATCATCAACAACTACGAACTTGAGGTGGTGAGTCAGTTCATGTATCTCGGCTCTACCATCACCAACAACCTTTCGCTCGATGCTGAGCTCAACAGGCGGATCGGAAAGGCATCAACGACTCTCTCCAGGTTGTCGCAGAGAGTGTGGAACAACAGAATGCTGACCATGAACACTAAGATCGCCGTGTACCGTGCATGCGTGCTAAGCACTCTCATGTATGCCAGTGAAACCTGGACTCTGTACGCCTCACAAGAGAAAAGACTGAGCGCCTTTCACATGCGATGCCTCCGACGCATACTCGGGATCACCTGGAGCGATCGAGTAACAAACAACGAGGTGCTCGAGCGTGCCAAGATTCTCAGCATGATCACACTCCTCTGCCAACGCCGCATCAGATGGCTGGGCAATGTACGTCGGATGGATGACGGACGGATCCCCAAAGACATTCTTTATTCGGAACTCGCCTCTGGCAAAAGGTCGATCGGACGGCCACATCTCCGCTTCAAGGATGTCTGTAAGCACGACATGAAAGCCCTTGATATTGATGTCAACACCTGGGAAGAGCTCGCTCTAGACTAATCAAGCTGGCGACATGCTCTGATCACTGGTCTGAAAGCCGGAGAGGACAAGCAACGCTTGCTAGCTGGTGAAAGACGATCGCAGAAGAAGAAGAAGCAGCTTCAACCAACACCTGACACAACCTTCAAGTGCAGCAAGTGCAGCAGGGACTGCCACTTCCGCATTGGACTACTTAGCCACAGCAGACGCTGCACAACCACCAAGTGGGACATCTCTCATGGGCGCAGTTCCATCATCTCTCGAGACTAACGGTTGCCAACACAGTGAGTCTGTTGGAAAGCCAAAGCCGCTCATCTTTACGGCGGTCTCTTTGAGCAGTGCGAAGCTGGTCCCTAACCCTGCTATACCATGGAGAACACTTTTGAATTGATACTCTGCACTTGGGAGCTGGGGATTGTTTGTCAAGTAATGAACGCAGGCAGTTATCGAGTTGTTCTGCTGTAGGAGGTAAGCAAATTGTTAGAATTGCTTGGATGTCATGCATTAGTTTGGTTCTATTTATCATACAGAGGTTTCTCTTAGTAGCAGATAAAAGTGGAGGGCATATAATGCAGAGGTCATCTGATGCAAGTTCATGGGATACCAGGGAGAACCGTAGAATGTTATCTTCAGGTCTATGAAGAATCCAGTCTAAAATGTGACCATGTTTATGGGTGGGTTGATCAACTGACTGTTTGAGGTTGAAAACGTTAATGGAATCTATGAGTTTTGGTGTGATTGGGTTTCCGGGACAGTCAAAGTGAAAGTTGAAATCTCCAATAATAACACTGGTCAACAGTGAAATCATTACTGACTTGAAAAGGCCCTAATCTGTAGTATTTTGGTGTGCCGAACACGAATATAACCGTGAAAAATTTGTATTGGCTCTCGTTTTGAAGATATTCATATACCTCATTTTCTATGTTTCACTGTGTAAATTTCTCCAGTAGGACTGCAGCAACATCCGGAATAATGATGTAACATTGCATAATACCATCATGCTCACATCATCCACAGTTGATTGCATCATTTTCTGATGCAATGCAATACTAATGCCATGCGGCTGCTGAAGTAAGTTGACGTCAGCAGTGTACTATACATGTGTAGGCCTATTATACTAATGCCAGGCGGCTGCTGAAGCTGACGTAAGCAGTGTACTATATAAAGCCCAATCAGATAGGTTCAGCATTTAAAATATTTTAGACGTTGTGCGAGACAGTTCAAGCTACTGTTACATAAAACTTATTATTTTATCCATTTACGTACAATAAAGAACAGTAATGCCTCGAAAGTGTGTTAATACCGCGGACAATTTTTGCTATATTTGTGGGGAAGTGACATTTGCCAACCAGAAGAAAAGTATCAATTCTCAAGTGAAGAAGGCATATCATCTTTACTTTGGATGCAAGGTTGGTGACCAAGACAAGCCTTGGGCTCCGCATATATGCTGTGCTACATGTACAACACAGCTTTCACAGTGGTTGAATTGCAAAAGGTCATCAATGCCGTTTGCAGTCCCAATGGTGTGGAGAGAGCCAAGCAACCACCTAAATGACTGTTACTTCTGCTTGGTTCCTCCTCTTTCCGGCGGAATAACGAAGCGAAAGAAGTCGAGAATAGTCTACCCAAACATTCCGTCTGCATTGAGACCAGTTCCACATGGTGAGGGACTTCCTATTCCAGAACCTCCAGCAGAATATTCTCTTGATTCATCTGACGAAGACAAAGGTGAGTCGACCTGTTCTTCTCCTGGTCCATCAGCATGCAGTGATCCAGATTTTCACTATGGTGCATCATCAACCCCACACAGAATAACACAGGAAGAACTAAATGACCTGATTCGTGATTTGGACTTATCAAAGAACAAGGCAGAATTGCTAGGATCAAGACTCCAACAATGGAATCTTCTAGAAGAAGATGTCACAATTACTGCATATCGAAAGCGCCACCAGCAATTGGAGCCTTTCTTCAGAAAGGAAAGTAATATGATATTCTGTTCCGATATTGAGGGCCTCATGAATGCTTTAAAAATCACTCATGACCCACAAGAATGGAGACTATTTGTGGACTCTTCGAAACTGAGTCTCAAGGCTGTGCTTTTGCACAATGGAAACATTCTTCCATCTATTCCAGTAGCGTATGCTGTCCACATGAAAGAGACATACGATAACTTAAGGCAGCTACTGAATTCCATTGAGTATAACAAGTACAGCTGGCACCTCTGTGGTGATTTGAAGGTAGTTGCCCTTTTAATGGGACTGCAGCAAGGATATACAAAATACATGTGTTTCTTATGCGAGTGGGATAGCCGAGCAAGGGAAATGCACTACATGAGGAAGGAATGGACTCACAGGCAGAATGTAGCCATTGGAGAGAAGAATATCCAACACCCAGCTCTGGTTGAGGCTCAGAAAATCTTGCTACCACCCCTTCACATCAAACTAGGTTTGATGAAGAACTTCGTGAAAGCCATTGACCGGACTTTGCCAGCATTCCGATACTTGCATGAAAAATTCCCTCGACTCAGCGAAGCAAAGATTAAAGAGGGAGTTTTTGTGGGTCCTCAGATTCGAGAGCTTTTCAAAGATGACCGGTTCAACAACTTGCTGGAAGGTGACGCGAAACAAGCATGGAATGCTTTTCGCCTAGTTTCTACAAACTTCCTCGGAAATGTTAGGGCAGAAAACTATAAGGAACTAGTAGAAGACATGTTGATGAAGTATAAGAAACTTGGCTGCAATATGTCTCTAAAGATTCACTTCCTTCATTCCCATTTGGATTTCTTTCCTAGCAACTGTGGTATTGTTAGTGATGAACACGGCGAACGTTTTCATCAAGATATCGCAACAATGGAACAAAGATACCAGGGAAAATGGTCCACTACAATGCTGGCTGACTACTGCTGGACACTCCTCAGAGATGCTCCCGAACAGCTGTACAAGAGACAGGCGAAGAAATCTAAGATGTAGTCAATGACTTGATTTTTTATAGGTAGGCTATTACAGTTGACCTTTTACTATTGGAATGCATTTCGTTATGTAAACATTAATTTCTTGCAGATTACAAAAAAACTAGAGCCAATTTTGCAATTTGACTGTCATATTCGTGTTCAGCACATAAAAATTGATAAGAATTGACTAATTTTATTTCAGTAACATGACTTTTGTAAAAATTTGTTGTCCAGTGTAATCAGGTTGCCACCTATCGATTTTCCATACTCCAGGAGATTCGGAAAATGCTCCAAAAAGAGAGATCAAGTCAGATTGTTTTTTCTACTAGGGGGAGGGCGGTAAACCGGCCCTTGTCGGCCAAGCATGCTCATGAAGGGGCAGTACCTTTCTTTTAATAGTTCATAAGGGTTTATTGGAGAATTTTATTAGGGCCCACAAATCCTGTCAGTGGTCCTGCACTATAAATATCGATCTATATACTGGGATGAATATTAGATAGTAGTATGGTAATCTCTTGACAACTAACGTTACAGCTGAATAAGTCCACAACTGGTGTCTCCATCCATTTGAAAAAGACAAATTCTATGAATGAATTGTATGTATAATATCAATACAGATTTTGCCCAAATGCTTCTTTAGTCGTCTAAATACAAACTGGAAAAACAATTAAATGTGAGAAATCTAACGGCCCTATTACAAACTCAGGAAAACATCCACATATAAATATCTTCCATAAAACCCCATAAAACTCGGCTATTTTTAGAAGTGAACAAAACAAATAACGTATGAACGTCATCTCTGGAACCAGCAAAAAATATAGGAACATTGATAGTTATTTTCAGAACAAAAATGATCCAAAATGTGATCCATTACATAAAAATCTATGGAAAATTGTTTACTAGAAATGAGTGCGCTCTTTCCTTTTATTCTTTTCTTTCTTCTCCTTTTTTATTTCTTTGTTCCTTTCTTCCTTCCTTTTTTCCTTCCTTCCTTCCTTCACCGGTTTGTATTGCTTCATACTAACATACAAATAGTGCTGGGGATGTGGAGCCATAGGTTCATTGTTGATGTAATTTTTTAAAGTAAAAGAAGCAGAAATTTCAAAAGTAAATAATACTGATGAAGAAAGAAAAATATTTTGCCTTTGTTGAAGAAGATGAAAAAAATGCATCTAAATAAATCGACAAGTTGATGCTTTATTAAATAATTTTAAGTAAATTTACATAGTACTTGTTAATGGCTATACATTTTGTGAAAGGGTTCAATTTTTTTTAGATCATCTAAATTAAATTCCACTTGTCGCAAAAAGATCCCGTTGTCTTTATAAAATGACGTATGCTTTTCAACCCCCTGTCCGGATTCTGAGGTATACCGCAGTATAGCTCAACGTACCGCGATACATTCCAAAGTATATTTTGGACCAACACATCAATATTCTAGGGCAGGAGCCTGTCTGTCAATAACCGGGGGAAAATATCATTGTCATGGGTTTTTTTCCCCTTCAAAATAACGCCAAATTATATCCACAATATTATTTGGAAAAATATTAATTATCATGTGTCACGTTTGCCTGCCCGCGATTACGTAAGTCAGGAACAAAGGAATGGATTAGCGCCATGTGTATGTAGACCCTGCGTCTATCGTAGCGATTCGGGTTGTACAAGAGCCCACATCGTTAGGTGTCAAAACTAACATGTAGACGTTGGAAGCTTTGTTCTAAGAACAAAGGACCCTCGATGCTGTTGTAAATCTGCCCGCTTTGACAGATGGCCTGAGGCTCATCTGTTAATTGGACCGACTGGGGTAGAATTGATATCCATTCGGAACTGAGGAAGGGTGGTGCCATCAATTCCAACCAGCTTTTAACAGTCATTTGGGCTGGGAACGAATTAGTCATTGTGAAACATCGTGCTGACAAGTTGTAGCAATAACTCCGAGGAAGCCACTCGTGAATTGGCGGGAAAAGAAACCTTGGTACATTCAAGGACAGAAAGCTTCGTAAAGGAAGCTTTTGGGGACAGAACTACCGGGTAGTCAAGTCCCGAGTCTCAGAGAGACAGGATAGAACAAGGCAGTAGGCAGAGAACAAGCCTAGTTGCTAGAAAAGAGAGAGAGAGAGAAGGAGAAAAGGAGACAAAAGGGGAAAAGGATAGGAAGAATCGCAGTACGGAGAACGCCGGAAGGAGGAAAGGAATTAGCAGATTAGAGCACAGATGAGTAGAAACCAAGTACAGGGGAAAGCCATCTCACACTATAACCGCGTGATGAAATAAGTTGTTACATGGTCGAGAGGAAGAAGATTGGTTGAGAAATTAATATTGTTTAAATTGTATTAAATTGTTATTCTTTTGAATTTCACCTTTGTGTTCTTAATAATTTAATTGTCGGTATTGCTGACTGGGGGCTCGGAGCTGTATCTCTCTCTATCACTAATTTCACTTCCTACAAAAACGAGCCAGGGTGGGAATTCCATAGTAATTCAAATAAATATTGGGAACACCCCACCCCAACTCAAAACAGAACGTTCGTAGAACGCCACATCATGAGGTGAAAGAAAAGAAAATATTTTACCTCAGAAGAAAAGCAGCGTCCATCCCTTTCCCCGGTAATTAAATGGTCAGTACAAAAGATGAATTTGCTATTTGTGTGTGTTAATTGTTGTATAAGTTGCAATCTAAAAGCTCTGAGTAATACGGGATGATTAAGCTTACGTAAGGAAAAGTTGAGTGGTTGCCGTCACATGGGCTAGATATTTATCAGAGAGGGTTTTTAAACTTTAAACACACTTACTCAAAAAAACGAGAAAATATTTTGTAGACGTGAGAAATTACATGTATAACAGACAGAAGAAAAAAAGTTCGCTCCTGAAAGTCGTAGGATGATCCGAAGTCTTTCAAAGGCAAACATATATTTAAACACATTCACATATGTTAGTAAATAACTCAAACATGACATGTTTTTGTTTTCTTTTAATCCAAAATTTTTCTGAAAGTTGGATTTTGCCAGAATATGTTTCTCTGTACATTTGGCAACCGCGTTGCGACACGTGACAGGTGTCAAAGAAATAATTAAATTCAAAAATCATAAATAGAATTATATTTGTCACCATAATGAACACCCGCTGTTAATATGATTAAAGTCGTAGCAAGATTCTTCGGGAATTTCCGTACATTCCTTACTCTAAGAAACTATCAACTTACCAACTTCGCTAGCAAAGGTTTTGACATGATAACCCTCTCTACACCTTAGCAGATCGAACAGATATATGTTCCAGCGCTTTGTCCTTGCAACATCTATTCGATTTCATGAGTTGCCTCCCTTAGTATGTGATGGCAACTAACCAGTAACGTTCAACAGTGATGCATTGGCCAAAAATGTTCGAGGCAATTGACCTAAAACGAATATTTTCTACGTTTAACATAGAATGTGACTACATAACAGAGGTAAATTTGAGTGAAATGTATTTATACAAACACGGACCGGCAATAGAAAATTACTTATTTATGAGTCAATTTAAGTTGTGTGCGCCCCTTGTCTCAATCATGTTCGAACAATTTAATTTTGAACTGGATGCGCTTGCCACCGCATCCAACGAAATTCACAGACCCGAAGCGCATAAATATCTGATCGATACGCTAAGGTGTAGATAGGGTCATCATATCAAAACCTTGGCTAGCGAAGATGTCGACTTAACGGTATAATGAAAACGTGCCGTGGTACGTACCACTGGAAGAAAAAAATGTGGTAAACGGTATACCTGTAATACTGCACACCTCTAATATATATATATATATATATATATATATATATATATATATATATATATATATATATATATATATATATATATATATATATATATATATATATATATATATATATATATATATATATATATATATATATATATATATATATATATATATATATATATATATATATATATATATATATGTCCGTCACGGATCACTGCCATCTCACCTCTGTCTGCGTAGGTTCGCTTGCCGGTAGCTTCTCGTGGGTCGGTGGTTCTTTCCGGGGTTTTCCCAGGTTCTTCTTCCACCATTAATACTGGCCGCCATGTATAGCCTATCTTGTGCTGAAAATGGCGTTAAACCCTATAGCAACAATATATACGTGTGTGTGTGTTTAAATTATCAGTATATAATTAAAAATATGGTGTTTCGTTCCGTCAAGTCTGAACAAATGATGAAATAATATAACAGTGAATATGTCCTTTTTAACGCGACTTGAGATTGTCCTAGAAGTCCTCTAAAAAATATGCATTCTCAAAAATAAATAAGTATTTGTTTCTTAGCGCATATTACACAAATCACAGACGGGTGACTAAATTATTTAACCTTTAAATTTGGGGTGGGTGGGGGGAGGTGGAGCCGGGGTAAATTACTGTTATTTAAAACGTGAAAATAAAATCTCTCTGAAATAGAATATTAAATGAATGGAGAGCCACGTGGACAAACTCGGATCACATTGCCGCTAAAATATTATACTTTCCTATGGAATATAGGAACAGCGAACGAAAACTCATCGTCGCCAGCCACGGGCGATATTCGGCTATGCTTCTTTACCACTCGTTATGATTTGTGCGGAAATTTCTTCGTTTTTCATGAATTTGAGTATGTCAGTCGTGAGCGCTAGTAAATTTTGCCCCACTATTGTGAGCCCAAATGATTTTTAACTCTGAGTCTAAGTTTCTACTCCAAGCATTGTTACCTATTGATTGATAAGACTAGCAAATTTCTGCACAGGTAGCCACGGTTGATAACGAAATGTAGCGTCACAATATAGGACAAAGCAGCAATTGTAATTTCAATCTCACATGAGGAAAACTCCAATCAAATTGTTGGTGAAAACAGTTCATTTCATGTGTCGAGTTTTTCATTTTTATATTGAATGACACAGCTGTGGTTGAAACTAACATATTGTACGTCGAGGTTTTAGCTGTTATATTTTGACTTAAACAGCGATAGTTGAAAGCTCCACTTCTTTTATAAGAATTCCAATTTGACATGTTGAATCAAATTGTGTGTTGTTTAAAGACACTTAATACTTCTATTGTCCATAAACTGTCCATAAATTGAGAATTAAAGAAGAATAGTAAGTATTCTAAAAATTACGATATTCCTAATATTGGTTATAATCAAAACACAAGTAAACATTGCAAAATTTAAGCACACTTAATTACTCACATATTCGTAAAGCGTTTTTAAAAAAAGATTTTTCCGATATGATTCCATAATGTTTTCAACCTACCTGGTTTAAAGATTAAACTTCAATGTACACGCAGAGTTGATTTGTATCACCAAAATATCAAAAAGCAGTAGCTTCTTTTTATTAAGCGTTTCTATGGTTGTGTATTGTTTGATTGTGTATTGGTTGTAGCATAATGTTGTAAAATGGGATCGAAGCAATTCTGAGGCATGCTTGTGGCAAACATTTTTACTTTCGCGAACACTTCTAGCAAGAAGAAAAAAAAAAGGGGGAGGGGTTTGAATCAAACAGTATTTTAACCCAAGATATAACCATGGAAGGGTTATTATCTTCCCAAATGGGAATTTTAAAGGATCAAAATGGCGTCTCATTTTGTCATGAATTACAGTTGCTGATAGAGAAATAGGGAAGAGCTTCTCGTAGTCATTATTCCCAGGGCACAATCTAACAGTAAAGAAATCTTCCTGCTGGCAATGTTCCAGTTGCGTCGCATCTATTTTTTTTTTTTTCTTTTTGAAAAGAGAGGAGGGGTGAGTGATGGCTCAGCCTCTGATTATCTTCCTCTGAGTTGTTGTTGATGATGCTGTTTTTGTTGTTGTTGATGATGATGCTGTTATTGTTGTTGATGATGATGATGCTGTTATTGTTGTTGTTGATGATGATGCTGTTATTGTTGTTTAATAAGGAACTCTCCAAAGGAAGTAATTTACATTTGTAAAATGTATATAAAAAATCCAACGTTTCATTCGTAGTTCATCCATTGCAAAGAAAACTCACGCATACCTTTGTTAAAAATGAAATAGGCATTTTGCAACTGAACAAGGATGAAAATGTAGGAGAAAAATGGCTGAAAAAAACAAACAAATGGACAAAGAACGCCGCGCCATTCTAAAATGTTTGGACCAGGGTGTGAGGTGGGGGCATTACTAAAGTAATACTGTTCTTGTGCACTAACTTTTATTGGTCACAACTTTGCTACATCCTTCTATTAAAAGGTCATATTTGGTTATATTGCGTTGTATTCACCAAAGCATATTCCAGCACCAAGTAGGATGCTTATGATCTATATAATCCTTGAGAAATTGAACTAACACCAACAAGGCGAGAACTTAGAAGTTGAGGCCACAATCAACACAGTGATGTAAAACGAATGACATTCTCCCCAATGACCGAAGGTGGTGCGAGCATGTTGCAATTTTATTTTTTGTACCTAAATAACAAGTGACATAATATATGAGCAAAATCCATCTGTGTTTAGAAAATACAAGTGAATGAAACAAAATCAAAAACTACACTGGAACTAAAATCTTAATGCAAAATTTTAATATGACCGTGACCAAAAGATCATAAGGGTGAGAGTGCATGTCGCAGAATGCTCTTGGCTATGAGCAAAGGAAACAAAGAAGAAAATAATGTAACATCACAAACAATTTTTATTTTTTTTAAATCTCAACGCAAATTGTCTTGATTGTGACTATGACCAGAACATTAAAATTGATTGTCAAATGAAATAATCGACCAGTCATCACACCAGTAAGTGTCTAGGTTCGAGTTGACTAATAAATTCATCCCCCTCCCCCAACCAAGTCGGCAGCAATATATAATTATTGGCAGGTGAAACAATGTAACCTAAGATTTGTTAGAGCAAGGAAAAAGTATTTTTTTCAAATTTTATTTTATTGCTCATATTCTTGTTAGAAAGACGGCTTGTACGATGATTACCACAGGACGATTTACTCATACACTGATTTCAATTCAGGTTTTTGAAAATTTTGATTTGATAAAATATCATGTTTACCTGAAGTGTCGGCGTGAACTGTTTAAAATGGGACATTTCTGTTCTGGCTGAAACAAGGGCGTATTACGAATGTTACATTTCTACATAAACTATGAATCATCACATCTGACCAATGGGATGATGCGCTATTTAAATAAGATTACAGAAACGCTTATATTGGCTTGAATAATTTTTATTTTAGCAAACAATATAGTACCAGATATTGCAGATAACTAGTTCAGTACAATTACGACAGAGATAACTAGCTCATTATAATTACTTCACAGATAACTAAGCTAGGTATAATTACCCCAGGGTTTGAATGCTCAAAGTGAAGGCTTAAGTTCAGAAAACTAATGTACCAAAGTAAGTTATAATATAAGATTTCGTCACGGAAAGACAAATTAAAGTACTTAAATCTTTATTCGATTGTAGATGTCAAAATAAAAACAGGGAACATAGACGGATTTCAGTAAATTTTTTTCTTTTTAAAGAATTTTAGCCTGTTTACAGGCTGGATTTAAAGTGGTGCAGAATAAGTCTGACATTACAAAATTATGATGAAATCATCAGTTATAAAGAACGTTTTATTTTCGATCGTATTGTATTTTTTTTTTAAATCACCTTTTTGGGTATTGTCACCACCAGAGATTGAACCTTACGTGATTGATGTACGTATGAGAAAGTAAGAGTTGGTCCAAACTGTAGAGTGTAACATTACCTCCCACTGCCAAGCTGTCCAGTAATAATGTTGTTAATCAGACTCGGACCGACCGAAAACTGATTAAGGTCTGTACACTTTATCGTTACCAAACCTTTATTATTGTTTTCTTCCGTCCGGAAATAAGCCATCTAGGCTGTATATCGTGAAATTTATAATTTATTGACACAATTTGCACATATGCGATAAATGTAAACACAGTTTTAACATACTTTTGTAGGTGCTAGAATCTACTGGTGTCCCTTTTATGTACTTATTATCGCAGTCAGATGATTTGTGCGGACGCAAAAACATTTACATCAGTGTAAAACATAGACCAATGCATGAAAATTGTACCTTTATGTGATCTGAGATTTACTAAGGAACGCAGATTAACCAATCCATGATTTTTAGGTAAGCCTCATTTTAAGACTTACATTATTTGGTATAGCTCTTTACCATACCCTTTTATGTAGAATATTTCACTGAGTCACGCGAAACTCGTGGTTCAACAAGACTAAGGGGAAAATGACCCGTTTTATTCTCGACATGATTAAAGTTCATGCTCCCTTTCAGGTTGTTATACCATGCTTTTGAACATAGTTGAGTTAAAAAATATTTTATGGTGACACTATGATACAATAGGATTAGGCACAAGAGTAGTGAATGGGGTCACCCTACGTACAATGGGAATTAGCATTACAGGGACCCCTGGGTCAATCTACGTACAATGGAAATTTAACATGGCGAAAAATCGTGGGTCAATCTACGTACAAGGGGAATTTAACATGGGAATAAATCGTGGGTCACTCTACGTACAAGGGGAATTTAACATGGCAATAAATCGTGGGTCACTCTACGTACAAGGGGAATTTAACATGGGATTTTTTTTAAAATTTTTTTTAAAAAAGGGGTAGGCAATTCAAAGACTATCTCTTTTCGAGATATATGGGGCCCTGAAAAGGGCCTTTGGGTTTTCTTCTTCTAATTTCTTCTTTTCCTCCACCAACTTCTTATTTTATCTCCAACACTCTTTCTCTTCTTTTTTTTCTCCTTCTCTTCTTTCTTCTCTTGCTCCTCCTCCTCTTCTTTCTTCCTCTTCTCATTTTCCTCTTCTTTTTCAATTTTTTCGTTCCATGTTCTTATTCTTATCTTTTCCTCTTCATCCTCCTTCTCCTCCTTTATTTCTTTCAACAGATCACTGATGATTACCTTCATTTTTCGTAAATTGTTTATCTCCATCTTCACTCGATGGGGACTATATGAATAGTGATCCTCGTTTAGGTTAACCAACATTTGCTCTATCATTCCTAAATTGTCGAGCACGTTTTGCAATTTTTCCATTTTGTCCATTTGGTTAGAAGCCATCTTCTTTGTATTCTTTGCAGAATGGTTTGAACAATGAGCACTGTGGCTTCTTATACGAAAAGCGCGAACGTGAAGGAAAACATCCCCCTAAAACATAAAATGGATCTTACCTAGATGATGACCCAACATCGCGCGAACGTGAAGGAAAACATCCCCTACTTTCTCATTTCATATAATAAAACCCTAACTATACTCTTCACATACGCTAAGAAACCCATAATCTACTATTCACACTAACATACCTGAGCTCTTACAAACACAAACACACAAACTCACAAACTCATACCCTCACACTATCTTAAATAAGAGTTAGTGTTTATATACACACTACTCTACCTACACACATTGGCAAATTAATAGTTATTTCTTTTCTAGAGTATTGGGTAGCCCTGAAAAGGGCTGTTTTTGTTTGGAACTTCATCGACACCTGGTTAATGGTGGCACCTTCCAGGCCTTGCGCCACATACACATCTTATCCCCCAGTTACTTTTTACCTTTTTGGGGGAGAGAGCAGAGGCAGGATATGTCGCTTCAGAATCCCAATTTTCGCTCTCTGGGATTTTGAAATTTCTTCTCTCCTTTTCCTCCTCCTCTTCTTTGTTTCTTCTTTCCTCTTTATATCTTCTTTCTTCTTCTTTATATCTTCTCTCCTCCTCTTCTTTGTTTCTTCTTTCCTCCTCTCTTATCCTTCCCTCCTCGACAATGGCTTCCGCGGCCAGTTCATTTAATATGCGCCTGGCATATTCCAGATGCACATGAAGCTCCAACAGTTTCTCAAGTCTCGTGTTCATTTTTTGGTGTTGATCAATCAACAAGGGTAGCTGGACTGCCGAACGAGTTTCAATTTATACTGAAAGCGCGTACGTGAAGGAAAACATCCCCCTAATAACATAAAATTCATCTTACCTAGATCATGACCAATAAACAACAACAACGCGCGGACCTAAAAGAAACACTCACTCACTTTTTTATGCTACCCATCACTATTTTAAAATTTTTTTATAAATCACTTCAATAGACTATCCACATACGCAAAGCAATTCAATCTAACTCCAAATATACACCTCAAACACTAAGAAAAGATATCATTTTAATCTACTATCCACACCAACTTACTTTAGCTCTTACAAACACTAACACACCAACACATACCCTCACATTTTTAAAAAGAGTTAGTGTTTATTTTCACACTACTCTACCTACACACACATTGGCAAATCGATCGTTACTTCTTTTCTAGAGTATTGGGGTAGCCCTGAAAAGGGCTGTTTTTTGTTTTTTTTTTTTGCTATGGCATTCTTTTTTTAGTTTCTAAGAATGCGATGTCCTCTGAGGATAGACTTTCTGGCGATAGGTCTGCTTCTTCGGAAAGAGAAGAAGAACTCTTTGGTGTCGATACGGCAATCGACAAAGCCTCTGTCAGCTTCAGGTTGCTGCTGCTGTTGTTGTTGTTGCTGTTTTTGAAGTCTGTACTTCTCTGTCCATTCTTCTTTCTCCCTGTTCACTTCTTCTCTGAAGAGCTCTTCTATCAGGTCTTCAGTGATTTTTAACATTCTCACATTCTCTATTTCTTCTGGCTTCGGTATCAGACTGTGTCTGACCCTATGCAAATTCACGTAGGCTTCGTTGAGCTTAGCTAGTTTGGAGCACATCTTCTTAGGAGGATGAGTCGACAATGGATGGTTAGACTGGAAACAACCCCGGTTCTTAAAGTGAAAGCGCGGACGTGAAGGAAAACATCCCCCACACGGTTTTCGAGTCGCAACGTTCAGTGATTGTCATGAGAGGGATAGTAAGAAATGAAAGAGCATCAATTCAACATTCTTATAGCTAAACAAAAGACAAAGGCATTTTTTCAAAACACAACATTTTTTATTCAAAAATCACTTAACACTAAACAACAACATTTCTAACATTTTTAACAATAATCCAACACTATAACATCAAACAATTTTTTTCAAATCACAAACATTTTTTTCTTCAAATACTAACTACTTTGAACAGGGCTGACAACGTTGTGAATGAAATTGTGATTTCCACTGTTGGAAATCATTAGGCCATTGATGGACACTACGTTTCCTAGCTTGAGACAAAAGATAAGCATAATGGTCACAAAACCATCGATCTACTTTCACATCATTTCTAGCAGAAGAACGAGGATCGAAATGAGTCACTAAATGTTCTAAGGAATAGCCCAGGCTGCGATGATGCAGAAAATACACACAGTACTGTCCACACACCAAGGAATCTGTGCCTTGTAATTTCACGTTATTGAATCGGGTGGTTTGAGCATTTCTTCTCATAAAGTCGATGATATCGTCTTCCAAAGGGGGCAATCCGTACGAATCGAAATATTCCACACATCCTTCTTGAGGAAAGTAGACGGCTACCCAGTGGGTTCCTGGGAGATGACTTTCGTCCGTGTTGATCACGTAAGCTTGATGGTCTTTAGGTTTGCGATGAGGGAGTTCATCTTTAGCACAGACGACAGGATTCCAAGAAGCCGTATACGAACTGTGGTTCAAAAGGTAATAAAGTTCCCAGGTATCCATTGATTTGTGTTTTTTTCTTCTTCACAGGTAATAATAAGTCGTCAATTCGATCCTGACTTTTTGCTTGAAAATGTCTGACGAATAAACGGTTATTCGTTCTGTTTCCTCACTCTGATTCAGGAGAGCTTCGATACGATGGATCTCTTGAGTGGTTAATGGTGGACAAGAATGTTCACGCAAGTCTTTATACCACTGGTGCAACACGTCTTTGTTTGAGATGAGACTCCAAGCTTCGTCCAGATACTCGTCCAATTTTTCTTCTTGACTCAACATCAGGCATTTATCGTGTTGAATTTGACTGGGATGATCGTTTTGACATCCATAACAATTTTTCTTGATCAATTCCGTCATTTTGTCGACCAAGTGTTTGGCAAAACAGGAGACTAAATGGGCTTCTTGTTCTGGCCATCTCGACTTCATCATGACAATTTCTTCGTCTTTGTCTTGGGATTCTCCTTCCACGGTCTCCTCACATTTCATGTCCAAAGTTTCTTCACTAGGTAAAGAGGGATAACAGTCTTCCATGGCTCCTAGTAATCTAGAATGACTTCTCTCAAACTGTTGATTTCTATCGTATTGTCAAATTCTGCATACAGGATCACGTTCAACGTTGGATCAGCAGGGTCTCGATTTGCAAACTGAATTTCCACACGAATCTGGCCAGATTTTATAGGGTGGAAATGTCCCTCGTCGCTGCCTTGGTCTGGAGTGAAATCAAAGGCCCACAAAGCATAGCCTCCTGCATAATCTTCGTACGTAATACCGTGACTGGTATTGGTTCCTAACTGTCCGGTGGCTTCGTACAGGGACAAGTACGATCTCAAGTAATTGTTCTGGGCAAAGTTAGGCTCAAAGGGTCGTGTACACAAGGTCTTGCCGTCACGACTGACTTCGATTTTGGACACGCTAGAGTGTCGAAACTCAAAAGGATTTTCGCTGTGAAGTCCATTGAAAGCTGAATTCCTGACGATACCAACGATCAAACGCTTGGGTAACTGTCCTTGGAACAGATGATCTTCGATCATGGATCGCTGTCCAACAGGAATGGTGAACGTTTTCACTTCCACACGTCTTATGGGATACTTGGCGGTCGTTCTGCTCAACGTCTGACTGATGTCGTTTCCCACTTTAGGTAACACTTCCACACGGCGTACGTAAAGTCTGGCTTCTTGGATAACAGTTTTGTATTCGTTGGCATGGGCCATCAAATGGAAAGCGGCAGTGCTACGATTCAGTCTCAGGCGAATATCAACTCCGTTCAGTAAATACTTTTCTTGTAACCACATGTCCAAATGCAAACGATCCATCAGTTCTAAACTACGTCCTTGCAAAATTTTAGTTCTACGTGTGTTAAACCCCACATTGTGAGGATCGTCATCTGCTGTCAGGGCTGTATCGTTAAACGTGCCTGCACCTGCCGTATCAGGTTTCCATACCACGCAAGCATCCAGATGAGTATTCTTGGCTTCTTTTCCGTACGTCAAGAGATTTTCCAAGTAGGCACGATATGGGTAAGTATCCATGCTGCTGCTGACCAGTTTGTTATTCAAGTACAAGTCCACTTCGCTGAACAAGGAATGCATGAAATTGTTGACGGGCGCTACCCTATCATTGGCTCCAGGATTGGTGTTGTCAGTTTTGATCACTTTGACTTTCAAATACAGGTAACTGCTATTCAGATCGATGTAATCTTCGGGTTGTCCTTTGATTTCGAACTCGATGGGAGCGGAATCCGTCAAAGAGGAGACGGGATGAAATTCCACCCACTGGGATTCTTGCATCGTCATCATGGTGGGGGGCATGGCAAACATATCCAGTTCCGTCTTGGAACAAGCACATGACTCTCGGTGCATCATTTTTTCTGTGTCTCAATAATCGAAAACGTCTAAGTCTCGAACGGTTCTTCTTTTCTTGGCTTTTCTAGCTTGAAGTCTGGTGAAAGGGTGTTTTCTTCGTCGTCTCTTTCTGCCTTGTCCTTGCTGAATGCCTGACTCGGTAGCGTGCAGGGCATTTATAGGTGTGTCTCGTCGGCCTAAAATGTCTTTACCCGTTTGCAGCAGGACATTTTTGCCTGCCCTCATGAAGGCTTCGTTAGGGTTTTGTTTGTCGATGATGACATTTTGGAGAAATTCTTTGCCTTGCGTCAGTGCCGCATCTTTCAAGGCGTGCAATCCGCGTGTCACCATCGGTTTCAACACCGGGGCCACCGAACGAAAGGCCGATTTTAACATATCTCCTAAACCGTGTCCTCGCTGTCGTGCAACCCCTTGGTACACTGGATACATGACTTGCTTACGAATCGTGAGAGAACCGTTTTCGAAAATGGAGTTTCACCGTGACTTTTCCTTTGGTGAATGGAATATTTTGTCCCAAATCTCCTTTTATAGTAATGTTGACCGTGTCCAAATACGACTTGCTGACCGGCAAATAATGAGGATGGACAAATTCGCGGTGAACGTGGTAAGTGTTTCCACCTTCCTCGTCAGCGTTTGCGGCAGAATCCACTTTGAAAGGAATGACACGCAGTAACGGCACGGAGGTGTGTCCCACCACGTTGTATTCCACCACATCGGAGTACACGAACATCAAATTCAGTCCTTGGTTCAGTTCTACTGGGGTACGAAATAACTTGCTAAAAGACTCGTTGTCGTAAACGATGGGTAATTCGTTGTTCTTGAGTATGCTCATTCTCAGGTTCATGTCTCCGCCCAACATGTCAAACAATTCAGGACAAAATAAAATGGACATGATTTTAGTCCGCTCAAATTTCATCGAGAAGCGACGAGCTACTTTGTGGTACTCCATGGTGACACTTTTGTTGACATGCTCCAAAGCTTTCCCAAACACGCCATTAAACTTGGCAGCTATGACGTTGACCAAATGTTGACCACTGAAATAATAACCTGGAGGAATGAAAAAGTGGTAGGTCCACTTTTGAGTTTTCTCATTATAGATTTTATTGTCATACGTGACTTTCTTATTCAACTCCTGTTGCAATGACTCGTCATGAACTTCCACATGAAAAAAATTTTGATTGGGAAGGACATTGAGGACTTGGGTCGGGTGAATGATTTCCACTAAAGCCACTTCCCAATGGGCTTCGTGATCTAAGGGGATGGCCTGAGGTAATTTGGCCGTGTAACAGCACAACGTGTTGTGGGGAAACACCTCCATGGAACTGTCACTGGGTAAGGTTAAGTAAAATTGGTTTTGGTGACTCATAATTCCAGAGTTCTGTGGCTGTCCGAGGGAATATTAGTGGATGTCAGAGGTGTGTCTCCGCCCAAAATGGGGTTCTGGTTGTGGTTGTGGTTGGAGTGGTGACTGGCACTGGCACTGGACACAACGTTCCCGTTCGAGGAGAATTTCAGGGAGGGATTGGGAAGCAGGTAACCGATGCAACTGCTCAATAAAATGGTCCACAATTGTTTGTCTCCTTGTTGCAAACTCAAATTGGCGATGGCTGCCCCGATGACACAATACACCACGAAGATTTGGCAGAAAAAGACGATTTGCGTTTTAGGCACACGTTCTCCACACCACACCCACAAGGGTTGTTTTTGTAAATCTTGCACAGAAGAACTAGGGGAAGAAGGACTGGTCGACGTAGCTGCGTCTGCTGCTGTGTGAAAGGGCATGATGGTCACTTCTTCTTTTTATAGTCGATGACTTGCGAAGCGTCGATCCAAGAATCGAAACTGGGTGGATATCCTTTCCAACGTACTTTGACTTCTTTGACACGTCGTTTGCCCACTTTACGGGTTCTGCGTTCGAGAATGCTTTCGATGTCGTACACGTCGTCTTCTTTTTTGGTGACACGTTGTAACTCGGGCAAATAAAACGTTCCTTTGAGTACTTCTCCGTTCATGTCTTCCAATTTATAGACGGCAGGATGACGGCCATGTACTCGTCCAGTGACGCGAAACAGTTCGGTCGTCCAGTTAGGTAAGTAACCTTTGTCGAAAGTGCGTTTGGTTTTGCCAATGCGCACCCAATCTCCCACGGTCAACTCTCCACTTTTCTTGGGGACAGCCCTCGTCGGGGACGTACCGAACAGGCGCTCGAACACCAGCACTTCGTTGTCGGGAGTCACGTCTTGCGGGGCACGTCCGATGCTTCGATGGTAAGATTGGTTGTACGCTTGCACCAGGTGCGGTAAGATGTCGATGTACTTCAGAGTGTGGTGATGCGTAAAATATTTCCACATGCGTTCTTTCAAAGTACGTTGAAAACGTTCCACGATACTGGCTTTGGTTTCGGGATTCTCGGTGGTAAAAAAATGAATGTCACGTTTCTTTAATTCTTTTTGGAAAGCTTGGTTCAGAAATTCGGTGCCTTTGTCCGTTTGCCATCGAAGAGGGCGACGACCGCTTTGTTTCAACACCCGTTGCAGGGCTCGCACTAACTCGCTGCTCGATTTGGAAGTCAAGGGCACGACCCAGGCAAATTTGGAAAAGACGTCGATGACACAAAACAAATATTTGTAGCCGCGATTGTAGCTGGCCAAATGAGAGACATCGGCTAAATCGGCTTGCCATTGATGATCGATGCCTTCCACTCGGGTGCGACTTCTGGCAAACTTGCGTCGAATGGGTTTGTGTAAAGTGTAGGTAGCTTGTTCTTGTAACCATCGTTGCACTTGAGGTAAACGGAGACTTTTCAGTCGAGTTTTGGCAGCACGATACAATTTTTGAACTCCTGCGTAACCTGCAGGATGGGAGGGATCGTAGTAAATGCTGGCTAAGACTTTTTCCATTTTTTGTGTTGGTTGATGTGTTAATAAGGCACCCACTCTTGGAAGAGGCTACTCTTTTTCTCTTGGGGTATTTTCTTGGATTGCAAGGCTTTGCGTGTGCGACCAGCAATAGGTGTCGAAGAGGAGGAGGATGTCTGTGCAGGGGATATCGGTTCTTGTTTCACTTCTGTCTTCACTTTCTTTTTCTCTTGTGATGAAGAAGGGGTGGCCATCATCTTTTTAATCCATCCAATTCTGGAGGTAGGTGGTGTTGTTAACTTGCGTACTTTTTCTGGTGGAGTTAGAAACCCTTCCTCTTCTTCTTCTCCTTTTTCTGTCTTGACCACTGGTACTGGTACTGGTACTGGTACTGGTGATGGTGCTGGACTTTTCATCAAGGTCTTAAAATCTTTCAGAGTGGGTAGAGCTGTTTCGTCTAAAGCTTTCTGGTGAAAGAGTTGCAATCGTTGCAAGAGTTGACCGTACTTTTGCGATTTTTCTGTTTCGGACAAATCTTGGCGATCCATCAAGGACTGCAATTCGTGTTGTAACTGGGACATTTCGCTCAAATTGGGATTGGGAGGTAAATGCGGGGTGCGTTGTTCTTGCCACCGATGGTATTCCATCCATCGTTTGTAAGGCACTAAAGCTAGTTTTCGTCCTTCCATGGGGTTGTCAGGGATGAATTCTGAGATCTTGGGACTTCCGAAGGCCTTTTTATCTTGCTCCCATCAGTCCTCCCAACATGGTTCCCAAGACTCCTTTTAGTATGGGGCCTAACAAGAGAGGTAAAATGCCTCCACGTTGGACCAACATCTTCTTTTTTTGACGAATGGGAATTTTCTTTTGAACCATTTTCCGAAGAACGTGACGATGTTTGCCTAAGCATTGTTTCTGGTGTTTGGACAAAGGGATCGTGCCTTTCAAAACGTTCAAACAACATTCGCACACGGTATCGATGACCTCTTTGGAGGCCGTTTGAATGAGTTTTTTTCGTAGGGGTGGAGAAGCTTTGGACAGGACAGATAACAGGTCCCCATGTTTGGCTAAACGTGGTGGCAGTCCTTTCCTTTTTTTTCCTTGGGGTTTTCTGGAGGGTGACATTTTTGCTTGTGGGTTCCGGGACATTCACCGAACAGACACTAACGTCGATGACTTAACGCACACCCTTTTATCTTTTTTTTTCTGGGACTATCGCTTTGTCATAAAGGTGACAATGTTTTTCCGAAAATCGCCAAGGAATCCTCCCCTTTGTTGACGCCTCTTTTTCTTGGAACGACTGTGTCTATTTTTAGGGTAACGTTGATGCTTGGCTAAGCGCTTTGTCGGATGACGCGTCTGCCTTTGTCTCTTTCTTTTGTGGCTTCTTGGAGGTGACATCTTTTACAAGTTCACTGATACCCCCGACTTGGTCACAGGTCTTTTTATACTGGAACTCGTCGCCACTGATTGTCTTTACGTTTTATCAGTTTGAGGACAGGCATGACACGTCGTGCAGGGGTACGTAACGGACTAAATCGAGCCAGTTCTTGCTTGGACAAATCCAGTAAACTTTGTAACATGCCCGATCTTTCATGGACTTTGATTTTGGGAGAAGGTACTTTGTGAGCAGCAGCCACTGCCGCTAAATTGGAAGGTCCTGCCACTGGGGAAGTTCTTTTGGGGGTCATCAACGGAGAAGTTCTTGGTGTGATCAACGTCTCCAAGTACTCTTCAGTTCCTGGTGACATCAACGGAGAAGTGGACAAACGTGAGGCTGCCGGAGACGCTGTGGCAGGTCGTGGCTTGCGAGTGTAAGGTTGCGTCCTGGCCGAAGTGCCTCTCTTGCGACTAGTTTTCTTCTTCTTCTGTGGACTTTTCTTTTTCTGGGGACTTTTTCTCTGTTTCTTTTTCTGGGGGCTTCTTTTCTTTTTCCGGGGTGATGGTGGTGGTGTCTGGTAAGAGGAGGGTCCTGCCACTGGAGAAGTTATTCTTCTTGGGGACCTGGTCTTTTTCTTTTTCTTCTTGGGGCTTCGTTGGACTTTTGTCTTGGGGATAACTTTGGGGGCATTAGGATCCCATCTTAAGAGTGAGCGAATGATGACCCCTCCTAGAGTACCGCTCCCTCCAGGTTTCAAAATGATTTGTTTTTTGGTTTGAGTGTCGATGCGGGGATCGGCCAGTTGGACCAAAGCGACTTTGTTTCGATCGAAAAAGCGTTGGGTTTGATGAGGAATCTGAATGATTCCTTGGAGTAATTGACGTGCCGTCACCGTGAACCATCGTAAGACTTCTTTGAGACTAGCTTCTAAGACACGAGCTCGTGTTTGTGGATCTTTTTCTCGACTGATGCCATACAAGGCACGAATCAATTTGACGGGAAGATGTGACTGAAGGGACGTCATGTTCACACTGTGTGAGACAGACGAAAAAGGGTCTGAGGTTTTTATAGATTTTTTTCATGGGGAGTGAAATGAAGTCGAGGACGGAGACGTGTACAGGACAGGCCCTCCGTCTTGGCACCAGTGGTGAAACAAGTGGGTACGAAATCGCAAATCCTCGGGAGTCGTAGGTTTCAAATCGACGAGTAAATAGGCGTGTGGCGTTTGAGTGGCATCGTCGTACGCCTGAGTCAGCCAAGGCGTTCCTAACTGTTTGGCTAAGACTTGTACTTGCGATTTATCTCGAGGGCTTTTAAACAAGACCACGTAATGCGCATTGAGACTGATGGTGCGATGAGCTTTACTTTGTTGAAACAAATTTTGGGTGATGTAAACGACACTGGCATTACGGTGATGCCCTTTGCGCGTAAACCACAATTTAATTTCTTCTTCGTCTTCTCCTAACATGTCGTCGAAAATGACCAAATGGGTTAGACGGGAGTCAGAGACGATGCCATCGTCTTCTTTAGGAATGCCTTCCACAAACACGATGGAATCGCCTTGACTTTCTCGCAAGAGGTTGTACGCCGATTGCCACTCTTTGTAACACCACACGATCCGTTGAGGGGGCCGATCGATCAAATGATGTTTATGTTCGATCAAACGTTTGACGAATTCGGTTTTGCCTGAACCGCTAGGTCCAGCAATGAGCATGTTAAAGGGATGGCGAAGATACAAAGCCTCCCAACTGGCACGATCTAAGTGTTCGTCGATGACTTTGACAGTAGAGGAAGAGGGAGCAGAGACAGCAGAGGTAGCCATGGTATGAGAAATGTCACTTGTGACACTAAAAACAAACAAGACAAGAGTTTATATACTTTTTCAGAACACGTTTATTGAATGTTTCAAATATGAACACGAAAGACAAAAATACATACAACCCAAATAGTGATGTACAGGAATATAAAACACAGCAAAGCGATCAAAGTGGAATATAAACAAGTGTCTGTACAACATGTTTTGGTTAACCAAGATGTCCTAGGGACAGTGTGTAATGTTCTTACAGTCTCTACATGAGGTATTGTCACACAAGTGTCCTCCCGGAATGACCTTTCAGGCATGTCCATGACAGTCCTGTCCTGAAGCGAGTGGTTGTTCTCGGTGACGGGTTCTTCTGGCACCGTCACTAACACAGGTTGAAAAGTAACTTTTTTCCTTGAACAACTCTTGTGCATACTGGGCCACTTCTTGGGTCCAAGCCTCAAAACCCCCCTTTTTCCAATCACGAACATCTGTCCAATGAGGGTGTAAGTCACAAGCTACACACACATCGTCATACACGTCTTGGGTAGCTAAAAGTTGACGAATCTTTTTTTCCTGTTGAGGTCGAGAAGTATCCAGATGAAAACGCAAGGCTTTGAGCAAAAGGAGTTTTTCGTGACCATTTAAGGCCATGGAGGTGGTAAGTACTGATCGTAAAGAGTCCACAAAGAATCGACTGGTAAACGAAATCCCAGAAAACAAGTCACTAAGACACACACCACTTGTCGTCCAAAATTGAATGGATACAGTTCTTGTAATAATTGATGGTAATGATCCACGGTTTGAATATGGTCATTGAGTTCCTTCCACGGAATCTGTTGGATGACATGTGACATAAACCGTGGCATGGCAGCCTCTTTTTATATTCTCTTTTTTTCGGATGCAATAGACGTACTTTCTAGCCAGAGATCTTCGTTCTCCAGTAGGGAATCTAAATCTTGCATACTGTAACCGAAACGTCAGAGTTCGTTTAGGTGTTTCCTCTTCCTCTAAGTAGATTCCACGTAAAATATGTTGGTAATCCTTTAACTTGTCTTCCTCAATGTATTGCTGTAGGTGAATCTCGAAGTAACCATAATCATGAACATGTCGATCATTAGCGACCTCAAAGTTTTGAACAATGTCTGACCATTGAAAGAATTTCTGACGAATCAGTTCTTTTATACCATTCAAGTACCAGTGGTTAAAGATCTGGTGACGTATCGGATGCAATTGTTCTTTACGTTTCACTTGTATTTTCACCAGCTCTCGGTAAATGCGTTCTCTCAACTCCACTGGCAAAGCACGAATGTTCTCTTGTAAAGTATCCATGAATAGGTCATACTAAATCCTCTTTGGTCTGACACAAGAAATGTACTCTTTGCACAAACATGGTTTCACTTCAGTGTCGAATTTAAATCGTTGAGTCACTAATCTACACATTACAATTCGTTCAGAAGTTTCCTCTTTCACCAAGTTGACATTGTGTGAAAGATGTTGGTAATTCGTTAACTCTTCCTCTGGAATTCGATGCAATACGTTTACAATGTAGTAGATAGAATCGTCAATACCAAACCATTCCTTTTTATAACCAGGAGGTCGTTGATCAATGTCTGTCCAATGGAACACTTTCAATTGAATCAGTCCTTGTATAGCCTTCAGGTACCAGTGGTTCAAACACCGGTGACGTATCGGATGCAATTGTTCTTTACGTTTCACTTGTATTTTGACCAGCTCTCGGTAAATGCGTTCTCTCAAATCCACAGGCAAAGCACGAATGTTCTCTTGTAAAGTATCCATGAACAGATGATTATGGTAAGAAGTTACTTCAATGTCTCGGTCCCACTAAAGGTAAGTAATGACAATTCGGTGACCATCGAGCATGTTCTACGTAGGCCGAATCTTGCGGTTCCCAGTGGTGAAGTGACACACCGCAACTGAAGCACTTGACTTTATCTCCTTCGCCCAAGTAGAAAAATCCGGCTCTGGCTAATTCTTCGGGGGTCGGTCCTCCCAGATACTTTGGCCATTTTCCTTTGAACGATTGAAGACGATTTTCAAAATCGCAGTATTCCGACAAACGCACAGGAAACGAATATTCGTTTTTCACAGGTTCGTTTCGATGAGGGTTGAGTGACATGGGCAGGAGTTTGCTCAGGGCTGGATGACATCCGTAGGGAGGTAAACGTGAAGGTGGACATTCCCCTTTAAAACGAAACCCAGTAAAATGTCCAAGAGGACGAGCAGCATCGCTTTCGCATCCCACAGGTTTGACACGCACAGCATCACTTTCCATGACAGGGGTAGGGGCACTAAAGTTCCCATGATGCTTTACGGCATCGCTCAGGTCACAAGGTACAGCATTGGTCCCATCGCAAGGCTCACAATCGCACTCGTCTGCAAACTCCGTTACGCAATTACAATGGTAACCACATGGACAATCGCAGTTTCCTTCCGGACATTTTCCGTCGCAATGCATGGGTCTTATCCATCCAATATTAGTCACACTAGAGGAAGATACAACTTTTTTACAATCCCCAAACTGAAACGATGTCTTTTTCAAAGTATTCATCTTGTTCGCTCGGTCTTGGTAGTCACAATGAACTATCGATCTTGCCTAGGGTTCCTTTTTTATATACAGACCAATACCGACGTGACCGTACGGTAAGGTGAAATGATTGGGAAGTCGAACTCGCTTCTGGTATACAATTTGATAGACTTTTTCCAAGGGCCGACTGACGATGTGGTGAGTGGGTAAACGTACAATTTTGTTCGGCTGGTAGGTGGTCACTTTAAAGTTTCCATCCTCTCCCGATTGCAAGGCTTCTTTCAATACCCCAAAGTTGACCACTCGACTGGTACGATAATTCAGAGTCAGTCCTTTCACTTTGCACGTCGTGTGCACTTCTCCTTGTTTGTCACGGTATTCGTAGCCGTAATTTTTGGGACCGCCACTGACGAAACTTAGAATCTTGTCGTCGGGATGTTCGTCTGTCCAGGCTCCTAAACGGTCTCCTTCGATGTTAGGGTGATGTTGAATCGGGTGATGGATGTAAATGCAACTGTCCGTGTCAAAGTACAGGACGCGTTCCCCTAACAGTTCTAAAGCTTCGTACAATTTTAAGCGAGCATGGGCTGTCACGTAAGCCGCAATGATGACATTTCCAAAAGGGTCGTCTTGTACAAAGTCCAGATCTTCTTCGTAATTGACCAAGATTAAATTCTCTCGAACGACGTCCACGTGTTTCATGTATTTGGTTTTATCGTGAATCATCTGGAAGTAGCGGGAAGGTTCTGTCAAATATTCCGTCTTGGGTAAACACGGTCGTTGTGCCATTTTACCCCACAAGCAATTTAACATCACTTTGGCAAACGATCGCCTGCCTTCGTTTTTCTCGATGTGGTCTAAAGTGATGCCTTCTTGTTCCCGGTATTTCTCTTTGAATTGTATTTGGTCTTCGGGAGTGTGACACCAGGAAGGATAGCCGCTGGCTTCTTGCTTCAGTTTCAAAAAGGCATCCACGTAGTCGGCGAAAATGCCTTTCTGAGTAGGGTCACCCTTGTGGTATTGTTGTGTCTTGGGAAAGTGGCAAATTTCGTACACTTCTAACAGTTGGTATCCCATGTCCAGAGCTTTGAACAATTCTACGCTGACCCAGGTTCCCGTCAAGGCACGTTCTTCCTGGGTGTGCTGACAAGGTTGGTCTTGGTTGCACGTTTCGGCACAAGTACGGCACAAGGGAAACATCAGTTTGCCTTGACAATGGTGAGGTAAGACGGTATGGTAGAGGTTGGTGGGAGGCAAAACTTTGCACTTGATCAAGCCTTCGTATTGTCGAATGTTTTTCAGGTCGATGTGTTCCGTCAGCAATTGTGGGTGCCCTACGGGAAAACGACAATATTTGCACACGTAGGGATACAGCGAACACACGTCCAAGTATTTGATTTCTTCTTCTTTCTCTTCGTCGGCTTGGTACAGCAAACAGGTGGCATTGGTCCTTCCTCCGTACAAACTATCCCTCGGGTTCAGCGGGTCCATGAACTGGTAACTTTCCACGAGGCGTTTAAACTCGGGATCGGTTTTCATACGGTGATCGTACTCGTGTTCCCACATTTCCACCACTTGGTATCCTTCCTGTTCTAACTTTAGGCGTCGCTGACAAGTGTCCTGGTACAAGTCTTCCATGGTTCGTTGCAAAAACTGATTTTTAGTACCACGGTCAGGGTAACAGACGGGACATCCGTGAAATAAGCAACCGTTAAACTCGTACACGATCTTGGGGTTTTCTAAGTCCCAGCCATCTACCGAATACGTTCCGATGGTCTTTTCGCCCCCTCCGTTGCGGGCATGCTGAATCCACTTGTCTTCCTTGTCGCACAAGTAATGTAACCAACGTAGGGCTTTGACCGAGTATTGACGCTTGACATAGTGGGTCGTTTGAGGACTGATGACAGCCACGGTCTTTTCAGGCATGAATCGTTGGCGGTACACTAAGGAACACGCTTTGGCAATGGTGCAAGCTTCTTTCAAAGGATCGACCCCTCCGTGTTCCATGAACAGTTCTCGAAATTTTCCACAGCAACGTCGTAAAATGTCCACGTCGGAACGACAATACTTTAACATTTCTTCCTGAAAGTCGAAGGGGTCAGAGGCATGAGCCTGGTACCAAGCGTAGAAAGCTTCTCGTTGTTCGGTACGCATGTTGTCGGGGTCGTAATAGTGAGCCTCAGGTAAATGGGGTAGAACGGCATGTTGATTGGCTTCCGTATTGAAAAAGTGTGGAAAGTACCCTTTAGCCATTTCTGTCATTCCAAACGTTTTAGGCATTCGACTCAAAGGCATGGCCAAGTAACTCATCGAATCTTTAAACTGTACTTGTCCCACTTGCATGAAAATGATTTTGGCTCCGTTCAAAGTCACTTTAGGACGCTCGGTGCCTTGTTCCGTATAGTACCTCAAAAGAAACTGTCCATCGCTTCCGGAGAAATTGTGAGCCATCACCGTGGCATGACGATGACAATCTCCGTAACGTTCGATGTCCTCTTGGCTCCACGTCTTGTCGATGGGGTCTAAGACCCATTGTGCAAAATCGGCTAACGTGTTTGGTCCCCGAAAGATTTTTTCACGTCCTCCAGGAATCTTGCTGCAGTGAGGGCAATGACTGAAGATAGGTTCTTGAATGCACTTCTCGCACGCTCGATGAGCCACGCAGAAATTAGGAATGTGAATGCCAGTCTCTTGCATGCATTCGAAATCGAAAAAGATGAAATTGCCTTTCTTCTTGTGACCGTCCTCTTTCTCTGGTGGGGGTTGGTATTTTTGCACGTAGCATTCGTGTTCCAAGTCCACAATGTGGTGACAAATGTGACATTTTTTCTTTCCTCGACATACGTGTGCCTTGGTACTATTGGTACGTATGCCTTGTCCACACGTAGGGCACAATCTCAGCAGTTGACAAGCGCATTTCTTCTGTGAACCTTGCGTCTTCAGATGTTGTTGGTAACAGGTAGGGCTGACAAACGTGCGCAGACAAGTTGAACAAGGCACTGGTTCTTCGCTCAGACAGGGTAGAGAGGCCAAACATCCTGAGCATTTCCATCCACAATGTTTGTGTTGCTCTCGATTATTATAACCATAGTCACATTTCTCACAATAATAAACATATCCCAGGAATCCAGTGATACTGGTAATGGTATCGAAATGGTCATCGTGATGATAAAGGTGAATGTATTTTCCGTCCTTAAAATCTTGGCCTCGAAACAATAGAGGCCCGCGCATTTCTTGAGGGTGCACTTTCAAGGTGTATCGTGGAGCTAGGACATCTTGCAATTTTTGCATCTCGGGAATGCCACAAGGTGTGTCTTTGGGCAGTCCGGCTTGTTGTAACAGGAGTTCTGCTTCGTTTCGTTGTTTGGCTCGGTCGGAACGTTGAATAGTGTTCCAGGTTCTTTTCCATTCTACCGTGTCGTTCTTGTTGGCATAGGTTCGTCCCACCACGATGGCACGGGCTAAACACATCTGGTCATGAGGGTTGTTAATTCGGACGAGACTCGTTTTGGTGTTGCGAAGGTCGTCCACCAATAACATCTTTTTGCGTCCAGTCCCTTGAGGAGGAGAGACGTGGGTCATGTCCAGTGTGGCTTTACCATCGGTGATGTCAAACTGATCATTAGATTGTTGTACGTGTTGAATCTTGTCCATGACTTTGGAAGCAGTTAATTCTGCAGGGGTGCTAAACTCGATCCAAACAGGGGATTTCAAACCGTCGTGTTGTATGGAAAGTCTCAAGCGATCGTCTTCTTTGGGTTGACATTGTCGCTTGAGTGCAGTGAGCAAAGAATCCCACACCTCAGTGATGAACCCTTCTGCTTTCTCTAACGGCACTTCAGCCTTGAAATCTTTAAACTTCACCGTGTATTTGTAAGCCGTGGTTCTAAATTTTCTAGAGGAGCGCTTTTCCGTCTCTCGAATGGAATAGTAATTTTCAGGGTTAACTAAGGGTGATGAACTTGGTTTAGAGGGTTCGGATTCTGGTTCACTCATGTCCTCTTCAAAATCACTGGCATGAATTTGTGCCAAGATCTCAGCCCTGGTACGAGGCGATAGATCACGTTTCTGCCTCTTACTTTCTTCTTCTTTCTTCTCGAATGAATGGGATCGTTTCATCTTGAAAGCAAAAAGTCAAATGACTCAAGTTCAAACACCATAAACTACTTTATAGTCATAGCAGACCAGCGTATATAAAAGGGTGTGTGTCTTGTCCTTTCACTATTCATTTCACTCTCGAGCCGAGCACAACGATGGAAGAGACTGACCAGATGGAACGTTTCGTCAGAGCTTTGCGAGGGGTCATTAGAAAATTCTCTTCAGACCAGCCTACGGACTACTCTCCTTCCTTTAGAGATAAAAGTCAAGATACTTGCTATATCTGTCAGAAGAAAGGGCATTGGTCTTCAGAGTGTCCAGACCGTCAAAAAAGAAAAAAAACAGGGAATAAAAGAGACAAAAGTCAAGATACCTGTTATTATTGTAAAGAAAAAGGACATTGGTCTCCAGATTGCCCAAAAAAGAAACAAGAGGAGTCAGAAGAAGAGAGGAATTCTTCAGAAGAAGAGAGGGATTCTTCAGAGAAAGAGAGGGATTCTTCTGATGAAGAAAGAAGACAGGTGAAGAAAAAGAAACAGGAGAAAAAAAGAAGAAGGGAAGAAAGCGAGGAGGAAGAAGAGGAAAAGAGTGTGACGGTGAAGAAATTCAAAAAACAGAGAGACTAAACAAGGAGAAAAGAAGAAATTAATGAACTTTTTATTAAAGTGTTGTGTTATAAATTGTGAATTGGATTGTAAAAAATGGAGAAAAGAATAAATGAATGATATAAGGTAAGTGTCTTTGAGTTGTGATTTTAAAATAAGAAGCTACACTCACGCACTCATACACAGACACGTATTAAAAGGGTAACATGGGTGAGTTTTTTTTTTTTGAGTTATTGGCAAATTGAAATTGTATTTCTTTTCGAGAAATGTGGGTGGCCCTGAAAAGGGCCTTTTTTCTTCATGGTGTAGGGGTGAGTTTAAGCAATCAATTTTAACTGCCTTAAGCCTTTGCCACGGCCAAGGCCTACTTCTGGACTGTGTAATGTTGATGATGATAATGATTGGGTTGAAATCACTAAGGGTGGTACGGTAGGCTTAGTCACAGGGTTGACATGTTTGGCTCGGGAAGGTCGTATTCTCTTCGGTCGTGATAAAGAAGTCTGATACATTTGTTTCAGACTTCTTAACTCCGCTAAAATGTCCAACAGTACCGTGACCGTTTGATTTTCACCCTCTTGTTTCTTTGCTGCTACTTCTTCTTGCTGTTGTTGCTGTTGTTTTTTTCTTACCTCTTCTTCTTGTTGCTGTTGCTGTAGGAGAAAAGTCTGTTCCGCTTCCTTTTGTCGTTGTATAAATTTCTCCAATTCTTCTTTCTGTTTCTGTCTAAAATTCTCCACTTGCGGTAATGAAGAAAGTAACGAAGGTTCCGGAACAAATTCTTGCGAGGAGAGAAAATCCACAAAATCCCAATTCACCTCTTCTGAAAGTAAGTCCGGGTTCCCTTGGGCAGTCTCCCCTGCTGGTGCACCCCACTGGATCGTTTTCTGAGTTTCCGTCATGTTGAATCACTGTCGCATAGATTGACTGCACACAAGCGCTAGCGAATCTATATTGACTACGTGACGTCACAGACTGCTCTCTTCGGATTGGATGCGAGCTGACTGAATTCTGTAACGCGTGTTCGGATTGGTAAATGAACTCAATCCGTTTCAATCCTTCCTCCGCCTATAAATAAGCGCCGTTCAATGCATTGATTCACCTGTTCTCGTCGCTTCAAGATGTGGACTACAGTTGAGTCATCCACCCTTGTGTCTTCCATGATGTTTCGGACAGACTTGCTCATGTATGTCCGATCGAAGTGGACCGTTGTCCACAGGACAAACACCAGCCTGTGGATACGTAGGATCTACGTCGAAAGACAAGGATGCCTGAAAAGAGTGCTGATGTACGGACCAACAGTAAGACGCAGCCTAAGGACAAGAAGAAGACCAATGCGGTGCCATTTATGTTAATGAATACATTAACATAAAACCCAAAGGCCCTTTTCAGGGCCAGCCATATTTCTCGAAAAGAGATAGCCTTTGAATTGCCTACCCCTTTTTTAAAAAAAATTTTAAAAAAAATCCCATGTTAAATTCCCCTTGTACGTAGAGTGACCCACGATTTATTGCCATGTTAAATTCCCCTTGTACGTAGAGTGACCCACGATTTATTCCCATGTTAAATTCCCCTTGTACGTAGATTGACCCACGATTTTTCGCCATGTTAAATTTCCATTGTACGTAGATTGACCCAGGGGTCCCTGTAATGCTAATTCCCATTGTACGTAGGGTGACCCCATTCACTACTCACAAGTTCTAATAACTTAAATTAGTCATCTTACATGATACAAATGTAACAACAAATTTCAACATGATAATAGCGTAGCAAAAATTTATAATGACACATGAGTGCAGAGGGGGTGGGGCGGGACGGGGGCTCAATTCGAATATGATGTTGACATCTTCCAGCATCATATATATTTGCATACATGTTGTAGAGTTCTGTATTATTCATTTGCATCCCAAAGCAGTAAATTTACGCTGGATATGACAATGAGCGTAATTTTCTTATCAACTCAGTTCGTTGTCTGCTGTACTTGGGACAGAACACTTGAATTGCTTAATGGTTTTTATCCTACCGCAAGAATAAAAATGGGTGTCTACAAGTTAAAGTCGGTAAAGATCAGCCTCTAATGAGCCTACACTATGTCTAGCATGGAAAATATCTAGGGCCCTTTGACTAAAACTAGGCATTTACTAGACCTAGGCACTTTTGTTTTCATGTCGCAGCAAGACTTACTACATATGTGCATTCTGTTTAAAATTGTTCCACAAGGCCATTGTTGATGGTACAAAAGATGATTTAGCCTGAAATAGCAAGTGACCATATTATTTGAACGTTGAGGAATGTTACTTATTCTGACACGAAGGTGGGATGGGAGTGGGGTGGAGTAATTAAATGAGATAGTCCAGAGTTTGCCAAGTTGAATTTTATATATTGTTAATAGTTTTTTGTTTCTTTCGTCAAGATTGCAGAATCTCCCCGCCGAGTTTCAAAACAGAGAGATTGCCTGCCCGTGTACCGTTGAGCAATGTAACTCTTTCTCATCGTTTCAAGCTATTTTTCGAGTTTTTCTGAATCTATCGAAAATAAAACTTGCCTGCTATGTTTGCATTTAAATTTTTGAATATTGATTATCCAAGGTAGTGCTATTTTTTAAAATCCTATCAATGAGACAAGTAAATTAGATTTTGATGAAAGTAGTATTCCAAGATGGTGACGAGAATTGACATACTTAAGATGAGTAGTTTTAAAACCTAGTTCATGAATATTTGTAATTTTCATGTTCGGGAGAAACAGCCACCGTTTCATTTTCTTCTGGATTAAACTTTAAGTGTAGTTGCTGGACAATTTAAACTTTTTAATTAGATCATTAGTCACGTCTAGTTCTATTTCAGCGCAAGAAGGGAACGAATAAGTGTGTGTGTGCGTGTGTGTGTGTGTGATTTTAATTTGTAACATAGCTTGAACTATTCTATTCATATCTTTATGATGTCTGCAGTGTGGCAGTTTATAGTGATGTCTATCACTGGGACATCGTACCGCAGACACGTAGCGTCATGTCCCACTGAGTCACATTATCTTGACACCAGGCTGACCTATTCTAACACTAACCTCTTAATGCTGAGCGCCAAGTGAGGCAGCTGCTAGTACCATTTTTATAAGTATTTGGTGTGACTCGGCCGGCGTTCGCTTTTGGAAAGGACGAAGGGAAACGTTATAATCGTCAACAGTTGAAATCGATATAAAATACTCATTTAATAAGTTAACCCTTTCTTTTCTGTTATAAATGCAAAAAGGAAACCTAATAAATCGTAACTTGTAATGATGGGAATTTGACGGATTTGAAACTTTCAAACGTAATTGTGTAATTTTCTACGATTTTTTTGTTAATGTTTTTACCCATTCAGAATCTGAAAGATGTGCATCAATATTACATATATGTTGCTCTTTAGAATACTCTTCATGTTGTTTAGATTATTCCTAATTTATCTACTTTTATTCCAGTCGATTGATCTACCATGACTAAAGGCACATCTGTGTGCCATGTTCCTTAATGGGGAATCGAACCACAGTTTATCAGCTAGGCGAATTGTTAAAGTTTGAAAAGAAAAGTGGAGGATTTTAATAATTTGGTGGTAAATATATAATTTGTAGCATAAAATATTACCTGGGGTTAGAAATAGATTTGTCCAGTTTGTTCCTGCTGTCAGAGCGTTGAATGTGCTGAAATCAGCTTGTTGTATATTCAGACACGGCGCTTATAGGCCGCTTGGAGGTTCATGTTAGCAACACCATGGTTACTATATTATCTATCGAGTTTTAATACGTCAGTGTTAAGTATAATCATACTATTACTTGCAAAGATTGGATTAAGCAATGTTTGGGTAGTAGAAATTCGTGTTAAGTTTATTATCACATTTCGTAGATAAATTTGGTATGAGTAAATCAGTAGTATGGTCTGCCACGGTAATAATGTTTGTACGTGTCAATTATGATATCAATCGAAATTTAACAACTTTTCCAAAATGTATTTTTTTTGGAGAGTGGAGTGGTTAAAAACTTCAGTAGAAAATTAAAAGATTGCAAAATAATTGAAACAGACCCGCTAAATATAAGTTAAATATACACAAGATAACATTCACAGTATATTATTCATCTGTTCAAACCATATTAATCACTTCTGTTATAGGAGAGTAACGTCAGGTTCATATCTCAATATCTAAGAGGTTAATGGAGAATTAAATGTGAATATTTGGACTTTGTCAATTTCTGGTGATGTTTTGAAGGAATTGCTTGTTCTAGTGGTAGTTGATTGACTATTCATACCTGTTTCTTATTCTTAAAACTACATTTAACATAATAAAGCACGAATAAATTCATTAAAATGAAGAAGAAGAAACTACAGGGAAAGAGAAGAAAAAATAATTGAGTTCAGTTCTGTGAAGATTTGCAAATGCTGCTTTAAACGACGACTGGGTGCTTGCGCGGTGAAAAACGTAAGTAAAGATGACTGGTTCATGGCATGGTCAGGTGCTCTAACTTCCACTAATAAACATTAATAGTTTTATATTAAACCGGGAACCAGGTTAAATAGTTGATTCTATATTTATTTGTTGTCTAAATTGTATAAATATTATTTCATTTTGCTATTAAAATGTTATTTTTAAAACTTAGTAAAATTTTCATATGGTAAAAAGTACATGTTTTAAAATCATTCTTAACGTTTTAATTCATTTTATTTTGGTCCAAGAGTACAGCATGACATCATCGTCAGCAAGCTGTTTTTCTAGTGCGAACCAAATATCGAGATTATTTACTATACCGATTGTTAATAAGTTTTGCATTTTGTGAGAATGTCATCACCTGTCAAGACAGATGATACAGTGCCAACGCCTCAGGCAAATGGTATGCATAGCACATAATGAAATTAATGTAAATAAGGATTTAAATATTGTTATTACTTCCCCCCCCCCTCCTTCCCATGCTTGTGTGTGGTTGTCCAAAGCATATGCAATCCGAGGTCGATAGAAGCGGTCCACTGTCCTGCCATTAAGCAGTTTTCTTCTACTTGTCCCCATATCGAAGATCGACACTCTTTTTGTCCTTTAAGTGTTTGTAGCGTTTGTTTGGCGCAGTCTCGGCACTTTGTAAACTACATGTTAGCCCGAGTTTCCTCTGACCCTTGCCACCCCATTTTTGATATTTGGAAATGTATAGTTGGGTGTAGGGTCAGAGTCCGTTGCCTATCGAAAAGTTGGATTTTTTTTTACCCCAGATTATTACAGAAAATATGAGTTCTGAAGGTTTTAATTCTGAGTAAAAAGAAGAGGAATTTTACTGACCATCCACATACAAATGTCAGTCTTGGTAAATATATTAATTACTAGCGAGCACAGGTGCTGGACGCAAGCTTGATGTTAAGAAAAAAAACCAGTCATCTAAAGGAAAAAGTCATACAGAGTGACAAAAATACCTTAGATTACCCCCATGACCCGTTCTGACATAGGACCCTCTCTATCATAATATATGAGAGAAGGTACGGAACTGCCAAATACTTCGCTTCACCCATGACCCTCGATTTCCTTCTTCTATTTCCGTCTTTAAAGGCACACAGCCATACTATATGGCACGTTTTACTCCTGAGATATTTTTCTATCCATCAAGCCATATTGACTTTTCTGCGTTATACCGAAATGAAGTTACGGGCTCCGAAACGTGGGATTTTCGCAAAGATTTTAACTGTGGACACTTCCGTGCTCATGTGAAAACTGGTGACAAGAGTTAAATGGACAATGTTTTATGGTGCATCCCTTCTTGAATTACAGAACAGTGGTAAATGCAAAAGTAAGTTTTTTACTTACCATTAACTTGATTCAACTTTACGAATCCTGTTCCATGCAAGAATTAGACATTGTCTTCTTCACTGCACATTGTATACATGCATCTCTATTTTCAAAATAGGCAAACTATGTGGCACACACGTCATGGCTGTAATATGATTGGCTCAAAATGTTATACTTATTATCAGAGGAGCACAGACTTGTCTCAGCAGTAAAACTTCACGAAAATGCAACGTTTTGGTCCTATGTCAGAACGGGTCAAGGGGGTAATTTAAGGTATTTTTGTCACACTGTATGATTTTTTCCTTTAGATGATTGGGATCACTGTCATCTCACCTCTGTCTGCGTGGGTTCGAGTCTCGGATTCAGCCAATGTGGGTATGTGAGAAAGCTTGTCAGTAGCTTCTCGAGGGTCAGTGGTTCTTTCTTTCCCATGTATAGCCTATCGTGTGCTGAAAAATGGCATTAAACCCTACAACAACAACAACAATTTAGATGATTTTTTTTTTTTTCTTAACATCAAGCTCATGTTGAGCACCTGTGCTAGCGAGCGACCGAAAATCTGATGACAGATAGATTACAAGATAATACCTTGTCCGGTTGATCTCCGTTACCAGAAATGTCAACAAAAAAAAGTGAATATTTTACAACATACAGTACTCATCCTAGATGTCATGATAAGCTGATTATAGTATAACAATGCACTGTTTAGATGGTTTGTCAATATGGACAAAGAATTTGTTTATGTAACAACAGATACTTTTCAGTGCATTTTTTAGCCAGCTTGCAGCTTCCTTTCATGGGCCTCTGAATTTCTCCACTCCAAACCAATGGTTGTATATAAAAATTTAAACGGCCAAAGTTGCAAATAAAAAAATCGCCACATGGTATGTTTTTGTAGCCAATAAGGAAAAACAATCCAAATTTGCGACATTGGCGAAGACCTACATGATCTCAGAATAAACTTTTTATACGTTATTTTTTGTACTTTTAACCATGCCACGATCATCTTGTATTATTCATACGTGATCTCTTCCCCAAAATGATAAAATTTTTACGTTTTTTTCATACTTTTAAGAAAGATTTTTTTGTGCAAGAAAAATACTTGAATATGAAATTTTGGGAGCCACACTACAACCGCGTTATCTCTGAATTCATGTTACAATGGAGTGCGCCATAGCGGGGTCACACTGTATTTGCATGATACTACATAAGCTGAAGCTGCATAGAAAATATACAAAAATAAACGTTGCACTACAATAGTTATACACAAGATATTAATAACTCACATACCTATACAGCTGAAGATGTGCAAGTCCTTATAGTAGACTGCTCACTGACAAGACGTTCTGTAATGTAAAGATTTTGTCTTCTGTTGAGGCATTTATACACGGACGATTCTGCAATACATATCTGTGTGCTGGAAGTATTCAGTTCTTCCCATCAATAGCACTTCGCACATGAGGCATAAGATGAACTGAACTCACTATTTTGAAATCTTTATAGGATATACATAAATCACCCTCGGGGTATGGTTGTACACAAAAATGAAACCTGAGTACATGTATTTCATAAATAAAAGGATTTATACAATTCCATGACATATATCTCAATGAAAGGTTGTTCAAGTTTGCTGGGCAGGCTGATACGCATCTACCCCATTCTGACACCAAATAATGTCGGCAAATTCCAACTGTTTGATAAGCAATGGACTCTGACACCACACTCCAACATAAATGTCCAAATATAAAAAATGGGGTGGTACGGGTCAGAGGAAACTCGGACTAAGTATATGTAAACATGTAGATTACTGACATTTAACATTCATTGTTATTCTAAAATTTAATACTAATATAGTTTAACCAAAGTATATTTAAGTCTGACTTTTGATTTTTCAGTACCTTAAATGTCAATAATAAACTTAACGCCAACCATGCCAGGCAATATTTCATGATGAAAATTTCACCCTCCAATCCGTTCTGACTATCAGACATGCACCAAGTGCCCAGAGATATCTTTTTAAGACACAGGCCCAGGGCTGGTGACTTAAATAAACTCAAAAGCCCTGACTGAAATTCCATAAGCCTGGACTCCAATTTCAACTTGCCCAGATTTCCAGTTTTTTAATATTGTCACACAATGCTGCAATAACTACAGTTTGAATATGAATTCAATAGGGTTCAAAGGGGTTTGAAGGTAATGCAAGTGTCATTAGTATTCATCACTTTTTTCACTTGGGACTGGACTAACAGCAGCCTTGCTTGGCGCTCAGCATTAAGAGGTTAGTGTTAGGACTGGTTGGCCTGTTGTCAGGATAATGCTAAACATAACTATAAACTGCCACACTGCAGACATTGTAGCGATATGACTGCAAAATTGTTTAAACATCTACATTAAAAATCCTAATCACACACACATACACACTTGGGACTGGATGGCCCTGGTGTTGAATCTTGGTCAGAACTGAGTTGATGTATATTAATGTGTTGTTTGCAGTATGTGTAAAGAATTAATAGCCCCCCACCTTTTTTTTTTTGCGTGTTTCACAATGTAAAACTTTGTCAACAATGGGTTCTGAAATTTATTTATGTTGGGCTTTGCTGATTGCTAATTGCTTCCTAAATCGCTATTAAAAAATCAATTACACTTGAACACTATTCCGACAACTGAAATGATCATGCTTTGCATTCTATATATGTAGCAAACCCTGACTTAAGGCAACATGGCCACTGTACACAAACTTGTCAAAAATATAATATATATGGCTTAAACATTCTATTCAAGGCAGTAAAATGTAATAAATTTTGTTCTTGTACACACATCTAGCATCTCTTTGATTTACCTAAAATGGGCTGTTCCACTTCCTGATCCTACCAATGCAAATTAGCACAATGGTCTCACCCACTGCAGTCTTCAAACACATCTCACTAGCTATTGACAACCAGTTAAGTAATGAATGAAATGCTGGTTTGTACTCGACCTCTTTTCCTTTAATTGCGGCTATTTACACTGCCCAAGGGATAGTTTTTCATCAGCTCACTGGTTTCTCACAATTTTTTGTCCAATGTCCCTTGGATCTTAAGCCTCATGTGTTTTCATCAGGAAATCAAAATCAGAATATATTTCATAACTTTTCATTAGTGGATATCAATCCGTTTCTCTGTTGGCACCAGCAATGGCTATTGTCACAAAAGCTGATAAAAACTGTAACTTGGCAAAGAATATTTATTTTACAACAATGTATCTGGCAATGAAAACATTAAAGTAAAGGTTTATGGTAGCCTGTCAAGTTGCAATATATGACAGCCATTAGTGGTACATATTTTTGTGGTTAAAGTCACCCACCATCGAGGAAAACTGAATTTATTTCGAGGTTGAAATAATGACAAAAGAGTCTAAATTTATGCAAATACACAGGAGTTGTTCATTTTAAATGAAGAGTAATTTAGAAACAGGGACTTTGTATGCACTGAAGGAGTAGTAGAATGTGTGCATATATAACAGTTATCAATGAGATGTAAATATATACAAGGAGAACAGTTGAATCAAGCATTCAGTATGCCTAGAGGGCATGAACAGCCAGATAACAGTAAAGTGATTATGGTATGAAAATGAGCACTTAGCCATTATTTTTTGAATAGGAAACTTGTCCTTTGAAAATTTTAATTGTCTGACTACGAAATTGAATAATTCAGGATGTCTGACTAAGGGATTTTCTGTATTTGTTATAGGTATTGGAGCACTATTTTTTTTTAACAGCCAAAGATCCAGTCTGCTGGTGTAGGAATCAAAACAGGGTACTAAATATTTTGAGATGCACCCATGGCTTGTAAATGGAGTTAACTTTTTCCATTATACATTTCATAAGCTTCAGTCAATGTGTACTATAGATGACAACAAAGTATTTGCATTAATTTTGATATCCTGTATTTAGTTATGGGTTCTGAGTGGTCTAAAGTGCTCACCATTCCAGATTACTGTCATCTCACCTCTGTTTGGGTTTGAGTCATAGGTTCAGCAATGTGGGTACATGAGAAAGATTGCCAGTAGCTTCTCATAGGGCAGTGGTTCTTCTTCCATCAGTTATACTGGCCGCCATGTATAGCTTATCTTGTGCTGAAAAATGGTGTTAAACCTAACAACAACAATATCCTGTATTTAATTTTCCACTGACAAAATTGCATTTAAACTCCTGTTTTGAGGCTATGTTATTAGGAGCAGACCAGGGAGTCTACTGTTCAACAGCACAAGGCATGAAAAATTACAGCAAAACATCTGTTTTTCAAGGTTGGAAAAAAATCCTTCCTTAAATGGATGCATGTATGGTTCATAGGCCAGTCAAACCAAGAAATAAGTTGGGAGTTCTGTTAACAATAAATTCTATGGGAAATGAATTAGTTTTCTGAATCCCATTGGGGGTTCAGGTAGTGTGTGTATTTATGACAAAATTTCAGCATTTATTTTAGTGTCATTAGTTAGATAGCTAGATTACAATTCTCCCAAAGAGGGAAAACATGTGCACATCAGATTCTTGCGCATGTTCTCGTAATACATAGGGTTACAACTGAGTGTTGAGCCTGGAGCTGACCTTATGTGACCCATAACTCACATCATTTGTAGCAACAGGATGTTAGAACCGTATTATCGCCCCCACCCAAGGAAGTGGCGGAAAATAAACACGTGATTTTAAAGTGATTCTCATGAGAAACTATTATTTTATGCATACTTTGTCATGCAATGAAGCACCAATTTCCATTCGCTCAGTTGTATCCCTTGTGTTGTTCCAAGATCTGTCAGCATTTGACTGAAAATGGTGTCTAATGCAAAAATATAAAAATCCAAAACAAACAAAATTAACTTTTGGACACTTTTATGACTGACCAATGATAACAGTATGTTATTGAACCAGTGGAGTCTTTATCGTCCAAGGATCAGGTAATGGTTATTCATAAGATAAAACATAATTTGTGCATCAGTTGTTGAAAACAGTGGCTACGTTTTCAGAAAAAATTTAAGTGAAGAATGTGAAAGTAAAGATGCCGTTATGTTTTGCCATATATTTACAGAGGCTAAAAAAAACCATAACCAACTGTGCAAAAAACAATAACTTTCAGAACAGTACACTGGCAAGCATGTTGGGCTGCAAGAACACAAACTGCTGATTGAAGGTCCACAACACCAGGCAGATTTGAATGCAGGGTTACAGAAACATTCTTCCAAGCAAGACATAGCAGTGAAAGTGATGTTTAAGTATGTACATTGGCTGAATGTAGAAGACATCCCTTGTGTTAAAATACAAATCTCTTCTTAATTTAATACACGACTTAACGGCTGAAGAAATTGATGCCATTGGTTTTTTGAAGAATTCTACCAATCAGTATGCCTCAGCTACTAACTGTTCAGAGTTACTGGAGAGCCAATCAAATGTTGTTGAGGATAGTCTTATATGTGACCTGCAAATTTCGTCATGTTCAGATGCTTCTGGCAAGGGAATTGCCTTATTGGCTTTAGTCATATTATATAACTAATATTTTTGTTGTGTATTTAGACAATGTAATTATCTTTTAAAAACTACTGAAAACTGATCAATAGCTTTAATAAGATTTATAGGTTTAGATTTTGACTCACTGTTTTTTGCCTTGATGAGTCAAATGACTTACATGAAGCCATTTGTAGATAAAACACTGATATGGTATCAAATTTAATTAAATTCATCACTTGAAAAGACAACAATAGGTTCCATTGTGTTTTAAAGATAAAAAAAATCCATCCAAAAAATTGAGAGAGCTGAGAATGGAGCCTTGCATTGTGATCAACAGAGGATCCAACCTTAGCCATGTGGAAATAATTTTTGAAAAGGATCTTTTGTCAAATCTGAAAAGAGCCAGGAGCAGTTTGGAGGACAATTAAAAGAATACACAGCTGTGTACTGTAAATAGTGTTACATAACTGCACATAAACATATTTTGTAATATTTTAAAATGATTTTATCATTCTTCTGGCTTCCACATGGAATTTTTGTTTGCTGCAGAAAGTTTCACAAATTCATGTAACGTTCTGTTTTGTGAGAATAAGAATAACTAGCTTGTGACAGGTAGGACATCATACTACATGTGTGCAGCATGATGCCCCTGTCCTAGGTATCACTGTAAACTTAGCTTGTGACAGGTAGGACATCATACTACATGTGTGCAGCATGATGCCGCTGTCCTAGGTATCACTGTAAACTTAGCTTGTGACAGGTAGGACATCATACTACATGTGTGCAGCATGATGCCCCTGTCCTAGGTATTACTGTAAACTTAGCTTGTGACTGGGTAGGACATCATACTACATGTGTGCAGCATGATGCCCCTGTCCTAGGTATCACTGTAAACTTAGCTTGTGACTGGGTAGGACATCATACTACATGTGTGCAGCATGATGCCCCTGTCCTAGGTATCACTGTAAACTTAGCTTGTGACAGGTAGGACATCATACTACATGTGTGCAGCATGATGCCGCTGTCCTAGGTATCACTGTAAACTTAGCTTGTGACAGGTAGGACATCATACTACATGTGTGCAGCATGATGCCCCTGTCCTAGGTATCACTGTAAACTTAGCTTGTGACAGGTAGGACATCATACTACATGTGTGCAGCATGATGCCCCTGTCCTAGGTATCACTGTAAACTTAGCTTGTGACAGGTAGGACATCATACTACATGTGTGCAGCATGATGCCCCTGTCCTAGGTATCACTGTAAACTTAGCTTGTGACAGGTAGGACATCATACTACATGTGTGCAGCATGATGCCCCTGTCCTAGGTATCACTGTAAACTTAGCTTGTGACAGGTAGGACATCATACTACATGTGTGCAGCATGATGCCGCTGTCCTAGGTATCACTGTAAACTTAGCTTGTGACTGGGTGGGACATCATACTACATGTGTGCAGCATGATGCCCCTGTCCTAGGTATCACTGTAAACTTAGCTTGTGACTGGGTAGGACATCATACTACATGTGTGCAGCATGATGCCCCTGTCCTAGGTATCACTGTAAACTTAGCTTGTGACAGGTAGGACATCATACTACATGTGTGCAGCATGATGCCGCTGTCCTAGGTATCACTGTAAACTTAGCTTGTGACAGGTAGGACATCATACTACATGTGTGCAGCATGATGCCCCTGTCCTAGGTATCACTGTAAACTTAGCTTGTGACTGGGTAGGACATCATACTACATGTGTGCAGCATGATGCCCCTGTCCTAGGTATCACTGTAAACTTAGCTTGTGACAGGTAGGACATCATACTACATGTGTGCAGCATGATGCCCCTGTCCTAGGTATCACTGTAAACTTAGCTTGTGACTGGGTAGGACATCATACTACATGTGTGCAGCATGATGCCCCTGTCCTAGGTATCACTGTAAACTTAGCTTGTGACAGGTAGGACATCATACTACATGTGTGCAGCATGATGCCCCTGTCCTAGGTATCACTGTAAACTTAGCTTGTGACAGGTAGGACATCATACTACATGTGTGCAGCATGATGCCCCTGTCCTAGGTATCACTGTAAACTTAGCTTGTGACAGGTAGGACATCATACTACATGTGTGCAGCATGATGCCGCTGTCCTAGGTATCACTGTAAACTTAGCTTGTGACTGGGTAGGACATCATACTACATGTGTGCAGCATGATGCCCCTGTCCTAGGTATCACTGTAAACTTAGCTTGTGACAGGTAGGACATCATACTACATGTGTGCAGCATGATGCCCCTGTCCTAGGTATCACTGTAAACTTAGCTTGTGACTGGGTAGGACATCATACTACATGTGTGCAGCATGATGCCCCTGTCCTAGGTATCACTGTAAACTTAGCTTGTGACAGGTAGGACATCATACTACATGTGTGCAGCATGATGCCGCTGTCCTAGGTATCACTGTAAACTTAGCTTGTGACTGGGTAGGACATCATACTACATGTGTGCAGCATGATGCCCCTGTCCTAGGTATCACTGTAAACTTAGCTTGTGACAGGTAGGACATCATACTACATGTGTGCAGCATGATGCCCCTGTCCTAGGTATCGCTGTAAACTTAGCTTGTGACGGGGTAGGACATCATACTACATGTGTGCAGCATGATGCCCCTGTCTTGGGTATCACTGTAAACTGCAACACTGCAGACAAAATAGTGCTATGACTGGAAAATTGTTACGGCTACATTAAAAACCCAAATCACACACACACACAAGTAAATGGCTTAGTTTCTAACATAAAATTGAATTTACAATTCTCATTGCCAAGGTATTACTTGTATAGGTTTATGTCCTCTGGACCATCTGTCTGAAGTTTAAAATGGTACATGTATTTTGCATTTTTTTAAATTACAATTCAGAAGAAATGATTTTAAAATATTTTTACCAACACTCCCTTGAACATAAAGTCATATCGGCATTGATTCTTTTTCTTATAATCTCCAGGTGGTCCTAAACACTTGGATATTCAATATGATTACTTCTTGAAAAATTGTCACTACTACTGAATGATCATAAGAACATGGGCTTTTTCACTGAAAGACTTTCAGTAATGTCTGATTGGCCATGATGTTGAGTTGGTAATGAATGAAAATGGTGCCCATCTGACCTGCAATATGGTCACCAGTGGCAGCTTAGAAAATCTTATTGCTATTTTTCTATGGTTTTTGCATTAACACATTAATCCCTGGAGCTTTTTGTCATTTTTGCCTGAAAATCGAGTAGGAAACACATTTTGAAAGCTATTTCTGAATAGATCCGAAAACACCAAATCCCCATTGATCTTTCAATAACCTACTGCCTGGTTGTGTTAGAAACATCATTTTTCATTGGCTATTTAACTCGCACGTGAGCAGAAGGGTAAAAGTTGGATTTTTTAATAAAAAAATTTGCTAAACGGAGCCATTATTTTTGTATGGAGACCACTCTTTATTCCAAATGCCCATCTTATCTGGCTCATCTGTCCGTTTGCAGTTCATACCGGTTTGCCTTAGATCTGAGACTAAAAAGTCTAAAATCCTGACACAAAATTGGATTCCGACCACGGACATATTTTCAGTAGAAAAATGTTGGGTCCATAAAATGAGTTCTTTTTATCTGTATTTTGTTGTAAACTAGATATTCCAGATTATTTGGTATCATTGTAGAGCTACATCTGTCTACCTTTCTGTAATACCACCCACGTTAGTGTATCATGCATGACCATGACGCTACAGAGCTCATCAGTAGGCTACTACCTCCTGCCCCGTTAAGTCGTCGCTGGGGGTTAATGTGCTAACATTATGCATTTACCAGATGACTCCTTATGGTGTCTAGTTAGTCCTAAATGAAAAGTGCAAATACTGTATACTGTACAGTATGGCTACCATGGCAACCATCTTGAAAAAGCTAGTTATTCATATTCTCACAAAACAGAAAGTTATATGAACATGTGATTTTGACTTTTTATAATGTCTTGCTGGGCCTTAATTAAAATGGTAATCTGAATCCAGTATGTCCACCATGATGGCCAGCTTGAAAATCTTGTTAATGCTATTTTAAATCTAAAGTTATTTTGACATGGGGCTTTGATTAGAAGAATTCTTACGGTGGCCACCTTGATAGCGTTTTATTTACTCACTTTTGCAAATTTCTTCCAAGACAAAGTTCAGTCTATTGTAGATGAGCTTGAAAGCACAATTTCAGTTGACTCACTGTCACCATACAGTTGTGATACATATCTTACATGGTAACCTTTAACAGCATTTGGACTGCCTCTATGGATTTGTTACATACAATTGTAACTTGATCTGATTCTGACATCATTGCTACAGCTCAGCTGACATGTATTTTCAGGACCCACCACATCACAGTGGAGGTGGAGATTGAGTTGAGAGAATTAAGAAAAAACCTCCACCTTCTCGCCATGTGTCCTAACAGAGTTGATCTGTTCACCACATCAAAGATGACCACCACTGAGTGGACATGGTCTCTATCAGATGGGCATGGTTTATTGTGTATGATTCCTGCAAGCATGCTTTGTAGAGGTTTACGGAGAGAGAGAGAGGCTCCAATTTATTTACATCATTATCAGATGATTATACACATATCATAGATCTAATGAAGGTTATATAATAGATATAATGCCAGATAAAATTTAAATAGTATTACCACTGCAATGCCTTGGAAACAGAAAAACTGCACTAATACTACTGTCCTTCCTTAAGTTACAAAAGGCTGATTGACACTGTTTCAATAAGTTTATGCTTTAACTTTATTCAAAGAAATCTGAACAAACAAATGCACTGACTTGACCTTGTTGAGTTTCTCTTGAACACTGCCAAGTTATCTTGCTGTTTAAACATGATAAGCAATCCTCTGAGATATGTACTCTTTAATTACCAATGGCCGCCACTAAAAAAACAACATGAAATGTGAACCACTTGTTTAGTCCTTGACAAGTAATGACCCAGTCATAAAGCTGAATATATATGTACACAGCTGCAAATTTTAGTTCTGTTCTGACTGCATATATACTGTATGGGACTGGTCAATTTTTCTTTCCAATTGGGGTAATATTTTTATTTATTATTTCATTCATCACCAGATAATTTTGTTTGAAATAATATAACCCTTGGGAAACTTAAATGGTCTCTCCATTTGTAAACACTGTAATAACATTTTTGCATCAGAAGACGATGTCAGTTTCAGCTAATAATTATGGTTCCATCATTAACAGAGGAAGTTTGGTAAATGTTCATAATTAATCTGAACTCATTATATTGTTGAAATGAATAATAATAATATGGGAGCTTACCAAATCTTACATGTTCAACATTTTTATGGCATTCCGCATGGTTGTGTCCCAGTATCCTATTATTCGCTTGTGCTTGTAAGGAACAATATAAAAACAACTTTTATCATGATAGAAAAAACTAATCAGTCATATGGAAATGATGTCAACCTAATTGTGATACAGATAAAAGATGTTTAATCATTTCAAGACAGTTTCCTGTTTGTGACTATTGGAGCATTTGGCTATTAAGACCAAAAATATAAAACTGCAAACCAACTTCTTTCAATAGTATTTAACATATTTCTGTATCAGGTATAATATTTAGCAGCTAAAATGGACCATGTGGAAGATGTGGGATTGATAGAATGACGGTTGTTAAATTTACATTTCTCTAACATTATGCAATAACTTTACGCAAATGGAACACCTATCAGTAGCAGTATTACCATGTTTCGTCTGTACATGAATCTCAAATTGTTTTAGTGCTTTCTACTACATATTATAAAGTCCATTACTTAAAATGAAACAAGAGCTTAAGAAAGTGCTAATGGATCGATTTTGAGTACATTTAGCACAATGAATCTTATTTTAAAATAAAAATTTTCAGTACTGTGTTACTGGAATGTCATTTCCATATTTCTGTTACATTTTGTGCAATATACTTTGTTAGGTATCATATGAAATATGATTGACACATTGAGAAATTGTTTTTGTTTTTGATTTGTTTTTTTTTATATAAGCAAAAGTGGCTGTCAGTTGGATTTTATTTGTCTTAGAGGATTACTTTTCATTCTTAAAAAATCAAGATAAATGTACACTTCAAGAGAAGATCAATACATTGTGTCTCTTGTCAAGTCAGTGCATAAGTTTGTTCAGATTTCTATAAGAAAAAAAAAGTTTAAGCATATTGCAAAAAAGTAGTTAGTTTTTTCTTAATGTATTGAATATACAAGACTCATTAGAAAAATTCTTGAAATGCTATCTGATTGTAAATCATGCATGGCATCTCAGTCTTTCTTTGGGCGATCATCCTTCATTGTTTATTCTAATGTCAATCAGTAAAACTTCCATTGTTAATGACTGGTCCATAATTTGAGCTACATGAATTAAGTGAAGTGTGCCAAGTCATGCATGTGATAGAAATGCACCTTTCTCAAGCTGAAATTGACATCTTCTGGTGCTGACATAAAAGTGTTTACAATGGTCACTGTCTTTATTTCAGATTAATATCCACTAAAGCCAGTTCTTTCTTAGGAATAGACCATTTAAGTTTCTAAAAAAAACATGACCTCTCAGTCTTTCCATGGGTGGTCTTCATAGATCTGTTGTTCAAATGTTAAATCATTCATCCTCTCAGTGGTGGAGATGTGGTCAGGGTGCTGTGATGATTTGTATGTATTTTATTGCTTCATCTTGGAAGGTTATCATGGAGTGAAAGTGGAGAGGATTAAGTCCCCCACCATGATGCATAGGGTTCTGATATAATACACATGAGCTGTACTGTGTGGGCTTAGATTCAATATTGCCTTCAGTAACTAATGTTATCAATACTTTTTTCACATCTGGGGAATTCCCATAAGTTTTCAAAACTGCCTTTGCTGAAGAAATTGACACTTGATCCCAATGATTTAAAGAACTACTGCCTTGTTTCTAAATTCATTCATTTAAAACAATCTTAGAAAATTTTATTAAATCCCAACTAGTATCTCATCTGAAGTCGAATAGCCTTTTAGCAATATACAGTCTGCATATCATGCTTGCCACAGTACTCATCTGCCTTTCTGAGAGTAGTTAATGACCTACTGTCTGCTTTGGATAGTGGGAAGATTACAGTCCATACTCTTATTGACTTGTCTGCAGCATTTGACACCACAGACCAGGATATTTTACTCACTGTCTTCAGCATGTTTCTGGTATTCATGATACAGCCATACTTTGGTTCAAGTCCTACGTAGTCAACACAACACAAATTGTATCTGTAAATGGAAAACATTCCAGCCCAGTAGATCTACATTTTGGTGTTCCACAAGGCTGTCTACTCAGCCAAGTTCTTTTCATTCTATACACTCAGCCACTCAACAAATATCATAGGTCGACATCCAACAGTACACTGATGATGCTTGAATATACCTGTCTAGGTATCTGGCTGATGTTGAGGCTACCATCCAAGGTGTAGAGAGTTGCATTTCCTATGTGAAGTCATGGATGACATGTAATGAGCTGCAGGTAACTGACAATAAAACTGAAGCCATCCTGATTGCCACATAATGACTTTTGCATTCATATCCTTTACCTCAAACAATAAGTATCAACAATATCAACATTATATTTACACTCAGTACAAAACCTGGAAGTCACTCTCGACAGTATGCTGTCATTACACCAACATGTAATGAAGATGGTTTTAACACTCAGCATTGAAAGGAAGAAAGATTTTAAAATTCTGCTAAAAAATTTTTTTGTAAAGTAGACTATCAGTCCCTTTGAGGGACTCTTGTTTTTAACTTATTTTGTCATAATTTGGGTCAAGCTAAACCCTACCTATCAGATTTCTAGTCAGATGGCAGCTTTAGGTTTCTGAACCTGAATTATTTTATGTTTGTCAGCTTTGCAAATGTTTTAAGTAGTGTCTAGGAAAATCGTGGGCTGTTATTTGACCATTTTGCTTCTGAAGTGTGTTGTAGTGCATTCCCTTGTATAATAAATGGAATACTATTCACCTCATTGCATGCATATGATGTACCATTTACAGTACTCTTGTTGACTCTGATTTAACCCTTGGATATACACAGTGCAGGTTCTGAGAAATGACTGTTGTCAGAGTTTTGAAGCATTAGTAACTTCAGAAACAGATCATGGTACAATTGAGACAAAAGTAATTAGAGTTTACAGTTTATTGATCAAAACATTGGGATGTGGTCTTATTAAAGCATGCGAATATTTTATTGAATAGTATTTATTATTTTGTTATTACTGCACAAAGTTATAATGTACTGGCATTTACAAGAAAAAAATATGATCTATGTATTGCATGGTGGATAGTCAGAATGTTCTTCACAGACAAAGTAGTTACATTCTATTACCAGGATCAGCCAGGAGCCATACAAGGTGCATAGTAAAAATAATAGGTTGGCAAGAAACATACAGAGTTTGGGATGGCTAATCAACCAGAATATAAAACACATAGCATATAAATTTTTCACAGGAGATTTATGGTGATTTATAGATAATAATAATAATGAGCACTTTGTATAGCGCCTAATCTTTAGAAGCAGAAGCTCTAAGCGCTTTACAACATTAGACAACACCTATAAGATAAAAAAGATATAATGATACGATTACAAAAACAAACACCATGAAATTAGAAAACATTAAAGAACATGCTGAGAATATTTAAGGTAGGAAACATTATTAGGTCTTTAAGTTTGTTCTTGCAATCAAAATAAGTGAGTTTTGAGAGCCTTCTTAAATGTGATCACTGTGTCTTTGTGTCTAAGTTCAGTGGGCAATTCATTCCATGTTGCTGGGCCCTGGTATGCAAAAGAACGCTGTCCATTTGACTTTGTTTTCATACTTGGAATAATGAGTATACGATTGTCCAAAGAGGAGCGTAAGTATCTTGCTGGTGTGTACACATGGGTGAGGTCGGATAGGTATGTTGGACTAGAGTCCGACTGTGAAACGTAGCACAGAGAACAAATTTTGTGTTTGATTCTGGATCAAATGGATAGCCAGTGTAGGGTACAGAGCAGTGGAGAGGTGTGCTCAGATCGTGGTACTCTAAGTATGATCCGAGCAGCTGTGTTTTGAACTTTTGAAATTTCTGAAGCAGATATTGAGATGAACCAGACAGAATTGAGTTACAATAGTCCAGTCTTGAAAGTACTAATGAACACACAAGTGCTTTATTGGCATCAACTGAAAGATATTTGCGAATTGAGTTGATGCGTCTCAGCTCAAGATATGCAGCCTTGCATATGTTCATGACATGTTGGTGCAGTGTGAGAGTACTGTCCAGAGTAACACCTAGGTTTTGTACTGATTGTGTGAATTTAATGTTGGTGTTGCTGATATTTATTGTTTGAGGTAAAGGATGTTAATGAGAACGTCTTTGTGTTGTGATCAGAATGGCCTCAGTTTTATCATCATTCATCTGCAGCTTGTAACATGTCATCCATGATTTCACATCAGAAATGCACCTTTCTACACCGTGGATGGTAGCATCAGTTGGGTGGCTAGATTTGTATATTTGGGTGTCATCAGCATACAATTGGTGAGACACTGGATGATGATCTATGACACTTGAGAGCGACTGAGTGTACAGAACAAAGAGAACAGGTCCAAAAACAGACCCCTGTGGAACACCACAACATAGATCAACTGGGCTGGAGTGTATTCCATTTGCAGATACAATTTGTGTCCTGTTGACCAAGTAGGACTTCAACCATAGTAAGGCTGTATCATGAATGCCAAGTACATGCTGGAGATGGTGAAGTAATATATCATGGTCTATTGTGTCAAATGCTGCAGACAAATTGAGGAGGGTGAGAACTGTAATCTTTCCGCTATCCAACGCAGAGAGAATGTCATTAACTACTTTTAGAAGAGTAGTTTCAGTACTTTGGTAAGGGCGATATGCAGATTGTACATTGCTAAAAAGACTGTTTGAATTTAGATGAGATACAAGCTGGGATAGAACAACCTTTTCTAAGATTTTTTTATACGAATGGGAGATTAGAAACTGGGCGGTAGTCCCAGATCAGTTGCTGGGATGTTTTTAGATGTCCCTGTTGATTTGAAGAAGTTCCAGTCTCAGTTTAAATGGGCCCCACCTCCCAGTGTACATCATCTTTGCTGGCCAAGGTTCTGATATGATAACCCTATCTACACCTTAGCATATTGAGCAGATCTTCCTGTGCTTTGGGTCTGTGAATTTCATTGGATGCAGCAACAAGCCACTGCATCCAATCAGAATTGTTCAAATTTGAACACTTTTCCTACATGATTGAGACAAGGGGAGCACACAGCTTGAATGGACTGATAAATAAGCAGTTTTGCACTGCCAATCTGTGTTTCTTCAAATACCTTTCACTCAAATACAGCTGTAATGGCTTCCTTCTGGTACGTAGTCATACTTTGTTAAAGTAAGAAAGCATAATTTTTAGGACAATTACCTCCACCATTTTTGGCCAATGTACAATACATTCTGTTACATGCTATTGGTTAGTTGGCATTACATACTTAGGGAAGCAACTCATGACATCCAATTGATATCACTAGGACACAGCACTAAAATGTCTGTTTGATCTGCCAAGGTACAGATAGGAACCTTGGCTAGCAAGGATGAATGTACCAACCTAAATGGACCCACATCGCAGTGTAAAATATTTCAGTGTCCTCTAGAAAATGTTGTTCCGAAGTAATCACACAAATATTTAACCCTTTTAATAATGTTGTTGGCATAACTTAACAAAAAGTACTGAAGGTAGAGTAATGACATTTGAATTCATATGTATGTATCCTGCCCTAGTCAATTTTTCAGAATGTTCTGATTTGTGAAAGGTTTCAGCCTCTTGGACTCCTAGTATGGACAAATGTCAAAATTGTCATAGATTAGTCAGCATTATTTAATTAAGGGTTGTCATGCTGCTAGTTCTAACTACTTGATCACCTGAGGTCTCTGCTCTGCTGTGTTTACAGGTCATTGAGTCACATGAGTCACATATGTAGACCAGACATTGGATAGTATATACATGTAGCTGCATATCTGATGACTGATTGGTAATTGTTACTTACAGTGCCCTGACTGTATAAAAGTGAAACACACAGTGGATAAATTTAAATCAGTTGGACATGATTGTAATATTTACTTGCCTTTATATATTGCAGTATTTATAATATATTCAAAGCTTTCAATATATATATATATATATATATATATATATATATATATATATATATATATATATATATATATATATATATATATAAAGGGAAGTAGCTTTTAGATTTAATTAAAACTGGTATAGAACCAGCAAATCTCTATGTGTGTGTGTGTGTATATATATATATATATATAGTTCAAGATTTCATTAACTAACTGCTGGTCTACATTTGAATGGCGGATTCGGCCAATGTAGGTATGTGAGAAAGCTTGCAAGTAGCTTCTTGTGGGTCGGTGGTTCTTTCCGGGGTTTTCCCAAGTTCTTCCTCCACCATTAATACTGGCTGCCTCGTATAGCCTATCGTGTGCTGAAAAATGGCGTTAAACCCTATAACAACAAGAGTAACTTTTGACTGGTGAAATCAGAATTTTCATGCTGATACAAACTTGAATGAACAACGTTTTATGACTGTGCACTACACTAGAACATGCATTGTGTGTAAACATTATGGTAAAAGATACAAATATAATTACTGACAAAGTTTTTAAATGATATTTACAACAGTCTTGCATTCCATGCTGTTATATGTATTTAATTTGTATTGTGTGATTGACCTTGGTTGGGAATTGAGGGCCTACCAGACAAAACTCTTTGATTTTAGATTACATGTATGTTTTAAGATCATTACTACTGGAGGTAAACATGTTTGCTGGTTTCTGATTTTGTGACATTAGGTTTGGAAATTCCAGATCTTGTTGTCAACTTGGAATGTTTGAGAAATGAATTTGTAATCTTCATCATGGTCCTCATTGTGGGACTTGGGTGTTTATATAAGGAAGCAGTAAATAGAATTACTCGTTCCTATTTTAACATCAGTCTTTAGAGAAGTCAGTTTTTAGTTAATATTTGAGAGGATTTATTTATTTAAATTATTCACTTGAGTGATAAAGTGCTCATTAATATTTTCCACGTAAATCACTATTTTGAGATACCATATATACTCGCATATAATCTGAATAATTTAGGAAAAAATTAAGGCCAGGCTAATGGGGGTGTTGGCTTATCTGCGGCCCAGTTTGTAAACTTGACTGTTTTTAGGTCTTTTTGTTGACTGCTGTAATGGCTATACATCTTGGGGCACAAAACAATAGTTTCTTCCATGTCCTAAGATATAGGCATGTAAAAAAGTAATTTTCGGTGACCCAACAATTGTTAAATAATGGTAAATACAGACTTCATAATTCGTGGGCCAGTTGAGTTTACCAGGGAGACCATACTGTACAGTACTTAAACACTGCAAAGTGTGCATAGCATCACTTAAATCCTTACTTATTCCCAAACATAGATGCAGATTTTGCTTTATTGTTTCGACCAAATTGCATTCTTGCATGTAACATTTCAGCTAGTCCTAAACAGCTGTTTCATTTATGTTGAATCACGCACTCACGAGTTACTCATTTTCAGTGATGTAAGCGATCCTACAAATTGAGGTAATATTTTTAAAAAGGTATGCATGTTTATTTGTGCAAGTCACATAACCATCATAATTTACATGTTCACAAAGAGGGGTAATAATAAAGGCTAAAATTCTCATAGAGATCAACTAAGATCAACATTAGTCAATTTTAGTTTTGTGTTTTATTTGAACAAACGTAACTTTCCACACATTGGAAAGCTTGATGTTTCGGTGTCTCCTGTGTTGATAGTCAGCGAATTTGTCTCTCATTTTGCGACAGCAATACAGGCCAGTTAATCATTAAAATCCTGAAACTGGCTTGTGATAAGAGGGAATTATAACTGTTAACTCTATCAGTTTAACATAGGTTTTTTACGTTATAAAAATGCCAGGTGTTCACTTGTGCAAGTTTCTTTCGTGGGAATGGAGTTAAAGCATTCATAGTGATCATTATTGGATTGAAATTAATTGTGGACGATTTTTTTATTGTGGTGTATCTTTTTGTTCTGATTTATTTTTTTATTTTTTGTATTATTGTAGAGGTAAAAATAATCATTAATTTATGTGAATAATGTCTAAACTTAACATTCTATTTAGTGAAAAAGCGAATGCTTTATAGTAAAGTTATTCTTTCTTTTGTCACCACAATGATTCACTGGTGATACAACAGAACATGTAGGACTTTTCTTGTTTAGAAGAAATGAAAATCGAAGACATACTGTAATATTCAGTAGTTCTTTGCAAAAATCAGAAGATATTATGGAATCGGTAGGCGTTGAGTGAAGCCACAAATCAGGAGTTTTTTTGCCTCCCAGTGTGAAAGTTGTCAGGTATGGTGTAAGGTCGCTTACATCAAAGCAAACTACAACTCCGCTTTTACGGTATTAGCATAATTTTCAAAGCATTATTTCCGAAACAAAAAAGAAAATTAAATAAATTACTTTTCAAACAAGTTTATACCATTTCTTTTTAATAATCATGCATGCCAACCTTGAGATAAGTATACATGTAATTTTTTTAAATACAAGTTTGCCTAAATAAATGCATTTAGAACTTACCTCTTCCATCTTAACATGCCTCGGAGTTGTTAATTGGCTTATACACAGGTCATGTACTTTTTAGTGTTTAAACCTGTTCAGTTTGGTGGTCGGCTTAGACACAAGTATATACGGTAAATGTGAATGCATTCACAGACATTTTGTATTGTATAATTGTGATTGGCATGTTAGCACATTCAAGGGTATTTGCACATCAGCATATTCAGTGGAATTCATTCATTATGCTTTATATTTTTGGACTTGTGATAGAACTGTTAGGACTGTTTGGGCATTTAATTCACAATAGTTTAAGTTCTTTTGAGTTTTTACTTTGTATTATAAGGAAATAAATTTTTATTGAATTTTACAAAATCATGGTTTTGGCACATTTCTGTTTCTTAGTTTAAGACAATATAGTTGTAGCACATGGTCACTTACTCTTAGATGAGATAATATATAAATCATTGCTCTCTTCAGATAACTTGAATCTCATTAGTATTTTAGGACTTGAATGTTGAAACTGGAATGTGGGTGGATCATAACTTTTGTGTGGTATGAATAACTATATTTTAAAATTTAAGCAGACAATTTGGTTTGGTTGGATACTTGGTTTTGTATTCATTTGGACTGATTTTATTAATTACTGAATTACTTGTTCTCTATTCACAATGAGACAGCTAATCTCCTTCTATGTTCCTATCATATTTAGTATTGTTGACCTCATTCACTTGGCATACTAGATTTTCAGTGCACTCATCCAGCTGCAATAACATTAATTTGGTTTGTATGTGCATAGGGTGTAATAACAGGTTTCCAGAAACACCAAAATCACAGGTTTTAAAGGACAGTCCATTGTATTTTCACGAGGGGTATAGGCGAATTCAGAGTCCTGGCTTCATAATTTTAACAAAAGGAGCTGGAAAGGAAGATTTGTTGAGTTTTTAATCAGTGAAGCATCAGCCCCTTCAAGGGACTCTTGTTTAAATGGGGACTTGACCCATACACATTAAAGAGAAGAAAAATTAGGAGTCAATTACAGTAATTTTAAAGTGTAGACTTTTAAATACAACAAAGACTTGTTTGTTAGGACTCAGTTTGCCTCCATATCTCAGTATCTGAATAACAGTTTGTGGAAACACATATGGTCTGGTATTTTGAAGTGATTTGTTGCACTGGATATTCTTGTTTATTCATTTGATTATGGGAACAAAAATGTGCAGATTAATGGACTCCACTGTTTTACTTTGGGATTTGGAAACATTTTATTGTTGTCCCTTTGAGCAATATTTCATACATGATGAGCCATAAAAATCGCCCATTTTTGAAAGCAGACAAATCACTTTAGAAAGTCTTGATTCCCTTTTATGACAGTTATTACGTATTATACCTTAGTCTGATGATAAAAGCCACTCTGATATGCATATTACTGTTCATACTAAATATAACTATAATAGGATTGTCTAGTGATGAACAAGCCAGATTAACATCTTGCGCTGTCGATCTTTTCATTTCCTGTAATTGACAACAGTCAATTTATTTGCCAGCATAGCAGTGCTTGTACACTGATGCAAATATACACCTGGGCACTGATACAATGTAAACATGATTACCAGTCAGGTAAGCTATCAGGACTTACATCTATCATATGACGTGGCATATGAAATTATGGACTGATCTATTTTGACCTCGCCAGTAACATGCATTGGATATATCTTACATATACTCTCTCTGAATAGTTTATATTGACCTATGAAATGTATATGATTGTTGCAGTCTGAATTTGTGTGGTTTTATGTTTAAATTTAAAAGTGTGGATTTCTTTGTTTTCAGGATTGATAAAAAGATGTGGTACATGTATATAATATAAATTGATGCAAGAAATTTAGTTGAAAAGGGCTACATACATGGGAGTTTATTTTGCTGACTATTATAGTGAATTTGCATGTATATTTTGACTGATGATTCACTACTGAGGTTATTTCCTAGACTTGTTTGCCTTATAGTCCTAGTGTAAGGTATTCCAAACATGGGGAGTATGGAAGATTTGTTTTCTTCAAGTCAGAAGATTTGGATAAAACCGTTTTGACCAGATTGGAAGAAAAAGGTTGCATTAGTGGACTTGCATGTTCTTGTCATGGACTTGGGTGTTTAATCAGGATTGGAAACTTGAAATGGATTAAGATCTTACAAAAAACCTGTTAGCATCAGTTTTAATTTTATGGCAGATTTGCATGTACACAATTCATCATGACTGATAAAGGTAAAAAGAAAAAATCAAAGAAAATACCTGAACCTCAGGTTATGATTCAAAATAGGGACTTGGAGTTAGAGGAATACAAGCCTAAAATTAGCTCAGCAAAGAACTATGCAAGATTTCTGCAATTAGTTCACAATCGCTCAGGCTCGCTATCATCAGATGATGGTCATGTTCATGATGCTGAGGGATATATTGAGGATGATATATTTGGAGAAACTAGAACAACTGAGGATAGTGACTGTGAAGGTATAAGTATCCTATTTCATATTTGTATTTTATTGTGTGTAAGGTTCTCTTGCAAGCAGTGAAGACCAGCAGGTCTGTCAGCGTATTATGGTCAGTTTTCTGTCATCATTAATGCACTAGTATAATATGGTTCACATATCTGTTTTCATAATGTACCACCATGGTATGGGTGTCAGATCCATCACCATAATGCACCAGCATAGTATGGGGCTCAGATCTGTCACCATAATGCACCAGCATAGTTAGAGTCTCAGATCTGTCACCATAATGCACCATCATAGTATGAGTCTCAGATCTGTTACCATAATGCACCAGCATAGTTAGGGTCTCAGATCTGTCACCATAATGCACCAGCATCAGTCACTAATACACACACAAGTACAGTATGGGCCACATAACTGTCATCATAATACACAAGCATATTATAGGTCACACCATTTATTCTTTGTATGATTTATCAAAGACTTTGATTTGATCAGTGTGCACATTTGGGGATGACATATGGGTCTATATGGTTTGGAGTTTGTTACACATAATAGATAAAAATAGTTTAATTTAAAATAGATAATGAGATCTAGTATTATGAATGCTGGGAACATCTTTCTTCTACTTTTTGGTTTGGGAGTCAGTTGTTTGAGCATCATACTTGTAACGTAAGAGTGACGGGATTGGTACTATCTCAGGCCACTCCTGCTTGGCTGCCTGGTGTCTCCTTGGGAAAGGCATTTAACTCCCACTGTCATTCACATGATACAGCCAATGATGTGTTGAAATTGCTGTTAAAAAACAAAGCACAACTTCTTGGTTCTTTTATAGATATTAGCTCAATTATTAGTACCCTGTGTACATGTTACTCTTCATTATTAGTACCCTGTGTACATGTTACTTTTGATTATTAGAGTGTCCACCTTGGATGCAAGATGTCGTGGGTTTGATCCCTGGCCGAGTCATACCAAAGGCTTATAAACATGGCTCTAACAGCTGCCTCGCTTAGTGCTCAGCATTAAGAGGTTAGTGCTAGGACTGGTCGGCCCGGTGTCAGGATAATGTGACTGGGTGGGGCATCATGCTACATGTCTGTGGCTTGATGCCCCAGTGCTAGACATCACTATAAACTGTCACACTGCAAACATCTTAGCGATATGACTGAAAAATTGTTAAACCTACGTTAAAAATCCAAATCACACACACACTCTTGATTGTTATTACCCTATGTACATGTTACTCTTGATTATTATTACCCTATGTACATGTTACTCTTGATTATTAATACCCTATGTACATGTTACTCTTGATTATTAATACCCTATGTACATGTTACTCTTGATTGTTATTACCCTATGTACATGTTACTCTTGATTATTAATACCTTGTATACATGTTACTCTTGATTATTATTACCCTATGTACATGTTACTCTTGATTATTAATACCCTATGTACATGTTACTCTTGATTATTATTACCCTATGTACATGTTACTCTTGATTATTAATACCTTGTATACATGTTACTCTTGATTATTAATACCTTGTATACATGTTACTCTTGATTATTAGTACCTTGTATACATGTTACTCTTGATTATTAGTACCTTGTGTACATGTTACTCTTACACTATGTACATGCTACTCTTGATTATTATTACCCTATGTACATGTTACTCTTGATTATTAGTACACTGTGTACATGTTACTCTTGATTATTAGTACACTGTGTACATGTTACTCTTGATTATTAATACCTTGTATACATGTTACTCTTGATTATTAGTACCTTGTATACATGTTACTCTTGATTATTAGTACCTTGTATACATGTTACTCTTGATTATTATTACCCTATGTACATGTTACTCTTGATTATTAATACCTTGTATACATGTTACACTTGATTATTAATACCTTGTATACATGTTACTCTTGATTATTAGTACCTTGAATACATGTTACTCTTGATTATTAGTACCTTGTTTACATGTTACTCTTGATTATTAGTACACTGTGTACATGTTACTCTTGATTATTAGTACACTGTGTACATGTTACTCTTGATTATTAATACCTTGTGTACATGTTTCTTTTACACTATGTACATGCTACTCTTGATTATTAGTACTCCTAAGTACATGTTACTCTTGATTATTAGTACACTGTATGCATGTTACTCTTGATTATTAGTACTCCTATGTACATGCTGCAAGGTTAGTTATTCCCCCCCCCCCCCAAACTGTCTATCTAGATATTGGTAATTTTTGTGTTAGGTCAATTTGGTGCAGCATTGTTTTTCTACCTTTATACTGAAATTGACATGACTACTGATATATAAATACCTGTCTTGAGAGACCACCCCATTAGCCAAGATACAAAAGGCTCAACACAGATGGTCACAGAAGTCATCATATTTTTGTAACAGTTATGATCCTTGCAGAAAAATGTAGTCTTTCATGCCCATTAACAATGCACTGTGTCAGTCAAATCCTAGCTTATGCTAGTACCTATTGACTGCCAACAAGTAGTCACTAGTGTATATGTGAGGCATCACACCAGTTTACATTATATGCTTTACGCAGGTGTGGTTATCTCTGCTTTGATGATAGGTCATTTTGCTCTTTAAGCTTTAAAACATTGTTGTATATGTATTTAATATTGTCTCTTTCAGCTGACCATCTGTATGACAACCTTAATTCTCCAACGTATGAGATGGCTTCTGAAGTGCATGAGACCTCACCTATGCTTGATGACCCAGAGGCAAAAGAAAAGCAGATGCGAGAATGGAGGGCAGAACTAGAAAAGGTTAATATTTTTTTATTGTGCAGGAATGTTTGATTACATTTTTGTTTTTAACCACTTTTCCTGGACAAGTGGGTCAAAAGTTTTACTTTGTATCACCTTCAGTTTCACTTGTCCAAGAATTTCAACCTCCTGCTAAGATTCAGAGATTTGTATTCATTTTAATTCATAGAAAAATAACCAAAGAAATAATGTGCAACGTAGTTATTGCTTCAAATGACGTAATTTGGGGTGGGTGTAGGATGTGTTCCAGAGAGCTAATATATTTTTAATTCATTTTATTTTCATTTAGATTTCAAAAGGCTTTTCCTAGTGAACTATAAGCATCTCAGACTTCAAAGATAATTTGCATATGCTGGGTGGTGTCACACATATAGTGCAATGAACAAGTTTTATGACATCCAAAACACTCATGAGACATACTTTATTAAATCCTGAATTTGTCAGTTCATTGAGAAATACACATGTTGAATTTCCAGCCTGTACCTGCTTGCAATAACTGTAACGTATCTTTCCAATGGATAATTATCAACCCAATGTGGCTGAAAATTCCTTTCTCTTAGTTTTGTAATATTTGACATTTATTGCCACAGAGTCAGGCTTATGTCTATATTTTCCTTTCACTTTCACATAAATTTTCCTTCTCTGAATCTTTTTATGACTTTCTTTATGAAAATAATATAGTAAACTCATTTTATCCGAAAAGATCACCCCATTTGACAGCTATTTCTTAAATGATCATAGTGTCCATTTTGTCATTTAAATGCAAAACACGGACCACTCCTTAATTAGCCTGGTTGTTTTGCTTCATTATTTCACATTTAAGTTTATTTTCTGTATGATCATTTTAAAAAGATTAATTATACATTACTGTCGTTTAATTAGTTTATGTTAGAATTTGCCTTTCGTTAATTTCATTGCATTGACTCATTGAATTCAAATCAAAGGGTGATTTGTTTGTGAGAATCTGGGTGAGTAAGAACAATATGATGCGGTCATTTAAAACACTGCATAAGTAATCATACCAGATTTTTAAAAAATGTTTTGATTGGCTGATAATTTTGTTGCTTAACCCAATATGCAGTCAAGTTGTAATATAACATGCACAAATGCAACATTATAAATGACCACTTACTGTAGTATCACAGGATGTAAATTATTAAATGAAGATTCATGTATTCAGCATACCCAGAGGGCATGAATGGCCTGATAAAGGTAGATAAAGTGATTAAGTATGAAGATTAGCACTAGCCCAACTTATTTTAAAACAGATTTGCAAACCCTTATGATTTGGTTGTAATTCTTATGAAATGGCACTTAAAATAGGGGCTTACAGAATAAAATCAGAAGCTACAGAAATAATATTGTTGTAGTAAAGCAATTGGCTTGTTCATGTTTGATATGGATCCAGCCCAAACCAAAATTGCAAGCTTGTTTTAAAGCTTGCAGCAGGCTTGCCACAAGCTAATTTATAAAGCTTGCAGCAAGCTTGTATTGGAACATTCCAGCAAGCTTGCACATGCTTATTTTTTTGTGGGGGGGCCGAGTGGTCTAAAGCGCTCACCATTACGGATCACTGCCATCTCACGGATCATGTCTGCGTTGGTTCGAGTCCAAGGCTTGGCTAGCGTGGGTACATGGGAAAGCCTGCCAGTAGCTTCTCGTGGGTCGGTGGTTCTTTCCTGAGTATTCCAGTGTTCTTCCTCCACCAGTTATACTGGCCACCATGTATAGCCTATCTTGTGCTGAAAAATGGCGTTAAACCCTAGAACAACAACAACAAAAAAGCTTATTTTTGCAAGCTTGTGCAAGCTTATTTAACAAGATAGTGTCATAAGCAAGCACAAGCTTGCACAAGCTTATTTACCTAGTACAATAAATATACACAAGCTTGTTACTTGCTTACACAAGCTTGTTATTAGCTTGCGCAAGCTTGTTACTAGCTTGTGGCAAGCTTGGATTTCTTGCTACAAGCATCTGGGCTTTCAAAAATCAGACATGATTGTGGTTCCCCTCCTTCCAAAAAAAACCCTGAAAATGTGAAGTGGGGTCTGGGAGTCCGAAGGCCCCTGTCCAAAAATGCATTTTAGACTCAACTGCTCCTGGTGGACCTTATTATCATATTATATTGCAAAGTTTTACTTCATTCCAACAAAATAATCTGCATATTTAATGATTAAATAATGTAATCTTATAGTTGCAATGCAGTGGAAAACAAATCTGTTCTGCCAAAACATTAAGTTTAATTTCATTGTTCAAGTTTATTCATTCACTGCAAGCTTACCCAAGGTTGCAGAAGTTTTATGTGTTCCCCTAGCTGCAAGTGTCACGCCCCTACAAAATGATCATGAATAATTAATGAACTGTTCTTGAATGGTTCATGAACTTGGTTCAAGAACCATTCATGAAAGTTCATCAAAAGGTTCATGAATTATTCATGAATGTGCATGAACTGAAAATGGTCAGTTCACGAAATAATGAATTCACGAACTGAATTCATGAACAGTTCATAAAAGTCCACAAATTGGATCATCATCATTCATGAACAGTGCCTATAAAAAATGTTTTTATTACCTGACAAGTCACAAATACCTATTTCATCCTGATTCATAAAATAACCTTAGCAGTGTGGGGGTGGGGTTAATACAGTATAAAATGCAACATATTATCTTAAAAACTATTTAATTTCAGATAAATTTTAACTGACACGCGATATTCTTTTTTTTTTACCCTTAGCAACACTTCTTTTTGTATGTTTTGTAATTTTTCTTTGAAAATTTTTCAAGAGATATTTGGGAAGTTGTCTGCAATCAACTGTTGAAGCATAGTTCATCGTCAAGGGGCTGTCTTTCAACTGGGGTTTCTCCTAACCAATCTTTTTCCCAGAGACTGACCTGTCTGATAACTCTTTTGTGAAGATGTTCAGGGCCTATAATTTAATCAAATCCTGTCCATTGTCACTACTAAATGTCTCCATCTGCAACTTAAGCTGTTCCATCCGATTACCATTTGGATCTTTAAATTGTTGCAGCAGTCACAATTTAATGTCTCTTCCATCCTGGCCATAGGATCCATTGTTTTCAAATTTTCCTCCTTAACCTACAAACTTCATCCTCTAATAATTTTACTTTTCTGCTGTCTGGTCTGAAAAAAAAAGGTAAAGTTAGTTAATTACAGATAATCTCTGATCAACATTGTTTTTAGTTTTTAGCACATTATCATTGTACACCACTTTACTTGCTGGAATAATGTGATCCAACCCAAAAATGATTTAATCCCTTATACATAATACACAGCTTACTGAGCATTTATATTATTGCAGAATTTTGTCACTAGTTTTATATTAATTGAAGCTGTCTAGCCATAGGTATAGTCACAGGAGTCTGATGTTTTAATCAGTAAAATATGACAATTTTTTTTGACAACATCGTTACACTAAATAACTGTATCTGTGTGCATGTGTATGTATATATATATATATATATATATATATATATATATATATATATATATATATATATTACAGATAACGGTTATTTCATGCTTTCAAATATTTTTGCCATTTTTTATTGATAAAACGTCAGACTTGTGTGGTATAGGCCCTTAGTATGTCACTAATGCATCCACTCCGACTCCACATGTTGCATATAGCTGCTTCCGGTTTCATCACGTTGTTATTTGCACCTGTATTGTGTACAGTTTCACACATTAACTATTTGTTGTTTGTTTGTTTTTTTTTAAATTACCAAATTACATCAGATTGTAGAAATAGTGAAGTCATGTAATAGAAAACGATCTCGAACATTTCAATTCCTATCAGTGTTGTACCATGTCTGGTATCGAGAACTGGGGGGTGGGGGTGATGATGTTTAGTAATTTTCAAAACTTCGATGAGCAGGTTTAAATTAGGTCTGAACAAAATCGTGTCATTAGCTTGGTTATAAATAATATGATGACATATATAAGCCAATAAAATATCCATATAACTTCTGCTGAAATAATCATGAATAACCAAGAAAAAGATACTCACCGTAATTTTGGTCATCCAGGCTTGGTACGCTTTTCCGCTTAATTTTGCTCTCACCAAATCGTTTCCTTCATATTCTTCAAAATCGCTTCTCTGCACTTCTACTTACTTTTTAAAAAATGATATTGAAAATATTCTCATCTGTCCATTCCACAGAGTCCACGGTTTTTGTTCGAGGTTTTTGCCTAACCATCTGCATGATCTTTTGTTTCTGAGGATTCTTAACTGTTGAAATCTCGCGTGTATATTAACCAATCATATCACGTCTTCTTTCACAGTCATCCAATCAGGATAATCGTTGTTAATATATTTCGGTTTTTACGGCAAATTGGCAACCAGTGACTAAGTCAATAGAATATGCAGTTTATAACAGTAATGGAAAAAAAAGGCTAGGACAAAGTCATTGAAAGCTTTTTAAAGCAAATACATTTTGTTCATGCTGGCCAGAAAATATTTTCCCATATTAATCCAGAACTACTCAGGTTAAATACACAAGTATTGAATTAAAGATCTGTATGAACATTTATACAGTATCATATCATTTAAAAAAGAAAAAAATATTCACCTTTATTTAAATTTCAATAATATTGTGAGAAGTTTTTATGAAAAAATTTTCAAGAACATTTTATGAATATAATGATATAGATATTTAATACACATTTTGTTAAGAAATATCTTGGTATTGCATCAAAGTACTTGAATTGTTCATGAACCAAGTTCATGACATTTCAGGAACTTCATAGATATTATAATAGTTCATAAAAGTTCATCAGTGTGTTCATGAACTTCATGTACATGATTCATCAAAATTCTTGAAGTGTTCATGAACTTAGTTGAGGAACTTTCATGAACAGTTCATGATTGTTCATGAAGTCATGAATTTTTTTCGTAGGGGTGTAACAGTGACGGTGCATGCTAGTTGGATACATGGTCTCAAACTTTCACAAGCAATGGATATATATATATATATATATATATATATATATATATATATATATATATATATATATATATATATATAAAGAAACTTGTTGCAAGCTAGTTTAAATTTACTTTGTGAAACATACAAGAAAGCTTGCGCAAGCTAGTTTTACTTTCTGATGAAAACAAGTAAGCTTGTGCAAGCTAGTTTTACTTTCTGAAGCAAACAAGAAGCTTGTGCAAGCTTGTACAAGCTATCGGTTATATCCAGCTATCTTGCCTAAGCCTGCACTTGCTTGTACAAGCTTGCACAAGCATCCATGTTAGCTTATAAACATCAAACTAACTTATCGTAAGCTTACCGCAAGCTTGCCACAAGCTTTCAGCAAGGATGCATTTTGGTTTGGGAGGTTTCCTATTAGATTTTGTGGAGTAATCAGGGAACCAGACTAATTTTACAGTAGTACCTAAGACACTTTAAACTGCACACATTTTTTTCATGCAAAGCATTTTCATGATCAAACTGTTGATTATAAAAATATAAAAAATGGCATTCAACAAGCAATATATGTTGAAAAAAAAAAAAAGGAAACGGAGCCTCTTAAATTAAAAAGTGTTAATAATCATTACAGAAAAATTAAAAGAAATATTCATATTCTTGTGAATAAAAGCAAGAAGTGCCAAAATGACATGTTGATTTTAGTATGTCTCATGGTAGCAGATATGATTGTCATTGTCATATGAAATGGAATTTTTTCCTGCGAGAATTATGTTCATAGGTGGCAACAAGTCATTGAGCTGCATTGGCTTTTGAACTGAAGTTTGTGTATCTCTACTAGAGTTAAATAAGGTTATAATTGTGCTTTACAAACTTTTCAGTTGAGCGTAATGTTTGCCATAGCTGCATCAGTTTCAAATACTGAACATTTTAAATTTTGTGTTTTATATCTTTATAAAAACAGCACATAATATTGTGTTAGTCATTACTGAAAACTGGTCAAACTTACAGGAAAATATCAACCGCCTTACTGAGAATCTTGTTAGGGTTAGCAGGTTTGTTAAAATAAGGAAAAGCATTTGTCCCTTACTAGTGCCATGGAAAATTTTGCTTGTTCAACTTCAAAATTGAATAGTCCAGTATGTTGGGTGATGTAATTTGATCAGCCTTGATCATAATTTTTTGATGTGTACAGTATTTACCATATATACTCGAGTATAAGCCCATTTACTTATAAGTTGACCCCCAAACTGAAAAGGTATAAACACTAAAGAGTGCATGACCCACGTATAAGCCAACCCACAACTCTGGTACATCTCAAAATGCATGAGGTAAGTTCTAATGAATTTATTTAGGCAAACTTATATTTTTTTTAAAAATACATGTATACTTATCTTGAGTTTGGCATGCGTGATTATTAAAAAGAAATGGTAGAAACTTATTTGACATAATTATTAAAAAGAAATGGTAGAAACTTGTTTGAAAAGTAATTTATTTAATTTTCTGTTTTCTTATTGTTTCTGCCTAAGTTAGATTAGTGTATAATTTGATCGAATGATGACAAGAATTTAGGAATCACAAGTTGCTGTAACACTACCTCTCCCTTTTGACTTGTTTTTTTTTGTTTATGCATTATTGCATTGGACATTTTATATCAGTGCACCGGTAATTACATTTTTACTTTGCATTGAAATTGTAAATACCTAACTCATTAAAATGTAATCCCAATATGAAAACACAATGAATAACAATACAGTTTGATTCAAGAATCAGTTAGGCTGCTGAACGTATTTACATAATGGCGCCACTGCATGTACAGTGTAGGTTTGATTACATACTGAATTAAGTACATCCCTTTGAGTCGAATCATGAACACATGTGCTAAACCTTAATGATATCACCAAAATACAATAATGAAGTTCAGAAATAATGCTTCGAAAATTATGCTAATACCATAAAAGCTGAGTTGTAAGTTTGCTTTGATGTAAGCAACCTTACACCATACCTGTCAGCATTTATGCCGGAAAGGATTTTTTAAAAAAAACTCGATTTTTGGGGTCGCTCGATGCCTACCTCCCGATTTCATAATATTTTCGATTGTCTTTAATTTTCATTTCTTCTAAACAAGAAAAGTCCTACATGTTCTGTTGTATCACCTGTGAATTATTGTTGTGACAAAATAATTACTAGAAAGAATTTGCTTCTTCACTAATTAGAATGTTAAGTTTAAACATTATTCGTGTAAATTAATGGTTTTTTTTAACCTCTACAATACAAAAAAATAAATTAAACCACAACAGAAAATAAACCACAACAATAAAATAGTCCACAATTAATTTCAATCCCAAGAATGATCACTACGAATGCTGTTAACTCGATATGCTATAGCTCCATTCCCATGAAAGAGACCTACATGAGTGAACACCTGGCATTTTTATACTGTATTATACCAATGTTAATTACCATTGTTAAATTAAAAGAAGGAATGAAAATACATACCACGCAGCAAATGTGTCCTCAGAAAAATAATTCAGAATACACGTTTTAAAGTAAACAATACTAAATACTTTATGAGTTCACAATGAGGGAATAAGGTCAGATATACAATGAGGGAAAATAGCTACCACATGTATGATACCATGAGGCTGTCTATTTAGGTACTTTTAGTTTGACAAAATTGGGAATCCTTTATTTGCCAATCAGTTGCTGGTGCTTGCATAACACACAATAGTGTATAAAGTGGTTTCTTTGAATTACTCTTTGTGTGTGTGTGTGTACATGAGTGATTTGGATTTTTAATGTAGCTTTAACAATTTTTCAGTCATAGCGCTATGATGTCTGCAGTGTGACAGTTTATAGTGATGTCTAGCACTGGGGCATCATGCCACAGACATGTAGCATGATGTCCCACCCAGTCACATTATTTTGACACCAGGCCAACCAGTCCTAACACTAACCTCTTAATGTTGAGCGCCAAGTGAGGCAACTGTTAGTACCTCATTTTTTGGACCCGCTTTTTTTCACCCAAAATTTGTTCGTGGTTGGAATGCAATTTTGTATCTGGATTTTAAATTTCTTGGCCTCAAATCTAAGGCACACCGGTCTGAACTGCACACAGACAGGTGAACCTTTGCAAAAATTTGGATAAGGTGGGCATTTGGAATAAAGAGCTGTTTCCATACGAAAATGATGGGTCCATTAAACAAAAAGAAAAGAAATCCAACTTTTACCCTTCTGTTCATGTGCAAGCAAAATAACCAATGGACAACTATGTTTCTAATACAACTAGGCATTAATCTCATGGAAAATCTGTTGAATGCCAATGTATTACGATGTATACAGAAATAGCCCCCAAAATGTCTTTTCTACTCGCATTTCAGGCGAAAACGACAAAAACCTCTGGGGCCCAAATGAGTTAAGTTAGCTTAGCTCTTTGACTTCATGATGAAGCAATCATGTCAGGAAAGAAGCTGATAAAAACAGGGATATCCCTATAATGTCAGTCTGTTTTGTGGGAATAGCACATGCCACTGAAAACAGGGACATTCCTGTAATGTCAGTCTGTTTTGTGGGAATAGCACATGCCACTAAAAACAGGGATATCCTTGTAATGTCAGTCTGTTTTGTGGGAATAGCACATGCCACTGAAAACAGAGATATTCCTGTAACGTCAGTATGTTTTGAGGGAATAGCACATGCCACCTTTTCTTAACAAGTTTGTTTTCTGAAAAAGGACATTTAAACTTTTGTTTGTGAACTTCAAAATGTCGTATTGCATTACTGTAACTAGAATCTAATTTTCCTACATATTTAAACGATTTCCCTTTAAAATCTCCCCATTTTCCTTTAAAGGTTTGGGACCCACTGCCCTTGTTTGGGAGTGGTTTGTAGAAACTCCACATTTATCTCTGGCTTAGATAATGCAGTGCATATAAATGTTTTTGACATACATTAAATAGCACGGTACTTATGCTAAAGCTAATGTTGGCTTTATCATCTTTCAGGTGGAGCAAGAGATAACCACACTGCGACAGGTGCTTGGGTCAAAGGTCAGATATGCTTCAGAGTTGAAGCGAAAGTTGGGAATCTCACCACTGCAGGAGATGAAACAAGATTTCTCAGAAGGACTGAAGTTCATCAAGGAGAGTGACACGTTAGTAATGTTGTTTGTTATAGATTATATTAGTTCAAGAATCCATGAAATTGCTGCCAGTTTTCATATTTGATTGGGCAGACATGTTTAAAAAAATTGTAAACATTTACATGCCTTTTAAGAAATGAAACAGTTATATTTCAGCATAATCTTACATTGTCAGAGGAGATCATAAGTCATTGAAAGTCGGTCTTGATGTTGAACCATATCAGCCTATGTTAAGAATAATTTTTATTTTTTGTTAAAGTTTACAAGTAAATTGATTTTTTTAAACAAAAGTTTGACAGCCATCAACAACATACAGATTCATCACAATCACAATGAATTAAGCTGAAAATAAATTTGCTATGCTAGTTTTTATTTGTTACCATGATCACTGCCAGAAAAGTAGCTAGTGATTGTAATTCATTTAGTGATAAGACTAAATTTCACTTTAATCCAAACCTAATAGCTACTCTAGATTTAAAACTTTGGTAATTCTTTTTCTCAGCTGACAGGTATACCACATTGTACAAGTGTAGTTAATGTAGATAAAACTGTTTTACATAAGGCTGTCACTCAGTAGAAGTAGAGGATCATCATTGAACCCATTAGCAGACCTGCCAACCCTTAACGATTTTGACGTAAGACTTAAGGAAATGTCCCTTAAAATAAGGACTTACTGAATTAAAACTCCAGTTATGGAAATACGATTGTTTGCAGTAAAATCTGGATACTGCCTTGTCTGTTTGATTTGGAGTCTGGTTTTATATTAAATTATGTGGACTTAGTAAGGGAACCAGACTAACTTTATCAGAGTACCTCAGATACTTTAGACTATGTAGATTTTGTGATGCAAAGCATCAGCATTGTTCAAGCTTTTTTTTAAAATGGTGTCCAACAAGCAGCATGTCAGAACATAATGGGACAAAAAGGCTCTGAATAAGTTTTAATAGTGCAGCAGAATAAAAGGGTATCACATGCCCCCTACAGAATTATTACTAACCCCGAAGAAGGATGGACAATTTAAAGGTTAAGTAGCTCTGAGCCCCCAGTCAGCAAAGCTCATGGGCTAGATGTTAAAATACCAAATTAAGAAGGTGAAAGGTATAACAATTTAATAACTATATCAAGGTATTCCACAATTACAGAACAATTTTTCAATGCAGTTGCTTCCAATCAATACACAACCTATCCAAATGACAATTTTTTCATCCCTCTTAATTAAAGGTATGAGTGTCTCCTTCCCATGTCCCTTCTTTGTTACTCATCTGTAACATCTGCCTTGTATTCCTTTTGATACTTCCAGTACCCTTGTTTCTGTTTCCTGGGTCTCCTTGTTGGTACTTCTGGTATCCTTGTTTCCATTCTCTTTGCCCTCCTTGTTGGATCTTCTTGTTCCCTCGTTTCCATCTCTGGCCTTCCTTCCTCGCACTTCTGCCTGTCTCTACATGCTCTCTACGTCTTCTCTAATCTTTGGATGGAGTCCGATCCCACCTAGAAAGCTTCCTTTGGATTAGAAATTACATACGTTTGTGCCTCCTTGTTTGAATAGAGGAGAATTAACACACTCTCACAGACCTTTCATCAGCATAATGGCAATTAAATCATTAGGTCAACTCATAGACTCACATCTAAATATTCCACACACGCTTGTTCTATAATAAAGGCTATAACAACAACAATAATATCATGACTTAGATACATACATACATATCCCTAATTCTCTACATAGCAAACTATCAACATCAACAATATTCCTATGCATTTCCTACCTTACCAATTATAAAAGACACAAATATAAATGCCTAATTATACATGCACAGCCAAAAAGGCATAACTCAGCAGAATCCACAACTATATATTCAAATACAAACAAGTACAAGATCTAACACTATTAAATTCAGTTCTGCACCATGATGCAACATCGTAGCAGATTACGCCATCTGCCTTGATTTCTTGAATATTACTAATTCGCTGTACACTACATTACAACACGATAATTCAGCTATACATAGAAGATTACACTTCTACAAACTTAAATGCACATAATAACATATAAATCATAAGACACCTAGTTAGGAAAGTGAGACAGATCCGGATAAAGGTATTTTACCTCAGAAGCCTTTGTTCCAATCTCGTCTGAAGTTCCTATAACTCCCTTTCCTAACCTTTTAATGAGTGCGCAGCTTTGGCACTTGGAGGGAGGTCTAGTGTCTCCAACTTCCCTATAATCTGCTCTCGCCAATGTCCAGATATGCACTGATTCTTTCATAACAGTAACAGAATAATCTCTGGCTGCATTAGAAACCCACCCAAAATTCGACTGTTTTAGCTCTGATTGGATAACATTGGTGTCTTTGAAAAGGTCTGGGGTAATATCACTGAGGTGTTATAATGTTGGGTTTATGGCCTCTAAGCCTAAGCCAATCGGTGACATCACTGCTAATTGCAAACAAACAGTTTCTTGCCCTTCTGCAAGGTTCGTCAAAGGAAGTAACCATGAATTTGATAATAACACAATGGCTAATTCACAGACCAGTAGTTTCTTTGTTTCAGAATCGGTCTAAAGTCTTAATATTATACAACACATATTGACATAACCCAAAGTACTTTGAGTGTGTGTGTGTGATTTGGATTTTTAATGTAGCTTTAACAATTTTTCAGTCATATTGCTATGATGTCTGCAGTGTGGCAGTTTATAGTGATGTCCAGCACTGGGGCATCATGCCGCAGACATATAGCACGATGTCCCACCCAGTCACATTATCCTGACACCAGGCCGACCAGTCCTAACACTAACCTCTTAATGCTGAGCGCCCAACGAGGTAGCTGTTTGTACCATTTTTGTAAGTCTTTGGTATGACTTGGCCGGGGATCAAACCCACGACCTCCCGCATCCGAGGTGGACACTTTAACCACTAGGCCACCGGAGCAGTCCAACATACTTTGAATTTTGAATTCTGTCAGAAGACATTTATGAATATGAGGCAGGAATTGTTAACAAATTTTCTTACACAGCGTGACAAAGGGAATATTCAGATTCTTGAGAAAGAAAGCAAGAAGGGCAGCATTTTTTTGGGGTGGATATCATGTGTTGATCTGAGTATTTTACATGGTAAGAAAGATGACTGTCATCACAATGGCATACGTAAAGTTTAATTTACTTTTTAAGGATGACAAGAGATATCAAGAAGCCATTGAGCTCCATAGGGTTTGGAACTGCAGCTTGTGAAACTGTACTAGAGATAATTAAGGTTGAAGTAAACTTTACAAACTTTTTAGTTGAACATGTTTACTGTCATTGTCTTGAATCACACTTTTAGACTGAAGTACACGTTTTTCAGCTATACATGATATTTTGTTACACCTGACTGAAAACTGGTCCATTGTATGGGAAAAATCAACTGCCTTACTCAGAAGGTTTTGTTAGGGTTGGCAGGTCTGATCATTAGTGAAAAACAAAACTTGGACACTATAGCATCATGCTGACATACACTAGTTTTACTTTTGATATTTAAGAAAGTACAGGGTTTTCAAAATTAGGAAGGATCTTTTTGTTTCAGCAGCAATGTGTTCTTTCTAAAGGGCTTTGTGTTTATGCTTTTGATATATTGATTTACATTGTGGCAGTCTGACTACCACCTGAGTAAGCTAACCTTTTGATACATTGATTTACATTGTGGCAGTCTGACTACCACCTGAGTAAGCTAACCTTTTGATACATTTACATTGTGGCAATCTAACTACCACCTGAGTAAGCTAACCTTTTGATACATTTACATTGTGGCAGTCTGACTACCACCTGAGTAAGTTAACCTTTTGATACATTTACATTGTGGCAGTCTGACTACCACCTGAGTAAGTTAACGTTTTGATACATTTACATTGTGGCAGTCTGACTACCACCTGAGTAAGCTAACCTTTTGATACATTTACATTGTGGCAATCTAACTACCACCTGAGTAAGCTAACCTTCTGATACATTTACATTGTGGCATTACCATACATGCCAACCATTAAGCTTTTGGCATAATCATTACACTTTTTTTCACTAAATTATGCCTTATGTATAACTGTATTCGGATTACGCGTTTTTGGTATATCCCCCTCCCAAAAAAATAATAATTTGTTTTCTCATTTTTATTAAAATCCCATTAATCCCACAGACCTTATTCTAGAACAGACGGCTTCTATGTAACTATGACATAAGAGTACGCTTGTCCGAAGACTTGCATGCACTTTCCTAACAGTATTATGTTCTATTTATAGCAGTTGCCCTATTTCCAAGAAACATGCTGGCTTCTACTTTCAATTTTTGACCTCGGTTTCTATTTATAGTAACTGTATGGCTTAGTTAGGAGAGAACAGACTGGTTTTCTAACTTTTAATCTTTGCTTGCAGATTCTTTGTTCTAATTCATATTTGGTACAGAACCAGTCTGTAGGTATTTGGTACTAAAAGTCAAGTCAGATTTATTCTAGTCGATGCATGTGTTATGGCAAAAATATTTTCAAAATAATTTCACAGATGGATTAGGAAAGACAAAAAACATATTCAGAGATGAATACATGAATTACACAATACAACATTAAATCTTAGGGCAGCTTCATGCCTCTTGCAGGCTGCATGGAAAAGATTTTAATATTGGTCATGGTGATAAAACAAAGAAACCTTGAATTAGCATGTTTTACTAACTCCAGTACTAAGGTCATTTCTTATTTACAGCAGAACTAAATTGTGGACATGAATTTTTTAAATGCAGATGTGTTATCTACCGAGTTCTTAATAGAACACAGACTACCCCTAGTGTTAGAAGACTACCTTGGTCCTTTGTTGAAACAGATGTTTCCTGATTCCAAAATTGCAGAAAATATGCATGTGCAAGAACAAAATCATCTAATATTGTTAGGTGTTTAGCAGAAGATACTTCACTTGAAATTGTAGAAGCCATGAAAATTGGGCCATTTAGTATTGCAGCAGACAGGAGTAGTGATCATGACAAAAAGTTGTACCCAGTCTTTGTAAGAGACTTTGACAACAATAAGAGCGTAGTCATAGTGCTCTTCTTTCATTACCATAATTAATAGTAGATTCCACTGGAGAAAGCATTTTTATTTGCTTGATAATGCTTTGAATAAACATAATTTGGCAGAACTGTATGGGGTTTTTCAGCTGATAACTGCATCAGTGATGACTGGAATTCATAAACGAGTTGCATTCTATATTTTGATAAATGTCCCCATCATTGTACATATCAGATTGTCTGTCATATGATGCACCATGCTGCTGGAAAGGCTGTTGATAAATTAGAAGGAGAACTCTTGAAGTATCAAATTAGCACTCTACCTGACAATGTACTTCATGCGGACAGCGTTGATTTTTTTTCCATCTTATTTCCAAGCTAAAAGACCCAGTAATTGTAAGATATAAATGGCCTCTTTGTCAGGTTATGAAAGGAATATTGGTTCTTTACCTTCTAATGCTGACTGTGAGAGATTGTTCAGTATTGTTAACAAAAATAAAACTGAATTCAGATCCAGGCTCTGTAACCCAGCACTTAGTGCTCTACTGGTGTGCAAAACATTCATAGTCTCATCTGGTACAAAGTGTTTTGAAATGCAATATGAGAGCCTGTTGCTCTTTAAATCTCAAAGTGTTATATATGAAAACTTGAAGCAGTAATTTATGTTAAAAGTCCAGAGAGATAAATAAATCATTTTGTACCTATGCTGGTTGAATTTTCATCATGTTATATGTGGATTACTCTTTTTCTGCTTGGATTACTCTTTTTCTCCACTTGGATTACACTTTTTCCTCACCAGTGGTTGGCATGTATGCAGTACTACCACCTGAGTAAGCTAACCTTTTGATACATTGATTTACATTGTGGCAGTCTGACTACCACCTGAGTAAGCTAACCTTTTGATACATTTACATTGTGGCAGTCTGACTACCACCTGAGTAAGCTAACCTTTTGATACATTTACATTGTGGCAGTACTACCAGCTGAGTAAGCTAACCTTTTGATACATTTACATTGTGGCAGTACTACCAGCTGAGTAAGCTAACCTGTTACACTTTAATCACATTTAATATTATTTTTTTCACTATATCCACCTCTGAAGTATTTCAAAAACTTAAGAATTGCTTTTGTGTTGTTTTGGTTTTTGGGGCATTCACTTTGATGTAACTTGAATGCAAACTTTCTTTAAGTCATTGATCATGTTTTAATTGTTTAAATGGAATATTGATTTTATACACATTTTCATGACAAACACAAAATGATCTCATTTTAATGTTTAAGCAAGGCATATCTACACTAGTGTACATTTTTTGAAAAATACTTTTCATCTCTATTTATTATTTGAAAGGTGATACATATTTAACGTTACGTTTATTATCTGTGAAGACATATTCTTTAGCAGCACTCCAAGTACATACCCAACTTTAGTAACCTCAAGTGAATTACTTGTAAATTATAGTGGCCATTTCAAGTTTATGGTTTCCAAGCCCTGATAATTTGGTCACCATAGGCATTGAGAGCAAACATTATTGAATGTAGTTATCAAAAAGTGAAAGTTTTTAGTTAGAGCAAATTAAAGAGTAATCATAACTGGATGTACAGTAGTAGTACATGCAGTCTTAGTTATGCAGATCCCAGCACTTCTGGCATAGCCTTTCCAGCATGGAAGCAAAAGCTGGCTGAAGGGAAGTGGAATCGTTCCCTTCCATCTGCTATGATGGTCTAATCACCCCTGGTCCCTGATGGGTTTCATTATCTTTGTAAATTTTTGGAGTCTGGTTGACGCATTGAATCAGCTGATCACACTGTCTCTGGTGTGATGTTTATTAATCCTTTCATAGCAGGGATAGCCACCTTTTATGCCTTTTGGCAATGTAACATACAGTTCAGCTTTTGTAATTTTTCATTTCTACTTACGTTGCAGTGGCATAGTTTATCTTCTTCATGCTTGCTCCAATGTGAAGCTCTACAGTGTAGGGTTAATAACTATGATTCACCACTGTGATTTAGCAGACATATTTTGTGCAACTTCATAGTGGGTGGGTGGGGAGCCTGGTAGACGATACTGATTGACACTTGAATAGCTTGTGCATAAAAACTATCCATAGAAAGGCTTGTGACCTTGGAGTGATTTATAGCCAGATAACAGTTGAAGAGTCATATTTGGACAGTAAAAGAAAATAATTTCAGAAGAGTCTTGTATGTTAAGGATGTGTGTGTTTAGAAAAGTTTGTTTGGGCTTTATGCAGTACTTCTATCAGAAACTCTTGACAATGTCAAAAATTCATGTGCACTCCCAGTTCATTTTTAACAATTATGTCCAAGAACTTGACAGTGTGATCAATGGAAAGTAGATCACTGAGACTGCAAGGAATATTTCATTTTCACATTATTCAAAGAAATCGGAACTAACTTTACACACTGACCTGATAAAAGCATGTCTTGGCTTCTTTTAACAGCATAAATTTATCCCATTGTTACAGCTGAAAAGTTATCATCTGAGATATGGTCGTATAAATTCCAAATGACAACCACTGCTATTTAAAATAAAGTAAAGAACAGAACACATTGAATTTACAACAAAATGCAAACCATATGCTTAGTCTTAAAGCAGTAATGGTGGTTCACACCCTGTTCAAGAGGGATCAATATATTCAACTTTAAGCCATGGAAAAATGAAGATCAGCATAAGCTGCACTGTATGAGACCTGTCAACCTTTAAGATATGACTATAAGTTGTATTGAAATTACCCATAAGTTACAGACTTGTGGATTAATAACAAGAAACACAGAATGTGATTGTTATTGGTAAAGTCCTTATATTTGTTTATCTGTGTTTTGGTCCACATATGGGTTTTCATATTGCGTTCGTGGAGTAGGTCAGGAAACCAAAATTATCAGATGTACCTTAGATACATTAATCTGTCCTTGTATTTTCATGGACATGCCTGCTTTTGCTTTTACATTATATCATTATCTTGAAATGTCATCCAATAAACAAGTCGAAGGTATAATAAGCTTGTTGAAAATTTCAAACTACACAGAAGTGTTAATAGGAATATCCATAGAATAAACTATAGGAGAGACAAGATTACTGGACATGTATTGTTGATCCGAGTGTTGCTTATGGCTGGAGGGATGATTGCCAGAAAAGTAAACTGCTACGCTGAGTTGAGAGATTTAGTATGAAGCTATTGACCTCCATGGGGTTTTGAAGTCAGATCACATTTCTAAACTTTTAAAGTGCATTTTCCAAGCCATTGTAGTACATGATATTTCATTGTATCTCCCTGAAAATTGGTCTAAAGTATGGTACAGTATAGACAGCCTGCCAACCCTGATGAGTAAGGCAGTTGATTTCTTTCCATAAGATTGACCAGTTTTCAGTAAGGTGTAACAAAATATCAATAACTGCCATTGTAAAGTTGGAAAACGTAATTAAAAGTTTGACGCAGCAACGATAAACATTATGCTCAACTGAATTGTTTGTAAAGTACATGTAGACTTTATTTACCACTGGTTGTTGTTGTTGTTGTCGGGTTTAACGCCATTTTTCAGCACACGATAGGCTATACATGGCAGCCAGTATTAATGGTGGAGGAAGAACCCGGAAAAACCCCGGAAAGAACCACCAACCCTTGAGAAGCTACTGGCAAGCTTTCTCACATACCCACATTGGCTTTACCACTAGTACAGTTGCACAAACTTTAGTTCCAAAGCCTATGCAACTCAATGGTTTGTTGCTATCTCTCAACTTTACGTAATTCTTGGAAATTCTTTTTCCGTTTCACATGACGAAGCAATCATATCTCCTGCCACGAGACATACTCAAATTGGCACACGATGTCCAATAAAGGTAATCGTGCCCTTTCCAGCTTTTATTCAAAAGAATTTGAATACTCCTTTTTATTCTTCTGTGTTAATTATTAACACTATTTTAGAAGCTTATTTTCCCTTTCTTAAATGATGCATCACTTTCTGGTCACCATTTTAATTTGAATTTTTTTATATAATCAACAGTTTGATCATGCAGATGCCTTACATGAACAAATAGGTGCAGTTTAAAGCATCTGGGGTGTTGCTGTAAAGTTAGTCTGATAACCTGACTGATTTCGCTAATCCTAATATGAAACCCGGATCCATATAAAACACGGATGAATCGATTATCCGGATTTTTTGGCAACTATCATGTTTTCTTAGTTTTTTTCTTGTATGCCGTAAGTCCGTATTTTAAGGGTAATTTTTTTAAGACTTATGGCAAAATCGTAAGAGTTGGCAGGTCTGCTATTGTCACCAGAACCACTTGGTGGTAGACAAAGGTATCACAAACCAAAGGGTTGCAGCCAGTGCACTTGGTTCAGATGACATTATCATTTCATGCAGCCAGGATTTGACTCGTTAGTGATAAAACGAAACCTAATATTGATTACGTGTGGTGTGATGGGGGTTAAGAATCCTGATAACTTCTTGAATTATAAAGAACATGGAGCATCAGTTTCCTAGTTGGTGAAATTTTATCGAGGGATTGAGCAGGTTGAATAGTTTTATTTTAGTTATATTGCCCATTTGATTGTGGAGCTGAATATGTTTTCAAATGAAGATACTTGATTGAATATATTTCAATAATATTGATTGTTCCATTATTCAATGTATCATTATCATGCAGAAGAGAATGGAATGAATTCTTTGTTCTCTGTAATACAGGTGGGTTTATTTGGAGTAATATCCAGTAATCATTTACAAATATGTGCTAATCAAAGTTGAATGAATTAATTAGGTTTAGACAGAATTTCTCTATACAGTATATTTATTTATTTATTTATTTATTTAGATCTTTCATCCTGTTATATCTCATGGAAGAGGTGGCAGTATGCTTGTATTGAATGTGGAAAACGTTTAAATATTGTTCCAGTGATTGGCTGTGGAAATTTATTTTGAGCAACATTGTTAAGACAAAGAATGACGTCAGTGTAATTGACATCATTCTCACAGATTAAGGCTGGTTATGGAAGAAGTATGGCTTTTCCTGGAGAGTAAAATATTGCAGCAAAAGATAATAGGGCTTAGGTATATAGATTACAATTGGAGGAAAATAATAAATGAAATATCATGCATGTACATGTACTCCCATGTAAATATTGATGAATATTCCTCTCAGAATTGTAGATTATGTTATTGTTGGATCCAGTAACACTGTTTTTATGCTCAGTGTTGCTACTTAATATTCTGGATCAGACATTTTTATTAATCTGATATTGAACAATATTTGTTTTGGTAATGGGGTATCCTTCATTATGTAAATGTCCCTGAGCTGTTATTTTTATTATCACTTCAATTCCCTGTTGGTTTCATTTACACATTATTTGCCAAGTGTAACAGGTAAGTTAATAAACGATGTAACATGTTGTACAGTGGCCTCTTGTGTTGAAATATATATCAGGTTTGTATAAGTGCTTTGGTTGATATTGTTCACCAGAATTCTTTCAAAATATTTCATTTCTGAAACGGTAGATTGCTAACTTTTAAACTAGATGTGCAGGAGACAACCTTTAAAATTATATTTTTGTCCTATGGCTAGCAGAATTTATGCAAATGAAATGCATACATATTAAGATCATGATATTTCATCTGATTAGCTTGTAACCAATCTAAAGACCATTATCTGATTGAAACCATTCTAGAGACCATCATATGATTGGCCTGTAACCACTATAGAGACCATTATCTGATTGGCTTCTAACCACTCTAGAGACCATTATCCGGTTGGCCTGTAACTACTCTAGAGACCATCATCTGATTGGCCTGTAACCACTTTAGAGACCATTGACTGATTGGCTTTTAACCACTCTATAGACCATTGTCTGATGGCTTATTATAATCACTCTAGAGACCATTATCTGATTGGCTCCTAACCACTCTAGAGATCATTATCTGATTGGCTTCTAACCTCTCTAGAGACCATTATCTGATTAGCTTGTAACCACTCTAGAGACTATTTTGTTTTCATCTGATTGTGAGTACCGGGTACTGGCTACAGTTTCAGACTTGTACTCTAGTCATTGTGGATTCCATACCTGACCATGTCAGCATGTTGCAGCTGCATTAGTATGACCTTGGGAAAGGCACTCAGCTTCCATTTTCTTGGCATATTACAGCTAGTATAATGTGAAAGTGTTGTTAAAACACACAAAATATAAAACATACTGATTTTTAATATGCATTGTAAATAGGCTTAAATCATCTAGCAGTCCAGTGATTTTTAGTATGAGCAGGTGCCCTGGTGGCTCAGTTGGTGGTGATTCAGACTACAAATCCAAGGGTTGCAGGTCTACAAATTTGGGTCAGCTACTTCAGTGTGTTGTAGCATAGGCACTCAGCTTCCATTTCTTGGTATGATATAACCTAAAATGTGATAAAACCAACAAAATCAATCTTTTTATTTATGTATATTAATGAAATTCATCACAGTTAGAAAGAAATACATAATGTAATTGGGGTCCCGAGTGGCCAAGTGGTCTAAAGCGCTCACCGTTCCGGATCACTGCCATCTCACCTCTGTCTGCGTATGTTCGAGTCCAAGGCTCGGCTAGCGTGGGTACGTGGGAAATCCTGCCAGTAGCTTCTCGTGGGTCGGTGGTTCTTTCCTGGGTTTTCCAGGGTTCTTCCTCCACCAGTTATACTGGCTGCCATATATGGCCTATCTTGTGCTGAAAAATGGCATTAAACCCTACAACAACAACAACAACAACATAATGTAATTATTTTGTTCCCTTTACAGTACTAAATACTTGACTTTTCACTATATGAATACAAGGGAAGTAACCCATGATATTGACTATTGGGATTTATTGAGTTGGGTTTCACATAATTTCGTCCTCTTACAAAAATATGCAAACCAGATTTTACATTTTTGTAAAATAAATTTTAATAGAACATAAAAATCTGCAAAATAACAAACATCAGTGATTCCATTAAATATTTTGTAATTTAAACCTGAAAAAAAAGAGTATAAAAATAAATATTTTTATGGAAATGTTTGTTGTGGGCTAATATAAACTATGTGTAATATTGTAATTTAGAATCAGAATTGTATTACATAATTATTGATATTTGTTAAGCTAAATGTGTTTTTAGCTCTGATGGACACAGACCAGAAGAGGTTATGGGCTGGTCTTTTGTCCATTGTTCAAGTTTGTTATTGCTACTTCTCTAAACTACTTAGAGGATTGCCATGAAACTGTACACACACATTTATCACAAGGTCTTGTTGATCCTAAAGGAAAAGTGTGTTGCTCAGACATCCTACACGACTACTAATCTTGTTATTACTACAGATCATAAGTGAATGGTTATATCAGCTTGAATTTTTCAACTACTGTATTTGCCAACCTATAAGTCGTTGCTGAGAATAAGACGAGGCCAGATCAATACCTCGGCTTCATCTTTTTCATTGTTTTCCTCACAGCATCACGAAGTTTATCTTATCTGTAACTCAGAAACCTTTACTGTGTGGATCAATAAACATAACTAAAAATACCTAATTTGTTTCACATAGTATTTTAATTGTATTTTGTTTTAGCTACATATACTGATGCTGACCAGAAAATTTTATTGAGTTACAAATAGGATAAGATTTTATTCTTTTGTATTCTTCATTTGGGGTATTTGTAGAGGTTAAACCATGAAATTAAATACCTACTAATATGCAAACTTTGACTTGCAAAACCACGAATTTAAGTATCCACGAAAAAGCCTTTGTTTACAAAACCACGAAAATTGAGCCCAACGAAAATAAATGATACTACATTACAAGTATCTGTAATATGGGTGGTTTTACCTATTGTACCACTTGTAATGTTTATTGCTCATATGTGACACACACAGCAGACATAAGAGAATTTCAAGTTAGAATAATTCAATAAAAAAAAAATAGCTCAAGGACATCAGCAAAAATAATTCAATAAAAGAATAGCTTTAGGACATCAGCAAAAAGGATGCTGATACCCAGTTATCCAAACAAAAGTGATCAATATCAGATGTTCAGATCATAGAAATTATTTTTTCGACTCCGATATTTTTAATAGTTGCACTGAGCATAAAAAGAAGAGAATATTGTTATGATATATCAATAACAGACTGTACACTTTGGATAGGTATTGATGTCTGAGTTGAAATAGGAGTCTAGGCATTGTATCGTATTGCACTGCCAGCAAAGTTTCAGTAAAATCCTCAAAGTGATGTGAGAGGAGAAGCAATTACAAGCTTAATCATGGATAGACTGTTGGAACAGATAGGTGTATGGTGTCAGAGACCAAAGAAGGAAATCATTTAAGACAACCATAAGTCTCAAAATTCCCCCTTTTTAAATACATTTTTCAAGGAATTTACCTGAAAATGGATCAGTGAAAAAAGATTATTGCACATGTACACCTAGTATAGTTCACCAAGTTCCATTAAAAAATTATCCAAGTAGCGGAGAAATGATGACATTAGTAAAATGCTTTAACCAGTGCACAACAAGAAGTAGTGATCAGTTCTCCATTTTTGGACAAGTTCTCAGGAAATTCCCCCCAACATGGGCCAGAGGGGCTTGCAGCTTTATGTGTAGATGTGTAATCTACATGAACTTCATATCCAGCCTAGAAAGTTTCAATAAAATCCTTGAGCTAATTAATATGGAGAAGTGCTGGTGAAGTAAAATCATAAAAGGGCCCCACTTATGACATTATTTCAAGAAACTTCTTCAGATGAAAGTAATATGTGCATATCATCTGCACCGACACGTAGTCTAACCCATAAAACGTGTCTATAAAATTCTCATCTGCATTGACCACATGTCTAACCCATAAAAAGTGTCTATGAAATTCTCCTATCAGTGTGGGAGGGGAAGTAATAACAATCTTTGTCATGACCAATAGAGAGACTGACACATAGGGGAAACAACAGAATCCCCACAATTACAGAAGGGTGGAGATAAGAATGCATAAGGTAAATTTAATAGTCTATATGGAATTGTTTTACAAACTTTTAATGTAAGTCTTGATGTTGGAACCTGCAGCTTCACAACTGTAAAAATAGACAAAGCTATCAATTAAACTGCATTTGCTGCTATCAGGTCTGAGCATAACACTTGTAATTATAAAGTATGAATGTCATTTTCTTTTTGCATTATTAGGATTCTTAAGGTTGTCATATGGCAACATGGTGACTAGCTTGAGTCGCTAATGATACCATTTCACTTGCAACTTGGAGTGCTGTTGAGGAAAATGAATGCATAAAAAGAAAAAAATTGTTTATACATTCACATGGTAAAGTCTTGTTCATATTCTAATAGATTCTTTCCTGTAATAAAATTTGTGTGATGGTAACTATTTACATTATAATTTGCAATAAAAAAACATACTGAAATTGAATAGCAACTGTACAAGTTACAAAGTAGTATTTTATTTCCGTTTTTTCACCTCTAGATACCAGAAAACTAATCAGAAGCTTCATGAATTAAATGATAGGATCGCATCATCTACAGTGTAAGTAAACGTTTGGAAAATTTGGAAGTTTGATTTTTTAAACACAATTTCCAAACACTATACCCATTTGCAGCACCAACATTTTGATTTAATTTAACTTGATGTACAAATCAATTTGAAAACAGGGTTTCTTTCTGAAGAAAAGAGACACATTTCTTGGCAAATGAGAAAAGATAAGATGTAAATGATACTTACATATAAAGTCATTCCTCAGCCTTCTCTCCTAAGCTTTTTTTTGATGCTTGATGCCAATATACTTTAAGCAGTGTAACGTAAGAAAATTGGGCCTCAGCAAATATGTTTGATTACAAATACCAGCAGTTGGTTTAGTTCTCAAATGCTTTATTTCATGCCTGTGAAAGGCCAGACATGGGTTTCACTTTTTGTTGGTGATGGCAACAGTAACAACATCAAAGATTTTAGGTACTGTGTTGCAGTTTTAAAAGGTCATCTTCATCAATTGCTGTAATAAAATGTTGCTGTATATTTAATGTTTATACACAGATAGGCAAGGAGTTTAATGTTTATTCACATATAGGCAAGGAGTTTAATGTTTATACACACATAGGCAAGGAGTTTAATGTTTATACGCATATAGGCAAGGAGTTTAATGTTTATACACATATAGGCAAGGAGTTTAATGTTTATACACATATAGGCAAGGAGTTTAATGTTTATACACAGATAGGCAAGGAGTTTAATGTTTATACACATATAGGCAAGGAATTTAATGTGTATACACAGATAGGCAAAGAGTTTAATGTTTATACACATATAGACAAGGAGTTTAATGTTTATACACATATAGACAAGGAGTTTAATGTTTATACACATATAGGCAAGGAGTTTAATGTTTATACACAGATAGGCAAGGAGTTTCTGTCTTATCTGCATAAGGAGAAAGTTGCATTTAACTCATTAACCCCTAACGCCTCATTTGTATCAGGAGGTAGTAGCCTACTTACGAGCTCTGTAGCATCAATGTCAATTAAGATACACTAAAGTGAGTGGTATTATAGAGAGGTAGACAGATGTAGCTCTACAATGATACCAAATAATCTGGACTTTCTAGTTGCACTACAAAATACAGAGGGAAAAACATTTTTGGACCCCGATTTTTTTCCACCAAAAATCCACCATTGTCGAAATCTGATTTAGTATTTGGATTTTAGACTTTTTGGCCTCAGATCTAAGGCAGACCGGTCTGAACTACACACAGACAGGCAAACCTTTGCAAAAAGTAGGATAAGATGGGCTTTGGATATGAAAATGATTTGTCCATTCAGCAAAAATAGAAAAAAGAACTCCCAACTTTTACCTTTCTGCTCATGCGTTAGCAAAATAGCCAGTGAAAAATGACATTTCTAACAAAACTAGGCATTAGGTTAACTGGAAATCTCATGGAAGTAGATGTATTCAGAAATAGCCCCCCAAATGTGTTTCCTGCTTGCATTTCCCAGTGGCCTATTGGTTAGAGCATCTGTCCCAGATGCAGGAGGTCGTGGGTTTGAACTCAAGATGGCTGATGTTCACAGCAGGTGTCAAAAGGCGCTTCCATGCGAATCTTGTAGAGGCGTCAAAAGGCGCTTCCATGCGAATGGAGTAGAGGCGTCCAAAGACACTTGCATGAGGTAAAGGGATAATGTGACTGGGTGGGACATCATGCTACATGTCTGTGGCATGATGCCCCAGTACTAGACATAACTATAAATTACCACACTGCAGACATCATAGCGATGTGACTGGAAAATTGTTAAAGGTACATTAAAAATCTAAATCACACACACACACACACACACTACTTGCATTTCAAGCGAAAATGACAAAAAACTTAAGGGGTTAATGAGTTGAGTAGCATTATTCATAGGTGAGATATTATGTCATGCATATTATTTATTTTGGTTATTAAAATAACAGCTGTCATTTTTTAAACTGTATTTAGTCATGTTATATTTTTGAATATAAGCTAAAATCTGTGTTTTAATATCTACCTGGTTTTCTCAAGCTCTCACTGTATTGAGAAAATATTATTAACTAATTTCCATGGAATACACATTTTTTCATTGGATTTGATGGTTACTCCAGCCATTAATTATAAAACCCATTGAGCGATAATCCTGATATAAAAACAGTTGGACCCTTTCCCCGATCCAAATGTAATTTTTTCCCAGTGGCACCAATTTGATACTAATGGAAATAACCGACTTTCACAATTGTATTGGACATTGGCCCTTCCTGCTGTATATTTCTTGTTAGAATTAAAGCACATGATTAAATAACTAATATCAGAGAGATCAGATGGTAAAAAATTAAAGTATATTTGCCAATATTTAAAATTTATTGGAAATTTAACTTCATCCAGCATTTGTAGAATAGAAAAATTATCATTATTATTATTAAAAAAAAGAACTGTCATGTACAGTATTTAAACCAACATGGTAGAGCAGGGGTGCACAACATGTGGCCTGCAGGCCAGATCCAGCCAGTGAATGTGTTCTGTCCAGCCCTCAGGGCAAAGTAAAACAACACAGAAATCTGGCAAGTGACCAGTAATTATATTAAAGAAATCAGTGTTTGAGACCCTCAAGTGGTTTTAGAAAATTGCCATCTGGCCATTGGCCAAAAAAAAAGGTTGTGCACCCCTGTGGTAGAGGTACAGAATTTACAGACCCATGGACCATACATGTAAAACAACCATCTGGGAAATATTTCCTTGATTTCCAGAAATCTTTTTAATTTATTCAGTGAAATAGTGAGTTATTAGTTTCAGGGTGATAATTTGATCCCAGTTTCACAAAAATTCTCAAAATAGCTCCTCAGATTGAGATTTTACATTATTTTGATTGTGTTACTTTGTATGATTCAGTATTTATGTCAGAGGTAGAGGTAGCGAAAAAGATGCCAAAAATTACATCTTAGTTTTTCAGATTTAACACTTGGAAACCCATTTAATTTTGAAACAAGAGTGGAGTAAATCCACATATTTTAAGAAATCCTAAAATTTCCAGACATCTTCAAAAAATTGTTAAAGATTTTATGGAAGTATTTTCAGGTATTTCAATCCTGAATCTCTGCAGAATATTCTGGGATAAAATCGTAATTAGTACATTACTAACCAAGCATTAGTACATTGCCAGCAAGTTATTCAGATATCTTGATTTGAAGATGAAATTTTGGGTTTTTAGTCAACAGCCTGATCTTGCTTTCATAAAATATGTCAGTGTAGAGTAAAAACTAGGTTAAATCTTGCATGATACTGATATTTTGTTAATCAAAATAAGCTAATTGCATTTGACCTTCATTTTGAAACAAGCTGGTTATTTTGGCTTTGAGATATTGACCTTAAATTATTTCTCGTTACAGAAATTTTACAGTGGGTCAAAACTTTTAGTTGGGTACATATATTTGATCAGGTTGAGAGATTTATGAAAACAAAATCAGAAAATGTATTGCACATATACACTGCTCAACAAGAATGACCTTTGGTTAAATATTACGTTGTAGGCTGCTGGAGAAAATGGTTTATAGGTATGCCTTATTCATATATCTTGGCTATTTCTTCAAGACAGTTATTCCTCATGTTGGTATAGTCATTTGCACATCAGTCATACATTTTTTTTTTTTATTTATACAATTTCCTTGCAATTAAAGATACTTAGAATTGATGTACTAGTAATCAGCAGTTTTGTCACTTTCCAGATACCAGAAAACCTCAGCGGCAGCCAAATCAGCTGTTGAAAAGACCAGCAATGTGGCTTCTAGCATAGGAGCTTCTGTCTCCAAAAAGCTTGGGGATATTAGGTAAACTTTGGCCCATCCATCAGCTTCTTAGTTATTAGTTAGCTTTGATTACTCTATTTAGTCATGTATGCACAAATGTGTAAATAAGGTTGACCCTGTTCTATTAATGTATTATAATTTGACAGATCAGGGTCAATGCTGTTTAGATCAGTAGGGAGAATAGCATTTACCCATTTCTGCTGATATATTATGCAAGCTCAGACCTTTCTTTGGTTTGGTATTTTACGGCACAACAACATTTCAAGGTAATTTAGTTCTGTAGTAATTGTCAAGGGAACTACAATGGTAGCTGTAGAGGTTCCTACCATTACATAAAACTATAATGGTAGTTGCAGAGATCTTCACTGTTTGTGGAAACTACATTGGTTTCTGTAGAGTTACCATCCCATTCAGACAAAAGTTGCAGAATTAATCATCATTTTGAATGGTAGCTGCAGAGATGTCCACCATTTTAGACATCTGCAAAGATGCCCACCATTTTGGATGGTATCTTCAGAGATTCCCACCATTTCCGAGAGTAGTTGAAGATACGCCCACCATTTTGGATCGTTGCTACAGATATGCCCACCATTATTTAAAGCTGATGCAGAGATTCCTACCATTTCAGATGAAATGTTGAAATTCTGGAAAGTTTTTAATAGGTGCTTTCTATATGAAAATGAGTAGGATCAAAAGTACTTTAGCACTGATGTGATATACTTAACTCATTCGGTCCCATCACTGTTGTCAGTATCTCTGCTGCTATGCCCCAGAAGCGATAAGCTGTGTCTAGTTGCTTGTGCCACAGAGTTTTTACCCATTTGAAATTTTTTGAACACATCATGCACATGCATTCACTCTTAACTTAATTTCTCCTCTTATATCCAATTAAAATCCACAAAATGTTCACCATTTATTCCAAATGAATTTGTCTACACAGTGATGTACTTTTTTTCATATTTGTCCAAGGCTTTCACAACTTATTTATACACTATTTACAAACTTGTGTGCAAAGTTTATCCGCAAGAACTCGTATCATTGCTGTCAGCATCCTCATCTTCTGACACACATTCATCACGCCTGGAGACGGGATCGACCATTGAATGCAGTAAACAATCCACGACTACAGGCGGGATTGGCCAGTGAATGCAGAAACCGGATCACACCTACAGACAGGATCAGGGCTGAATGAGTTAATGTAAAAATAAATCATTGTAGGTAACAGGATACCAGTTGATTAGACTGCAATTAGGTGTAATGGCAGCAGATAACATTAAGCTATTTCATGGGGAAAACTTTTTTTGTATGGTTATTTTGGTCCAAAAATGTTTAAGGAACTTCAGGTTCTGGAATTTGAGGAATGGATACGTAACTTGTCTTCAATGGACCTTAATTATTACTGCCTTAATTATTACTGCCTGTGTACCGGTATGTATAAGCACAAGGTAAAATGCACTATGACTGTATACAAGTTGGTTACTTATAAAAAAAAATGTGATATCCAGTCCAGATGGGCTGCCTAGATTGCAACAGAATGGATGTCAGGATTCGTGACAGTATGCTCATGGCTGTTGTCTCTGCAGTTGACCTTGGCTGATCCGATGGTAGGATTCAACAATGCAGCTCTTTTGGTCATGAGACTGGCTAAGAACTGAGACACTCTGGCTCCTGCAGCTTCAGATCTCTATGCTGTCTTAGTGGAATTCAGGTTTTACATGCCTAAATTTTATGTGTAGTGTCCACCTGTTCTTAGTATGTCAAACTGTTTCTCGGAATCAAGATTGTCCCTATCCCCTATATGATGATTGTATGCAAATGATCTTGTACTAGAATGATTATATTATATAATGTAGATGGCTTGTCTAAATTTTGCAAATTTGAATGGAGAGTATCTTTTTTATGCCTTAGAATGAATATAGCAGGCCATATAGTGCTACCATTGGCAGTCCATACAAAGGGCATAGTATTTCCTGGGCACTCTTGTGGATAATTATGTTCCATGAACATATTTTCTTGTTTATTGAATTTAAAAAATGCTAATATTGATAGTTATTTTACACTAAATTGAACTTTTGTAGAAATTCAGTCAAAAAATTATCGTTTAAAAATTTATTGCGAGACATTATTACATTCAAATTCTGCAAATGAGGCCATTAGAAGGACTGATGAAAAATGGTTGTATAATCAGTGTGTTCTTAATATCAGGGTTGTTTTTGAAATCCTGTATCTATGTATGTATGTATGTATGTTTGTATGCATGCATGCATGCGTATGTGTGTGTGTATGTATGTATGTATGCATGTATGTATTTATTTTTGCATATATTTATATATAGATCCCTTGATGGCTGGATAGAGAACCAGATACAGTACATACAAGGAGGATTGAATGAGTGACATTGCATTTGCTTGGTAGAAAAATAATGGAATCATCAGACGGGTCTGGAATATCTGGTTGTAAAATCTATGACTGTGGGGTCTTTTTTTCCAAAGTTAGAAACACTGGAATACTGAAGGGAAAATTTATTTATTGTATCCCTTTGTGGCAGCTGCATGTTCTGTGTACCACTTTTTTTTAGGTCAGATGAGGCATTAGTTTATCATGACCACAGGCTGTGGGTGAAAAGCTACATTCATGGAACCATTGTTGAACTATAAATATTGATGATAGTGTGTGTGAAAAGATGGTCTGGTTTTAGAAAATTGTAAGTGCTTTTCAAGCCGATAATGTCTGATTGTTAACCCTTTGCTCTCTTTCCTTTCAGAAATTCTGATACATTTAAATCTCTTGAGGTCAAAGTGGAATCAACATATGCCAGTGTTAAGGTAAGACAGTCCTCTTTTGGTGAGAACATAGGACAGAGCTATATACACAAAAAATGGGGGAACATACTTTACTTGGGTTACTTTATTCATAAGGTTTTTAGATGTTGAGATTTTGTATTCATTCCTGCGAATTGCGATACATAGAAACCACTTTTCAAGTAGTTACAGCAGCAGTGGTAATTATATAAGAAATGTTCAGATTTTGTGATAAAGTTATTAAAAGTCAAATAACTTTTAGATCAGTTGGTATTTTCAACTGCCATATATATATATATATATATATATATATATATATATATATACTAGTCTAGTCCAGCTGCAAACAACATCAATCCAGATCTGCCATTGCATAATGTGCCATGTAGTGAGGGTCTGTGTTTATCTGCTGGTGAATTATTCAATGGCAGATCTGGTTATGTGCATTATGCAGTAGGACTTGACTTATAAGTTATTATATGTGGTAATACTTCACTGTATGTGGGATTTACTAAATTTTCTAAATGGTCTTGACACCATTCACAAGCTTAATAGATGTTGATGTTTTTAAATGGACTCATTTAACAGAAGAAGTACTGTAACCAAATGTTAAACAAAGAAATATGAAGGTTTGTGTGTTTATTGTAGCTAATTTATTAAAGCAATGACAGTTAATGCCACCCTTTCCTTTACAAATGAAGCTTAAAACACTAATTGATGGGTGGAAATTCCCCCATGTCAGTTGGATAAAATTAGATATATATTCTTTTATGTAATATACAAAAATCTTGTCTTCTTTCCTTTACTGCTGCTTGTCATGCAAAAATATTTCCCCTTATCCAAAAGTATGCCTTCTGCATGATGATATTCACAACCTATGTTGAATCTCGCTACGTTTTTGACGAGTGCGTACCACTGGCTCTTTTCACATGCGATGCTATGGAGAATGACGTTTAGAAATCAGGACTGCACTTTCTTCACAACTTCTTGTCTTGCCAATACTGGGTAAGTGAGAATAACTATTTATTCCCATTTTCCCCAACAATCTAATCAATTTCATTTGTGAAACTTTTTACCTTCTGGATCGTGGGTTAATTTGAAAATATAAGTGTTCAGAATAGTCTATAAATAATATTACATAAAGCAGCCTAAGTACCACAGGGTAAATACCATTTTGTCATTTTCTTATTAGTACCTATATCTTCCAACTAATGCCTTGTATTAAAGAATAGACATCAAAGAAAAGTGGTATTCAACCAATTTACAGTATGCACTTTGCTGCATTTCATTAGCATTTGACTGATTCAACTGCTCAGTCCATTGAGGTGTGGGTCAGTGGTCAGAAGGAGAACTAAACCTACCATCATCAGTAAAATGCCATTTTTTTGTGTTGCATGTGAATGGCAAGACATGGTATGCTAATTCCAATGGCATTGTCAGTTCATCATTAAGAATGTGAAGTAATATTTCTCTAAGGTCAGTTTTCTTTTAAATCAGTTGCTGTATTAAACTGAAACTAGAATAATTTAACATATGTCTAAAGTTGGCATCCTGACGTTGACATTGAAAGATAGTAACCTTGAATAATAGGGTTTTCTGTCTTGCATGAGAAAGCTACTTTTCCATTTTCAGGCAAGATACTGATTGCCATGGAACTCATAAAGTGCTATTTACCCTGTGTTAACTTCTGTTGCAGCTCTACACAAAGGTGTTAGAGTAATTGTGGAGGAATCATCAGGAGTATTTATGTGGGCCAGTGCCTCATTAAAAGACTGTCAATAACTTTCTGTAATCACAGATTTATATTGTGCCATTTAAGCTTTACTGGCAATAGACCGGAAGAGCTTATGAGATGGCCTGTTGTCTGTTGTCTGACTGTCCATTAGCACACATTTGTTAACACTGCTTCTGACATCCCTGAAGGCTTGCCATGAAATATGCTGCTCGGACATCCATTATGACCACAAGAGGGTGACCCGAAGAGATTGTCATATCATAATAGGGTTTTAGCTAAGACTAATGAAGACTAGTTGGTCTTAAATGAAAATGGTGGCAGTCTGATATCAGATATAGCCACAATGGAAGCCATCTTGAAATTCTTTTTTTTTTTCTTCATCTCCTTAGCAAATGGTCATATCAACATGGGGTTTTCACTTTAAGACTGGTCCTAAATGGAAATGGTGTAGATCTGATGTCATATATGGCTTCACAACTGAAAGTTCATATTGACATGGGGTTTTCACCAAAAGACTTTTTATGATGTCTAGGTGAAAATGTTACTGATCTGACCTCCAATTTCTTGAAATTCTTGTTATCACAAATTCTTCTGGATTGACTTGATGATTTTCACTGAAAGACTTCTTATGAAGTCTAGTTAGTCCTAAATGAAAAGTGTTCATATGACATCAGATATGATTTCATGGCAGCCATCTGGAAATTCTTGTCATTACTGTTTCTTCTAAATGAAAAGTCAAATAGTTATTGGGTATTCACCAGAAGACTGTTAGTTTGGTCCTAATGATAATTGTGTTGATCTAACAAGGCAATATGGCTGCCATGGCAGTTATCTTGAAAATTATATTATTGTTACTCCTCCAAAGTGGAGAATCATACTGATGTGGGTTTTAACCAAAAGTCTTCTTACGGTGTCTAATTTGTCCAAAATAAAAATAATGCTTATCTGACGTCTAGTCTGACCATCTTGAAACTCGTGTTATCACTGTTCCTCCTGAATGGACATCCATATCAAATGGACTTTTCATTAAAAGTTCTTACAGTATCTAGCTGTTCATAAATGAAAATGGTGCAATTCATTTATCCAATATGGCTGTCACGATGGTCATCTGGAGAATATTCTTTAATACCTGTAACACAATACCTGCTACTATTGCACTGTTTTCCTTTTACGGCTACCGTATTTACTCTCATAAAAACCCGTTTGCATATAAGCAAACCCCCAAACTGAACAGGTATAAACACAAAAGAGTGCATGCCCCGCGTATAAGACGACTTACAACTCCAAGACATCTCAAGATGCATGAGGTAAGTTCTAAATGCATTTATTTAGGCAAACTTATATTAATAAAAAGTACATGTATACTTATCTCAGTTGGCGTGCATGATTATTAAAAAGAAATGGTATGGACTTGTTTGAAAAGTAATTTTTTTAATTTTCTGTTTTCTTATTGTTTCTGCCTGATTTAGATTCATACCAAAGACTTACAAAAATGGTACTAACAGCTAACTCACTTAGCGCTCACCATTAAGAGGTTAGTGTTAGGACTGGTCGGCCTGGTGTCAGGATAATGTGACTGGGTGGGACATCATGTCTGCGGCATGATGCCCCAGTGCTAGACATCACTATAAACTGTCACACTGTAGACATCGTAGCGATATGACTGTAAAATTGTTAAAGCTATGTTGAAAATCTAAATCACACACACACACACACTTAAACAATACTAAATGCTTTACGAGTTGACAATAAGGGAATATGGTCGAATATACAAAGGGGAAAATAGTTGCCACATGTATGGTACCATGATACTAGCTATTTTGGTACCTTTAGTTACCGAAATTGGTAATCCCTTGTTTGCCAATCAGTTGCTGGTGTAAAACGTGGTTTCCTTGAATTACGATGGAGGGCCAATCATTTTCACAAAATAGTTGCATGGATAAGGTATAACTCGTAATCAGTCACTCTGGCTTTCTTTCTTGTTTATTTAAGACTAATCTTTAGCTATTGTGCAATTTGACCACAGCTGACCAGAATATGAAAATAGGGCATGTCCTGGGGGTAAATAGGGCAGGTCACAGGGAGAAATGGCGAGTCCTTTTGCGAATTTCACACATATTGGACCAGGAAGATCGATCAATATTTAGTGAAAACAAGGTTTTAAAAATGCCATGAAAAACCTCCTGATTTTAAGTCCCAATCTCAATTTTTGTTATTGAGTCTCCTTGCTTGGCTTTTGAAAGGTCATAGGTATGTCTTACACCCCATTTTAAAAAACTATGGTAATTGTGCTAATATTATGGAATAAAATGCAATTACACATCATTGTACTGGTATAGTTACCGTTCAAAATTCCCTCATCACAAGCCAGTTTCAGGGTTTTAATAATTAACTGGCCTCGACTGCTGTCGCAAAACGAAAGACAAATTCACTTACTATCAACATAGGAGATGCCGAAACATCAAGCTTCCTATTGTGTGGAAAGTTATGATGTTTGTTCAGCTAAAACACAAAACTAAATTGATGTTGATCTGTGTGAGAATTTAAGACTTTATTAATACCACTCTTCGTGAACATGTAAATTATGATGGTTATGTGCCTTGTATAATTAAAAGTGCGTAACTTCTAGAATATTACTTCAATTTGTATAATTGCTTATATCATTGAAAATGAGTAACTTGTGAGCGCATGATTCAACGTGAATTAAAGAGCTATTAAGGACTAGCTGAAATGTTTTCTGGAAGAATGCAATTTAGTCGAAAAAAACCATGTATCAATGTTTGGGAAAAAGTAAGGCTTTAAGTGACGCTATGTACACTTTGCACTGTGTCTATACTGTACATTATAGTTCAGCCTGGTCTCCCTGGTAAACTCAACCAGTACAGGAATTATGAAGTTTGTAGTTACCTCTGTTTAACTTTGTGTTGGAGAAATCAGAAAATATGCACATGAAAAATAATAATGAAATCAATCATAGTACTTTATAACAGTTTAATAATTGTCAGGTCACTGAAACTTACTTCTTCTACATGCCTATGTCTTAGGACACTGAAAAAGTTATTGTTTCATGTCCCAAGATTTACAGCCATTACAATAGTCAACAGAAATACCTAAAAACTGTCAAGTTCAGACATTGGCCCGCGGATAAGCAGACCCCCCACCTCCTTTCCAGGCCTTTATTTTTTGCTAAATTATTTGGCTTATACGTGAGTATATATGGTAATTATTTACTTCTCCAGTTAGTATTGGAGGAATGTCAGTGGCACTCACTGCAGAGCTTCTTGACCTCTGCGAGGATACCACCTTGGAGATATAAAATCTCTTGTTGACCACAGCAAGAACCTTCTTTATTGACCACAGCAAGAACTTTCTGTGGTTTGCACCTTTTGAAATCAAAAGGATCTTTGGAAACCTCATTCCTTCCATGGTGATAAAGGATTTGAGGGACCAGCAACACAGGTCCTTGACAGCAACTATAGATTCTTTGAAATAGGCTAAGAAGGTTACCACGACTGCCCTTTGGGATCTTCTCCCAAATTCTTAAGATAGATGCAGTCAGTCTCAACAGTCTCACAAGCAGTCTCAGTTCAAAGCTCTCTTTCACACTTTATTCACTAGACAAAGCAGTCGGAGAGGCCAAGGGAGAAAGTCTGGAATTCTTCTGCTTGGGAGTTGCACCCTCTTCTGCAGTGTCTTCCTCTTCTCAGAATTCTGGTAGGAGCTTGTCTAGCTCCCATTTCAAGGATTTAATCAGTCATTATGGATAATGTTTTGTCTCGATCAGGAGGTATTTAAATTTCTAGCTTCCATATGCCCTTGCCTCCACCCCAGTGCTTTTAAAAGGGTAGTCACAACCCACTTGAGGCCATTAGGGATCTCCATCCATCAGTACTTTGATAACTGGTTGATATACAGTGTCCTGGTTGTATATCACATTCTCTTCTAAAGGATCTGTCACTCTTTTGATCTGACCACTCTAGTGGCCTAGTGATTAGAGTGTCTGCCTCGGATGTGAGAGTGATACCAAAGACTTATAAAAATGGTACTAACAGCTGCCTCGCTAAGCGCTCAGCATTAAGAGGTTAGACTTAGGACTGGTCGACCTAATGTCAGGATAATGTGACTGGGTGGGACATCATGCTACATGTCTGCAGAATGATGCCCCAGTGCTAGACATCACTATAAACTGCCACACCACAGACATTGTAGTGATATGACCGAAAAGCTACAATAAAAATCCAGATCACATGCACGCACACATTTTTGATTTATGGTGACCCCTTTCAGCCTTATCCTCAGCCTACAGACTTAATTAATGTGGGGATGAATTTCGTCACCAGTTCATAGAGAATTCATGTTATTCCAATCAGGATCAACCAGAAACTGTTCCCTAATAACGGCTCTTCTGACCAAGACCTTGTTGGCTTGTCTTTTATTCTATCGTGTGGACTGTGAACTCAGCTGTGGACTGCTAGGAAGACTTTACCCGCACCCTCTCCAGATAATATCCAGATAAGCCAGATGCTCATCTCAGTGGGATCCAAAGAAATTAAGCTTGTATGATAGGCCAGTAATGAATTCACTTGTGAACTGAAATTTTGCCTGTTTTTAACGACAAGTTATAAATAATGAAAAAAGCATGATCTTTATGAAGAGGGATGAAACTGATGTCTCCTGTAAAATGTTTACAGTTTTTAATTCACGGCAAATAGTTTAAAATATTGAACTCTGCATGTCACACTGGCACAAAAGGCAGTTTTCAGTTTTGTTGCAACTTTTCCCACCATCAGCAAATGGAGTGCTTTGACCTTTTACCCTAATGATGAAAGCTTCGTTTCAAATTTGACATATGACCTTTGAAGTTATATTAACACAGTGACTGGAGTATGAAGAGTACAAGTGTGGTAAGAACTGTTTGCCCATCAATTCAGATGATATTCCTTTATCTAAACAATTCCTTCCTCATGAAGCAAGTTAAATGAAGTGGTTATTGTAGATATGATCCAGTAAGAGCCTAATAGGAGTGCAATGATTCATCAGTACTTTAATAATTTTGCCATATTTTTACAAGAGGTGGAGAATTGATGCAAAACAATACTTTCCCTTTGCAATTCACTATAAGTTGTTTCCATTTTTATTTTTCAAACAGTATTCACATGAGAGAGCTGTTGCAGACACAGGCAGATGCTTATGGCTACATACAATTATGTGGTTCTTAGTAATAGATTCATCTGTCCAGCCATGCCTACTGCACAGCTGGTACCAGCTCCAACCGGACTGCCATCAAAATGGCCAAAACCATGCCAGCCATAATCCCAGTGAACCAGCTGTCCATTCCATTTCATCAGTATGGTCTGGTAGAGCTGGCTTCACCTACATTCCCTGCTTGACCACAGGATATTGGCTGTGAATTATATAGAGATGATGGCATTGCATCATCATTGCTACAGTGAATAGTTTATCCTGAAATGGAGACAAAATAGCCCTGCTCTCATCTGACCATGGAGAGGATGGAGTTTAGTTGAGGAGATATGCTGGTTGTTGGTGGTTTTGGAATGCCCACAACCCCCTTCCACCTTGCATGATTATAAAGTCAAAGCATTGGTTGACATAGATGATTAAGGAGTCTCCATCCTTCTGGTTGCTTCAAAAGTTTTTTTAAAAAAAAGGATATTTAAAAAAGCTGTGGGGTACAGACACCACTTATTGTACTGAACTCTCTGTGTTGGATAAAAATTTAGAAGCTGTTTACATATATGTCCTACATTTTATAGAGTGCAGACATGATTTTCTTCATTTTAAAGCAGAATTCTGCTTTTCTCCTGACTTGAATCAGATTTTTCTTGATATAGTCTGTTTTTTATATCATCTCCAATCCCGGGGTATTTTTTAACGGTCTGCCCAATCCCATTTTGCAATGACCCTTGGAAAGTATTCGTTCTATATATTAGTTACTAAAAGAGTTTCGTAAAGACTATTCTGTTTGGTCAAAAGTTTAAATTCATCCAATGAATCTTCACGTAATGGAAACTGATGGCAATCGAAAGAAGAAGCATGTTTACAAAACATGGCACCCCAAATTGAGAGAGACCATGACGCAAAAACTTTAGATAAAGGTTTTTAAAAATGTATGGAAATAGGAATGGCTGGATTGAAAAGTTGACAGTAATTTAGTTGGTCAGTTTATAAGAAAACTGAATGCTAGAGGACTGGCATTTTGTGACCTCTGCTCTATGGCAATCACGGTTGGAATAGTTTGGGACAGCACGTACAAAAGAAGCTGCATATGGAAAATTTGAAGTTCAGAAGGTATCTGGAAAAAGTGCAGTTGATTACTATAAGAAGAAAGATTTCTTGCATGAAAGAACAGATGTAGCCCTCTTTAGAAGCACCAGCTTGAAGGGAAAAAGGCTCTCATTGAGAAGGAAAACAGACAATTGCACCTTGAGCCAAAAAGTCAGTTTTGACAAAAAGGAAGGCTAAAGAAATCTTTAACAAAGCTGCAAAAAGATTGTAAATGGCTTGAAATCAACCCCACACCCACCAGTAGTTGCATGCCAGTTATTTTATCCCAAGAGCATATTCAGTCAGTGATAACATCTATCACTGTAAAAGAGATGTTTCAAACTTGTTCCCTCTATATGATTGAATTACTTCATTGATCATTTAATAACCGTTTTTATGTGAAGTTTTTCTGTTGCTTCATATTGTGTCTTCTTGGATCAGTTAGCAGGCTGCATGTACTATTTGTCACTTTGTGAAATATGCAACATTCAGTTCAGATTGGTTATTGTTTGTTTCACTCCAGGGTGAACAGTGACCACTAATCAGAATTGAATGTAGCTTATTCACTGCATGACAGCCAGAAATATTGGCATCCAAACTCAGTATAAGTAAATTCATAGCAACAGTGAAATTGTTTGCAATAAAGCGGTTATTAAATGATTAGTAAGGTATGTAAATTGTACCTAGAAACAAGTTAGGAATGTTTCCTTTTACAACTGATATATGTAATCATTGACATAACGTTCTGACAGATTTTAAAAAATGTGCTTAGAATCAGAGGACAGATTTGGAACTGCTGTGAATTTGTTAAGAGTAGTGAGTGTTTTCAGTATTTTTCTTTTTTCACTGAGTGAAATGATTGTCTGGCTGTGGCATTTGTTTTGCATCTGTATAAGTTCAATTTGATGGATTTGGTTGTTAGTCATCTCCATGTGGACTTGTTCTAGATAAGGTTTTCTTTGAATGAGGAAATGTATTTGATCTATTTCAAAGATAACACCATGATGCCTTCCAAATTTAAATGAAAGCATGAAATTGGTAATAAAACGTTTTTAAAGTGTTCATGCAATCAAAAAAAAAAGGGTGCAGTGACCAAGAAGAGTCCTGTACATGATTAAATAGAGCAGTCTGAAAAGGCCTAAAAGATTGGATCAGCATCACTGACAACTAGCAGGTATTCTGTTTGGAAGTATTTTTGTCTTGTCTTGAATGAAAATGGCATATAAACAGATCATAAGTCTTGGTATCTGTCCAGTCTACATACTGGAAATGTGACCAATATGTTGACATATTCAAAATGGCATCATCCAACCACTGACATAGCCTCTGAATGTGACTAAGTCAATATATGTATCATTAATGTATTGTATCTAAGTAATATACTGCAATATGTATCAACATGTGTCACAGGTTATCATTTTAACCCTATTGCTTAAGGCAGGGAGATGCCATTGTTTCATAAGGAAACACTAACCACGTACCCATATGACATTTACATAGGTTAGTGGGAGAGGATTAGAATGGCTGTTGTGACCAGGGTGACCATTAGGACAGGTTTGATAGTACTTGAAAATGTTCAGTAGTTGATCAGTGCTTCAATTACAAAACAGAGGCTTTCATTGGAAATATATATATATATATATATATATATATATATATATATATATATATATATATATATATATATATATATATATATGAATACACACATGTATATGTGACATTTTTAGAAAAAGTAATAAATTTGATTGATCTTTATGGAATTGCACTTCTTGCATGGTCACTTTTATATTAAGACTTGTGGTTATTCTTATATGCTTATTATTAGTCAGCCTTATGATCACCTCTTGATGTCTAAATTAATGCTGTGTTGACCAGGCCATTCAATAAGAAAAAAAGAAGTTTAAGTGCTATGTATCGTATGGAGACAAAGAAATTAAGGAAGAGTTATGTGCTGCATTTGTTGAAAGGAAATTGACATTGAATCAGTGGATTAAAGTAATCTCAGGTCTCATGCCATGGGCTATCACAAAAAGCACACAGAGAAATATCAAGAGTAGTAATGAACTAAGAATACTTTGTGCTAAACATGATAACCTTAAATGGGAATAAAATCACCACTCACTCCCACAATTTTGCGAATGAGATGATTGACCCATACCCCCTTCTGCTGCACACTCTTCCCAAGCCAATCAGCTAGTGTCTTTACCATCAGATATTTCAGTTGCATACTTAAATCTGAAATTTCATAGACACTACACACCATTATCATCATTCTTCCTAAGTTTGTCAATGAAATGTGCTAGAATTTCCTGATGTGTATATGAAACAAGCCTGAAACTTTGTAAATATTATGGTCATCACCTGAACATACACAAATCACTGACCTCCAACACTTTTTATTAGAGTTATTGCCCTTTTTGGATTTGCCACTAGATGCAATATATGACACAATTATAGTTTTCATTGGATTGCATGAAAATTACTACATATTTGGGTCATCAGAAGAAGATATGCATCTTAACCAGACACTCTGCTTGCACTATATTCAGAAGAGGAATAGACTTAATTTTTTTAGACTCTGATCATCTCCTTGATGGAGGTAGGGGTGTGATGCAAGAGAATTGGGGCATATTTACTTTAGCAAATTGCTCACCATATGTTATGATCATTATGAGTTACATGTAGGTTTCTGACTGTGGTGGTTGTTGCTGCTTAATGTTAAGCTCATTTGACCAATTGAATTGCATACAACCATTACATTGACTGTTACTGCATTTATTTTTTGTTTCATATTTACACATAATTTTTGCAAGAACAGATAATAGAGAGAGCATCCTGATTCTTCTGAACGTCATTCATTTCATCATTGATTGATATTAATTTGTTACACTTCATTGATTGAACTTTAAAATACAGAAGTTTTATTTTTCCTTGGTATCTTTAAAACTGGTAGTGATTGATGTCCATTGTTACAGTTTGACACTGTCTTGCAGAGGCACTGGCCATGAGCCACCCTTCCGGCAGAAATAGATGTAAATGATCACATTTATTACTTTCTGTCATAAATATCGTTATATGTCATTGACGGTTAACATATGGCTACATTAGTATCACTAATTTCATGTGGTACCAACTTTATTGGAATTGTTGTTGCTGCAGACCATGAATTTAAAGAACCTAACAATAAATTAGCCACATATAATAAAGAGGCCTCCCCCATTTTTTCTTACTGTGTTTTATTCCAAAAAATTGGCAAAGCTATTTATAAATCAGTGTCATTTCAGAACCTGGTTATAAATTGTTAGCTTTTACATGTGTTTATCTTATTTTAATTCTTAAAAAAAAACCAATTAAATTATATTTCATTTTATATTGTTTTATTGCACATATATCTATACCGTATATGGTTGCTATAATTTCCACTCAGTGCCTTAAAACAGTATACCGGTATTGTTTGGATTTTTGCACAAAACCAGTGAACTAATATCATGTCAATCAAGCCTGCTTTACATACAAATATTGGTCGAGTAAATCGTTATGAAATTGTCAAATTAAACAAGTCAAGCATTCTCAAAGCCATGAGTAATAATTAGACCCAATCTTTTACACAATTTTGCGTGAGCCACATTTACTCATTTAGCTTGATTGATGAAGTGTTAAGTAAAGACTAGTGGTTGATGTTGGGCAGGCTCAAACAAAGGAGTGATTACATTGCTCTTAAGTTTAGTTAGCATCTTTGTACTTTGATGACCTCTGGACACAACAAATGTGTTTACTAATTGCATTGAATTGAGATAGATGCATCTTGTATATTTGTTTTGTGGGTTTAACGCCAAATTTTCAAAACTTGATAGGCCATTCATGGTGACCAGTATATTTGATGGAGGAAGAACCCTAGAAAACCCTGAGAAAAACCTCTGACCTGTGGGAAGCTTTCTCGCATACAGTACTCACATTGGCTGAGCCAAAACTCAAAACCACACAGACAAAGGTGAGATTAAAGTGATCTGTAAAGGAACGCAACCTTGACCACTTGTCCACATGGGACTCCCAGCTGGTCACTTGTTTGGTTTACATTTGGAATAATTACATTATCTGGAATAACAAGGATTCCATTGAATTTTACTGTTAGAAAGTAGTGTTGATGGTGCAACTTTATGGATTGTGTTTTAAGAAAGAGATCATTCATATATATTCTTCAGTTACAGATTAGCTTAGTGTTGTTGGCTGTTTCAGCTCCCGTTAATATTGAGTGCAGGGGATTGATCTTGACAGTCATATGATTTGTGCTGTGTCAGGCACTTGTATTGTTTTAACCTTCGAAGCAACGGCTGTTTAATTGTGGCATAGTTGTTATTTTGTTGTCTTTTGTTGTATTTATAGATGTTATTACAGGAAATAAAATACATCAAAAATACAAACATTGACTGGCAAGACTATGAATTTAAGAACCCATGAAAATGTCTCTCTTTACAAAACTGCAAAATTTGAGACACACAAAATTAAATAATACTGTGGTATATCACATATCAACATTATTGAGATACCATAAATCTCCTATGGAAATAAATGCCTATAATCCTGTCCCCCTAATGGAACCCGGTTTTGGCAAACTTGTTTTCAGAGAAAACCTACTCCAATGATAAGCTTGTCTGCCACTCTAGAAACTTACAAACCAGGCTTGAGGGACTTGTCATAGGAGACTGTGCAAGTTAATATTGTGTTGTCATGTGAAAAGATATTACACTTGTCTTAATTATATTTGATATTTATGAGATTAGTTTAATTATGCAGTCTTTAACACTGATAGAAGCTCACCGTATATTTGGCACTTTGAATAGATTTGGTGGGAACTACAGCAATCCCTGATAAAAAGGCTCCTCATTATAACATGTTATTAGGCCTTTCATTACAACACAGTTCATGTCATCAGGTTCTTCATTACAACAATTTTATGTTATAAGGTTCTTCATTACAAGTTGACACATTTTATATTATAAGGCCCATCAGTATAACACATTTTATGTTATAAAGCCCTTCATTATAACACATTTTATGTTACAAGGCCCTTCATTATAACACATTTTATGTTATAAAGCCCATCATTATAACACAATATGACTGAGACATTGTTAAAGCTGTGTGAAAAATCCCAATCACGCACACACACACAACACTTGTTATAAGGCCTTTTATTACAACACATTTTATGTTATCAGGTTCTTCATTACAACACATTTTATGTTATAAGGTTCTTAATTACATCACATTTTTTGTTATAAGGTTCTTCATTGCAACACATTTTATGTTATAAAGCCCTTCATTATAACAGTTTATGTTATAAGGTGAGTATGGCCATTGAATCCATTTCATAAAGAATAGTAAAATTGTATGTATATTATGTGCTTCACTGTAAGGCAGTATGACTTTAATGCAATATACTTTTACAAACAGTGTTATATTAATAAATACTTTACATCTGTTATGACCACTCATTGTGCCTCATCAATGGATATTGTCTGGTCAGTCTCATTAAGTCTAAGTTATCTCAGTTGATGCTTAATCTTGAAATGTTCTTAAAGTGAAATAGTATAAATAAGCAATGTAATCATGTGAAAAAATGTAATATTTCGCATTAGCCAAGCAATCATCATCATAAACAAATTACTACATCAGATGTCCCTTTGGGGGAAGAAGCTTTGCTAATTTTTGATGATTGAAAGAGGTACCAATTTTAAGGCTTGATTGTAAAGTAGAGCTACATGAAATGTGAAGGTATTAGCAATGTCTTTCTTTTTTCAGAGAAAAAAAAAGAAAGAATCCCGCACTCCCAATGGACGATACAGGTCGTATCCAGCCTCAGCATTAATCAGTGCTTACTTTGCTGTTATCAATGGTGAACTATCCACTCAAAAGGCAGCAAAACACTTTGGAGTTCCAACAACAACTCTGATGGACCGTATTGATGGCAAAATTCCTATAGAAAAGATGCGATCTGGGCCTCCCTTACTATTCACAGATGATGAGGAAATGAATCTTGCAGTACATATGCGTAAAATGGCCTTGATTGGCTACAAATATCTTCGGAATCAAGACATTCTCAAATTAGCTACAGATTATGCAATATATCTGAATAAGAGGAATTTTGGCGAACCACTAAGCAAGCGATGGCTTTATTCCTTTTATGAAAGATGGCCACAGTTGAATGACTTCAAACCAGGCAGTTCATTGAAGTCAGAGAGCAATTCTGCGATGCGTTGTTTGAGGAATTATTACAAGGAGTTGTTAAGGCTGATGAATGAGTACAAATTGCAGGAATCCCCAGAGAACATCTACATCCTTGAAGAAAGGCCCGTCATCTCAGACAGCATGGCTCAGTCAGAAGATGAAGATGGAGATGTGACTGAGAAGGGACATATTACTGTACTTGGCTGTGGGAATGCAGTTGGAGCTCAGATACCTCCATATTTTGTGTTTGCAGGAACAAAAATGAAGAAGGATTTGCTCCATGGAGCAGTGCCAGGAGCAGATGGTATTGTAAACGACAGTGGCAGAACAGACACAGATGTGTATATGAGGTATCTGAAAACTCACTTCATGGAGTTTGTGGACTCAGAACAACCTGTCATGGTGCTATATAATGGATCCTGCAAGCACATTACCCTGTCAGTCATTGAGTGGGCCAAGCAAAACAACATTATCCTGTATGTTCTGCCCCCAGGTACTGTCTCCATGCATCAGCCAGGTAGTGAGGGACTGTTTGGGCCCTTTGAGACCATCTATGCAGAGGAGTGCCAAGTGGTGATTGATAACCTCGATAACAATGCCTCCCAGAATGATATTTGCCGTGTTGCATGTAGAGCATACACACATGCTCTCTCTGCTTGCAATTTACAGGCAGCTTTCAGAAACTTGGGTATATATCCATTTGCATCTCCAATTGACCTAGAAGAGTCATTGGATGGGGAAGATGAGGATTTAAACAAGATTGAGCCAGTTGAACAGCCACTGGACCAGATTGAAACTACTGAACAAGGTCATGTGGGTCAGCAGGTTGATTCTGGAGAAGATAACATTCTCAAGGTTAAAATAAGAAGGAAACGCAAAAAATCTACAAGTGACACAGACAGTGCCACAGTGTCACCAGCCAAAAGGAAACGGGGAAAAAAGAAGTCTCGCTTGGTCAGAGGAAAGAAAAAGAGAAAAACCAATAAAAAATGAAAAAAGTGAAGTCTCAATAATAAACAAAGAAATCACTATAAAGCACAGATCAGTTTGAAAATCAGAGATAAAGGAAAAATAATTTCTGATGAATAGTAGAGGATGAAATGTTGAATTTGCTGAGGAAAAATATTTTCTTTTAATATCAAATATTGCAGCAATATGGAAAAATGCTTGTCACCAAAGAAAAGGTGGAAATATGTTGGTGAATGCAATCAAATGTTAGATATTGTGTGTTCCCATCATTTAAGGAATTGAGTAAGTTGCAAAAGTTTCATGATAAAAATGTTTGGAGTTAAAAGTTTTGAAATTATATGTTATATTGACCAAACTATCTAGTGATCCACCCAAGTGAGTAAAGCTCACTGTAATTCATGTTAATTGATAGAACTTATTGTTAAAATTCATATTTCTAATGTGAATTATGCTGGCAATTATAGTGTAAAACGTTACAAGTATTGTAATAACAAACAATGTGTTTTAAAAATACATGGATCAGAAATCATTATGCGTTTATTTGGCATGATGTCAGTGTTTTGGTGGGTTGGTATTGGCAGTATATGGAATGTTATAAGTGGGTCAGTCTTAATTTTTGTGAGGTTCATGCCAAATAAAAACTTGACTGACCAAGGCCTTTTCATGAGCTGTTAGGAAAATGCTGGCAAATTCATATTTGGTTCCTGTCATATATACATGTGGTTACCATAGTAGTTTTGTGACAATAATTTGATTTGTAAAAAATTACATGGTTTTTATCTATTATAACCCCTCAGTTGATTTTAAGTAGAATATTTTGAGATTGTGCAGATAACTGTTGAAATGTTTTTGAATGAAATTTCATGTTGTACAGTTGAATTGCCAGTGCTTGAAATTAAAATGTGTATTTCAGAGAGTATTAGCAATTTTAATGGAACAGTTCATTTGTATGTATTGTGAAAGCTGTCCTTAAAAGAGACACAAAAGGATCCCAGTTTCTTTATGTTTACTTAAGAAAGGAATTATCCTTTTGGGCAGGTGTCCTTGATATATAAGTGTCTGCTAAAGCAAGTATCACAGTATTCAGCTTAAGGATAGAGGATGGTGTTTTTCATTAGTTACAGTTCATTTCTCACAATATTGCCAGGAGTTACAGTGGTTCAGGTTCATAGTGTCAAACTAATCTTAGGTCACTGGTTTGATAACTGCGCAGGCCAATCCAAGTTAACTCCCTTGATTACTCACTGGGAAAGGTACAAAGGTTCTATTTCTTCATCAAGATGTAGTTTAAAAAAATCAGCCATCATAAATTACTCACACTGTACCCAATGAATGTTTGATTCAGATGATTGTTTTAGGTGTTATTGTGGTTATGAGTTCATCCGTCAACACAATGAGGACCACTTTAGTCATCCATGGTTTGAAGGAGATCAATAGGTATATGGCTGTACAAGTGGCTGAAGTGGCTGGTGTGTGCCCTGAATGTTCTATGGCATTGTGGACAGGGGATGGCAGCAACGCAGTAGAACAGTGGAGGCATGTCAGGAAATCCCAGACCAGTGACCCCATGATATGCATTGCTGCCATTGTGGTTATACACATGTCCCCACATACACTACTTTCCTAATTATGTAGCTATATGCAAGATGATAGACTTTCTCTTAAAACAGTTCATCTGAAACTGCAATGTTACATGCTACATCAATATAATTGTCATCTATTCCCTTGTAATTTTTGTTTGCTGTTATGACATTACCAGTATTTGCAGTTTAATTTAAATCAAACTTTTCTTTACCCAATGCAAATAATTATGTACATTGATGCTAACAGTTTGTGTATATTCCCAATTATTAAAAATCAGTTATATTTGTTATCTCATATAAGTGACTAGTAGATAACCATTTTGAGAAAATAAATTATGCCAATTATATTCCTTTTTTCTTGTTCTCTGTATTTTGTCGTACATATATGCATGTAAATAAAATTACAATTTAATTTGTACATAACGGATTTTTTGTTAATATGTGTATAAATTTTCAATTCAGTCTTGATTGTCAAGCATTATTAGTTTAAATGTTATTGCAGTAAAAAATATATAGTATTTTCTAACTCTTCATTCATTACCATGTATCCAGTGTTTTGCATATTTTGTCACTTTTTATCACCCTATTATGTAATGGGGGAATATATATATTGTTGTGTCCATCTGTATGTCTTACTGTTTGTTCTATCAGTCCCAGAACATTTTCATCTCATGAACATAACTCCAGACATTTCAAGCTAACTTGTTACCCATCAAGCAAATGGCTTAGAGGTTCCTTTTCATGCTTAAAATATTCCACATTAGATGTTTTGTTATGTTAGCATGGAACAAAGTAAAGTGTAAATAGTAAGCTGATAGCACTTTACGATAGAGTACCAGCATACATACAAATTGGGTGTACTTTCAGTAGGCAGGGAACTGACTGGGAGGCGGGGCATCACAAGATGACCTTTGTTTTAGTTTGTTACATCATGGTTCCCACTGGTCCTGGTTTCCAGATAAAGTTTTGGAATTTAAAAATAATTTCAAGGGCCTTAAAAAGTACTGGAATTTCTCAAAGCTGCATAGTTTTGGAAAAGTCATGGAATTTCTGACAGTTGAGTTCCAAAAAATTGATAACTGCTAATTTCTTAAAGTGCCAAGCACCAATTGAGAAACCTTGTTTAGAACTTGACAATTAATTTTCTTGACAATGCAAGATACTGTGGTCCATGAGTTTCATGAGATAAGGCAGACTTAAACTTGGTGAAACCACAAAGTTCAGAGAAACCAATTGACCTTGAATAGGCAATTATTGTACCCTTGTCATTTTTTATGTCATTCTTGTATCATCATATTTCATGGCCAAATAAACTATAGGATAGTCCCAGGGAAAATATAAGTCTCTCTGGGTGATGTAACCCTGGAATGAAAGTGATAAATGTTTAGAAAGTTAATAGGGAATTCAAATTTCAAGACCATAATCTTTATATTGTCAGTTTTTTCTTTTTAATTTTTTTTTGTGGATTTGCAAAAACGTTTTTGAATAGAATTTTGAATTCATGAGAGGACTTGGTTCTGTTGTTGTGAGAGATAAGTCATTGTTCTGATAATTGTTTGTTGGTTTGTCAGAATTGCCAAATCCACAAAACTGGTGCCCAGTAGCATGCTTTTTGCAATGAGACAAAGTAATATATAATTTTTATGAGCTGTGTAAAAAAAAAACAAAAAGAAATACAGGTTGTTCATTGGACATCTGTGTTTTGTAAAAACATCATAAAAATAAATTTCATTTTTTTAATGAACCATTGTCATGGTTTTCTGTGTTTGTTACCAATTTGTATTAATCATTCAAAAGAGGTTACTTTATTTGTATTCTGACAGCATTCAAGTAGAAGACTCATTGCTGCCCATTAAACTAGGGAAACATGTTAATATCACATTTTTCTCCATAAAATATTTTAATCTGGTGAATAATCACAATCTTCTACCAACATGCAGACATCCCGTTCTATTGAGGGTTTGAAAGAGCGCCTGGTGAGTTTCCCAATAGATATCACAATAATTATTAATATGTTATTATCTTGGCTGGAAATGAACAAAAGAAATGTATTTGACTTAAATATTCCTCTTATGTTTCTCCATCATGCATGATGCAATGGTGAAAGTTATCAAATTTTTGAAAAGATAACATGAAGAGTTTCCAGCAAAGGATCATGCACATAAGTGTATTTTATATGATATTGTCATTTTGACTTGGTTCCCTCTTAGAGTAATTGAAAATGATCTTGCATCTTGGCTGTATGGTGAATCTCCTTTATAGCCTTCACAGACTGACCAAACACTGACAGACAAACAAAATATATATGCACACTAGGATAGATTTCAGTCAGTCCATGTGTTTTGACATAGTGTCCATTCTCTTTCACAAAATAGTTTGCATTACTGATAATAGTAATAAACCTGTGGTGGTAATAAAATTTGTAACAAAATATTGAACCAATAGCCTTTCAGAGAAGCGTTTTATGTATCAAGGGAGGTAACTCAAATTTTGGTAAACATTGTTCCTCTGCAGGTGATACTTTAAGCAAAATGTAGAAAATGCTTTTAAAAGCAAACACAATAGTTCCTTAAATAATGTTGAAAATGTGAACATGAATTCTCTAGTGACATCTAATGGAAAGAAAATTTAGAAGATTATTTTAGGGATTATTTTGAGCACTATTATGAAATTAATAAGGCCAATGAATAGTAATATCAAAAGAGTTGTAATTTTAATCTGAGTGTATGTAAATTATTATCACTTAAATCTGCAAGCCCCCAGTATTCTCAGTACTTAGATTTCTCTTTCATTTTGGGTAAGAAAAGAGAAATTTATAAAAGAAGATAGAGTTCCAAATTCTGTCATCAGTGCACCATCTTTTTGATTGTGATCTGAAGTTGGGAATCACTGCTTTAGTGGAAGCAAATACATAACCAAATTATATACAAGGAAAATACCCAGAAATCCAGTCCTATTGAGCTAACAAAGAGATTAGCCTTGTATTTTGGCTTGTTTCAGCAATAAAAATCTTGGACATCATCTGCTTGTTGAGACAAAAGTGGCTTTTAACAAGTTGAATGATCCTTAGTATACTCAATTTATTACAGAATTTAACTCCATCTTCATGGAGGAGAATATTTTGCAAAACAATTGACTTATATGATGAGCTAATTTTAGGTTTTTTTTAACACACCTCTGATTTCAAAGCTGTACACTCGTCTTATCTTCTCTTAATTAAACAGTATCCAAGAAAGATTTGGACTTCATTCGTCCATTTCTGGCTTCTGACTCCAGAGTTCTCTTCACATTCTGCTTCATATATAGTTCCTTAAAAACTTCTATCGATGGATCTATCGTCCATGAATAACCAGGCTACATGCAAATAGCTATGACACTTTGGTCAAGACACTGAGTTTTTAAACATCAACAGGCCTTTGTTCAGCGTTAACTTCTAATTTCCATCCAGCCTTCTGCAAAGCATGCATTCCCAGCCACTGACATATACTGCAGGCCTGGAAATGTTGAAACAATCCTGTCTATGTATGTACCAGGAATATTTTTTTTTTATATACCTAAATGTTTGCAGCATCATAGCTGTTGACTCATACACAATAAAGTCTTGATGGCTACATCACTCCAGTAAGACCACTGCCAGCAGACACTTTGCAAGTTGGTGTCACTCGTGTCTCATGTACTCAAACATGGCAGCTCAGCATTTGATCTCAAAATCCATAACAGCTACTCTGTACATTAGCCTACAGAGAGATGCATTTATATCCACATATGTGCTTCCTATCTTGTATTCCAACATCCTGTTTCAGTGCCACATAGAGAAGGACTGGAAATTGGCTATCAAAGAGTTAAACCTTGCACACCAGTGTCCCAGAGCTCACCGTTTATTTACCAAGATGGACCAGAGAAGTATGAAGGACTCTGATGAGTAAACTCTCCTCCAAACCTTCTTGGCTAATGTCCAGTTTCCCAGAGAAAGTTATCACATGACACAATGAAGGATGGACCAGTTTCTCTTCTCAACAGTGTCTTTTTTACAAGGCTTATGTCACCCTTTTCCAACATGACACAATTTCAGACTCATTTTGCCATCATGTAAGGGAGGATATAGGCCTGTTCAAAAATCTTTCTGATCTTCCAGCCAATTTCAACTTATCTCACATAAGGCCATGGTCTTTTGTCTCAAATGTGTTCTGACTTGATTGACCAAGGCATTCTTTGTACCACTGTTGAGAACCCTGCTTAATCATTCATTTATATAAGAACTGCTTCCTAGTTACTCAGGATTCAGCAGGCAGAGTCATTTAAATTCACATCTTTTTTGATCAACCTACACTATTTTTAGCTCTGGCTTTACTATAAAGGTATCAGAACATCACCGATGGGAAATGTTTTGTGGCTTTTGGATCCTTCTTGCTAAGGATATCATCAGGACTCTGTTAGAGGACTGAAGTGGTTCCTGGAGCATACTGAGCCAGTCAGAAGAGCTTATTCTTACAACTCATATTTTAGGAATGCTTACATGTTCAGCTTACAAGGACTTTATGGATTTCCTATTGTTGCATGAAGATTGGGCAGTCACCTCTTGCATAGCATTCAAGCAAAACTGTACCAGTCGTATCACTAAAGCCATGGGATGGATGTCTGATGCAACATTCTCCAGGTTTTAACCTGGACACATTTCATCCTAAAGAGCTCTGTTTAACCCACGTGCAGCATATATCAAAAGAGCCTCAGGCTACATTCTAAAGTCACTCAGCAGCTTTGTTGTTGTTGTTTTATAGGGTTTAATGCCATTTTTCAGCACAAGATAGGCTATACATGGTGGCCAGTATAAATGATGAAGGAAGAACCTGAGAAAAGCCCAGCAAGAATCACCGACCCACATGAAGCTACTGGCATTCTTTCTCACATACCCACATTGGCCAAATCTGAGACCCAAATCCATGCAGACAGAGGTGAGATGGCAATGGCCCATAACGGTGAGCGCTTTAGACCACTCAGCCACTCGAGGCCCCCCAGTAGTTTTGTAATGATGTGGGTTACACTTCGTCTGCTGGATTTGCAAAAACTGTTTTTTTGTCAAGACTACCTCCATTTATTGCCTGAACTAACACAAATCTGTTTGTACTTGAGACTCAACTCGCTTCACATTTGTTAGGAGACCAGAACCAGGTTAACTTTGAAGTAAGGGGGATGTAACTTCTCCACCTCTTACTTTCTATCAAATGTATTAAGATTGGGTAATGTATTTGATAAAGAAATAAATATTTAGAGTAAAATATGTTTCTTTAATAATACTAATCTGGTCATGATACAGGCATTTTCTCCTCATCCATTCCCACAGCTGCATCCCAGTAAGAGTGTGCATTTCTACTCCAGTAGTAACTGATGAATGGTGGGATATGGCATCAGATATTATCCTTGGGGAGACCACTCTTTTCTGACATCAACTTAGCAGGCAGATGTTTCAGCACTTTTATTGCTAAAGGAAGTGAAAAGATGTGCTTAACAGGTTTTTGGTGGGAGTGGGGCTTGGGAGGGCTAGGGTTGTAAGTTGGTGGATGCTCTCAAAACAAGTTGTTATTCAATTAGTATTATCAAAGAAGCTTATTTTTCTCCAAAAACTGTTTTCCAAATTTAATGTACAAATGGTTCTGAAATCTATAAGATTCAAACCTGAACTTTATTAATAAGAGGATTTTACACAAGTGCTCATTTCAAATGTTATTCTTAAATTCATGAAATAATTTCTTTTACAAATTGTGGTGAGTAACATTTTGAAATTATTTAGCAAGTTCTGTAAATTGATTTTAAATGTGCACATTATGAAAATGAGTGATTTGGATGAAACAGCAGAATAATGTAGTGGAATGACTTCAAAATACATTTGGAATGCTTTTGTCATTATGCCTTAGCCATGCATGATGTCTTAATGTCATCAATGACATCATGAGGTATTAACTGTTACATATGGAAAAATTATATCTTTACATCAATCTAAATTACACAAAAATCTTCTAATAAATTAAACTCTATCATAGATTTTTTACTTGCATTTGAACTTGGTAAAACTTAAGCTTGCATGTTAATGACATATACTTGTCAAGGTTAATGGTTTGCCTAACCCACTGGTGGCCATGGGGGTTTATCTTGGTTTCCTTTCTGTGAAGTAACTAATGAGAGTACATGACTAACTCAGTATAGGACACTATTCCAGTGTTGGTTAATCCCATTTCCCTCATAGGTCAATACCTATTTACAGCTGGGTTGATTGGAGTATGTGATCTATTAACTGCTGAAAGGCATATTAACACTTGCTTGGTTTGCACTGAACCTTTTTTTGGTTCCATTAACATGGCTGTTTATAGGCTCATCTTTAATTGAGATATGTACCAATTTATAAACTTTGAACCTATTTGGACAACAGTTTTTCTTAGGGATCACTTTGGCATCAGTGTTTGTCCATCCAAACCCTGAGTGATTTTTTCATTTTTCATTTCCTTTTATTTCAATGTAATTTTATACGACAAGGCTTGATATGCAGGCCATGACCAGCTTCTTGTTTCTATATTATATAACATGAAAACAGTATATTTATGACATTGTTGGTACATGTATTTTGATATGTAGAACAATTATTAGAGGGAACCAACTCAATCTGAGAGGATGCCAAATGAGCATTTGTTTTTTGACATGTCAGATCAGAAAACACGGCAAGTTTGCAGGTATTAAAATTACTGAATTTCTTCACAGATAACTTAATTAAGATTTATGACTTTGTTGGTTTGATCTGTCCATATCCTTGCAAATTAAAGTGTATGGTTTAAGTTTAAACTTAATTATTTAAAGGTTTCAGAAAAATGATAGGAAGAAGATATATTGCCATAAAGCATTGACTGAAATAGTGCAGGTGTTTTTATTGCACACCTAAATTCTTGGAGAATAGCCATGAAACTTCACACCCACATTTATCCCAGGGTCTGATTGGTCCAAAATGAAAATTATACTGCTGAGACATCCATTATGGCTGCAAAAGCAGCCATCTTGAAAACTGTGTTATTGCCACTGCTACTGAATTAATAGGTTTATCAACATATGATATTTGCTAGTAGACTTCTTTTGATGTCTAGGTGATCCTGAATAAATATGGTTCCAATATTGCCACGACATCAGCCATCTTGAAACTAATACCACAGCTTGTCGAAATGATGAGCTTATCAACATTTACAGTGTCATTGGAAGACTTATTGCGATTTACAGTGTCATTGGAAGACTTGCGATTTACAGTGTCATTGGAAGACTTATTGCGATATCTAGCTGGTCAGGAATAAAAATGGTGTTGATCTGACATCCAGTAGCCATCATGAAAATTGTGTTACTGCTGCTACTTCTGAATAAAAAGTCATGTCGGCATGGCGCTTTGCTGGAAAACTTTTTCTAGTGTCTGGTTGGCTTTAAATAAACTGCAGATCTTGTATACAATAATGAAATGGCATTGGCCATCTTGAAATTTCTTCTTGTATCTCCCCCTTGATGGAAAGTCATATCAACTTTGGGTTTTTGCCAAAAGACTACATGAAAATGGTGCTAATCTGATATCTGATATGGTCACAATTGCAGGCATCTTGAAAATCTTGTTGCTGCTCCTCCACAATGAACAGTCTTATTGACATGGGATTTTCACCAGATGACTAATTATGATATCTAGTTGGTTCTCAATGAAAAGTCTTATTGACAAGCGATTTTTCACCAGATGACTACCTATGATATCTAGTTGGTTCTCAATGAAAAGTCTTATTGACAAGGGACTTTCACCAGATGACTTAATTATGATATTTAGTTGGTTCTCAATGAAAAGTCTTATTGACAAGGGATTTTCACCAGATTTAATTATGATATCTAGTTGGTTCTCAATGAAAAGTCTTATTGACAAGGGATTTTCACCAGATGACTTAATTATGGTATCTAGTTGGTTCTCAATGAAAAGTCTTATTGACAAGGGATTTTCACCAGATGACTTAATTATGATATCTAGTTGGTTCTCAATGAAAAGTCTTATTGACAAGGGATTTTCACCAGATGACTACTTATGATTTCTAGTTGGTTCTCAATGAAAAGTCTTATTGACATGGGATTTTCACCAGATGACTACTTATGATATCTAGTTGGTTCTCAATGAAAAGTCTTATTGACATTGGATTTTCACCAGATGACTACTTACGATATCTAGTTGGTTCTCAATGAAAAGTCTTATTGACATGGGATTTTCACCAGATGACTACTTATGATATCTAGTTGGTTCTCAATGAAAAGTCTTATTGACATGGGATTTTCGCCAGATGACTAAATATGATATCTAGTTGGTTCTCAATGAAAAGTCTTATCGACATGGGATTTTCACCAGATGACTACTTATGATATTTAGTTGGTTTTCAATGAAAAGTCTTATTGACATGGGATTTTCACCAGATGACTAATTATGATATCTAATTGGTTCTCAATGAAGTGCCATGCTTGACCTCAAATGCCACTTCTTCAAAGAATATATTGAAAATCTTGTCATTAATTTACCTGAATGGATAGACATATGATCATGGGGTTTCAACAAAAGTCTTCAAATGGTGTCTGGTTTGTCATAAATGAAAATGGTGCCAATCTTAGATCCACTATGGCTGTCACATTGGTTACTTTGAAAATCGTATAGATTATCCATTTCCAGAATTAACCTCAGTGTTAAAATGTTACTTTTGTTTGCTTTGATACCATTTTGCTCTGCCCACTTCGAATGTGAAATATAGCTCTGTGGCAGACTCAAACATACAAGCCATGAGCAGCTTATTGTTATGCAGAAAAGTTACAAAATGAAATCAGGGGCCGAAATTATCTTCTGGTGAAATGTTTACAATATTTGTGATATACCAAAGACTACACTGATAAAAGTGGGGTCTGTTCTGACATGTCAAAATTACCAGCACTAGATGTTGTAACTTTGTTGTTAGTTTTTATTATCTCTACTGGTCATTGACCAGAAGAGCTTATGAGATGGTCTCTTATTTGTTTGTTGTCTTTTTGTCACTTATCCTACAGCCTTCCTTCCTTCCATTACTGCAGGACAAGTTTGATATTGCTGCTTCAACTAAATTGCATAGAGGATTGCCATGCAACTTTTATATAGTTCCTTGTAATGTATAGATTGTCCCAAGTTAAAATAGTGCTACTCGGTCATCTGATATAATTGTCACAGCAGCAATATTGAAACTTTTGTTATCTTTACTCCACAATGAGGGCAGTTTTCAATAAACTTTTGTTATCTTTACTCCATACTGAGGGCAGTTTTCAATAAACTTGTTATCTTTACTCCACAATGAGGGCAGTTTTCAATAAACTTTTGTTATCATTACTCCACAATGAGGGCAGTTTTCAGTAAACTTTGTTATCATTACTCCACAATGAGGGCAGTTTTCAATAAACTTTTGTTATCTTTACTCCACAATGAGGGCAGTTTTCAATAAACTTTTGTTAACTTTACCCCACAATGAGGGCAGTTTTCAATAAACTTTTATTATCATTACTCCATAATGAGGGCAGTTTTCAATAAACTTTTGTTATCTTTATTCCACATTGAGGGCAGTTTTCAATAAACTTCTGTTATCATTACTCCACAATGAGGGCAGTTTTCAATAAACTTTTGTTATCTTTACTCCATAATGAGGGCAGTTTTCAATAAACTTTTGTTATCATTACTCCACAATGAGGGCAGTTTTCAATAAACTTTTGTTGTCATTACTTCATAATGAGGTCAGTTTTCAATAAACTTTTGTTATCTTTACTCCATAATGAGGGCAGTTTTCAATAAACTTTTGTTACCATTACTCCACAATGAGGGAAGTTTTCAATAAACCTTTGTTATCATTACTCCATAATGAGGGCAGTTTTCAATAAACTTTTGTTATCTTTACTCCATAATGAGGGCAGTTTTCATTAAACTTTTGTTATCATTACTCCACAATGAGGGCAGTTTTCAATAAACTTTTGTTATCTTTGCTCCACAATGAGGTCAGTTTCAATAAACTTTTGTTATCTTTACTCCATAATGAGGTCAGTTTTCAATAAACTTTTGTTGTCTTTACTCCATAATGAGGGCAGTTTTCAATAAACTTTTGTTATCATTACTCCACAATGAGGTCCATTTTCAATAAACTTCTGTTATCTTTACTCCATAATGAGGTCAGTTTACAATAAACTTTTGTTATCATTACTCCATAATGAGGGATGTTTTAAATAAACTTTTGTTATCTTTTCTCCACAATGAGGGCAGTTTTCAATAAAAGGCTTCTTATGATGCCTTGTTAATACTATTTGTGCTAATATGATGTCCAGTATGGCATCCTTGTCCTAAATTAAAATGGGGCAAGTTAGACATCCAGTAAGGTCTCCAAAGTGGCCAGCTTGAAAATCTTGTTATAGTTACTCCACCTGAATGGATGGTTATTTTGCATAAGAGAGATTTCACTTGAAGATTTGTAATGATGTGAAAACCTTCTTGTTAACAACCCCCTCAAGTGGAAAGTCGTCACTTTTATTCTCTTGAATGTTATTCTTCAATGAAACTAGCTTTGAGCATGCTTTTATGCCATCAGAAGACTTCTTAAGGTGTCTGAATGGTCTTGAATATAAATTGTGTTTATCTGATGTGCAGTATGGCTGCTACATTGGGCATTTTGAAGATTTGTCCCGGAAAGAAAGTCCTATCAACATTGGGTTTTCACCATACAACTTTTTATCATCTAGTTAAATGATGATGACCTAAGTCCAGTATGGTCACCATGACAACAGTTTTAAAAATCTTGTTACTGCTACTCCTAAATGGACAGTCATGTTGGCATGGGGTTTCACCAGAAGACGATATCTGGCTGGTCTTGAATGAAAATGGTGTCGATCTGACCTCAAATATGGCAGCCACCTTGAAAATCTTGTAACTACTTCTCCAAACTAGAAAGTCATATTGACATGGGGTTTTCACCAATAGATTTTGTACTGTGTCTAGTTAGTCCTCAATGAAAGAAAAATCTTGCTCATAGACAGTACAATATGGCTACCATAATTAACAGATTTGAAATCTTGCCACAGATTCTCCAGAGTAGACAGTCATGTTAGGCATTGGGTTCTCACAAAAAATCCTGGAATGGTGTCAAGCTTGTTGCAAATGAAAATGGCGCTGATCTTGTATCCAGTTTGACAGCAGCTAAGTTGCTCAAGAATATCAGAGATGGTTTCACCACTCAGCAATTGAAATGAAGATATGAACTTGTCTTGATTTTCTGGACATTCTTTATAGACAGTGGACCAGTCCCTTCAAGGGACTCTTGCAGCTTTATCGGGCTTCATGAAAGGCTGTTATACCATGTTATAGGGCTTCATGAAAGGCTGTGATACCATGTTTAGCTAATTTTGTGGAAGAACCTTAGAAACAGAATTTGATTTTAGTGAGTTTTTAACACAGATTCATTCTAGTGGAATTATAGATAAATAGTTTAAAACATGTTCAGGATATCTGCTAGGTAGATTCTAGCCAGTCGCAGTCCTGAATTTTTGTGATTTCAGCTTGGAAAGGAAAAGGATCTCTTTGAATTAGGTGCTTTGTTCCTCAGATGCAGATTACTCAAGTTGCTATCTTTCTTCACAGGTGGGACAAAAATATGCAAAGACCAAATATAGAAGATTAGAGTTTTGATATTTATCAAGGAATTTGCCGATTCTTGATGATGAACCTACCCTGTTTTTAAAATTCATGGCAGATATTCCCTAGGGATATTTTTGTCTGATATTAAGCTGACCAAAAACTTTTTAACAAATATGTTGGACTATTTTCCTGATCTTGTAACCTAAGAAATACTGTGTAATTTCTCATTCCATGATCTGTATTCTGAAAACTTGTTGAATGTAGCTCATGATCAAAGTCAGAAAAGTTTGCAAATATCTGTAGAATAAAGTTAAACCTTCATGATTTTCTTATTTCATTTCCTCAATCAGCTTGCTGAATTTCAATGATCCAACCTTGTATTCCAATTTGGGCTCGAGTTTCTTGCTTAAATAGGGTTAAAGATCACCTTTGTAAAGCAAAATTCTAGGAATCTGGAAGCCACTGGCAATAAATTGAAGCCATTGTCAGGTATTGTAAAATGTTAATTATCATAGACAATGTACATGTTTATAGGAGCTCTTCTAGTGCACTAGTTGTTTTGTCCTTTTAAGATGTATCAGTTTTATTACTTTATAAACTGCATGCATCATCTCTGACACCAATAAAATTGCAGTAGATAAGGCATTTTCTTCATTACTTGTATTGTTTTTTTTTTCTTTTTTCTTTTGTTCTGTTGAGTTGATTGTTAGATATGAAAGATATACATTATTGAAATAAATTTAGTGATTTATCATATTTGTTCAGAAAGTATTTTGATCAATGTTGATTACTCTATGTCCCACCTCCTTTGAAGCAGCAAGGTGAGATATAGGTATCCTATTTCTGGCAGCCACAGCATTGTAAGACTTAAATATTTTTGCAGTGGTGATATATGGATCATTGCAAATGTCTCAATACCCTATTCTGCTGAACCAGTCTTTATCAAAAGTCAATGCTAATAGCATGTTTTCAAAGAGGAAATGCTACTGCTTTGAAGGGGGCAATGTTACTGGTACATTATCAAAAATTTAAATCATTCAGCAGATTGATTTATGTAATTTTATATATACGTGTTTTTAAGGACATTTAACATAAACATTTTTCAGTATCATTGCAGTTTTGTCATGTGGTTTGAATGTGAAAATTTTCCAAATATTTTTGTAACTAATTGCTGTTGAGAAACTGAGCTTATTATTGGTGCCCAGATTTATTAATAAATCATCAGTAAGATTCTTAATTCACAGAATCATTCCCCAGCATTATTAACCACAGTATTTTGACAAGGAATATTAGCAAGAACACTTATTATAGACACTCTCAGCAAAGTCAGCAAAGCCCTACAGCAATCACATTGCACATCTGTCTGTCTGGCCATCAGTTTTTGCAAGGAAACCTTACTGGTAATTGTTAGATTTTGACTGAATTGTATATGCAGCTTTTTATTGATGAGAGTTTACTTTAGGCCTTTCAAAGTCATCATCATGAAAGAGTTAACTTTAGGCCTTTTAAAGCCATCATCTGAAAGAGTTTGTTAGGCCTTATAAAGCCGTCATCTGAAAGAGTTTACTTTAGGCCTTTTAAAGCCATCATCTGAAAGAGTTTACTTTAGGCCTTTTAAAGTCATCATCTGAAAGAGTTTACTTTTGGCCTTTCAAAGTCATCATCCTGAAAGAGTTTACTATAGGCCTTTCAAAGTCATCATCCTGAAAGAGTTTACTTAGGCCTTTCAAAGTCATCATCCTAAAAGAGTTTACTTTTGACCTTTCAAAGTCATCATCCTGAAAGAGTTTACTTTTGGCCTTTCAAAGTCATCATCCTGAAAGAGTTTACTTTAGGCCTTTTAAAGTCATCATCCTGGAAGAGTTTACTTTAGGCCTTTTAAAGTCATCTTATGAAAGAGTTTACTTTTGGCCTTTCAAAGTCATCATCCTGAAAGAGTTTACTTTAGGCCTTTCAAAGTCATCATCCTGAAAGAGTTTACTTAGGCCTTTCAAAGTCATCATCCTAAAAGAGTTTACTTTTGACCTTTCAAAGTCATCATCCTGAAAGAGTTTACTTTTGACCTTTCAAAGTCATCATCCTGAAAGAGTTTACTTTTGACCTTTCAAAGTCATCATCCTGAAAGAGTTTACTTTTGGCCTTTCAAAGTCATCATCCTGAAAGAGTTTACTTTAGGCCTTTTAAAGTCATCATCCTGGAAGAGTTTACTTTAGGCCTTTTAAAGTCATCTTATGAAAGAGTTTACTTTTGGCCTTTCAAAGTCATCATCCTGAAAGAGTTTACTTTAGGCCTTTCAAAGTCATCATCCTGAAAGAGTTTACTTAGGCCTTTCAAAGTCATCATCCTAAAAGAGTTTACTTTTGACCTTTCAAAGTCATCATCCTGAAAGAGTTTACTTTTGACCTTTCAGAGTCATCATCCTGAAAGAGTTTACTTTTGACCTTTCAAAGTCATCATCCTGAAAGAGTTTACTTTAGGCCTTTCAAAGTCATCATCCTAAAAGAATTTACTTTTGACCTTTCAAAGTCATCATCCTGAAAAAGTTTATTTTAGGCCTTTCAGAGTCATCATCCTGGAAGAGTTTACATTAGGCCTTTCAATGTCATCATCCTGGAAGAGTTTACTTTAGGCCTTTCAAAATCATCATACTGAAAGAGTTTACTTTTGACCTTTCAAAGTCATCATCCTAAAAGAGTTTACTTTGGGCTTTTCAAGGTTATTATCTGGAGGAGTGAGGCACACTGATTGCCTTATTTTTATAGCTCTGTTTTCTGCAGCTTAACTTCACCAATTATTGTTGAATATGAATGGCAATTGGCATGCAGCGTAACTTCACACCAATCATTGTTGAATGTGAATGGCAATTGGCATGCAGCTTAACTTCACACCAATCATTGTTGAATATGAATGGCAATTGGCATGCATTTTAACTTCACACCAATCATTGTTGAATGTGAATGGCAATTGTCATGCAGCTTCAAATTATTGAGATCTTGAATGAGTGATTTTCAGACTTCCATGACATCATTTATTTTACAGGAATTCCACGACATTTATTTCAAAAACATTCCAAGGATTGTTTAATTTCAACCTGATTTTGAAATTTTAAACCAGTCAGACCTTGACTGTCTTATGCCCCCTGAGTGTCCATCTTCAAAAGAATTGTGTAAGTTCAGCCAAACTTGGCATGCAATTTTATACTGATGAACCCTGAATGACTTTAATTTCTAGCATTCCATTTTATTTTTTAGAAGAATTGTGGCCCCCCCTTGCCCATCCTCCTGACTTTGGTTTCTGCAGCATTACTAAGCCAAAGATTGTTGACTTTCAACCAAATTTGGCATGCACTTTTACATTGATGAGACGAATAAATTCAGTTCCCAGTATTTCACAACATCATATAAAGGAATTATGAACAATTTGAACAATTTACTAAGGCCTTGAATATTTTGATTTTTAGTATTGCATTGACATCATTTACATGTCCATTCTATTAACTTTGATTCCCAACAGAAGTTCCTCTGTTCAAGACCCTTGCCAAGCAAATTGTGGTGAGCTAAGCCCTTTGTAATGCAGCTATCATTAATACCACCCATAACTAATACAACTAGTGTAGTAAAAAATATGGTAATAAGTCACAGAAATGCTGACTGTACTGATGTTCACAAATTTAAAGAGGCTGAAATATAATAGACATGGAGTAGATATGGAATTATATATTTCTATTTATTGTTTAACCTTATTTTCCATTTTTGTAGGCCAAAGTGACTGGAAGCAAGTCAGAGACCAGTTTTGAGGAGGCCTTACAGAGTGAAACCAATCGAATGAATGCTGGAAATGATGCTGCTTCAAAAGAGAAAGAGATGACCAGCAAGCTGCCAGAAGAAAAAGTTCCACTCTAAGGCTATAAGCCATTCCATGCATGCCATGATTATGATGCTTTCATGCTTGTACAAACAGATGGTATTTTGTGTTCAACAGTTACAGAACTGTGGGCTAAGAGCTATGTACAATTGTTATGTTATTTGTTCATTATTTTGTGGTACCTTATTCTTCCAAACACTGTAATGTAATATGTATCTACCTTCATGTACAATAAACCTGCCTTCAACTTATAAAATGTTTTTATTGAGTTGATAGATTTAACAGTAAATGATGATATGTTGATCCAATGAATTTTACATCAGGGTTACTGATACTTTGAAGATTAATAAATTCTCACATTCCTATGTGTGTATGATCATTTACCAAGGTAGATCAGCGATGGGAAATAATTGTCTTTCATCACATGGTTGCTGTCTTTCATTATATGGTTTTTTACAATGATAAAGATAAATATTCATTCCAACACATTTACATACTAAAATATGTGGCAGTTGAAATATTGTTCTTCTTCAAAAAGGATTTGGCATTTATTAATCTGGCTACAGGTACAGATTCAGCAGTCCAGTTTTAAATATAAAAAGGTTGCTTTTAGTTGTAAATTTTTTTCAGATTCCTCTTTTGATTATTGTTTATGAAAGGAAAATAAGTTATACATCAAAGTTGAATAGAGGATTATACTAATTTGTCTGACTCACTTAAGTTTAGTTGTAAGAGTGGACTTCATGTTTTGACCACTGCACATTTTTGTCGTTATAGCTATCTTCAGCAGACTCTTTGACAGTATGTATTTCCATTACTTTGAAGGTTTGAAACCTGATATGTTTCAGCGTCATTTAAAGCTTATACTTAATTTCTCAGTATAAACCAGTCATTTTATACATTATTATTACAAGGTGAGAAAATATTCATCGGATGTTTTATGGTTTTAAACTTGCATCAGTATTGAAAGTTTGTCATTTTTGTTTTGACCCTATTTTTTTCTGGTAGAAATGTGGGCAGAATAATCCTTCATTATGTGTTGGTGCTGGATGGAAAAAATCCAGCCTCATAATCATAATTTTAACAAAGCCTCTTATCTGATGCACAGTTCTGACCCTCGGGTGAAATTTTCCTATCCTACGCCATTGCTTATGAATAGTTCTGATAATCTGTTATACTGATGGATGTGCAGTTGGAAAATCAAATCTGAGGGTAAGAATCTTGGAAAAGCCTCATTCCTGCCCACACATTTTGACCATGAAGGCGTGATTTTCCTATCTAAAATGCATGTGATTTTTTTTTCTTCATTCTTATGTCAAGTACTTTAGTCCAAATCAAAATGGAGAATGTACTGTAAAATAATAACAACACTGCTGACATCCATGAGTCAAAGGTGATATGTCAGTTTCATGTCATCTAGTTCTCTATTACGAGATATATGTATCCCACACTGCTTTCTCATTGGACATGCAAAATCATATACATGTAGGATTGTTGGGACATTGCTCTGTCTTCTCATTGGATGGGGTTTCCTTTTTGTTTGGAAACATACTTATTTTCCATTAGTTTCTGCTTATTTCTAGCAGTGGTATCATTATGTTTGAATTTTGATCTTAATTTATTTAAGAAGAAAGGGATTTTTTTAAAACCCATTCATGGATTTCAAAACAAGGAACTTAATTGAGCCTCTTGAGAAATAGAGTTTTTAGCAATAGAGACATTATAGAAGTCATTGATGGTAAATTTATTGAAACTCAGTTTGGGTATTAAATTCCTATGCAGCTGTTAAGTTTTAATCCATACTCATACATCAAGATTATGCTAAGCTATATTAATACAAATTGATATGACAAAGATAGGAACTAATTTTTTCAATCTCTGAATAATTCACATTGAATAGTTATTCCGTTATTATGCAAAATGAAATTGCTCCATCTTATCTGTGCAACAGTTGATATAAAAAAGTTCAGAAAAGTTATATATATCTGTTTACCTAAAAGTATGTTGATATCTTTTAAAATGAATGAATTTGATAAATGACATTTTACAAAACAATTTGGACCTAATACTTCATGAATGAACATTTGATTGAAGTACCTTGTTTGGATAATCTTTTTTTTTTTTCTTCTTCACATGTAAAACTTAGAAATAAGGTATAATTTATTTGATCAGTAGTTTTATTGCTTTTTACCTTTCTTCTATTCACCCACATGCCAACCCTTCTTGTGTGCTGGAAGGAGTTGGTTTATTTAGAATGCTTATTAATCTCTAAAAAATTTAGTTATCAGATTTTGAGCATAAGCATAGAATAACATGAAATTCAGAATATCAATAAATTGTTTTATCTTTGTGATGGTTCTTAATGTGCAATAGCTAATGTGTGATTTGCACATTAGAGGTTTACAGAACTAATAAATATTTTTTGAAGAGTTACTTCCCTTTTATAAGGTCAATCTATGTCATGTCCATTTTTTAGTTCTACAGTATAAACAAAAGTATAATTTCACCATCATCTGATAGAAAACTTTTAAAAAAAATGGTTTATGCTGTATCCCTTGGGTAAAACTAGGTACTTTGGGCATACTACTTGCTCAGCAAAGAGCATTAATCATTTTGGTCCCTGCTATCATTTGGATGGAGAGAGGAAAACTCTTGTGAAAAAATGCGTTTTGGAAGTCATTGTCTGTTGGTGAGTTGGTACTTATTAGGTTTGTGTGCAAAATCCCAAGTCATTGATGCACCATTGCTCTTTGGTTGAACTGAAGAATACCAACAGTGATTTTGTGTTGTGCACCAATACATTACAATTATACCATGAAAAATTAGGGGGCCCCGAGTGGCCGAGTGGTCTAAAGCGCTCTCTGTTACGGATCACTGCCATCTCACCTCTGTCTGCGTAGGTTCGAGTCTCGGATTCGGCCAATGTGGGTATGTGAGAAAGCTTGCCAGTAGCTTCTCGAGGGTCGGTGGTTCTTTCCGGGGTATTCTCGGGTTCTTCCTCCACCATTAATACTGGCCGCCATGTATAGCCTTTCGTGTGCTGAAAAATGGCGTTAATCCCTACAACAACAACATGAAAAATTAATGAATGAAAAGAACTCTCAGATTTTGTTATCGTACTATTTTTTATCTATTGCCTATGTACAAGTGCATTTTTGTTGTATTCAGAATGTTTAAATTTTTGGGGAAAATTTGTTTCATTTTCACACTATATTAATATTAGAACCATTTTTGTCACATTAGTATATAATTTTAATTAAACTATTTTGAAAATCAGCTTTAAAATGTTATTTTTAGTTTGTTCACATTGGGTAAATAATGTTCAGCTTTCAGTTTTGAGTATCCACATCAGACGAATTAAACTGTGTGTTGTAATTTCAAACTTGTACTAGTGATCTTGACAGTACCTTCAAGCTTTATTTCAGAATTTTTGCATAAAAAATTAAATTGGTTAAATTTTTAAAACTGTGCCCAGACATTTGTATATTTTTTAAAAATAATTTGTAGTGCTGAATTTGTGAATATATTTATCATTTACAATTTTCATTCTTCCATTTACACTAGTTTATGTTAATGTGCTTTACATATTAATGCCTATGTTATTATACTGGTATATAATAACATTGATTGTAACGAAAGAGTTTTTCATCTGATTTTGAACAGATTTGATAAGAATTGGCAACCAGCCAGGAACATAAAGTACAACCTTGCTACTTGGACCATGTGGGATAAGAAGATTGAATTGCTTTTTTGCACAAAATACTATAAATTCATTTTTTGGCTTGGAGCAATTTCAAACACTCTGTGCCTATTGGCATTGTACCCATTCTCTGTCACTAAATATAGTTTGTGTTACTAAATTAGTAACAATGTAGAGATTGACTTGCCTTTCATCAAGGGAGGCCTCTCACGTGTATGTAACTGATTAGACCTGATAGTAGTTATCTCTCTTGGATATCGTTCCACTGATAATATCAAAGTAATTAGTTGAAAATGCTTTAAAGAGGAAACTGCAATTATTACTCATGTTTGAAATCTTGCTATCAATTCTATAATGACAAAGTTTAAAAAATATTAAATTTTTTTTAATGTAGTATTCTTATGATTGTAAAAAGGACCCTGAATAGCAAATAGCTCAGGACTTGTGTACTTCCATCTGATCTTGTGTAAATAAGGACCACGAATACCGTTAGCTCAGGACTTGTGTACTTCCATCTGATCTTGTGTAAATTAGGATCATTTTTACTCTCCAAGCTATCAGTATTCTCAATACTTTGATTTTTGGCTTGGGGATATCAGAGATTGTCATCTGATAGGGAAGAGATTTGGGTCTTAAGTAATTCATTGGTTTTAAGCACAAAAATTAGTACCATGCAGATAAAGTGAAATCACATTAGAGTGTTTATGGTCAACTTTATGTTCATATACTAGCTATCCATTGTATCCTCCCATTTTGTTTCTGTGCAATGGCTTTGGTAGTTTTTTTCTGGGAATATTGATGTTTTTTGAATGAAATAAATGTACTCAGAATTATAATAATTTTGCATCTTTTATCTTTTACAAAATTGATTTCAAATTAATGATGGACTTCACAAATATTTTATTGCATTGCTTTGAAAATTATAATAACAAATTCATGGTCCTTACTTATTATAAATAAACATTGATGGTCTTCACTAATTACTTTCAAAATCATGATCATTGACTAAATTTGGGAAAAGTTAGTTTATGATATTTACTCTAGCTTGATATAAGCTTTTGAAGTTGATACCTTTTCAGTAAGTTTTACAGTCAACAATTAGTAAAATTAGGATTTTCAAACTACATTTATAACTTCAATTTTACAGAATTTTCATATTTCAGGTTAATGCTTCCTTGAAATATTGTACAGGACCATATTGCCTTAATTGTATAAAAGAGTAGTTCTCAATGCAGTTTATTGAAGAAAAAAAAATGTCTCAAGATGTTTTATGGTTATGCCTAATATCTGTAAATAGCTGTCAGACATTATTTTAAGTGTTTTGTTTCAGAAATTATGGAGGATAGATTTCATTACATGAAAGAAGTAGTCATTTTCTTTTGCTCATCGATCTAATTTTTGGCAATATCACAAGTGTCATGACAAAAAAATATGGAATGTACTTATGTTCACATGATAACTTGCCAACTTGCTTTCCAACTTGAAGTAGAAATTTTCAGAATGGAGCAGAATTAAAATTTTAGCACAGAACAAACCTTTTCTGTAGCTGTATTGTTTGCGGTCACAAGTTTGTTTTAAGTACTGACCAACATTGCAAAGGAACATATTTCTATATAGTGCAAAATATTATTGATTTTGTTTTGTGGCATGTTCTTGTCAGCATGCAACCTTATTTGTAAATATGGTCTGGTGCAAGTTGTTCTGTTGCCTATAATGCATCATAAGACGGAGATGATAGATTGAAATAGTATTAGACCTACTAATTGTCAGTCACACACTGATTTTAGCGCATTTACTGACATAAATTTTAAACAATATCACCCTGTCTACTTGATTGTGCCTAAAACTGTAACAGTATGTTATCAGTGACTTCGCTGTTAAACATTTTTCAAGGAATTTTGATGGACAAGGTGCAAAATAAAGTGAATAAACATCATTTAAAGCTGTGCTGTCAAATTCTCCAAAATGACACATGTAACTGCATAAAGTGACTTAGAGCTCATACCTAAATATTGTTACTTGTACTGTAATATTCACACAATATATTGGTCATTGCATACCTATGTCATGATGAGAGGGATTTGCAAGCACATGTACATGCCATTAAACCAAACAGTATGCATAATAAAAGTTCTAAACTTCAGTTTGCATTTTGTCTGTACTTGCATCACTATGGATACATATTAATAAACAGAGTAAGTTTGTAATTGGGATCTTCCAAATGACCTGAGAGAAGAAAAAAAAGTGTCATATGGAATGGTGTCATCTGTTCAGGGGGACCATTGTAAATAATTTAGAATCTGTATAGCTGTTCGGAATCTTAGAAATTGGGATTTAATTTCTTGCAATGAAATGGATGTGAAATATTATTTAGTATGTATGCAGTTACTTTTCAGCCTATTTCACCAATAAACTTCTTTTGAAAATGAAAAGATTAACATAATTATTTCTTGCCATTAGGATAGTGATGAATATTGGTGTAAAGTCAATGATCACTCCCCATTTGATGAGAATATACTTTGACGCTGTTTGCAAATCATAATTAAAACAATTTCTCAAGTGCTTGGCATCACTATTCATTTTCTCCATTGTGGCACAATGGTTTTCTTTAGTCCTTGACCGACAACTTTTGTTTGTAACAAACCTGGCTGCAAGACAAATTGATTGTATGATATGCCCTTTATTGTTGCATTACCTGTTCACATTTGATGGTTACAATTTCTCAAAAATTCTTGAAATATTTTGCAATGCCATGACCAAAAATAGATAAATCTTTCCATGTCATCTCAACAGATCATGATTAAATTTGATAGAAATCACAAATGCCTTTAAACTTTATGCAAATTACACCAGACTACCATCCAATTTGGCCGCCAAGAAGTTAAATTTTCAAATGACTTTTTAAAACTAAGCACCAACTAGTGATCAGAAGTGAAGCAGTGTTTTTTTAGTGAAGAATTTTATTAAACACATGGTAGTTGGCACTGAAGTACGGAGAATATTAATAGGACACCTCACTCAACCATTGAGAAGGAAAATGCAACTAAAGAGAGGAGCAATTAGTGTGACTCTGAACCGTTTGCTGTTTTTTAATGTTACTAGTTGATTTGTTGAATCCTGGACCAACTAAGAGTAAGGAAAAGCAGGCCAGATTATATTGTTAGATCTGCTTCTCAATCTACAAAGTACCTGGAATAGAGCGCTCCAGTGTTCGAAGTGGTTAGAGCTTCTGTCTTTAATTTTTATGCAATGTGTTCACGCTCGAATAAACATTAACACAAGAAAGAGTGAAAACAACAAGCTTTGAAAAATACAATAATTTATTTCCCTGGAAAATTCTATAAAAATGAAAAAAATTATGAACTTACAGTTTTAAGAATCAAATCCAAGAATAAAATTTTAGTAGTCCCAACAACAAATAGTTCATCTGATTTCAAGTTCGAATCCCGACGAAGAATCCAAGATGGATGACATATGTTGTAACCTGTAGTTTTGAAGTCTACAGTTCTTTGTAGAAACAACAATTATCACTCTGGTTTTGGAAATCTAAATAAATTTCTTATAAGAACTGTCTTTGATTAAGAATCTCACATGAGCACATGTATTTTCCAGGAAAAAAAGAACTACCCGTTTTGTAATCCAAGTATTTTGAAATAACTCCAAACAGCACAAGAAACAACTTCCAGTGTAACAGCCCAGCTTCTACTGAGAATAAGTCTCCAAAACATAGGTTATATCATCTTCTAAACGTAAAAAGGGGTCACGTGATCATTTACTTGAACCACATAGAAATTAGGTACTTGTTAAGATACACGTACACCCAGTGTGGCCCTGACGAAAACCAATCATCTTACTCGAAGAAAAAAAAATGTTTACATCTTAAACACGAAGTCCAATCATGACCTTGACAACAAAGCAATCATTTTAAAACAAAATAGAACTCATTTACGTGGTTGCTACAAATTTCGAAACAAGGTCAGCAATTAGATCAACACCTGGTGTTTATAAAACGAAGTCAAGGTCAAACTCTTTTCTGAAAAAAGTATCATCTCTAGTGAATAAATTTACATTACAATAGCATGTAATGAAAAATATAAAGAAATTAAAACTGTCAAACAATTCAATTGAAATAAATATGTATTAAATCAGATATAATTAAATCAAATACATATAATAGGATGTGGGAGTCCTACCAAAGACTAGTAAAATTGGTACTAGCTACTGCGTCATTTGGCGCTCAGCATTAAAAGGTTAGCATCAGGACTGGTCAGTCTGGTGCTAGGATAATGTGACTGTGTGGGACATCATGCTACATGTTTGTGGCAAGATGCCCCAGTGCTGGACATCACTAAAAACTGCCACTGCAGACATCAAAGTGATATGACTGGACAATTGATAAAGCTGCGTTAAAAATCCAACAGACACACATATTTTGTTCTTATGTTTGGAGAGAACTGCATAAGAATACATATGCACAAATGGGATTGTTTTCTTTTTTAAAAATATAATGGAGTTAATGCAGATATGTACTGGACATTATTTGGTATCGGTAGCTACTAAAATGATCATGTCAGAAACACACACACATATACAAATATATACAGTATATATAATGCTATAAACAAGTGTGCCTGAATGGTGTGAAATCAGCCCAAATGCTTTCAGAATGTACTTATTCCTCATTCAATGGTACAGAAGCATAAAACACAATTACACAAATGAAACGAGAACAAAACACTAAACATAATTACTGTGCAATATAGAATTTACATGGGGGGGTGCGTGGCCTGGGCCTGACGTCACGCTTGCCAAAGGAAAGTGAAGCGTCTCTCATAGCCTCTCCTTCCCAGGTGTAGTGATCGCCGCAGGACCACTGTCTCGCTCTGCGGGGCAGGAGGTTACTTGCATATGGCCTCTCCTACACTATTGTGTCCACAGCAGCACCTTCACGCGGTGCCCCCTGTTTTAACAGAGCCTGCTGTGTGGCGCGACCGAGTACCCGGCGGTATAACTGGGTGGGCAGACTGGGCTCATTAGCCTTGGCAGGCAACCAGTCTAAGAGAAGGGAAACTCTGACCCCAAACCCGGGCAGATGAAGCTCGTTAGCCTTGTCAGGCAGTTCATCTAGGAGAAGGAAACTCTGATTCAAAACCAACCAAGTCCCATCCATTGGATTATGGCTCCACTGCCTTGTGGATATCTTTGGGGGAAGGAAAGGCTACGGGAGTAAACCCAGACAGAAAATCAGGAGTGGAGCCCCTAAGGCGGCTGGGGGTTGACTACGACCTCCTTCCGGCAGCTCCTGCATCCAAACTGGTGCCAAATGTCATGCTCAGCATTCCTTTGGACCCCACCAGCAAGGACGAGAGGGGGATCCTGACGTCTGGGCAGCCCAGGATCTCCATATTCCACGCCCAGGCTTGCGCCCTGGAGAGGACACTCCAGTCTCGCTACTGAGTGAGGAAACAACACGGAAGCTGACAGTTTACGGGTTATAAGTCCCACCCGATTGGCGTAGGGAAGGGGCGCCACGGGTCAGCTTTGACGGTGGGAGGGATCATCGTGTCCCACTGGCCAACTATCGCCCGCCTCAAGCCGGGCAGCCCCCGGTCAATAAGGTGTTGACCCGCCATCGTCTGCCTGCTCCAGTGAGTGTCTGGAGCTCAGTGTGTTGTTCAGCATGACAAGCAGACGGTAATTCCACACCAGACAAAAGAAACAAGAAACCAATAAAGAAGACTCCAGCTCTTCGATTTGCAAGCTGGAATGTGCGCACCATGTGTACAGGCACCTCCGACGACCTCAGAGAAGTGGACGACACCAGAAAGACGGCCATCATCGATAGAGAACTCACCAGACTAAATATCAGCATAGCTGCCCTCCAGGAAACCAGGCTCGCCTCTAGTGGCTCCCTCAGAGAGGAAAACTACACCTTCTTCTGGAAGGGTCGAGAACCTGAGGAGCCCCGACAGCACGGAGTGGGCTTTGCCATCAAAAACAATCTCCTGGCCTCGGTTGAACCTCCAACAGGGGGCACTGAGCGTCTCTTGTCCATCCGCCGCACCACTACTTCAGGTCCTGTCAACATCATCAGTGTCTACGCCCCAACCCTCACGTCATCAGAAGACGTGAAGGATCAGTTCTATGGGCAGCTGTACGAACAGATCAGAGGATGCCCCAAAAATGAACCACTATTCCTCCTCGGCGACTTTAATGCCAGAGTAGGTGCGGACCACGAGTCCTGGCCTACCTGCCTCGGATATCATGGCACTGGAAAGACCAACGAAAACGGCCAGAGACTGCTGGAGCTATGCACCTACCATGGCCTGTGCATCACAAACACCTTCTTCAAGTGTAAGCCACAACACAAAGTGTCATGGAAACACCCCAGATCTCATCACTGGCACCAACTCGACTTGGTCATCACCAGGCGCTCTGCCCTTAACAGCGTCCTCTCCACCAGAACCTACCACAGTGCAGACTGTGACTCCGACCATGCCCTTGTGAGCAGCAGAGTGCGACTACAGCCACACGTGCTACACCGCACAAAACCAAAAGGATGTCCTCGCATAAACACTGCACAGATGTCAGTCCCTGCCAAGGTGGAGGAGTATGTGTCTGCCCTGAACAAGGCTCTCCAGGACCTGCCTGAGTATGACGCTACAGCCAAGTGGAACGCCATGAAGGGTGCCATCTACAGTACAGCTATGTCAACGTTTGGCAAGAAGGAACGACCCAGCCAGGACTGGTTCAATGCACACCTATCAAGGATGGAACCACAAATCGAGGAGAAACGAAAAGCCTTCATAGCTTTCAAAAAATGCCCTAATGAATGGACGCTTGCTGCTCTCAGAAGTGCCCGAAGTAACACCCAACGCATTGCTAGACAGCGTGCGAACGAGTACTGGCAACAACTGTGTGAAGGGATCCAGCGCAGTGCCGAGTCCGGACACATCCAAGGCATGTACAGTGGCATCAAGAAGGCTCTAGGCCCTACAGTGAAAGGGGTCGCTCCCCTGAAATCCCTGACGGGAGAGAAGATCACAGACCGTGGGCAACAGATGGCCAGATGGGTGGAGCACTACTCAGAACTATACTCCAGAGAAACGGCAGTCACTGATGCAGCCCTCAGCAGCATAAAGAATCTGCCCACCATGGAAGAGCTCGACAAAGTGCCAACCTTAGAGGAGCTCAGCAAAGCAATCGACTGCCTTCCAAACGACAAAGCACCAGGTAGTGACAGCATCCCGCCCGAAGCTATCAAACGTGGAAAACCAGCATTGATTAAACCACTGCACGAGCTACTTTGCCGCTGCAGGGAGGAAGGAGTAGTCCCCCAAGACATGCGTGATGCCACAATTGTGACCCTTTACAAAAACAAGGGTGACCGCAGTGACTGTAATAATTACAGAGGGATCTCGCTCTTGAGTATTGTTGGTAAAGTGTACGCCCGCATCATACTCAACAGGCTGCAGTTGCTGGCAGACCGTGTGTACCCGGAATCACAGTGCGGCTTCAGAGCAGGCAGGTCGACGACAGACACGATCTTCTCCCTACGACAACTCCAAGAGAAGAGCAGAGAGCAAGGTCAACCACTCTACATGATGTTCATCGACCTCACCAAGGCCTTTGACTTGGTCAGCAGGAAGGGCCTTTTTGAACTTCTGAGTAAGATCGGTTGCCCCCCAAAACTCCTCAGCATGATAATCTCTTTCCATGCAGATATGAAGGGAACAGTCCTGTATGATGGATCATCCTCAACTTCCTTCCCAATTAACAGTGGTGTGAAGGAGGGCTGCGTGCTGGCACCAACACTTTTTGGGATCTTCTTCTCCCTGCTCCTGTCCTACGCCTTCGACACATCCACGGATGGCATATATCTACACACCAGGTCTGATGGGAGCCTGTTCAACCTGGCACGACTGCGCTCAAAGACCAAAGTGAGAGCTGTGCTCATCAGGGAGATGCTTTTTGCGGATGACGCAGCTCTTGTGGCCCACACCGAGGAAGCCCTCCAGAGACTGGGAGACCGTTTTGCTGTTGCCTGCACGCACTTTGGTCTCACAATCAGCTTGGAAAAAACAAATGTCAGTGTGCAAGATACCACCATTGCCCCTTCAATCAAAATCAACGGTGTCACCCTGGAAGCAGTCAACAACTTTACCTACCTAGGGTCAACCATCAGCAACACTCTCTCGATTGATATGGAGCTGGACAGAAGGCTTGGAAAGGCAAACACCATCATGGCTCGATTAACAAAGAGGGTTTGGGAAAACAACGCGCTGACAGAGCACACCAAGGTCCGAGTCTACCAGGCCTGCGTTCTCAGCACCCTTCTATATGGAAGTGAGACGTGGAGTACCTACATGAGGCAAGAACGCCGGCTCAACTCCTTCCATATACGGTGCCTAAAACGCATCCTGAAAATCAGCTGGCAAGACCGTGTTCCACACAGCAAGATCCTGCAGCGTGCAAGTACCCCCAGCATGTGCTCCCTGCTAATTAAACACCGCCTTCGATGGCTGGGTCACGTCCGACGCATGGAGGATGGAAGGCTGCCAAAGGACATCTTATATGGACAGCTGGCCACTGGCATGAGAAGAGTCGGACGCCCCTCACTCCGTTTCAAAGATGTGTGCAAGAGGGACATGAAGGCATGCAACATTTCACCCGATGGCTGGGAAGAGCTGGCTGAGGACCGAGGCACCTGGAGACTGGTGGTAAACAATGGCATATCAGTCGCTGATGCGAGGAGAGGCCAGTTGGTGGCAGAGAAACGTAAGAGAAAGAAGAACGCAACAGCAACCACAGTAATGCAGACTTCCCAGTATGTCTGCACCAACTGCAGTAGGGACTGTCACTCATGTATAGACCTGCACAGCCACAGCAGACGTTGCCAACAGAGACAGGCAACACCCCAAGGGCGCTATTCGCATGGTCTTTCGAGACTGAGTCGCCAATGATGATGATGATGAGAATTTACATGATGAATTGTGTCGATATTGACAAACTATCCAGTAAAACATTAAATAAATCGAGCAGCAAGTTTTATCAGGGAATGAATGATGCTGTGTGTAAATTCTGTAAAGTAATTACAATTTTGGGTTTTGTTCTTGGTTCGTTTGTGTAATTGTCCTTTGTGGCTTCGTGCACTTGAAAAGGAATATGTTCATTCAGTAAGCATGTTGATTGGTAGCTTTTTGCCAATTTTTAATCCATATTGATATTTTTTTTATTGTCCTGGCCCACATGAGTTTTTTTTTTTTTAGAGAGAGCACAACAACTTGCTAGTTTTGATATTGGCCATGGTGAGTGTAATGTGCATGCATGCCCTATTAAGTTCAACTGGTACAAAGACAAGGAACATGTACTTGTTAAAGCTGGAAAAAGCTACAATGGAATAGTAGGCATCTCGTAACAAAACTCACAAGTTTATCAAAGAATTGATAAATGCCTTGTACAACTACACGACTGAACACGAGCATGAATTTAGAGTTATACAATATAATAAGCTTACTTTGGGAAATAGCACATGTATGTAGGACTGGAGCATGAATGAAGTGACCCAAATTGCAACCAGATGTCTTTGGATGCATGGCTCGCAACTGAGGAGTTATAATCAGAGTGGCAGGAGAAAATCCACAGGCAAATATGATGCTTAATTATAATGTAGGTGATTCTTTATTTACAGTAAGGTATACATGTGGCCAAGGTTCGACAGGACAAACTTTTGTTTAAAATCAGTCATCAAAAGTTTTTACGCTTGAATACTGAAAAATGTCTAAACATAATGATTTGTAAGCTTTGGTAACAAATTTGATATTGTAGATTTTTGTGAATTTTGATGATTTTCTTTTGAGTGATGCTAACTTTAGCAAAGTGAGAACGAAGGAAGGAAAATGAAGAAACTCTAGGGTAATGTCCGTCTTTTTTAGAAAAAGATATCTACAAAGAATGGTTGTGAAAAGAATCTTGAATATTTCTAAGATCGCACAGCATTACACTTCCTTCTTACCTCTGAACAAAGTATTTATATCATTCTTAAATATGTGCATGTCTCACCACATGGATCATTAATAATTAATGTCTCACCACATGGATCATTAATAATTAATGTCTCACCACATGGATCATTAATAATTAATGTCTCACCACATGGATCATTAATAATTAATGTCTCACCACATGGATCATTAATACATAGTGACCCTTTTGTGTAATAAGATTTGATAAAAACTATCCAGATTAAGTCTGCTGCTAGCAGGCAATTTTAATGCACACATGAAAAATTTATATGATTTTATACCAGATGATACTCTGCAATTTGTATCTGGAAATGATATTGATTAAGGAAACAATGCATTTACATTACTGACCAACAACAGAGATGGCCAGTGAAAATTTGTACATACATAACTTGTAATAGGAAAAGTGTAGTGGAATACATTTTATGTTCTACAAATGTATTCGATTTTGTGACAATTTTTGGAGTTGGGGAACAAGATTACTCTTCACATTTTCCATTGTACTGCTCCCTGAAAGTGCCAGTAACAGGCAAATGCGGAATGGGAACAGTTACATCAGTTTGAGATAATGTGTGCAAATTGGAGCAATCTTGAAAATGAACATAGGGAAGCTTTTGAACAACTATTTAAGGAAATCTTTCAGGTGACAAAGGAACATCTGCTCAAAACAAATATTAATGATACTTTGAAACAATTTACCTGTTTATATCAAGATGCACTTTCCCACAATGAAAACAAAAAAGGTAAATTCCAATATAATACACAAATGCAAACACCATGGTAGGACAGAGAATGAAAAGTGTGTACAATTACAGATTCTGGTTGGTTCCAGTACTGATCTGAGGGATTACAGGGACTTCAGGAACAGTATTAGAATAACTACTGTGAGATAGGCCAAAGTGAGAAATTAATAAAGTACAGAAGAGACCTGCATTTAGTTTGAAATCATGACCTTTAGAAAGGACACAGAAAATCATCTTTGAAAAGGTTTGGCACGAGTATTTTGAAATCCTCCAACAAAATGAAAACCCTGTGAATAGTTACAAATCTTGACAATGATGACAAGGATGATAACTGCCGTATCGGAAATTGACAATATTTTGAACATAATAATTGAGCAAGAGATCATAACCAGTTTAAATTCAATGAAAAACAAAACCCCTGGACCCAAGAGGATTCCAGTTTTTTGTTACCAATTGACAGCATGAGTGTCTTACCATTCCTGAACTCTCTTTAATTTTATTCTGGCATCTTTCCAAATGAATGAGCTTAAACCATTATTTGCCAAATATTTAAGAATGTGAGCAGAGATTAATAATTATAAAGGTATATCCCTAATGCATGATACACAATATAGTACAGTTTATAACGTTTAATTTACAAACCTCAGTGCAAATGTACTTGCCCAAAAGAAAAAGATTTTATTACCTTTTTGTTGATTTTTAAGAAGCGTTTGACAAAGCTGATCATGGAAAACTGTGGAGATCACTTATCCATAAAGGTCTCCTTGGTAAAATGATAAATATACTAAGAAAAATGCATCCTTAAAGAGTCATGTTAGAACTACAACTGGTTTGATAAATTATTTTGACTGGGATAAGAAACGATTGCATGCTAAGCCCAATTTTATTGAGTTTTGTAAACAAATGATCTGATCTCAGAGTTAAAGAAGCAAATGAAGCAAAGGCATACTTATCACTCCAGACATTGAAGAACTTGTTGATTCAATATATGCAGATATGGCAAATTGCTCTGATAGTTAGATTACTGCAACAACCAATATATATTATAGGACACTTTTGTGATAAAACTGACATGGAAGTAAACCCCCCCCAAGACAGAAATAGTGGTATTTAGGAATCGGGAGTATGTGAAGAGAACAGAAACATGGTATTTCACTGAAGATTTGTTGTTGTTGTTGTTGTTGGGTTTAACGCCATTTTTCAGCACGCGATTGGCTATACATGGCGGCCAGTATTAATGGTGGAGGAAGAACCCGGGAAAACCCGGGAAAGAACCACCGACCCACGAGAAGCTACTGGCAAGCTTTCTCACATACCCACATTAGCCGAATCCGAGACTCGAACCCACGCAGACAGCGGTGAGATGGCAGTGATCCGTAACGAAGAACGCTTTAGACCACTCGGCCACTCAGGGCCCCATTTCACTGAAGAACGAATAGAAGTAGTGCCTTATCATAAATATGGGGGATTATGTTTTACATCAAAGCTGAAATGGTCTTTGGCTAAACAAATGTTAGCTGCACAAGCCAAAAAGTCTGACACAAATATTTTATTTTCAAAAGCAGTTTAGGCAAGTTCATATCAGAGATGTTTAAAACATCTGACTCGGTGATTAACCCAATATTATGTTACAAAGCCAAATATGAATACTCTAATATTGAGGAAGTGCAGTTTCAATTTTGTAAGAGATGCCTCTCCATTTTTCAACTACTGCAAATAACTAGGTTCCTTCTCGTTACCTCATATGGTACAATATATAAAGTACTGGATTAAAATTATGCGAGACCATTTAGCTTTTCTTTTAAACTATACATTATTGGTAAGAATTTGATATGGTTCATGAAATATCAATAAAACATGTTGATTATGGAGGGTTTCACGTTGGAGAGGTTTTATTTATGAATCTAAATATAGAATGTGCCAAGAAAATTGTAATACTTATCTTCATTTCGTGGGAATAAGGTTGTATTATAACATATCCTCCATCTGATCTTAAACCGGAAATAAAGTACAATGAAATCTGTGGCAACACGTAATCACCTTATCAGTATAAGAACTATACATATATTTATAGTATATTAAGGTGATTTAGTTAAAACATCAGTCTCCTTTGGTAGCAACTATATACTCAATGAACATAAATATAGTCACTACCTGTAACCAGCAGTTTGTTTTTATTTTTACTGCTACAGCTATTATTACTGCTTGATACCTTTGAATATGAAATTAATGTTGTAGTAAAAAATATTAATACAAATTTATACTTGTATCTTCACAAATGAGATGCAATCGTTTTCTGTTTGAATAATAAGACCCACCCACCCACCCAGTAATAATTCAAAGGAAACTTTTTTAAGTTTTTAAAGTTACTCACAACTCAGGCTGTTGTAGCATCCATATCCCCTGCATAAACATATTTGTCTGTGATTTTATAGTTATTTTACATGGTTTAAAAAATAAGTTAATATTGTTATGACCAAAACAATGCCAGCACAATAAAGCACTGCAAAATAGATTTATTAAAAAAAGTATACAGAGTACTGTATTTAACTTTTCACAGGAAATATTAGAGAAAAATAAATATTTTATATATGCTTTCAGTCATAAAAATAGTGTTAGATGAATTGGTCTAAACAAATAAATTCTAATACAAGTAGGTATTTAAAAGGAATAAATACTGGATTATCTTGTTACTTCGTCCTTATAGATTTCTTTTGAAAAGTATGGATGGAGGTGTTACCAATCCCCTTTGTTTTTCACTTTCACATGAATAAAACATGAAAACAAGCTTTACCTATAATTTGGCTTTTGGATTGGATGTACACTCATAGTTATAAATTCTGAGTAATTAAAACTGCAAATTCTGAATTGGCCAAGGCACATTTCCCCAAAATTTCCTTTTATATACCACAAACATTTGTAAAGTATGCCTCAATAACAGTCTGGTTATATTTTCTAGTGAGCGTTTCATTAATTAACACAAAAAAAAAACATTTTATTACTGGATTTATTTTCAATAAAAAAACAGGTATGATATAGAGGGGTATAATGCGAGTGATTTTTTATGGAATGATTTTTTTTTAAAAATCTGGCAGTCTTACAGAGGGGACTGAAAAAGCAGCTTCATTGAAATGATTCTTTTACTTGTGAGGTTCTATGCATTCCAAGCTATTTTATCTTATCAGGCAATATTTACAGTACATCAAAAAACATTTCTAGGCATAGCTGTTTCACACACACACAGTTCTCTGAGAGTCTAGAGGTTAAAGCTTACAGAGCACAGTGTGCTGAATTGATCTCCCAACTGCATGGAAAGACAGTCTGCACATAGTAAGCAGATGACCATGGGATGCTGGGCTTTTGTCTCATCTTACTGAGAACAATGTCCAATGAAGCTGATATACATGTCCTCCTTTGTGGAAAGGCTTTCAGTGTACTAATGCATCATTCTGAACACATGAATTCTTTCTGACGAGAACTTTGGAATTTTTAAATACATTTTCTAAAGTATTTCTCAATCAAATTTATTTTTAAAATTGTGGTTACATAAATAATGTTATCACTGACTCAATACCAGTTTTAAGATGCAGTGGAACCACAACATGCAAAACAGTATTGTGCATTATACATCTACAATTAACTGAATGAGAGATTAAGAACTAGATAAAAGTATTTCATAAATCAATTGATCTATACAAAAGATTCTGTCAAAGACAATTATTTACTAATCAAATGAGATGTACATGCCGATAAGACTTTCCAAGCAATGGTAGTGGTGATATAATTTTTCAAGATATCTGTTGCAGTGGCTATATATGATATCAGATTGGCATCATTTTCATGTAGGACCAACTTTACATTTTAAGAGGACTTTAGTGAAATCCCCCATGCTGATATGACCATCCATTCATAAAGTGTAGCAAAAAAGATTTTCAAGATGGCCACTGTGGCAGCCACATTAGGGTCATAAACAATGTATTAATGGCCTTGAAATCTAAGCAGCTAATCTACATATGTATACAAATATGCCTACCCTAATTCATTCTTCTCAACAAGTAATTTTGCCCTATGCAACATGGAGTAAAACCACTTAAGTGTAAAAGAAATAAATGGCAGGACAGGACAAAATAAAGATGCAGCTCCTGTATAATAACTTAGTTATGAAAGATAATCTAAGGTGTTAGTGAAATGTGGTAGTTGAGGTGTAGGACACGAGTGGATTGACTGTGTGACTGGATAATGTTCATCTAAGGTGTTAGTGAAATGTGGTGGTTGAGGTGTAGGACACCAGTGGATTCACTGTATGACTGGATAATGTTCATCTAAGGTGTTAGTGAAATGTGGTAGTTGAGGTGTAGGACACCAGTGGATTGACTGTGTGACTGGATAATGTTCATCTAAGGTGTTAGTGAAATGTGGTAGTTGAGGTGTAGGACACCAGTGGATTGACTGTGTGACTGGATAATGTTCATCTAAGGTGTTAGTGAAATGTGGTGGTTGAGGTGTAGGACACCAGTGGATTCACTGTATGACTGGATAATGTTCATCTAAGGTGCTAGTGAAATGTGGTAGCTGAGGTGTAGTTGTTGTTGTGGGGTTTAACGCCATTTTTCAGCACACGATACGCTATGCATGGCGGCCAGTATTAATGTTGGAGGAAGAACCTGGGAAAACCCTGGGAAGAACCACCAACCCACGAGAAGCTACTGGCAAGCTTTCTCACATACCCATATTATCCGAATCCTAGACTCAAACCCACGCAGACAGGTGAGATGGCAGTGATCCATAATAGAGAGCGCTTTAGACCACTTGCAGCCCCCAGTTGAGGTGTAGGACACAGTGGACTGACTGTATGACTGGATGTTCATCTAAGGTGTTAATGAAATGTGGTAGTTGATGTGTAGGACACCAGTGGATTGACTGTATGACTGGATAATGTTCATCTAAGGTGTTAGTGAAATGTGGTGGTTGAGGTGTAGGACACCAGTGGATTGACTGTATGACTGGATAATGTTCATCTAAGGTGTTAGTGAAATGTGGTGGTTGAGGTGTTGGACACCAGTGGATTGACTGTATGACTGGATAATGTTATCTAAGGTGTTAGTGAAATGTTGTGGTTGAGGTGCAGGACACCAGTGGATTGACTGTATGACTGGATAATGTTCATCTAAGGTGTTAAGTGAAATGTGGTGGTTGAGGTGTAGCACACCAGTGGATTGACTATGACTGGATAATGTTCATCTAAGGTGTTAGTGAAATGTGGTGGTTGAGGTGTAGCACACCAGTGGATTGAATGTGTGACTGGATAATATTCATCAGCATATGGAAGATTATTTCATGCTACGGCAAGTTAAGTGCACTGCCCACAGACCACCATGGCAGTCAACCCAAGCTGATCTGGGCAGGAGTCGAGCAAACTAAAAACGTCAAATTGCAGCTCCATGGATCCTATTTCAAACAAACCCAATTCCATATGCAACCACATACAGTACCTTTATACATGATGGGACCTGGAACTGCAGCTTGAAACACAAATCTGCAACTTCGCTGGTTATTTCTGTGTTGTTAGAACCCACTTATTTGAGGGAAATTATTTTTTTATAAAGGTGACCTCTATAACATAACTGAGCACCACCTGACAATCTGTCCAAGTTTTTTTTAAAACCAATTTATTGTGGATATTCACTTCTTTTAAGCAACCATTTACTGTCAAAGTTCATTTTTCCTTGCTTCTCAGAAATGACTGCTTTAAAAATTTTGCTGTATGCAGCAGTTTACTGGCATGATACCACACTATTATACAAACCTTTGGGGAAAAGGACAACAAAGTGTCACTCGTGCTTTGAGACGAAATAAAAACAACAACAAACAAATAATAAAATTTTTATTACTCCAAGATGGAATCTGATAAGTAACAGTCATACACACACACTTCCATTCTCTTAAAATAAATTCAGTAATGAAATAATTAGAAGAAGCAAAAAAAAACATTGAATATGATTCTTTACTTCTGTGAATTAATTTATTATAAAACTAGCTCTTGGATTCTTCATCCTGCAATCTTCTCACTTTTCTCCCTTCCTGAAATTTACAAAACTGAGAGTTAAAACTTGCTCAAATGACTCTCAAGTTCCTCCTGTCTCAATTTGTAAGTTCAGTAAACCATGTCAACTAATCAAATAAATTATATAATCCATACACACAACAGGAGGTGGATCCAAGGGTGGGGAGTATTTGAGCTTGTCCCATATATAAATATAAAATGACTGAATCACGTCAAAGAACAAGTTTTTTAAAGTTTTTTTTAAAAATTATTGTAGTTAGCTGGTTACACTTGTGCCCTGGAAATGTACAAAATGCAGGATCTTCTAGGGGCTTTGCCCCTTGGGACCCACACTGGGGATCTATTCACCCATACCTGGTGATGCCCCATTAACACTATTCCTGGATATGACACTGACAACCAATCATGAATACAAAGCAAAATAATAATTTAGGTTGGATAGATAGGTAGTATGGGTTGGGGTTAAATCCCAAGATAGATTTAGGTTGGATACAATAATTTAGGTTGGATAGGTTGGTAGCATGGAGCTTGACAAAACCCCAATACAGATGGACAGATAGATACTACAAAATTAGGCAATACTGTGAGACTTGAACAAGACAGCAACCTTTGAGATGCAAAAACAATATGATATAGAGGGGTTTAATATACAGGTGATTTTATATAGAATGAATCTTTTGAAAAATCTGTCAGTCTTACAGAGGGGACTGAAAAAACAGCTTCACTGAATTGATTTTTTTACTTGAGAGGTTCTATGCATTCCAAGCTATTTTATCTTATCAGGCAATATTTACAGTACATCAAAAAACATTTCTAGGCATAGCTGTTTCACACACACAAAGTTCTCTGAGAGTCTAGAGGTTAAAGCTTACAGAGCACAGTGTGCTGAATTGATCTCCCAAATGCATGGAAGGACAGTCTGCACATAGTAAGCAGATGACCATGGAATGCTGGGCTTTTGTCTCATCTTACTGAGAACAATGTCCAATGAAGCTGATATACATGTCCTCCTTTGTGGAAAGGCTTTCAGTGTACTAATGCATCATTCTGAACACATGAATTCTTTCTGACAAGAGCTTTTGGATTTTGTAAATGCAACATTTACTATGATGTCAATCATGGTATAATTAGTCAACATTATCAGACAAGCCAATAAAATAAAAAAAATGTAAACTTTATACCGCAAAGCAGTAACCTATAAATATTTTATCATACACAACATCCGACCTCTTCCTGCCCATTATATTGAAATATGATGATACTTCTGATCAAAGGTGCAAAATTTAGTTTGTACTACAACAAGTGACTTTTCAAGCACTTCTAGTATTCATACAGTTAATTCCAAAACTGTATTACTGCACTCCCAGAGAAACAAAATATTATCTGACACTGCTTATGAATCTGACATGGTCTAGACCAATTCTTGCTCCGTTTGACTGAATGTCTAATCTCGTGCCTGCATTGAACTTCATTTGATTGGTTGATAAATATACACTTGAAGGGTTACTATCAGACTCAAGTTCCTCCTGTCTCAATTTGTAAATTCAGTAAACCATGTCAACTAATCAAATAAATTATATAATCCATATACACAACAGGAGGTGGATCCAAGGGTGGGGAGTATTTGAGCTTGTCCCGTATATAAATATAAAATGACTGAATCATGTCAAAGAACAAGTTTTTTAAAGTTTTTTTTAAAAATTATTGTAGTTAGCTGGTTACACTTGTGCCCTGGAAATGTACAAAATGCAGGATCTTCTAGGGGCTTTGCCCCTTGGGACCCACACTGGGGATCTATTCACCCATACCTGGTGATGCCCCATTAACACTATTCCTGGATATGACACTGACAACCAATCATGAATACAAAGCAAAATAATAATTTAGGTTGGATAGATAGGTAGTATGGGTTGGGGTTAAATCCCAAGATAGATTTAGGTTGGATACAATAATTTAGGTTGGATAGGTTGGTAGCATGGAGCTTGACAAAACCCCAATACAGATGGACAGATAGATACTACAAAATTAGGCAATACTGTGAGACTTGAACAAGACAGCAACCTTTGAGATGCAAAAACAATATGATATAGAGGGGTTTAATATACAGGTGATTTTATATAGAATGAATCTTTTGAAAAATCTGTCAGTCTTACAGAGGGGACTGAAAAAGCAGCTTCACTGAATTGATTCTTTTACTTGTGAGGTTCTATGCATTCCAAGCTATTTAACTTATCAGGCAATATTTACAGTACATCAAAAAACATTTCTAGGCATAGCTGTTTCACACACACAAAGTTCTCTGAGAGTCTAGAGGTTAAAGCTTACAGAGCACAGTGTGCTGAATTGATCTCCCAACTGCATGGAAGGACAGTCTGCACATAGTAAGCAGATGACCATGGAATGCTGGGCTTTTGTCTCATCTTACTGAGAACAATGTCCAATGAAGCTGATATACATGTCCTCCTTTGTGGAAAGGCTTTCAGTGTACTAATGCATCATTCTGAACACATGAATTCTTTCTGACAAGAGCTTTTGGATTTTGTAAATGCAACATTTACTATGATGTCAATCATGGTATAATTAGTCAACATTATCAGACAAGCCAATAAAATAAAAAAAATGTAAACTTTATACCGCAAAGCAGTAACCTATAAATATTTTATCATACACAACATCCGACCTCTTCCTGCCCATTATATTGAAATATGACGATACTTCTGATCAAAGGTGCAAAATTTAGTTTGTACTACAAGTGACTTTTGAAGCACTTCCAGTATTCAAAGAGTTAATTCCAAAACTGTATTACTGCACTCCCAGAGAAACTAAATATATCTGACACTGCTTATGAATCTGACATGGTCTAGACCAATTCTTGCTCCGTTTGACTGAACGTCTAATCTGGTGCCTGCATTGAACTTCATTTGATTGGTTGATAAATATACAGGTGTACGCTTCAAGGGTTATTATCAGACATTTGTAATACTTGTAGCAGGTTATTAAATACAATAGGCTGGTTAATACTTCAAATAAATTACGCTTGTAATGAAGACAAAAACCACTTCAACTGATATTACAGATTTAGTTTGTATTCCCAGCAAAACTGCATTTACAAGCTGATAACATTTGTAATTAATTAATTAATCAATTAACAGTCAAATATGTCAATACTCTACATTAACCCTCACCACTGAAAATATAGTAAAATCTATTCACCAACTTGTTTATAATTATTATTAAAATATTTCATTTTAAAAAGTTTCAGCTGTCTCATCACTACATTTCATCAATACTGACAGTGTAATACATATTAAGTGCTGAAATGTTTATAACTATCTTTAGCTTGACAATCATGGACTGATAATTTAAAAAACAAGAAACAGATTATCTTGTCTTGAAACTTAAATGATGTAATTTCTTTTGATGCACTTGTGTTAGTGAAAAGCAAAACAGTAGTCACCTTTCTGGCAGTGTTGACATCAGCAGTAACCGTGAATCTTTTTCTTAAAGAGTTCATCTAAACATTTCTGAAAGCCCTTCATGCAATTTTTATACAGTCAGTAACACCCATGATAAATAAATCCAACGTTTTGTACATTTACATAATTTTTTTAATAGTTTATTTCTTATGTTTGATTAAATTATGTTAGGGTTTAAACATTATTTTTTTATAAAACGTGAATAATTGTCCGAAAATACCCAGGTGTCTTATTTTACTCCGTGTTGAGCCTCTATTTTGCATGACCCATGCACGATCAAATGAAAAAATGAATGTTCAAAAGGGATGCTGCAAAATAGCAATCAAGGTTATTTGCTAATCTTAATTCCAATTTGCAGGAATAACTTGAATTATTAAGTTTTAATACTGCATTCCTAAATCAAAACTGATCTATACAAAAGATTCTGTCAATGACATGTATTCACTGATAAACAAGATATACATAAACCCCATGCCCATGACTTTCTGTTCAAGAGTAGCAGTGATGGATACTCTGGTGTGTATATAGGATGTCAGTTAGGACCAACTCGACATTATGACAAGCATTTTAGTATAAACCCCATGGTGATGCGACCATTCACTGAGGACAAGTAGCTACAAAAAGGTTTTAAAGATGACCATTATGGTACCCATATTGGATTTCTGAGTGGCACCAATGTCATTTAGAACCAGCCAGATAGATGTCATAAGAAGTTTTCTAGTGATAAACCCATGTCAATATGACTTTGCATTCAGGAAGAGTAGTGATTTCAAGATTTTAAAGATGACTGTGTCCATATTGGGTGTCTGATTGATACCATTCTCCTTTAGAACCAACTAAACATCACAAGAAGTCTTTCTGGAAAACCACATGTTCATAAGACCATTCAACCAGATAACGAAAAAACAATTCAAAATGGCTTAAGTGGTGGTCATCTGGATATCAGAGCAGCCAAGTTTTCATTTAGAACAAAACTAGACCAAGGACTTAATGATAAGTTATCCAAGTAGTTTAGGAGAAAAAATAACTGATGTATGATGCACAACAGGCATTCCATAAACTCTTGAAGGAACTGAATCCACCAAAGGAATAGACAAATTATGACCCATTTCTTCTTTTTAAGTACTAACTGTTGAAATCAACTACTATTCTTGTGAGAAAAAAGATTTTTAAATTAGCCACTGTGGCAGCCATATCTGATTTCAGATGGGCATCACTTTCATTTAGGACAATCAAGACACAGTAAGAAGACTTTTGGTGAAAATCTCGTGTTCACATGACCATCCATTTAGGAAAATTAATGACAAGACTGAAATATGTTCATTGTAGCAGCCATACTTGAGGTCAGATCAGCACCATTTTCATTCAGAACCAAAACAACACATTACAATTAGTCTTCGGGTGAAAACTTCACATCAATATGACTTTCCATGTAGAAAGAGAAGCAATATCAAGTTTTTCAGGATTTTTCAAGATGGCTGCCAAGGTGGCCACACTATCGTTAAATCAACACCATTTTCATTTAGTACCAAACAGAGAACACACGTTTTCTGGTATAACCATTGCTCAGTGAATATTTTTTTAGACACAGGCCCCAGGCAGGTGACATGTAAACTCACAAGCTCTGATTGAAATTCCACAAGCCTGGACACCAATTTCCACATGCCTAAAATTTTCCCTTTTTAGTACTGTCATACAATGTTGCAATAGATACAATTCGAATATAAATTCAATAGGGTTCAAAGGAGTTTTAAGATAATGTGGTTTGAAGGTAATGTGTCATCAGCATTCATCACTGCACTCCCTAGGAACTGGTGTTCAATTTTCTCTGCTGGATTCTCTGAGTGAATATTGGTCAGAACTGAGTTGATATATGTTGATGCATTGCTTGCAGTATGTGCCAAGAAATAATAGCCACCCCTATCTTTTTCTTCTTTTTGATGGTGGTTGGTCAATTCAAAGAAAAAAAATTAATTTTGAGAAAAGTTGGGTCCAGATTTTTTGGATTATCTCCCCTTAAAAGTCAGAGAAAACTGAAATCATTTTTCACTTAATTATATAGGAAATGTAGACATTTTTGAAACATGTTTTTGGTGTTTTATTATTTAGACCACCTGTAGATCAATTTGAAACAGTGTTTACTTTGATTAACAGAGTCTTTCTATCTTCTGTTGATGGACACCTGGACATAAAAATTTTGATAAAAAGAAAAATCCTAATATGGCACTTTTAAGACCATCTTGTCTATTTGTTTACAAGGCTGTACATCATAAAAGTAGTTTTTCCTTTAGTATTGTATGCATTGATGAAACTGTTTAAAGATAACCTACAAAGGTGTCAAAATTAGTAAAATATTTTTGTTCAAGAACATGAGAAAATGCTACATATTTTGAAAGATTTTGTCATTTTTCAGATTTATAACACAGTTTGTAAATAAAAGTAAAGTTACCAGTGTTATTCTTTTTTCTCAGATTTATAGTACTGCATATCAAGATCAAACTAAGAGAAATTTATAGACTTCCTGATATGTTTTGTAATGAAATATGTCATTTGTAGGAAGCATCTCAGAAAGCATTTCCCATGAGTTTCAGAATGTTGCATAGTTTGTAGTACTTTATCTATTTGAAAAGACTTCATCAAATAAAATAATTGTTTAAAATTGAAATATACTTTGTATGCTGTTTTGACACATGGCGATGGGCCTCCCTACCTTTGGTCCCCACCTTTTCCATCTCTAAAATGAACTTTGAAGAGATTTACCTTTTAGCTGCTATTCCACTTAGCAATCGGTTTCCAAATACAAATGTTGGTATGGCTAAAATGCCCAGGTATCGTAGAGTCTGAAACATGTTCAGGTACTGCCAGTAGCAGTAGTACAAACCAAAGATGGCTGAAATGGAGAAAGAGTAACTACAATAAAAGATGTACATACTCATTACGTGCTCAATTCATGTCAAGATTCAGATCTGTAAAGAATTTACATTCAACATCAAACTTAAAAAAACCCGGATACAAACCAACTTTCTTGAATTAGACCAACAAAATTTAGGCCTATTATGGCACAGGAAAGTACAAAACACATTCACCTTTTACAAGTATAAAATGGAAACCCTCAAAGACACTGAAGCTCTACTGTTCAAAAAGAATTTCCTGGAATTCAATACAAGATCCTTTTTTATGTAACTGTCAAATGTTGAAACTATCTGTGATACACTTCATTGATACAATTTTCAAATTAACTCTTTGTAGTGGCTATAATGAATGTAAGATTGGCACCATTTGCATTTATTCCATCCCATAAGCTCTTCTGGTCTGAGTGGTATAGCTAATAATAATAGTACTTTTTCAATTAATACAAGCCGATTGATGACTTCTTTTATTATTTCTTCTTCCTCCCATTGCAATACTGCCTGCTCTTTACATATTAACCTCACACAAATATCAAATAAATTTTCAGGTTCTGCCACATGTATCTTTCCAACATCTAATAAATAAATCTAAATTGCAGTGAAGTGCCATATTATCAACTAATGATTTAGTATTTCTGTCATAGCACAAGTGTGTATCTAGTGATAATATGCAACTAATGATTTAGTATTTATCATAGCATCGGGGGCCCCCGAATGTCCGAGTGGTCTAATGCACTCTCCGTTACGGACCATTGCCATCTCACCTCTGTCTTCATGGGTTCGAGTCTTGGATTCGGCCAATGTGGGTTTGTGAGAAAGCTTTCCAGTAGCTTCTCATAGGTCAGTGGTTCTTTCCGAGGTTTTCCCCGGGTGTTTTTTCTCCACCATTAGTACTGGCTGCCATGTATAGCCTATCGTGTGCTAAAAATTGGCTTTAAACCCTACAAGAACAACAACTGTCATAGCATCAGTGTGTATATTGTGATAATATGCAACAACTAATGGTTTAGTATTTCTATCATAGCATTGGTGTGTATCTAGTGATAATATGCAACAGCTAATGATTTAATATTTGTCTTAGCAATGGCGTATAGCTAGTGATAATATTCAAGAAATAATGATTTAGTATTTCTGTCTTAGCAATTGTGTATAGCTAGTGATAATATGCAAGAAATAATTTAGTATTTCTGTCTTAGCAATGGTGTATATCTAGTGAAAATATGCAAGAAATAATGATTTAGTATTTCTGTCTTAGCAATTGTGTATAGCTAGTGATAATATGCAAGAAATGATTTAGTATTTCTGTCTTAGCAATGGTGTATATCTAGTGATAATATGCAACAAATGATGATTTAGTATTTCTGTCTTAGCAATGGTGTATAGTTAATATGCAAGAAATGATGATTTAGTATTTCTGTTTTAGCAATGGTGTATATCTAGATCTAGTGATAATATGCAAGAAATGATTTAGTATTTCTGTTTTAGCAATGGTGTATATCTAGTGATAATATGCAAGAAATACTGATTTAGTATTTCTGTCTTAGCATTGGTGTATATCTAGTGATAATATGCAACAAATAATGATTTAGTATTTCTGTTAGCAATGGTGTATATCTAGTGATAATATGCAAGAAATGATGATTTAGTATTTCTGTCTTAGCAATGGTGTATAGCTAATATGCAAGAAATGATGATTTAGTATTTCTGTTTTAGCAATGGTGTATATCTAGTGATAATATGCAAGAAATGATGATTTAGTATTTCTGTTTTAGCAATGGTGTATATCAAGTGATAATATGCAAGAAATGATGATTTAGTATTTCTGTTTTAGCAATGGTGTATATCTAGTGATAATATGCAAGAAATACTGATTTAGTATTTCTGTCTTAGCATTGGTGTATATCTAGTGATAATATACAACAAATAATGATTTAGTATTTCTGTCTTAGCATTTATGTATATCTAGTGATAATATGCAACACTTAACAATTTTATTATTTGTCACAGATTGGGTGATCTCAGTTTGGGAACAAGTTAAACATGAACACTATGCTAGTGGTGATGAGGAGGATGTGCAAGAAATTTAACATGGGCTAGTTTCATGTAGGCTGCATATGCAGAACAAAGTCTCCAAAGAAATATTCTTTCCTTTCTTCAGTGGTAAGAACAAGAAAGATATTCTGATGGATTCAATTTGCCTTAGTAGATAGATGCCCCTGGGGTGAAAGGTCCAAACAAAACTGCTGTCAAGGCAATGGGCTTATTTCACACATCAGGAGCTCATTCTTCATAATTAAATCATGGACTTTCACAAAAGAAATTGAACCATTATGGCAGAACAGCAGATAATTTGGTTAACTAATTCTGCCTTCTCATGCTAATGTCACATCGAAAAAGGTTCTTTTATGAAAGTTGTCATAAATTTTCTGCAACGATAATCAACATTACAGAAACCAATTCTATTTTGGCTAAAACTGAGAAGTTGAAATTCTCAAAAGCAATGGAGATATCGTTTTTCTGGCCCTAATCCTTCACTCCACGTGGACAAATTTGATATTGAATGAAGTTTGTCAATGAAGACACCACCTAAGAGTCTGGGGAATGGATTCTCTCTGTTACAGAACATAGCTAAAATGATGAGAAGATGATTGTACTAAATGAAGGGAAGATGATTGTACTCTTTCCAGGTAACATCCACTCATATCAAAGACAGTCTGTCTATATGGCCTTCATTACCAGAAAACTTGTACATATGGAGCAATGTGAAGGGGTAAAACCCAGCTCACTTTATCTTCAAAGAAAACAGCAGGTGGAGAACTGGAGATGAAAAGTGAAATGAAAGAATTCACATCTTGCTACAAAGAAATGTTCAGGCTTTGTGTGTGGCCTGTAAGGTCTCCCTCCTGAATGAGAACCATTCTATGGGTCTATGAACTTGGGTGCTTGGTAGGAAAGCTCTAAGCTTGAGAAGGCATGAAATTAAAAAAATTTGTAAAGTTGTGTTGTGAAGGAGCTTGACAACTCAAGGAGAGTATATATTCTTATGAGAACCATGGCCATTGAGGATGGGCAATTCCAACTTCATGATGGATGTTAACAACTTCCCACACTCACTGAGTATCAGAAAAAAGTCAAACAGGCATGGCATCATTTTTTGAAGAGAAACTGTTTTTGAAACCAGACATTCCCTGTATTATGCCATGGGTCTCTGCGCTGGTGGTAGGTCTGCTTCATTGGAAGCAAGTTTCTGGACTTCTCTATTTGGGTACAAGTGTATGATTTGGATTTTTAACATAGCTTTAACAATTTTGCAGTCATATTGCTATATCTACAGTGTGAGGCATCATGCTGCAGACATGTGGCATGATGTCCCACTCAGTCCCATTATCCTGATACTAGGCCGACCAGTCTTAACACTAACCACTTATTAATATTGAATGCCTAGCAAGACAGCTACTCGGCCAGGGTTCAAACCCATGACATCCCACATCCCCTCTATTTGGGCATGGAAGAGATTTGAAGATGGCGTGCAATATGAGGATGGCTTTGTCATGGTTTTTAAATGATGTGGACATAGAAAGGAATGAATCCAGCTGCATGCAAGAGCTTAAAGGAAGCAGCTATGATATTACAATGGATTAGTATTTATTCTACAAGTTACTAGTACAAGCAAACTAGATTTGTGACAAACTTTCACCCAAGATAGTTCAGAATGATGTAATTAACATCCAGATCAAATGTTATAAACAACGCACACCTACAGGACTCACAGTACTAAATCATTTCCCATTGTAAACCTATGCAAACACCATATTAAAAATTCAGTAACTTAAAATTTTTGAGAGCTCATGATCAAATCTATATTTATCAGTATAGATGAAATCTGGATGTCAGCTTCTGTGTAGAGGAAAGGATATGAGCCGCTGAATTTTCTGGACCTGCATGTGTTTCAATTCTGCACCAAAGAGTCAGGTGCTGATTTTAGTAATGAGTGTTCTAAACTCAAGACTATTAAAGGACTGAAATTCCATCAATAAAACAATGTCTCTATTTTTTTCACTAACAACTAGGATAAGCTCTCAAAAGATTTTTTCCCTAAAACATAACTTCACACATTAACCCCTGCCGACAAGTTTACATGGCAGGAGGTAGTAGTCTACTGCCAAGCTCTGTAGCGTCAAGGTCATGGAAGATAGACTAAAGTGAGTGGTATTATAGAAAGGTAGACAGATGTAGCTCTACAATGATACCAAATAATCTGGAAGTTCTAGTTGCACTACAAAATAAAGAGGGGAAAACCTCATTTTTTGGACCCAATTTTTTCCACTCAAAATCTGCTGTGGTTGGAACCTGATTTTATGTCAGGATTTGAGACTTTTTGGTCTCATATCTAAGGCAGACCGGTATGAACTGCAAACAGACAGATGAACCATTGCAAAAAGTAGAAAAATATGGGCATCTGAAATAAAGAGTGGTCTCAATATGAAAAGAATGGGTCCATAAAGCAAAAAAATACCCCAAAAAATAAAATAAAAAGAACTCCAACTTTTACCCTTTCTGCTCATGCATGATCCAAATAGCCAATGAAAAACGATGTTTCTAACACAACTAAGCATTAGGTTATTGGGAAATCACCTGGAAGTTGATGTATTAAGATGTATTTATAAATAGCTTTCAAAACTCGAATTTCAGGTGAAAACAACAAAAACCTCCAAGGGTTAATGTTTTAACCAATCCTGATCAGCCAAACCCACATATACTCTATTTTACGTTCACCCATTTCCAGGCTGGTTCCCATTTTTCCATATCGTTAGTACCGCATGTCCTACAGCTGGAGATCCGTCAGTGAGACATTTACTGTATGAACTTGTAAAATGCTTTTATATATTGGAAGAAAAGTAGGCTGAGGTGAACTGGATTCCCCTGGGGCGATCCACACTGAGATAGTTTAACAAATATATCATGACTTCAGCAGAAGATGTGCCAGAATGACAAAACTTGTACACTGGAGTTAATATTTAATAACAATAAATGTGACCTACCTTCCCCCAGAGTGGTTTAGAATAATGCAAGGAATACGTGAAATAATATCAATGTAGATATGACAAATGAAAAAATTGTTTACAGTGGGTTTAATCTTAAAACAGAGTTATTTGTATAAGAAAAACTGGTTGCTGTGGCCCAACTTTCACCTTGGGTGATTTAAAATGATGCAAGAAACACCTTAAGATCAATGAACATGGCATACCTACAGCTGGAGATGTACTTGCAAAACAGTAAATGTTTGTACACTGGGGTTAACCAGTGATTTTTTGTTGTTGTTGTTGTGGGGTTTAACGCCATTTTGCAGCACATGATAGGCTATACATGGCGGCCAGTATTAATGGTGGAGGAAGAACCAGAGAAAACCCCGGAAAGAACCACCGACCCACGAGAAGCTACTGGCAGTTAACCAGTGAACAACAATCATTAAATTAAGAAATGTAAGCCTGTGACTTACATTTCCCTGTTGAGTTTCAGAATAACGTAAGAAACACCAGGACCACATTTTATGAACATATCATGCTTACAGTCATGCAGACAGAATATTTACACAATACGTTTCAATTTTAATAACCAAGTTACCTGCATTATAAAAGTAGGTTACTGTGACATACTTTCCCACCCAAGACATGGCAAAGAAAAATTTAAGGATAGTCTTAATTATGTTCCATGAAAGTATAATGCCAATATATCTGTCAGTATCAGCAGTGAAACAAAATGTTTATGATTAACATGACTAAAGATGACACCCAGGCAGCTAGGGGCATAGTAAAACTCATACAGACAAGCAGAAAATGAGAACTTACCTCCAAGGCAGGTATGGAAACCAACAGCGCTAAGGGACACTGGGAAACTGGAGATGTTGACACCAAGCTTGAACCACTGTAAATGAAAACATGGTAGCTCAACTGGTTAAGCATTCAAATTCATGAACCAAGAGACACAGGTTTGAAACCCAAAAAGCCAGCCAATACTGGCTGCATCTTCATTCTTGGAAAAATCATTTACATTCCATTACTTTGGCAATAATGTGTTGAAAGTGCTGTTTGAAACCAACCAACTTATACATTATTGGACAGGACACTAAATAGAGCTGTAATGACACGTATGTAGGGACATTTTTTTCCAAGAATAAAATGTATGAAATCATCACTTCCGTGTTTCAATACAAAATGTAATCTTGTCATATGTTCTTGTTGGATATTTGGTTATGTTCTGATGTTCTATATTGTGGAAAGTTCTATACAGTCTATATTTCTACCCAGAGCATTACCAACACAGATATCAATGGACATTTTCTACTGACTATTATCACATCATATTTTCAAATCATCACTCCTGTGTTACAACCACAATATTGAACATGAGAACATAACCAAATATCCAACAAGAACATTTGTCAAGATTACATTTTGTAATTTCATTCACAAAAAATTTCAAGAGGAAATTATTGAATTCACAGACTCATTTTATTATTCAAAATTACAAGCCAGTCTTGGACAACAGAATAAATACTAGGGGCATATACAATCACGAAGATTTCTGGAACAGAAAGCATATAAAATCATGAAGACTTCTGGAATGAGGGCAATTACAATCAAGCCTGACTTTTAGAATGTAGAGTACAGACAATAACGGCAACTTCTAGAATAGGGGGCATATACAATCATGAAGACTAATAGAATAGGTTGGTTTGTTTTAATGAAGAGATGGATTCAGCATGAAGAACTGGATATGGAGATAAATATAAAAATTGTATATACAGATAGTTGATATGATTGATGGTTCAGAACTAAAAAATTATTGTTACTGCTTACCAGTGCAAACATCAGGAAGAGTGGCACCAGAACCAAGATTGTAAAGGCAGTAGATACAACTGCTGGTGGGCGCTTATCTGGCTCACGGAAAAGATGCTGGAAAATATATAAAAATTGAACTGAACAGCCCTTATTTCTGGACCAGCCCTAAGTTTCATATATTAAAGTGAGGTTATGGTATTTCTCAATGTAAAGCCTTCCTGTTTAAAGTGTGTAATATCTACATCCTAATTCTTTATCACAGTCCTACAAATGTTTTGCATGGAATTTGTTAGTGTGGGCTATTAGCTTGCATGGAACTCAGGTGACTACTAGAGAATGCTGTGTGTGGGCTACATGTTGGCATAGTTCCAATAGGGGGCTACCAAAATGATGAATGTGGGCTATGTATCTGCATCGAACTTACTAGAATATTGTGACTGAGCTACATGTTTGCATGAAACCCAGGGAGGCTGGGTATGAGCTCTATATGACTGAGTTCCCACTGCCAAGTAAGCAACTTCATATCTTGATTAGCTGAACTTTTTTTAAATAAACTACATTAAATCCTTTTCCAACGTGGAAAATTAGCAATCAATCAAAAAAAAATGAAAAATTATCTGGCTAACAACTAATAGTTTGTTTATTAAAGTGCCTTCTCTGGGCTAATAAATTCAAGGACTACTGGGTTTATTTCCTGGTAGCCTAATGAGCTACATTCCAATATTTAAATTATTCAGAGCACACCTGATGGTGATTTTGCATAATGCATCAAAATAATCCTTGCTTATTGCAACATAACAGGGAAATTTTCAACCAAGCTGCAGAGCATATTAATGACTGGATGTTCAACAATCAAACGTAGAATCCATTCAAAATGGTCAAAGTAAAACCAATAAAGTGCAGATCAAATGGATTAATTGCATTAGACAGAGTACCTTGATCTCGGGCTTCTTGGCATACTGGCTCTGTGGCTTTGGTTCTTCAGTAGCTTTCTCTGGAAATGTCAGATCCACGTCAGCCTGTAAAATGATTCAGTGCTCATTTGTACATGTACTTTTAAGTCATAATCAAACTCAAAATGTATTTGTGCATTCATAATTTCAATTGTGCTGAAAAGCACAAAAAAAACCTTTATATAGCTAAAACCTGCCTTATGTGTCACATCTTTGATAATCACCTATCCTAAAGGCATATTCCTGCAGTTTCACAACCAAATTTTAAAGGAAATGGATAAACTTGTATTGACCATTTACCAGCTCAGCTAATGAGGAAAGATTTTAAAATTCCCATAGGTTGCTGCTCAATACAGTTTTAACCATATGCACACGTCTTTCAGTGTTCTTGCAGGTGAATGATAATGTTTCATCTCTTAGAGATAAAATCGCAATGGATAAACAGGACCACATCAACACTTCCTCGAAAAAGAGGGCTAATTCATGAGACTATTTCTCCAACTCTAAGTATCTAGCATGTCATGGTGTAACTTTAGCTCTTGCTAATGCTGAAATGAATAATGAAACAAGAATATTCGAGTGAATATTTGAATAGAAAATTAGCATTCATATAACGATATATCTTCAGGAGTTTGCAACATTCTGTAAATGAAACTGACAAGATGTAAACAATGCAACACAGAATTAGTCTAGAAGGAAGCAACCTGAAAGCTTCTGAAAACATTTTTCTACCCAACTTTATTTCTTCCTTAAATTCTTACCATAATCAAAATCTTATCTCCCTTTGTTTGAGGGGGGGGTCTTAATAATGGGGACTTTCCGTACTAAATTTTTGATTCTAAAATAGACCTAATTTTAGAACTTTACCACTGTCCAGGAAAATGGGTTCTCAATAACAGCATCTCCCACTATAAGGTCCATGCTATAGCGTCCAGAGGTGTATTTAAATTCCTTACCGGTGGCCCCAACATCCTGAAAATGCAGATTATGAATGATTACATAAAGTATTTCTAGTATCATGTATATCCCCTGTAAAAATAAAGTTATGAGAATTGTTCTGTTTACGACTCTTGCACATTCCAATTTTGTATTCTTTAACATGATACTCAAACTAAATTACTCGCCATCAAAATACAAGGTTTAAAGAATAATCCTGACAATGAACTCATCAATAAAAAACAAACAAACAAAAAACTTTTATTATATACATTAAGAGTGAAATAAAGAAAATTAGCAAATATTTTCTACATGTTTTTATTTATATTTTCATATGTGAAAAATAATTCTTACATTTTCACATGTGAAAATGCAAAATTTCTCATCAACCATGCAACACTTGATTGTCTGGTGTGTCTATATAAGTTATATTTACAGCAAGAGAAAAGAACAGTTAACTAGAACAAATAAAAGGAAATTGCATTACCTTTCAGATTTGAAACGTATTTTATGTCTTTCATGTGTTAAAACTTATTTAATTTTTAATGATATGTATTTGGACATCAATTGTAGTTAATTTTTAATGATATGTATTTGGACATCAATTGTAGTTAATTTTTAATATGTATTTGGACATCATTTGTAGTTAATTTTTAATGATATGTATTTGGACATCAATTGTAGTTAATTTTTAATGATATGTATTTGGACATCAATTGTAGTTAATTTTTAATGATATGTATTTGGACAGCAATGTACTTTATTTTTCAATGGTATGTATTTGGACAGCAATTGTTGTTGTTCTTGTAGGGTTTAATGCCATTTTTAGCACAAGACAGGCTATACATGGCAGCCAGTATAACTAGTGGAAAAAGAACAATGGAAAATCCCAGGAAGAACCACTGACCCACGAGAAGCTACAGGCAAGCTTTTTTCACATACCCAAGTTAGTCAAACCTAAGACTTGAACCCACGCAGACCGAGGTGAGATGACATTGATCCACAAAGGTGAGCACTTTAGACCACTCTGCTGCTCGGGGCCCCGCCAGCAATTGTAGTTCAATTGCAATGGTATGTATTTGGACAGCAACTGTAGTCCATTTTCAATATGTATTTGGACAGAAATTGCAGTTCATTTTCAATGACATGTATTTGGACAGCAATTGTAGCTCATTTTCAATGACATGTATTTGGACAGCAATTGTAGCTCCTTTTTAATTATATGTATTTGGACAGCAATTGTAGTTCATTTTCAATGATGTGTATTTGGACAGCAATTGTATTCATTTTTAATTAATGTATTTGGACAACAATTGTAGTCCATTTTCAATATGTATTTGGACAGAAATTGCAATTCATTTTCAGTGACTTTTTTTGGACAGTAAATGTAGTTCATTTTTAATTATATGTATCTGGACAGCAATTGTAGTTCATTTTCAGTGATGTGTATTTGGACAGCAATTTTAGTTCATTTTCAATGATGTGTATTTGGACAGCAATTGTAGTTCATTTTTAATTTTATGTATCTGGACAGCAATTGTAGTTCATTTTCAATGATGTGTATTTGGACAGCAATTGTAGTTCATTTTCAATGATGTGTATTTGGACAGCAATTTTAGTTCATTTTCAATGTGTATTTGGACAGCAATTTTAGTTCATTTTGAATGATGTGTATTTGGACAGCAATTGTAGTCCATTTTCAATATGTATTTGGACAGAAATTGCAGTTCATTTTCAATGACTTTTTTTGGACAGCAATTGTAGTTCATTTTTAATTATATGTATCTGGACAGCAATTGTAGTTCATTTTCAATGATGTGTATTTGGACAGCAATTGTAGTTCATTTTCAATGATTTGTATTTGGACAGTAATTGTAGTCCATTTTCAATATGTATTTGGATAGCAATTGTAGTTCATTTTCAAAGACGTGTATTTGGACAGCAATTTTAGTTCATTTTCAATATGTATTTGGAAAGCAATTTTAGTTCATTTTCAATGATGTGTATTTGGACAGCAATTGTAGTTCATTTTCAATGATGTGTATTTGGACAGCAATTGTAGTTCATTTTCAATGATTTTTATTTGGACAGCAATTGTAGTCCATTTTCAATGATGTGTATTTGGAAAGCAATTTTAGTTCATTTTCAATGATGTGTATTTGGACAGCAATTTTAGTTCATTTTCAATGATGTGTATTTGGACAGCAATTGTCCATTTCATTTTCAATATGTATTTGGACAGCAATTGTATTTCATTTTCAATGACATGTATTTGGACAGCACTTGTAGTTAATTTTCAAAGATGTATTTGGACAGCAACTGTAGTTCATTTTTAATGTTATGCATTTGGACAGCAATTGTAGTTCATTTTTAATGACATATCTGGACACCAATTTTAGTTCATTTTCAATGACACGTATTTGGAAAGCAATTGTAGTTCATTTTTAATGACATGTATTTGGACAGCAATTGTAGTTCATTTTCAATGGCATGTATTTGGACACCAATTTTAGTTCATTTTCAATAATATGTATCTATACACCAATTTCATCAAAAGTACCAGGATCACTATATTACTTTTCCTACTGTCCATGGTTCAATCAACAATATTGTTCTCTTTTAACCTAATGGTTGCAATTCCTTGGCTACTGTAGTGGAAAATCTCATCTAATGATAATGTAGAGCAACAAAGCTAAAAAGCCTAATGGTATAGTAACTCCACCAAAGAAATTAGTGCACACTACTCATCCTGGGCTCCAGTTCATCACATATCAATATCAAGCTGATGTTAATTATCCCAACTGCAGCAGGTTTTATGTATCTTCCTTTACATCACAAAAGCAAGAAAAAACGTTACAATTTTGGCTTCAGTCCTGTTTACTATTCAGTTTACTCAAACATCTCAATGTCATGTGCGAGTTTTGGCTATAACCAAATCGTCTTTCAGTAGTGCCAAGTTGGGTATGTTTAATGCCATTTTTAGCACAATACAGGCTATACACAGCATCCAGTATATTTGGTGGTGAAAGAAACTAGGAGGACCCCAGGAAGAACCACCAACCAAATGGATGCTACCTGCAAGCTGTCTCACACACATAGGCCTATCTGTGACAAACCTATGCTGACAGCAGTGAGATGTCAGTGATCTGTAAATGCAAGCATCTTTGACCACTCAGCCCCTCTTTTAGGAATGTAATGTGGAGGTGGAGTTGGCAGGTGGGATGAAAAACTTATTTGACTACATTTACCAACATCATCCCATCATAGATACCAATGCCATTCAAGTTGAGATGATGCAAATTAAACTGGAACAACCTATCTTGTACATCTATTGTGTGCTTGATCGCTGTCCATGATTGAAGGGTTGAGGTAAGTTTCTGACTACCAAATTACAAAAGCTTTTCAGAAATTGACCTTGTATTCTAATTCTACAATATAGCCCAGGGTGCAGAAGTAACTTACAGGTGCAATAATGCTTTGTTGGTTACTAGTGCATAAATCTAAAAACTAAGGTATATCTGATAAATTCCCATTAAAAATTATTCAATATATCCATAATTGACTTACCAAGTCAAAGGTGTTGGTGAGAGAAGAATCAGGCTCAGATATGAAGATGATTTCTTCTTTGGTTTTCAAATTTGTAAACTTCACAAATGCCTTAAAAAAAAGAAATGTGAATTGTAATGTTAAAAGTTTATATATATATATATATATATATATATATATATATATATATATATATATATATATATATAATTTGACCACACCCAGAGAGAAATGCACTGCTAGTGACTTGTATATGTCAAGAAACTTGGCAGAATTATTCATCACCCTTTTCCACTGTCTTCATGTCTTTCCCAAACCTCCATCCTGCCACTGGGTCATGAGAAATAATGGGTTAATTGGAAACAAAATGTTCATAAATTACATTTATCAAAATAGGGAGTTCTAGGAAGATTCCAACATTTTTAGTTTGGTTAGGTGAATATTCGCACTCAATGTTCCAAGTACCTATCAAACTTTAGTAAATATAGGGCAACCTACCACACTGGATGTCAGATCTGTGTCATGAAAACCAAATGTTGACATGACTAGAAAGAGTGGAGAGTACACTTTCAAGATGGTTTTTGTAGTGGCCATAATGGAGGTCATTGTCTTTATTTGAGCTCTACTAGATATCGTAACAAGTCTTCTCTAGACAATGCCATGTCAATATGAGGACTAGTAGCATATATATATATATATCAAACTAGACCCTGGGATTAATGGACAAGTGAGGTTTCATGGTAATCCTTCAAGCAGTTTTGGAGTAGTGATAACAGCCTTGTTTTAATAAACAGCTGAATGTAGGATGATGCACAAGACGATCTTGTCTGTAACCAAGAGCTAAAAATTAAGACCTAAGATCAATGGCAACATTGAGAAAATAAAGAACAATAACAGCAGCAACTATCAACAACTTTGGCCATCACAGGTTGCAAGTAATATACGTACAAGAGAGCTGTAATTTCAAGCTCTTTCTAACTATTATTTAACTAACCTGGTGGGCTGTAATGAGTTGTCCTGTATTTTTGTCTTTCAACTGGAACTTCATCACAATCTTCTGGTGAGAATCTGCCTCCACTAAATTAGCAGCCTTCTTTGGATACTGCATCCTGCAATGGTGATAAATACAATGAATGGTAATGGAGGTCAAGATTTTGATGAAATGGCATTTATTCCCTGGTTTGAAATATGTATTATACAAATTCTCTGAACGCCATGTAATCAAACTATGACACAAGACTGAGGTTTAAATATTAAAATGCCTTTAAGAATCTTCCAAACACCTTGTTGACCAAGACCAACTCTAGGTACCTCTATTCTAACAATTTATTTGAAGAGATTTTTCATTGATCAAGTACTATCATTTAGTGCTCAATATACCTACAAGGTTCATATAGAATTTTGAATGATAAATTCAAAGACTTTTCCCAAACTTTCAAAGACCATAAACATATATTTCAAAGACCTTATTTTCGCTAACATTTTGTACACAAGTAATGTTTTATGAGAAAACAACAATTGCAAAATACTACAATATTGTTTAGTAATGACATTCAAACTATGATTAATAAAAGAATGAAACCAGGAAAACTTGACTACATATAAATCTAACAACCCTGGATAATTTTATTTGTGATTATGGAAAGGAATTAAAATGTTTGGGATTATTTCAATTTTCAAAGACTTTTAAAGACCAGGGTAATCTGCTTAATTTTCTCAAACTTTCATGGCCTTGAAAATGCTACCCCATTTTTCCCAAACTCCTTCAAAGACCATGCGAACCCTGACCTATCAAACTTAAGTAACCAAAAGGCAACCAACTTCAGAATGTTAGTAGCTATTTCAAATTAAAGGCTGCCAAGCCCATACAATTTGGTTGCATTAGACACTGTGAGCAGAAATCAATTGTGTATTAATAACAGAAGACGACAAAAACTATTATCAAAAGAAAATTAGTGTAAAAGCCATTTATCAATGAATCTGAAGCCAGGCAATATCTAGAAAGATGGTTTAGAGATCTCCAGGCAGTGAATTTTATGGAGTCGTGTAAGGTTCGAGCAAATAATGACTTGACATGCATACTACTAAAAAGAACCATATACTCTGTATTTTAATATTATTAAATTTTCTTGAACTAAAACAACTTTTTATGTGTGATGTGATTTGAATTTTTAGCGTAGCTTTAACAATTTTACAGTCATATCGTTATGATGTCTGCATTGTGGCAGTTTATAGTGATATCTAGCACTGGGGCATCATGCTGCAGACATGTAGCATGATGTCCCACCCAGTCACATTGTCCTGACACCAGGCCGACCAGTCCTAACACTAACCTCTTAATGCTGAGCACCAAGCGAGGCAGCTGTTAGTACCATTTTTGTAAGTCTTTGGTATGACTTGGCCGGGGATTGAACCCACGACATCCTGCATCCGAGGCAGATGCTCTAACCACTAGGCCACCGGAGCAGTCATAACTTTTTATTAATAAGGCTGTAGCCACATGATTCTGCAGAAAATTGTCTCATGTGCATACCATTCCTGGATATACCTCCCAGTACAACTTTCATGAATATCAACACACAATCTTTATATGACATGTTAATATTTATTAGACACAGCTGTCTCATTGACTACTGAAGCTACATATAAACATGATGCTTCAGTAATCAGAACAGATCATGTAATCAATTGGAAAACTAAAATGTTTCAATACAGCAGATATGATGCAACTGAAAAAAATTTGTAGCAAAAAACAGGGGCTATATAGCTCTGTACAATTTGTTAAAACATACTGAAAATCAAATATTTCCAATAATATCTTAATGTAATTATTTGGCCACATGCCAAATGTGGTATGCATAAAATACCTGAATTGAGCACAAACAAATCTATGATGCAATGTAAAAAGTGGTCATAAAACCATTAGATTTTGTTGTAAAGTACTAAAATACTAAGATCTTAACATTATACCTCATATAAAATTTCTTCAGAATCTATTGTACAGAACTGAAATTGCAGCTGAAGATTGGAGTTCCATAATGAAGGCCTTGTTTGAGGTCTAAGTCTTACAATGGCTGCATACCTAAATTTTTGCTGAAACATGATAACTATCAAACCTGACCAAAATCTTTTTAAAGTGAAACACGGTTTGAATCCATAATAGTGTGTGTGTGTGTGTGTGTGTGTGTGTTTGTGTGTGTACAAGTTCGCAAAATACATGACCAAGGCACAAACATGGCAATATAATACAGACTAAAAGATAAGTTTTAAAAATATAAATGTTCAAGATTCCTAACAACCTTTGGAAAATAACCCCTTCCAAAATAAATACTCCCATCATAACAAAGAAAACTGGAAAGAAAAGACTTCCTGAACTGGCAAAGAGGATAAGAGGGGAGGGGGCTGGATAGATGAAATCTGAAGCCCCAATGAACTGACTTTGATTGCTCCCTTGTTCTGTGGAAATTCAACAAGAAATGAAGTGCTGGAGTTGGGAGGCTTGTGGTGTGAGAAACCTCATTCTTGCAATCACGCCTTCCATGTTAAGCATGCCTCCTACACTGAGTGGGCTGCCATCTCAAGACACTGGATTAAGCTCACAACTGACTCTGTGGTTCCAGAGGATCATCCCTTCTATCTTCCATGCAGATCTCTGATTTGGGTTTGAGCTGCAAGTTCGAAATTCAGTTCACTGGGTGCCTGTTTCCTCACTTCTATCTTACCTCCAAGAAAATGGTTGACCCAATAGTCATCAACCTTAATGTCAGGGTGTGGTACAATTTGAGACCTGCTGTATGCAAATAAGCATCTTGTCCCACTAGGTTAAGATTAGCAGAAGAGGTCAGAGAATTTGCCATGGAATGGTGTGCTGCTCCATTAATGACTGGCAATTAAGGCTGTGGACTCCAATTCATGGTCATTACAAGATTTCTCTGCAAGCTGAAAAATCACTAATGATACAAGATCTAAGCAGCAACAATGTTACAAATCAGATGTGATGTTCATTGAAAAACATTTTTACCCATTTTATAGTAATTGGCAGGTGTTATATTGATGGCTGCATACTTCTAATAAAGGGTCAAAAGTTCCACCTGAAAAGCAGCCAAGTGTGTTCTGTACCAGCAGGAATGAAACACCGCTGGTAGCTGGCTTTCTGAATGAATACCACAGAATTGCCTGGAATGTAAATATTGCTGGAGGGGCAGTCAATGATTTCTGATTATTTTTTATTTTTATTTTTTTTTTACATATTGTGGTATAAGACTAAAGGAAGGACTATCTTCCTCCTTTTCCAAGTCCACAGAGGCCTTGACTGTATATGTCTGCAGGGGGATAGGTGGTGGGGTCATTCAGAGACTTGAAATACGTGATAAATCTACTCCATCAAAGCCATGAAACTGAACTCCATCACTGGGTCAGAAAATGCATGACAAGACAAGGTGGGAAGGGACAGATGGGCATCGGAGGCATTATATTTCCCTTTCATAGATATAAGATGTGATGTGATAAGAAAGACATGGTTAGCACTATACATCCCCCCCATAGATATGACATGATGTGACAGAACATGATGGGGCAGATAGTCATAGGCAGTACTATATCCCCCAACAACCAGTAAATATGCCATATGTGATGTGATGTGACAGACATGGGTAGCATTATGTAACAGAGAATGATGGGACAGAGAGACTGGGATAAAGTATGCCCCCTACATTGATGACAAAAGTAGTGCAACAGGACCTGATGGGACAGTACTGCACAATATTCCTCCTTCACAGACATAACAGATCTGATGCAAATGACGTGATGGGACATGGACAGTACAGCACAATGGCTATATGCCTCCATCACTGACATAATATATCTGATGCAAAATGACATGATGGGACAGAGACACATGACCAACATTATATACCCCCTCAGAAAAGATGACTGGAGTATATAAGAAAGTGATTCCAGGACTAGAGGTAGCAAGCTTCTATTCAGATTTGTTTCATGACTGATTCAATAATGCTATCTGGCCGAGTGGTCTAAAGCGCTCACCATTACAGATCACTGCCATCTCAACTGTCTGTGTGGGTTCAAGACTTAGGCTCAGCTAACGTGGATATGTGAGAAAGCTTGCCAGTAGCTTCTCATTGGTTGGTGGTTCTTCCTCCACCATTTATACTGGCAGCCACGTATAGCCTATCTTGTGCTGAAAAATGCTGTTAAACCCTATAACAACAACAATGCTATCATAGATTCTAAACCAACCTAGTTGTTTTTGCTGCAGTAGTTTGATCCTTGTCTGCCACACCAATGTCAACATTCTCCACAGAAACCTGGGTTATGACCTTTACTGTCACCTGGCAAAAGAAATATTCAATTTATAATGAACACATTTCTAGCAGGTAGTAAATTTTATTTTTCATTTCCAACTAGCACTGAATTCAGGACATAAAACAACATATCACACACTTGGCAAAATTGCTGTTTAAAATTTTAAACTAGTTAGATCAATCATTACTTTCAAACCTTTGTCCACTTCACGTTACTGCAATAACACAATTTAGGCAGTTCTTAGAAGAACAGTAAAAACTTGCAACTTCTTAACAAGACCATCTCATGAAAACATTCAATATTTTTCTTTAAGTTGGACTAATTTTCATTAACATTTAACGCAAATATCATGTGCTGCTTGTTAATTTGGAGAGAAATGCCCTTGAAAAGTCAGCAGAAAACTTCAAACAGTATGTTCAACAACAAGGCTGATCACACACACACAGAAATTATGGATCAACAGTATAGTTTCAGAAACTGCAGTTCCAAACACCATGTAGCTCAACAGATACTTGCTAGATCTCTCTACTTAATATAACTAGTTTATAAATTTCAAATGGCAACAGCAATCATGTCACCTGCCATACAATATACCTATGTCAACATATGTTTAAAAAGTGAAACTGATGCCTTTCGTGCTTTTCCCCCATTAATCTAAATCTTCCACTTCTGATTGTCCCTTTCACATTCAACATCTTTCGTTTCTTCAATGATATTAAAAAAAGTAAAGGCAGCAGCTTTTCATGCAGGCATTCTGCATGAAAAACATGCGCAGATTAAAGCATCTAAGAGACTCCTACAATGTTAGTCTGGTTCCATGACACACTCTCCATAACACAATATGACAACCTGGCTCTGGGACAAAACTCAGACAAGGCATTATCTGAATATGAATACAGCAATCTTATTTTCAAATTTTCTGCAAATATTCACTAAATCTATGTAATTAAAGAATCATTTCTAGTGCTGAAAATAACAAGCAAGTAAGAATACTGTCCAAATGAAAATAGTTATTCAAGTATTATTTGTATTATTTATAAGTAAATGTGTCTACTTTTAATTCATTTTACAAGTTGTTTTACTTTGAGATGGATCCCACAATATGTTAAAGTCACTTAATGACCAAACTAAGTATAGGCACTTACTGTACTCTCTTGATGACTAGATAACAGCCATGTACCAATGATACAATGTATCTGAACACTCTGAATTGTGTTCCCATGGGACACCAAAACAAAAGGCACAATGCAAACTTTGTCAATTGACAGTGGCAATAGGTGACATATTATAGCCAGCTCTTAACATCTTAGGAAGAAATAATAATTTCGTTTGTTGTTTGAAACTTTAAAGTTGTTCATAAAGTTTATAAAAAATTTACTACTATGGTTTTGATAAATACATGTTTATTTACAAATGGTAATTAGACTTTAATGACTATTTTGAAATACCACAGAATTAACACAAATGCCAAACAATCAAGACTGTAATACTTAAACCCACATTCTGAATTTTATTGGAAGTATAGACTTGGAAAAGATCATGTGATCAGGCCCAGCTTTCATGAACCTAGAGTTCATACTGGACATGGCCATCACTTGAAAATTGCAATGAAAATACTGCAAAAAGCACAGTTTTCAAAACAACTATCTGGTAATCTTATGGCAATACAGAAATTTAAGTTTCATAGCCAAGTACTTACTCATACTCAAGTCAGATGTTTTCATCAAAGCAGGCCACAACTTGAACATGCTATCCATTTCAATGATGTAGGAAAATTATTTTGAGAATAACCCTCAAATATTTCTCCCATGCTCTCTCTGGTTTCAGTGGCTATTACATTTCCAACAAAAAAAAACGGAGTCATGTGGTTTTTAAAACGTCATGCAATCTTCAGAAGGGTTATGTAGCTTAGATTCAATCCAAGTTGGTGGTGATAATGGTATATATTTCATTATGACATCACAGCGACTATTTGTATATAAACTGACTACATGCTATAAATATTAGAAGAGTGAAATATGGCATTTGTTTCAGCAACAGTAATTTCAGCAAGCCTTGCAACCAAATGGTAAGGATTTGCAGGTCAGTCTCTCAAAATGCATTCCATAGTTTAATATATAATAAAATTTCAGTATTTGGAGAAACACATTTTCATTTCCAAATCCTACCCAAAACTATGGAAATCCAAATCAAGCCTAGATCTTCTTACTTGGAACCCTATACCAACTCAAGTTTCAATCTATGCAGTCCTGCTCAAGTAACTGAACACAGTGATTGATGATGTTTCAAAATTGGACAGATGGTCAAAAGCAAAACTATATATACACATGGTTAGTAGAGAAAAAGGAAAAATGTTCTAATGCAGAATCCTGTTGCATATGAACCCAGTAGAACGTCTGTAATCATATAAAAACTCTCAAAACCTGATATCAGGAAAGTTGACTTGTACAAGGTAATTTCATTAAAGTTGTATTGTGCAATGCACAAAGGGATGGAAAAACCAATTCCATGAAAATTATTCAAGGGATTGAAAAAACGGATTCCATGGAAGTTATAGTGGACATAGAAATGAAAGTTGTATTGTACAATGCACAATGAGATGGAAAAACTATTATAATGAACTGATGGCACAAAGGGATGGAAATACTGATTCCATTCAGATGTAGTACAAAAAGGGATGGAAAAACCGATTCCATGAAAACTGTACTGAACAAATAGATGGAAAACTGTTTGAGACAATGACAAATGTGTAGAAAATTCAGCATTTACACACAAATTTTGCTCTTTAGCACCCTTATAGGGTTTAAATTCTTGCTTTCTTTTCCACTGATGATGCACTGGACATCCCCATATTTGTAAGCCTTTCACTTGTAAAAGCTGTAATAGTCAAAAATTGATACATTATTTCTTTCAGTTGGGAAAATCAGAGGTCCATGGGATCGAAAAATAGGTAGGATGATAGAAGTCTGATCGGCTATTATTCCTGTATGTTTCCTTACCTCAGCCCCAGTGGTCCCTATCAAACGGCTATCAGCTTTCTGAGGAGTGACATTCAGGGTCAATTTGTACAAGCCACATGCTGGGTTTGAGACCATGAAATCAATTTCATACAATGAACTGGAAGAAGAAAATTGCAAACTGTAATAAAGCTATGTCCTTTCTGTTATATTTTGTAATCTATCATTATCATGCATTCAGCGAATAATAAGAAATTAAAATACATTGGAGACAAAACAATGACAAAAGCACTAATGTTCTTCTATTCAATTGTGTCTTAATTTTTTTTTCAAACAAAAATTCCTGCATAAATATGTATGCATCTTTACCCTATGAGTAAACAAAATCATAACTGCCAATAACTAAAGTCCTTTGTATGTAATAAATTTCAACTTCTCATGTTATAAATAATCAAATGAAAGATACTTTGTTTAATTTTGTTTGATGTTCCATTCAATCTAACAGTACAGCATGTAGATTACCTGTCAGTCTTTGAAGCAGTAAATGGTTTCTTGCTAAGAACAACTCCCTGGTCCCCAAGGTTCTTGGCAGTCTCTGCCATAACAGTCAGCTTCCCAAGATCACTGCCCATCAAGTCTGTCACACGAACCTAAAACAAGGAAACCACATTAAAGGGACTTCAAATAAAGTTACCGTATTTACTGCGAACAAGGTGCAGTACTTTCTTATCACATTATTTTGATACTCTAAATTCTTGCACAGTGAAACAATGAAAAACCTGCTTTGGAAAAAAGTGTAAATAGAATACATTTTAAGCTTTCAGTTTAAATTATCCCCATTAATGTGTCATGTATATACATCCATAAACTAGTATTGTTTCTGAATTTTCTTCTATAAAAATAAAAATTGTGGTTGCATTTTAGGTGCTTGTTTTGTTTGTAAAACCATGTCTGTCCAATTATCACATACAGCAGCTGTGACAAATATGACCCAGTCCACACTGATATAAAACCATGTCTGTCTGATTATCGTATACAGCAGCTGTGACAAATATGACCCAGTCAACACTGATATAAAACCATGTCTGTTTGATTATCACATACAGCAGCTGTGACAAATATGACCCAGTCCACACTGATATAAAACCATGTCTGTTTGATTATCACATACAGCAGCAGTGACAAATATGACCCAGTCCACACTGATACAATTACCATACTTTATTTTCTCTCAACTCTGGGCAAGTTATACAGCTTAATGTGTTCAAGTGAAATATTTTTTTAAATCAAAGCTTAACAAGTCTCAGTAATGGCAAGAAATGTATCTATGAATGTGACACAGATTATGCTAACATATACATGTAAGCAGCAAACTGAAGCTAGTTCTGATATCAATACTGTTTCATTTGATAAAGTCAGTCTTTGATAATTAGAATGTCACCAAAATTATGTGCATCTATTCATACTATCTTACCTCTGAAAACCATAAAAAAATTATTTTAGAAAAATCTAAACATCACAACTGTAAATGATTGCCCATAATATGTATACAAGAAAAATCACTTAGACTGGTTCTGAAATTTAACTGTGGACCACCAGTATTTGCAATGATACTTGAGGTAGAAAGGCTGAAATGATTAAATCAAAAATATCAGATATTGACCATTTTATCACAATAGAATGACAACCCAGTTGAGCTTCTTTTAAACAACTGGAGAGTATGGATACTTTTGTTAATTATGGCAAGTAATTTGCAAGTGTGAACATAAGTATACAACCGGGTTTCTAACAAAAATATAAGTACAATATACAAACTGTAAATGTTACATCAATTCTACTGACCAGTTCATACAAGAATTCTGTGCATCTCTGTACTGAAGGTTGAGGACTTTTATTTTTAACTACATGTTGATTCTTGGTTACATTCTTTTCAGTAAAGATAATAAGCTTGCACCCTATCTGCATTTGGTTTCATCCAGGACATATTCTTTACTATGAACCAGTGAATTGTTTTCATTAATAAAATTATTGACATTAAACATCTTTACATGTTTAAATTCATTTTTATTTATCTCTGTGAAAATACAACAAAATTATGTCACTAGTGCCTTTGAGTCATATATGCTTCAAGTAAATGAACAGAATATATATTCAACCTAAACAGATTTTCTCTGTTACATTTTTTTTTATGAATTCAAACATTCTCACCAGCACTTCAGTTCAAATTTGCAAACATATCTGATCTTGAAAAACTCTTGACTTCAGAATGCATCTTCTGTTCCTATGTTTTACAGCTTTGTATCTATAGAAGCAAGTAACTGTTTAGTTGGGTTGCATGATAAATTTATGTTCAACTTTGTTTTAAAACATGTGAAGTGACTACCTGTACATTAGGCAATGCCTTGCTGACTGACACAGGGCTAGCTAAGGTGACAGCAACTGGAATGTGGTACTGTAATGAAAAAAAGGTGTAATAATGGAATTTCAATGCATTTACACCTCAGACACGAGAGTATGTTGCGTTTATATCCATTACCATAAATAGATGGATTTCTTCCAAAAGTGGCAAATTCTTTGTACAAATCAGAAAATGACTACAAAATAATGCCCATTCTTTGGATAAGAAAGGCACTGTGGAGCTGTGCATGAAATTGACAAAAACAAAATCAGAAATATGCCCAATATTAGAAATTAAAATAAAAGTCTTAATGACGTGGACATAATTTGTTCACATGTTCAAGTTAGTGTAGCACACACATTTTCAAAGAATAACTGAACTTTTGAGCACTGTGATTTGCCTACAGATTTAAGAAAAATCGTTTCCCTTTCTTTATCAAGATTTTCCATAGAATTAGATGCCTTGCTTACACCCATGCCCGATATACAAGTTTTCATTTTGGTCTTTCCTTTGCCTTGCTTATGCCCATGCCTGATATACAAGTTTTCATTTTGGTCTTTCCTTTGCCTTGCTTATGCCCATGCCTGATATACAAGTTTTCATTTTGGTCTTTCCTTTGCCTTGCTTACACCCATGCCTGATATACAAGTTTTCATTTTGGTCTCTTTCCTACGGGTCAGTGAGAGGGTAGGGGGAAACTGATATGAAAGGGCATAACTTTACAATTCTACAATCAAATTATGATAGCCATCCTTCCCAGTTTGGGACTTCTGATCATACCAAAAATATTCATAGGAAACTTAAAAGATTTTCAAACACTCTGAGAGTCAGAGGGAGGGTTTAGTGTTTGATTAGAAAAGGATAGTGCATACTGCTTAAACAAAAGTATTACAGACATCCTACAGTCACCACAATTTAGAAAGAAAACAAAAAAACAAACCTGAAGCAAAACTCACCCATGGCCATAACCTTGCCTGAGGATCAGTGGGAGAGTAAGGGTGCATGGATGCGAATGAGCAGAACTTTGCAATTCTTTGCAGTTCAAGTATGACAGTTATCTCAACGAGGAAACGGTTACTAGCAACAGTATAGAACAAGAGTTGTCAAAAATACCAAGCTCACCTGCACACTTGTGTTTGACACATAATCAAAACATAATAAAATATGAAGTGCACGAAATGTCAATAACAGCCACTTTTCCTTATGGGATGAATAGTAATACAGGGAACATCAAAACAATGTTTAATGCATAGCTGCCAACCTTCCAGGCTCACAATTAGTGAAAACAGGGATAAAAAGTCGTGAATTTGGACATGAATTAGTGAAAAATACCATGACAATAACTCCATCCACTCTGACCGTCAATACTACACTATATCAAGATCGCAATATAAAACTAAAACACTACATATATGCAGAAATATTTATTTATCAAGACATGATACTGTGGCAGACTTGAACTTCCTCAACTGCTGGATCGTAAATTTGTTATCTAAACAGTTCAGACTTCCTTGCCTGCTGGTTGATCTTGGTGACCAAAATTGCTGACAAATTTTCTGCAGCTAAGGAGGCCCTAAAATTTTTCTTATTTTTCCTCACTAGAGAAAATACTATTTTGCTGTCACTGTTGCTGTGAGGAAGGCACAGGAGCTGCAGCACTTTTGGTTCTTCCACAGGAAAATTTGGAAGCGATTTTCGAGACTAGGAACATTTGTCGGAACAAATGTTTAGTATGGTCTCCAGCTGATAAAGGTAGATTGTGTTCTACAAGAAAACTTCGGCGTTGGTAGCTTGCAGGTCTTCCGACGATGACTTAAAATATTCCAAAGGTGAAATCTGCGAATTCTTAATTTTCCCAACTTCTACATTTTTTTTTTGCAACCAATGTGCTTCCTCACATTGTCTCTGTGACCATGCACAATACTACAATATGTGGCACACTGAGTGCAAAAAGCATGATGCATATCAATGTTTAATGGCAGAATGCATGGCCAATTTTTGATAAATTCCAAATTAAACTTCACTTTTTGAGCAATACATTTCTTTTTCCTTGGTGGTGAAGACATTTTCAAGATTTTACATGTGATGCTGAACGGTAACTCAAATCAGAGTTGGTGACACATGCGCGGAGCAAAAGTTAGGCCCCAGTTTCTCTCAAAAGCATTTGTAAAACTACTCTTATACATATAGATTATAATAGGCTAAAATGCTTGCTACCGGGCCAACTGTACTAATCGGCTGTAGTTCTACTAAAATCGCAACCAGCAGTACCGGACTGTTTCGGCAACTGCGAATATCACATCTAGTGCTTAACGGGAAATCGGTTATTTTATTAAAGATTTAAAATAATTGAGAATTGGAGAATTTGTGAATTTTTGGCTTGTGGCATGAATCCGTGAATCACTGAAAAAGTCATGAAATTCATGCCAAATTCATGAGGGTTGGCAGCTATATTAATGTATGCAGCAGTCTACAGATGTAGATTTGCCAGTAGGACAAAACGAACATACTGTCAACTTGTAAATGACATACAAAGTAGACCAATCTGGCTCACTTTCACTTGGGTTGGCATAAAAGATTGCAAGGAGTATCCTGATCAAGTTCAATGAACTTAAAATACTTACAGATGGATATATGTCAAATAAACAAAGCTGTGTTCTTGGGTTAACCTATTAACACAAAATCAGTAGTGTAAGAAAAGTAGCTCACTGTGAAAGAGTTTCATCCTTGGTAGTTTTAAAGAACACACTGAACAGGTTCCATGAACAAGTACATTTAAATCTTCAGATATGCCAGCTAGACAAACATTTACAATGGGGATAACCCATAAATAAGTTGTGTGTGTGTACATGCACATATCACAGTACAGCATTAATTCTCATGTACTTCACATGTTAAAAGTGTAAACTAAAACCTTAACTATTTTTAAAACACCATCAGAATGATACACGTCTCAATGATTATAAAGCAGGCAAGACACAGAATCTTATTATTGTTCTTTACAACTCCTCTGCCAATGAGGCAATCTCTGCGTAACAACAATTTTACCTTGTTTGTTGTGAGTGTCTTGATGACAGATAACAGGTGGTAAGCAGATTTCAGTTGGTGTACATGTTTTCTGCTCATAAAATAATTGGCAAACTTCAAAACTTTATCCTGGAAAAGAAAAAATAACTTTTGGTAAGTTGCTTCCTTTGTTTTCAACGAATTACACTATCAACAGACTCCTTTCATTTTGAAGACAGAAAACTGTCTTCTTTACACTGGAGATTAGGATATTCCTAATACAGAATGATTAACAGGCATCAGACCACAAACTACGTTGCAACTAGTGAATCAGTATAGTGATGGAGGAATAAAAATGCAGTACTAAATATTTTGTGATGTACCCATGGTCTAGTAAATGCACTTAATTGGTTTGCATCACACATTTAATTACTTTAATTTTGATATCCTGTATTTAACTTCCTGACCACTCTGGTGGGATAACTGGTTTCAGCATCTGCCTCAGGAGGTAAACCCCGGTCAAGTCATACCAAAGATGTATAAAAATGGTACTAGCAGCCACCTCTCTTGGTGCTCAGCATTAATAGTGTTAGGACTGGTAGGCCTGGTGTCTGGATAATGTGACTGGGTGGGACATGATGCTACATGTCTGCGGCATAATGCCCCAGTGCAAGACATTACTAAACTGCTACAATGCACACATTGGAGCGATATGAATGAAAATTTTGTAAGCTACATTTTTAAAAAAAATCTAAATTTGTTTCTTGTGTGTACTCTCATACTAACTATTAATCCACATGGATTCAGTCAAAATAAATGCAAGGTTTTCATAGTTTTCTGGTACTATGGCATGCAACATGTAGATTGCTCTTTTTATGCTCAGTTTATACTTTTTTTTGCCACTTTTATTAATAATTATTATGTTTATATGCCTCGGGGGTGGGATGTATGAACCTACAACAAAGCAGTTCAAGTTCACATTTAATAAAAACATTTAATAAAATTTTCCTTTGATTGCTACCTGGATAATCATTTATTAGGATCAACGAGTATCCAGTAGAAGTTTTTAAAAATTTGACATCTCTAGTAACTGATGTCCATGTTCTGTATTTATGTATAGAGATTAATGGCATATTAGCATTAATTGATATCCATGTTCAGTATTTATGTACACTGTTAAATGGCATATTAGCAGTAATTGATATCCATGTTCAGTATATATGTACAGTGTTAAATGGCATATTAGCAGTAATTGATATCCATGTTCAGTATATATGTAGTGTTAAATGGCATATTAGTAGTAATTGATATCCATGTTCAGTATGTATGTACAGTGTTAAATGGCATATTAGCAGTAACTGATGTCCATGTTCAGAATATATGTACAGTGTTAAATGGCATATTAGCAGTAATTGATGTTCAGCAGTGTATCCAATAACGGTGCAAGACTCAGTAAAAAAAACAAAAAACTTTGGTATCAGAATTGGGTGCCCCTGAAGCACAAAAGGGGCAAAGGGAACGAATTTTGTTTGTATGTATCGTGTTTGTTGACATTAGCAGTAACTGGTGTCCATGTTTAGTAAGTATAGTGTTTTACAGCACATGTGCAGTAATTGACAACGAAGTTTAGTATGCATGTAGTGTTTAAGTGTATATTTAGCCCATTGCACATTTTTTGCCACACAGTGCAGGGTAGAAGGTAATAAACAATGTAAAAGTTTAAAACTGCTAAAATCAACAGGACAATAAACCCCTTTAACTAAAGGTAAATATTTTATATCTTGTGGTTAAAAAAAAAATAAAAAATTTTAAAATCTTTAATAGGTATATAAACTAAAACAGTATGTAACAAATGTATGGTTCTAAAAATATGGATCAAAATGTATTATACAAAACCATATTATTAGAACATCCAAGACTTTTGCTGGGATTAAATCACCAAAAAGCTGCTTCCATGAGCTGACTTGGAAAAAAAGTTGTATTTGACAAGGTGGAAGCTGATACACTGAGACAAATACTTTGTTCATAAGATCAATTTATTATTACGCAAGTTTTCCACCTAATCTTCTCTTTCAAAATAATATTCAGTGAAAGTGAAAACCATACAATAAGAAATGACTGCTGATTCTTTCAATAATCTATTAATAATATAAATCTAATCTATTAATAAAACTAAAGATTTCACTTTTTCACCAGTGAAACTAATTAAGATTGTAATGATTAATCTAACATGAGTGAATACTGGAAAAACTATGCCTACCTGAGATATTGTAGGGGCTTTCTTAACTTTCTCAGCCAACTGATATGCTCCATCAACTACAAGTGCTGAAACAAATAATCCTCCTTCAAACTGAAAATGGAACAAAAGTGCATAGGAATATTAGGAAGCAACAATATTTCAATGAGATGATATCGATCATCTCCAGTTTCTGAAGATCAGGATGTAGATACGGGTCAGTTGTTCAAGCTGTTGACACTGTAGTGGCATTGGAAACTGGAGCATCATCAGAATATTACCATGTATGACATTTTGATAACACTTTAAATAAATTTAAAGGTAAACGACTTTAGTGGGAAATGGGTTGTTGTCCACACAACAAAAGCAACAGCTGCAGTGTACACAATGAGACAATGGTATGTGGTAGTGGCAGCAAAATAAAATATACATGGGAACCAGTGAAGGCACTTTTAATGTAAAATAGTCACCAATAGATGCAATTTAAAATTTTGTATTGTTTTCAATTGAGTTCTTGGGGTAATCTGAGTACCCTAGCACACAATTTTTTTAAGTGCCTTCCCTGGGTACCATGTATGTTATATGTCATAGCCCTTATGCATTGCCTCATCTGAAATAATATAATTTTAAACAAAATGAAAGTATACACAAGCCAAAAATTGAAAACTTGTGTATATTCCTGCAAATACTGCACCTATAGTGCTTGATCGATTTTTTTGTGTTGTAAAATCACTGAAATTTTTCAAATCTAAATAACTGAATCTATTACTGCAAGTGCAGATGACAAATAATGAATTTACTGTGAATTTGTGTCAATTTTCATGGATGCAACAAAAACTACAAATATAAAGACCTAGCTAACAATAATCCTTCAATAAACATATGACCCATTCCTATAAATATTAATTTAAGTACCAACAGAAATGGTATTTTTCACTAAACCATACAATATTGACAAACATGAAAATACATTTATCCACATTACTATTACTTAGGGTTTTTTCCCCCGACAAAACTAAATATGATATAACTGAAAATATATAATGAATTCTCGCCTATCTACAAATTTAAGTAACAATGAAAGATACAACTTTGCGCCAACAACAGTAACTGATGAAAATAAATTTATTTACAGTATCTGCCTATTTCCGTTCCCTTTAGACATTATAACAAACATTACCTGTAAATATTTATCATCCACTTCATCAGCCTGAGCCACTATATCTTCTATACTATCAAAAAATCTACTGACGTCTGTTCCAAGTTCGGCTGCCACTAAAAAGGCATAACCATTACTGAAAAGACAATTTTTGAAGCCTATTAACGAGTCACTAAATAATCTTGTATTAAGACAAGACAACATGCCTTGTTCTAGAGCAAATCTATCTTTATAAACCAAGGGTAAACCATTTTGGTCCACAATGACCCTTGGTAGATGTAAATTAGCTACGACCAAATAGGATTTACCATTCTACCACCTGACTGGATGCAACCGAACGGCCAAACGGCATTTACCATTCTACCACCTGACTGGATCCAACTGAAAGCAGCTGATCTAATCAAACTGCTCAGACCTCTACTTAGGAAATAATCATAACTGCCTCTCTCAACAGTGACCCTTATATCATATCAGCTTACCCGATTTAAAACACCCACACACATTTTTCTTTCAAGTCAAGGTATGTGGTAATCTGAGCCTACTAAATACATAATGATGCAACAAGCTCTCTAAGTGGTCAGTTGATTACACTTCTGTGGGTAGTAACACTTTCATCCACAAGACATCTCTCATTCAAAGCACTGTGTTGGTTAGACCCTTGACTAGCAAAGATGCATCAGGCCCAATGTATGCAGAAGAGTTGTGTATGTTTTTGTGTGTTTACTGTAACAATAATCAAACAATATGCTGCGTAAGCAATAAATTTAAATTATGAGTTCATTTCACAAGTCCCAAGTCATGCTGTAAAAACATTCAAGTGACATCTGCGTAGCATTTACGTACCTCATAGGAGAGTCATCTGTTTTTAAAGCTTCTAAAAGAGACTTTGCAACCCTCTGATTGTCAACTGGAATACAAGTTATACATCAAAGCTATAGTATAAATTATTAGCTTAGAATCAACTGGAATACAAGTTATACATCAAAGCTATAGTATAAATTATTAGCTTAGAATCATTCCTAAATTATATATATATATATATATATATACACATACACACAAACACAATTTCTGAGTTTTCTCCAGGGTTCTACATAGATTTCAAAATCTCACAAGTCAATCTAAATTGTAATTTGCATTGGAGTCATGATCTCATAGCTGGGATTGTTTGTTACTCAGCTGATATTCAACAGTTGTACATTATTTTGTAACTGATGCTCAAGATTTCTTACAACTGAAGAGGTTCAATTTGCCGCCAGGTCCAGGTTTTATGTAACACTCCAGAACTAACCAAGCGTTAGCAGCCATTGGGTGACCTATTTAAAAATGTGTAGCCTATTCAAATTGTATGTTGTCAATCCATAATTACTGGGTCACTTAAACATTTACAGCATAAATCAATGGTGTGGAGAATTAACTGTGGAAGATGAAAAAGCAAGCGTTTATTTAAGGCAAACAGAAAAGATAAAAAAAGAATAACATTATTTTAAACAGTATACCTTTTACAAGTCATTGATTGAAAACCTTCATTAAGGAATAGTAATTACAAGATTTTCAAGCTGGCCATTGTGGCAGCCATACAAGACATCTAATTGGCACCATTTTTATTTAGGACCAACTTGACATCATAAGAAGTCTTCTAGTGAAAACACATTATCAATATGACTCCATTCATGAGCAGAGCTGCCAACCCTCCAGACTCACAATTAGTGAAAAGTGGGGAATTTTTTTTAATGTGAATTTTGAACACAATGAGCGAAAAATTATATCATGACACTAACTCCATCCACTTCGTTTGTCTGTTCTGCATTATATGAAAATCCCAAAATAAAAATAAAACATTATTTACACTGAATACATGTACTACTACATTTGCAGTCAAATTTACTGATATACACAAACTTCACACTATTTGTCATGATATGATGCTGTGCCAGTCTTGATCTTCCTCAATCAGGCTATGGTAAGTTTGTTTTCAAAACAGTTCAAGCTTCTTGCCTGCTGGTTAATCTTGGTGACAAATATTGTTGCAAATTTTCAGTACCTAAGGAGACACTTAAAGTTTGTCTTATTTTTCCTCACAATAATCTCCAACTGAGAAAGACCGGTTATGTTCAACAAGAAAGCTCACAAACAATGTTTCAGCAATGGTAGCATGCAGGACTTGAGTAGAAGGCTTAAAGTACTCCAAAACTGAAATCTGCTGGGGGTGCTATAGCAGTGTGCTTTTTCACATCGTTCTGCCACATGCCCACAGGGGCTCTTATCGTTTCTTATAATATATCTGTCACACATGTACTATATACACCACTCCCTTGATAACGCGCGAACCTGCTTGTAATGCAGGTCAGGCATTGCTCCCATTTTTTAAACCAGAAAATACCCTAAAAACTGATCCCTATTTGTTGGAACTTGAAGAAAATCACAATCAAAATTGGCAACGGAAACTCTGATGTATCGCTTGTTTTATCGTCGAAAACTGTAGATAGGACCTGGATATTTTAATCAACACTTTGAAATATCAAATTTAAAAATAGGGCATTCAATTTTTTTAGTATTTTCTTTCCAAATGACATTCTGCAATTAACAATATGTTGTTGTTGTCGTTGTAGGGTTTAACGCCATTTCTCGGCACACGATAGGCTATACATGGCGGCCAGTATTAATGGTGGAGGAAGAACCCGGGAAATCCCCGGAAAGAACCACCGACCCTCGAGAAGCTACTGACAAGCTTTCTCACATACCCACATTAGCCGAATCCGAGACTCGAACCCACACAGACAGAGGTGAGATGGCAGTGATCCGTAACAGAGAGCGCTTTAGACCACTCAGCCACTTGGGGCCCCCAATTAACGATATGTAAGGAAATTTCAATCAATGAAAATGTCACTTATGCCGAGTGGATGCAGTACTTTAATAAATAAATACAAATTAAATAATTATTTTATCAATTGAAATTTGTGTTCTAGTTCTTCATTTTAGTTCCTTTTAAGTGTAATTATGATAAATGCAATGTGTCCTCTTGTAATTAAACGTAAAATGCATCAATCTACCACAACAGCTATGTCCGTGAACGTTTCTCTGAGAACCTAATTAAGTACCGACCGTGTTTTGATAACTGACTTCCGCAAGTATTTGTTGTATTGTTGCACTGAATTAAAAGCTGGCCTCCTTAGTAAAGAACACATAGACCTACTTTACCTCTACTACAGCTAGTACAAATTTCAGTCCCAAACCCTATACAATGGCCTGCTGCTATCACTCAATGCAATTCTGGATTTTTTTTCCATTTCATATGACAGTCATACTTCCTGCTATGTGACATCTTCGAAGTGTCCAATAAATGTTATCGTGTTCTTCTTGCTTTTACTCATAAGAATCTCAAAATTCTTTTTCTTTATTTCCTCTGACCTGAGTAACATTTTTTATAAGGTGATTTTCCCTTTCGTCTTCAACACGTATTGCTTGCTGGATGCCATTTTTTTTTAAAATCTATAATAAACAAGTTTGATCATGCAGATGCTTTGCATAAAAAAAATATGTGCAGTTTAAAGTATCCAACTGACTTCAATACATCTAATATGAAACCAGATCCAAATCAAATACAGTCGAGCCAATTGTCCTGATTTCACCTCACCTTTTGCTCTGTAAGTCTGTATTTGAAAGGTAATTTCCATAACAATGCTGATATGAACATCCATTCAGGATAAGCAGTGATATCAATAACAAGATTTTCAAGATGGCTGATGTGGTTGTCATATTGGATGTCAGATTGGCACCAATTAAAGATGGTTATAAATCATACTAGTCTCAGAATAAAGCTTCTTGCTAAACTTGCTTTTAGTTACTAAGTTTGAGATGCCCATTGCCAACCATGGAAAATAGGGACAAAAGGGTAAAAATCTGATTCTACTGAAGAAACAAAATTTTACCACAGCAAATAAAATTCCAAATGGAAGCCTAAAGAATGATAAAATCATTTCAAAACAACTCTTATGTGCAGTTATATAAAACTATTTACAGTAAACAGCTCTGTGCATTATTTTAACTGTCCTCCAAACTGAAAGGTTTACAAAAACACTGCTAATTAAAGTTTGCAAGTAAACACATTGTTGCAGAAATCTAATTTGAAGAAGAAAACAACAACTCAGTACATCATGAAGAAAAGACAATGAAGTGTTTCAAATAAGGGCGCAAAACTGATCATATGATACTAAATACCCCAAAAATGGAGAAGAACTGTTATAAACTGTTCTTATTATAATGGCATGTTATATGCAAGAAACTGACCACATGTTGCAAATTACCATAAAGACAGAACAGACCTAAAACAATATGGCTGTATGCCAGAAACATATGTTACAAATTACCAGAAAGACTTGAAAAGACTTAATTACATGCATATGGCTTCAACTTCCACCAAATTATTATTTCTGTTTATTTTGTTAAAACTAAGCATCATGATTTTTGTATATGGCAGCGTGTTTCATGAACAGGTTTGCCAACTCAGGATATTCATGCCAGATTCGGGACAACGGGCATCTCTGCTAAGTCATTTAAAAGTTATCAAGTGGAAATGAAATCTGTTAGCAGTCAAGACAGTACAGCCGACACTAGCAATAATATATGCCTATTCAATGATATGAGGAGGAAATATGATTCGAAAAATGATTATTATTCATAGTCTGCATACCTGACAATCCAAGATTTTTTAATGCCAAAAATGCATAAAAGATATCTGTCACTGCAGCATCATCCCTAATGGCTGCAGACAACAGTGCCTCAGCATTGCCAGGGGAAAGCTGAAATTATAATTTATTACCATATTGAACATAATACGTGCACAGTTCTTCACTTTGGAGGCACATTCTCTATCACAACATTGATGTGTTGAATAAAACGCATGTGAGATCTATTTGACATAAAACTTCAAAGAAAAGGTTTACAGGGGTTGTTTTACATTTGATGACAATGTATGAATTGGTATTATTCCACATTTAAATTTTTATATTTTGACAATTTTAACTCCACCAATTTGACATGTCAGCTAAAATAACAGACTACAGTGTACAGCTAGCTCCCTTGCATGCCATTGCAGCTGTTAGCATTAGTGTTGCCTCAATTTGCAATGACTGATCTCAAACAGGCACCCATAATATGTTGGTGTAAATAACAAGAAATAAATGCACTTCATATAATGTTACTTTCTGCATTAATTTAAAGATTGATTTTCTGTGATCAAACAATGTGAGTCATATATACGCAAGCCTGAACAGACAGAAGAATAAGTACGAGATTATGGAAAGAAAAAAAGTTGTGAAGAGAGTGGTCCAGTACATCCCAAATTGATCTTGTTTGAACTGGAATTCTCAATTCCAAACTAATACATTTACTATCTGCACTGCCATGTAAATTTCAATTTAGTGACTATCATGAAAAAATTCCTCCACTCCTCAAAATTACAGGTTAAAACTCCTGCCTTGTTTTCTAACATTATGAAGGGGTAATCTGCTACAATAGTACCAATAATTACTTCTCTCCACAGTTCTCCCACTCCTCTTTTATTTTTACTGTCAGAAAAGTAACTTCTCTCATTTTCCTGTTTGATCCATCATACAAAATGATTAAATTATGCTTGGCTAATTTCTTCTTTTTCTGGCAGCTGTCTGTTATTGAAATGAACTAGCCTCTGCATATAATTACCTTGCAGCTATTCAGAGCCTTAGCGGCAGTGGAGGCATAGTACCAGGATGCTACACTGTCACTCTCTAATGTGGAGGTGATGCTTTTACATGCCTCCTGAAACAGAAAACAAACATTTTGTATGACTTGACACAAACAGATAAACCATAAAATGGTCAGAAGAATGTTCAAACTTACATGAAAAGTAACTAATAAACTATTGAGAATATAAACTGGAAACAGTAGGAAAATACAAATTTTTAAATTTTAACAGCCTAAAGTGCAATTGTTGGACAAATGAAGAATAAAACATTCTCAAAATCATAAGAACATAGAGTACACAAACAATGCATCGTCATTTGTCCACTTTAGATCAGCACCCACCATACTGTAGTAAGACGCACATCATGATACTTGCCATTGATACGAAATGCATCATGATAATATATGCATAAATAAACTGAAAAATAAAAAAAGTTTGCAAAACAAATGTCCCATCCATCATAGCATGAATCCATTGCAGATTAATATCAACTATCCCAAAAATCTCAAATGAAACTAGATGTATCTTTTTCTTTGTGGTTTTCATTTTAAATGTTTATTAGACAATGATCAGAAATAAAACAATTTTAAAACATGTTCAATATTGTATTCTGCAAACAAATGTGCTTGGCACATGTGAATCACTGAGGAAGGTGCCTCTTTTTAAGACCCCTTCCTGTTTCCTCTCTGAGTGCACTTGTATGTAGATGTACTTCAGTTATCAGCTGCTCATACCATCAACACAAGACCAAAAAGAAACCACTCATTGTCTGAAAACTAAACACAACATGTGCTAATGTCTTTTTCCCACTGAAATATACATGTAATGAGATCAAATGAAGGTTAAACTGGTATCGCACATTTATTTTGTGTTCAAGTTGTTTATCCATGGATATCTTGTGCATAAAATTTGACAACATTGAAGGATGCAGTCTGTACTTTTCCAATACAATTGTATTATGGGATATAACCAGGACAAAGGTAGATGCTTGCTCATATTTATTTGGGAAGAACATTTTTAAGCAGAATATACACATTTGGGAGAGTAGATTAATAATAATTATTTGGGGTAAGCACACTAATACAGAAAATACTCAGGCGGTAGAAATATTAACCAGAACTAATTAAAATGTACATAAAATACTATATTTTAATAATTAGTTTTAAGTTTTATCAACTGCTATTTCAAGCGAGCAACTAAAATTATTTGAATTTTAAAAGCATATGTAGGTTTATATTGCTGGAAGAAGGAAAAAGATTGTTGGTAATCCCCTCAGTGATTCTGACCTGCGATAATTTTAACAGGATTTTTAATGCTGACTCTCATTAGAATCCATTTTTCAAAACAAGGCTCTCAAAGTCATAACAAGTTTTATTAGATTTATAAGGTCAAAGGCCTAGTCTGAGTTACCTCTGACCCATCCAAACCCATTTTAAATATTTTGATGTTTATTTTGGTGCACAAGTTCAGAGCGCATTACCAACAGAAACTCTGAAACCACAGGGTGCTAACATAGGGTAGCCACTTAATACTGGGCCTAGCAAATTTAAACAATGTGTGTGTTGTGTGTGATTTGGATTCTTAACGTAGCTGGAACAATTTTTCAATCATATTGCTATGATGTCTGCAGTGTGGCAGTTTATAGTGATGTCTAGCACTGGGGCATCATGCCGCCGACATGTAACATTATGTCCCACCCAGTCACATTATCCTGACACCAGGCCGACCAGTCCCAACACTAACCTATTAATGCTGAGCACCAAGTGAAGCAGCTGATGGTACCATTTTATAAGTCTCTGGTATGACTCGACTGGGGTTCAAACCCACAATCTCCCACATCATAGGCGGATGCTCTATCCACTAGGCCACTGGAGATATTATTGAAATTGGAATAAGTTCTGAAAAGAATGTATCACCCATAATAGTGTACAGTTGTCTTATGTAGAATTTAGCACCACCAACTTGAAATTAGTTCAATTGATAACCAAATCACATGAACATAAAAGAATTTCAACTATGGAGCAATAAAAATACTGTTTAAAAAAAATATTAATTATTATAAGGGGCCTTGTTGACTATTTCATTCAATGGATATAAAGTCGACAAGAAAACATTAACTTCTGAACAATTCATGTAAATATCGCTATTCAATAATGTGTTGATGAAACTGGCCGGGACCAGGTATTTTTTACAGCATTTACAGTAAAAGGGCTGTCAAACTGCTACTGAATAACCACAGGTTACCTCCTCTTGCTAGTCCTTTATGGACCCTACCAAATCCACCTGGCAACCCATTTTTGGCTGTATAACTAGGAGTAAGGCCATATGCTCTCACCTGTCTTGTGTGCTGTATGAAAAGAAACATATTTCAGACAGCACATATTACAAAACTGCACCCTGCAAACACAAGCACCTAACCATTCTGAAGGTCAGCTTTACGTGTAGGTAAGAGGATCTGGACATATCCAGAATGGAACACTAAAATGGCATACAGCTTCCACCTACATACCTGTTCCTTGGGAATGGAGACTCCTAAAAGCTTCAAGCCCAATATGGAATAATGTGCTGAGGCCACGTCAATATATGGCTGGGCTGATTCAAATACCGCTCTCAGTCGTTGCTGGTCCACAGTTGTCAAAAATGTGGATGGAGTTAGGGCCTGGCCCACAACTGCCACAGCAAACAAAAATAAAACTGATGATCCTGCAAGAAGTTGAAGCAAAACAAAAATAAAACTGATGATCTACTTGCCCAGCAAAATTACTCTTTGCATTGTTAAGCATATTTTATTTGTATGCTGTACCAGACCTTGTCCAAAATCAAGTTAGGTAATATTTCTGAGTATAGATTAAACAATAGGATCATTATAAACTGAGGTAAACATGTTTATGTTAATCTGAATCTAGGACATCAGAATTTCCCCTTAAAGAAACCTGGTATACTTGATATTTGCCATGTTCTTAATTACAATATTAGTAATACACCTTACCTTGTTGACAACTTGGAATGTTTAGAAATGAATTTTTGACCCTAATCCTAGAACGACTTTTGTGTCGTAGCTTTTAATATAATGCTGTTTACTTGAAAAATTACTCATTCTTTGGGCGTCTGGGCCTTATTGCCTAAGAAACAGCACTGTGTAGCTTGTTTTTTGATGTCGACTAACAACATAACGAAAGTAAAATTTTCATGAATATCTCACAACTGGCAACCAATAAGCTTTTCTACAAAGTAAAGTCATAATGTTTTAGTCCGACTTTACTTACTCTGATGTCTTTTCTCTAATAAATTCAAATTCTCACAAAGAAATGGACCCATTTTAAAGTTTTGTTGGCCTATATTACAGCTGGCTGGAAAATGATGAAAGCCGGGAATGCCGAAATTAGGTTAAGTTGAAATATTATTGTTGAATGAAATGAATCAAAAATATATTATGTCTATTGGAACTGTAAGCAACACTTCATTTAATTCAACAATCATATCCCCCACATGAACCTGCTTGAACATACTTCGGCATGCCTCAACTACCATCACATTTCAACGAATTCAAATGTATGTCAACAGAACATGAAAATACGTCCATTTGCTAGTGCCAGATTTTGATTCCACCAGGATGTAAACAACAAAAGTAAGTATATTACTTACATCTCAATTTGTGGAAGAGTGTCAATATGGACTGTCAGGTGTGCAAGATATACCTGAAACTTTGTTCCGATGTCAACTGGAGCATGCTATACAAGGCTGTTATTTGGTTAGTAAGACATAGCACTAAAACGTAAATAACATGTTATGCGTCTTACATTGTAGGACTAATATGGGAATGGAGACCTTCCATACATGTGTGCACTGTATCTGCATATTTAGTCACTCATAACTTGCACAACTGTAAATAAGCATAAAAAAATCTTTCACCAGCTTCAATTTAAGTACCTTACTGGTTTTTAAATGGCCACTTTTACCATAAGTTCATCTGTAACTTTGTTTTGCTGCTTTAAACATTTTTGAGGATATTTCAGCAAATAACAAGTCATCAAGGGGCTAGTACTAATATTAGTACCCTTACTCCTACCTCGTGGACAGGGTACTAACATGAGCATGTACGTGTCAACGGAGCAAGTCGATTGTGATTCATACCTGGCGCTCTTTTAGCATAATATCAACAATTTGAACATATTCCTTGCATATAATCCAATAAATTGAGTAGTCCTCTTATTTAATACTGGAAGTACCAAAAATCATTGTAGAAATAGTTGTAAAATCTTGTTTACCTTTTGTAGCTGATATATTCGTTTAGATCGTCCGCCACATTAGTTCAAATAATGATTACTTCCATTCTCAGCCTCATTTGTTTGTGTGCCATATAAGGACATTGAGGCCTTATTTGGAAACGTAAACAAACCGTAGTAAAAATATTGTGTGGTTTGAGTCAAATTCTGTGCATTAAAAGTAAATACGGTTTATCTGCAACTTTGAAATTCCACCAAGAGGCCATTATTCACTGCTTCATTGATAATAACACAGCACAGAATATCCAGATATGGTCTGGGAAGCCTTCCACAGAAAAGGGGTCATGGCAAGAGTCTCGCGTTATCTGTCATGGCGGCCACGGTGAGGTTAGTGTAACCATGCCAATTTATTTTATCGTGTAAGGGCTTAATAAATTCAAAATAAGCCAAATGTCTTTCACAACATGATTATACTTATGTAGTAGATTTCTACAACAGTTGTTTTTCTGACTTTAGTGGTGATTTTTTTGTTTTGGCTCCATTACATGATATGGGATCAGTTTGTAGCCTCAACCACAACAAATTAAGCTGATGCCACGACATCGTAGCTATCATGGGGCCTGAACATCTTAACTCGTGTACACTGGACGTAAAGGAAGGTGTTATCATCACTTTCCCCTTCTTTTATACAGACACAATGAAGTGCCTGTAATAGAAATGTATTTTTGAAGCTACACACCCCCATTCGTTTCAGACGGAGAAATTACGCAAAGCTGCATCTAAGAAGTTGCAACCAAGCAACAGTTCAGTCTTTTATAATTCTTGGTTGCATCTCCATTTGAAAATACCTTGGTTTAGTTGCAAAAACTAGAACTTAATTCTTCATGTCCCGTACACATACAACCATCGGAAGAATTAAATCAGTTCAAACGTTCACAGGGTCAAACGCACAAATAAATTTTTTTAAAATCTGCCAACAGATTTTGACTATACGTCTGTTTCAAAATTGAAAAATTATATGCAGCACATGCCTGCAAAAATCTTTAATAATGATTTTAAAGCTATCTGTCAACTCCAATGCCTCTGCTTTTCTACACGTGGCAAAGCCGAAACATGGCGATCGCCGGTTGGTTGGCTCGACTGACGCCCAACAACAGATCGCTCTCTCACACTTTACACACTTTGTATCAATTGATACATGCAAGATATGCATATGCATGTTTGAAATATTAGGCGTTAAGGTGCATTTCAATGTCACAACACTAATTACGAAGAATTTTCATTTTAAGTCGGCAGGAACGAAGTCATGTACAACCTACCTTTCGCCATCTTGAAAGATACTACTTCCGGTACAAACACAATATCCGGGTGTTTTTCTCAACATGTATACACATAGGGGGCGCTCTCTCTCTCTCTATATATATATGCACACACACACACACACACACACACACATATATATATATATATATATATATAAAACCTGCTCCTGACAGGCGTAAGGTTTAAGGTAGAAGACATGTACCTAATTTTGATAAGCCTATCGTTTATAAATTCACACAGAAGCTAAATCTGTAATGTGGTTTAGAGTTAGGCTTGAAAATGGATTAGCTTATCTGGTAACTGTCAGTCACACTTAGAGTAGCACTGGGGATTAGATGCGTATTTTTGGCTGCAAATGAACAGCTGACTTGGCTTACGTATTTACGTATGTCTGCTACAGAAGTAAATATCTAAACATCGAGATGGTTGAAGGGGTGATGAAAATTATGATAATTTGTTACAGTACTAGTGAACTTTATTCATGCATAAAGCACATGCTGATTCTTTTAGCTGCCTTGTCACAGGAAAATATTCAGAAAGGCTCTTTGCTGTCAAAAATGAATATAAAAAAGAGGGGTTGGTGGCAGTGTCGGTTCGGTGTAAAAGCCACGATTTGTATAAGGAATTAATCTGATTGCTGCAGTCAAAATGCATGCTTTCTATAATAAAAATAACAACATTATTTTGTTTTTATTTGTATCTTCAGTGTAAAATTATTCTCATTTTTCTGCAATAGGTCACTGTCACATGAAAATTCACCAGATAAACAGTCCAGTGAAACCTAACGAGACATGGTGGCTTAAATTTGTGTACACATAGTCATGGAAGTCGTGCATGAACTAAGTATACATCTAATCGAAATGGCTATCTTTCAAAATTTGTCAGCATGTACAAGTCCAGTAGTACACTAGCTTTTGCAGGTATTAAAATAGTGAACGAATTTTACCATAGTAGGCTCAAAGTGCAACGAATGAATACACAATACATGAAAATATATACCACCATGTCAGCCATTTCCGCGCGTCGGGTAATTCTGTGCATCGATAAGTCATTTCTGTAAACATTGGATCACGTGTTAATTTTTGGTTGAAAATCTAATTTCTATCAAGAAAAGGTGTGTGTTTGTGATGTAGATTTGTAACGTAGCTTTAACAATCGTCCAGTCATATCGCTACGATGTCTGTAGTGTGGCAGTTTAAAGTGATGTCTAGCAATGGGGCATAATGCCGCAGATATGTAGCATGATGTCCCACTCAGTCACATTATTCTGACACCAGGCCGACCAGTCCTAACACTAACCTCTTCATGCTGAGCGCCAAGCGAGGCAGCTGTTAGTACTATTTTTTTTTAAATATAAAATCTTTGTTATGACTCGGCCGGGGATCGAACCCACGACCTCCCGCATCCGAGGCGGGTATCAAGAAAGAACCATCGCCCTATAATCAAGGAAAGTGATATTCATAAAGTGTACAAAAATATCCCACATTTCTACACAGGGCCGTAGAGAGCGATTGCGGGCCCTGGGTGTAAGAAACACCCGGGCTTCTCCTAGTTCTTGTTCAAACAAAGTTTTCCTTTTACAAAATTAAAAAGTGGTGTTCGGTCCGGGCCCCAGACATATATCCCCAGCTGCCCCCCCCCCCCTTCTTGTCGGCCCTGTTTCTACTCTAATTGCATATGAAAATGTGATTTCTAAATGTCAACATGAAGACCCAATCCATAACCTTCTTGAACTTGTAACCCAGAAAAACCTATTCAGTATTTATTTTAGAATCATACAAATAAATACATTATTTAAAAGATGGAAATGGTTACCTTAGATCAATATTACATTTTAATCCAAGTTTCTAAATTTGCAAGTTGTCACATATGGAGGGGTAATACCGCAATAATTATATGCATGCATTTTGGCGATAATCCCCCTCCATAGTCAAACACGTACTTTATCGTCTGCTATCCAACATGTCAACTTGCCGCTAGAACGGGATTCTCAAGAAATTCCCCGGCGTATAGTCTGTTTCTAAATTCTTTAGTTATTTTTCACCATAAACGAGACGTTGTAAACATATTTCATCCTATTCATTGTTGTTTCTCTTTAACATAATAGCTTATTCTTTACAAAATGTTGAACTTTTTACTAATTTTTTACAAGATAGTTTTAGTTTGCTTAATATCTTTTGCTAGAGCTGCATTGTTACGTTGAATTTTATAAAACCAGTTATAAACCTGACCTAATTTCTCGACTAAAATGCCGACAGAAAGAGTCCAAAGTAATATATTTCATTTTTGTCCATAGCCTGATGCATTAACATTACATCTTTTCAAAGATATGCGCAGAATAGGCCGACATATCGCAAATCATGAATTTTTCAGCAAATTGTATTAAAAGCAATTTGTTATTCTTGTGATACAAACTATGTATTATTTCAATAAAGAGTGTGCTTTTATATGGGAATTGTAAAATCCATTGCATTGCATAACGCATTTCTTCTTATATTCTAAATCTGCAAATTTAGACACGTTAACATTAGTACAAGGTATTAGTACAAGGTGTGTTTAGCAATCAAATTCCATTATACTGATGATATCAGTTAAAATTCACGTGTTTCATGAGAAAACGTGTTGAAGCAGAATTTTATTTAATGATACATACAAATCCAGAGGGGGCCCCGAGTGGCCGAGTGGTCTAAAGCGTTCTTCGTTACGGATCACTGCCATCTCACCGCTGTCTGCGTGGGTTCGAGTCTCGGATTCGGCTAATGTGGGTATGTGAGAAAGCTTGCCAGTAGCTTCTCGTGGGTCGGTGGTTCTTTCCCGGGTTTTCCCGGGTTCTTCCTCCACCATTAATACTGGCCGCCATGTATAGCCAATCGCGTGCTGAAAAATGGCGTTAAAAAACCCAACAACAACAACAAAAAATCCAGAGAACAGACAGTAGAAAGTTTGTGGATCCTTTGAGTTTTGTTGCAAGCTAAAAAGTCAGGAATTATAAGATGAACAAGCATCAAAACACATGTCCTTGTTTGGTCTAGAGTGTACAACCCAAATCGTGTAGAAGCGAGATACGGGTTTGTTAGCGCAGTCAGTTCCGCACAAGAACTCATGGAATTCACCTTTCTACAGGTAAGAGGCTGTCTGTATTTGTAAAATGTTCTCTAGGTTATAGGAATTTTGTAATGTTTTAAATATTAACACATTAACCCCTGGAGGTTTTTGTCGTTTTCGCCTGAAATTCGAGTAGGAAACACATTTTGAAAGTTATTTCTAAATACATCCTAATACATCAACTTCCAGGTGATTTTCCAATAACCTAATGCCTAGTTGTGTTAGAAACATTGTTTTTCTTTGGCTATTTGGCTCGCGCATGAGCAGAAGGGTAAAGGTTCGAGTTCTTTTTTCTTTATTTTTTTCTTTTTTTCTTTTTAGGCTTAACGGACCTATTATTTTCGTATCAAGACCAGTCTTTATTCCAAATGCCCATCTTATCCTACATTTTGCAAAGGTTTATCTGTCTGTTTGCAGTTCATACCGTCTGCCTTAGATCTGAGACCAAAAAGTCTCAAATCCGGACACAAAATCGGATTCCGACCACGGGCGAATTTTGGGTAGAAAAAAATCGGGTCCAAAAATGAGGGTTTCCCTCTTCTTTTTTTTTTTTGTAGTGCGACTAGAACTTCCATATTTTTGGTATCATTGTAGAGCTACATCTGTCTACCTTTCTATAATACCATCCACTTTAGTGTATCGTACATGACCTAGACGCTACAGAGCTCGGCAGTAGGCTACTACCTCCTGCCACGTAAACTCGTCGGCAGGGGTATAATTGTTGTTCGGCAGCAGTTCTATCTGAGGTCGTCGCGTTTGCAGCATGTTTGTATTCTTTTAGTACTCTTTTATTGTTCTTTATTATAATGTATTGGAAAGTTCATATGTGCTAAGAATTTATATTTACTTGTAATCATGTTATTGATTATTGTAAACGACGAGTTCACTACCAACGTCATGTTCAGTAATAATTAATTTATAAATAACATATTCTTTAAGTAACAGCATAATAATTTTGGTATTTTATGTCAAATTCAGTAAAATACTTTTCTACAAAATGATTGTTGTATTAGTCTAAAATATTGAACTTTTACACACTTTGGCTATCGTTAGTTTATTCCTATTTTAATTATTTGCATTATATTCTATGAGACAGAATTTACAGAATGTATGAAGTGGCAAGCTTGAAGGAATATTATAACTTTATTTTTAATTTTATTATATATAAATTGTAAAGTTTATGTAGATGTATTTCTTTATTAATTCATTATATCAAATAATTTCAATAAAGTCAGTTCAGCATAGGAACTCACGGACTCAACCTTTCTCTCTCCCCCCAATGATGTCAATCTACACTATTAAGGGTGACACACATTTTGTAAGGGAGCGTGAACTTTCTCACTCCCCCTAACCATATGTGAAAGACAAAACATTTTATAACCAGTATTGATAGGGGCGAAAGAGATTTCTTAAAAAGGTATGACTATTCTTTTCAAAGCATATGCAGTATATTCTATTCTGCATTATATTTTTCATTTTCTATGTATGTAAGATGTACATTTACGATTGCCTCTTTACATCTGCCAATAACTCTTGCTAACCTTGATATGTGTGATACTGGAATACTGCCCTTTCACATCTTCCAATTACATGTGCGTGTTTTCTATATTACACACGTTCTACATTGCATTATTCCATTTATATGTCTCCTCTTTGCATTCTGAGTATATTTTATTACATATTAATCACCACAATGTAAAAATACACAACAATGCAGAAGTTACAATGTAGAACAGCTGAAGTTACAATGTAGATCAGCTGAAGTTACAATCTAGAACAGCTGAAGTTACAAATAAGATGTTATCATATACAAATTGGAATGTTATTATCAGATCCATCCGTTGTCAAAATGGCGCATTACTGTAATGACACATTTTGACAACAGAGAGAGAGAGAGAGAGAGAGAGAGAGTTGGTTTATTTGTTTATTTTTGCAGGCTGGTCAGGGATTGTTTACTGAAATCTCACCCAAATCGGATAATCATCAGGTATAGATGCCTAACACGATATAGAACACGCTTCATTGTTAAGGGATTTAATGAATTCCCTCCTTCTGTCCGTCCGTAAGTTCTTTCTGTAAATATAGCTCACTGTAACTTACTGCTGGAAATTCACCAAACCTATTCACATGTTGTTATTGATAATACCTCTGAGAGGGGTATAGGTTTTTCGCTTTCCTTCCATGGAATCCTAGAAAAAAAATTGGATATGTTTTTAGACAAGATCTCTCTCTCTCTCTCTCTCTCTCTGAGATTCCGTACGCTTCGATTTCAAATAAGGAAATATTTCATAAAATATGTAGAGATCTAGGAAACCGATCTGATGAAGTTGCACAGAAAACGTAAGCTAACAACAAGACTCCTTAAAACCAACAGTATGTTTTAGTTTGTTTAATTTTATTTAATTTGTTTTTTGTTTGTTTGTTAGTTTGGTGCATTTCATTTGTACACTGTTATTATAACCAGGTATATGTACCTATGTGCAACATTGCAAATGCCTGTTACTCTTTCCCAGCCGCATCCAACCCTCCTGTGTTAGAAATATTGTTTGTTTGTTGTTGAAGTTGAGAGAGTAAGCCGAACAAACTGGTGCTGTAAAATAATTAAGTCAGAATCATTTTTTGCTTAAACAGTGTTTTTGTTCATGTAAACTACTTTGTGAGGTGCTGAATTTACCACATGAATATTCTTCAAATGTGTATAGTCATAAACAAAGAATGACAACTATATGAGCATTGGTATGTGTTCACAATTAGTTTCGTAAACTGATTAAACATGTTTGTCAAATAGTTTCGAAAAATGCCTTTTTGTTTTCAAAAAAAGGTCTTTCACATGATGCTTATTTGTGAAGTTATTCATTTAATCAGCTCAGGGGAATTCTTGATTGACTCTAACAAAACTGGTTGTGATACACACTGCTGCCTATCAAGTGAATCTCAGAACATAACTACAGTGTCCAACTGTTTGTTTCCCGTGTCGGTTGAGGCTGACAACTCTACCCCAGGTACAACGGCAGTGGAGTCACAAACCGGTGTAACGGCCCAACCAGCTTTGGAAAAGAGAGGGGTCAATGCTCTGCAAACTCTGGTTTCAAAAAGCTCGGATATAATTTCACAGACTTTGATAGAAGACATATCGCCTCCTTCGATGGAAATATCACACATATTTCTAAAGCCAATGTTCATCCAGATGTGACAAATGTCGTGCGCACACCCATTCGGAATCAAAAATAAACTGTTAGCCCACACCGAACGGCTTTCTGAACAGGGGACTTCGACTTCGACCAGGATAGAGCACCTTAGGCATCCGATGGCTCGCAACTGTGATGTGAAGGGTATTGACTTGAAAACCCCTCCTAGCAAGATACCTACCGTTATTGGGGGTCAGGTAGAAAGACCTAGATCATTTGGTAAATCAGGTTTAGAAATCGGCTCAGAGAGTATTGTTGGACATTAGGATGTTGATGACAATGATAAGCATGTTGTAGTTGAAGGTGTGGTTAGACGTAGAACAAGGCGCTTTTATGTGGGTGGCATTGGCGTCAAATCTACTGGTGAAGGCCTCAGTAAATTCTTGAAAGAATACGATATAGATCCGTTATCCATACAGTTTATCCACAGTAGACGTAATTGCCTATCGGCCAAGCTGACTGTATATAATTCAGACTGCAACACTGTTGAAAATGATATAACATGGCCAAAAGATGTTTATGTAAGAAGGTGGTGTAGGAATCAATCCTGGCGAGACAGGTTTAACAATCGCGATCAGGAGCCAAATGAAGGTGCAGGATGCGATATTCCATGACTAGGGTGACATAGTCAATTGTTCATAAATTTGCCATTATGTACTGTCGTAAGTTAATGTGTTTTGTCATTTTAGTCCTGCTTTCACAATGCATAAGTATTAATATGCCTATATTGCAAGTTAATATGAATCTTAATATACTGAGCTGGAATGTTAGAGGAATTACGTCCTCTGCTCTTAGCTTTAGTACAGTGCTGGATAAATATAATGTTGACGTAGCTTGCATAAGTGAACATAAACTATTACAGCACATACTTCCATTTTGCGATACTATTCGTTCTGATTATAAATGCACTGCTAAGGCCGAGGATATTTCCTCTAATAGCATGTTAATAAAATGTGGTAAAGGAGGAGTTGCAATCTTCTGCAAAACTTCTCTCATGAGATATGCTAACTTTATAGATGAAGTTAATAGTGACAGAGTTGTTGGCATATAATTCAAATTTCCCGATATGCAAAATGTATATATTTTTGTGTATATATGCCGACCCTCTTGTATGGCATAGATTGTTACAAAGCGCAAATTGAGTTGATTCAAAATATCTATGATCAGCACTCACAGCTGGGGAACGTGTATTTTACTGGTGATTTCAATCCAGTAGCTGAACCAGACACTTTCAGAGATTACTAAGATAGGGTATTTCATGAGTTCTTGCGATATAAGAATCTAGTGAGTGCTGGACATTTAATAATATGCACTGGTTCCCGTTATACATTCACCCCAGCAAGAACGATGATTGATCATTTTGTACTGTCGGATCAATGCATAGGTAGATTACGGAGTGTGCACATTGTTTCAGATCACGAAGAGCACGTGCTATTTGACCACCCCACCCCCCCTATCCTTACTTCCCTTCGTACAGTGACCTGTGGGAGAGACTTCAGACAGTCTATGAAGAGAAATAACATAGCTTGGAATAAATTAGACGCTGATATCTTGAAAAACTATCAATCTGAGCTGGACCTTCGCCTGAAAAATTTTGATATAGATACTATTTTGGACAATGTTGATAGCTTTTACGGGCACACTGTTAATGCAATACAGCAGTCAAGCGACATCGCGCTTCCAAAGTCTAAATTCAATTATCATGCCAAACCATAGTGGTCAAATGAACTCAAAGAAGCACATAAACTTCAAAGACAAGCTAGGTATACTTGGATAAATGAGGGACGACCGAGGGGTAGTCAATGTTATTCTTACAGAGAATATAAAGATAAGAAGAGAGACTTTAGAAACGTTCAAAAATGGCTGTGGAAAAATGTATGGGGGAGGTGTATGAAGAAATTGAAAGAGCATATGAATGCGATGTAAGACACTTTTGGAAAATGATCAACGTTAAGAGAGGGAACAATATAAATTTTTGTCAGAAACTATCAACTGATGGGGCTTGTGTCCGTGATGATGATTCCATCGCAAATGGCTTTGCCAGATACTATGAGGACATTCACACGCCGAATGTTAGCCATAGTTTTGACGGAAACTTTTATGAATTTAAAGAGAGAGAATTAAATCGGGGTCTACAGGACGGAGTAAGCCACATCGAGGCCTTACATACCAGTATCAGTTTAAACGAAGTAAGAGAAATCATTAAAAGTCTAAAGAAATCAATGCCATCGGGCCATGATCAAATTTGCAATGAAAATTTGATCTATGGCAGCTACTACCTGATCGAGTGTATGACAATTTTATTTACTCGGATGATTGACCAGTCTTACATACTGTAGATTGCAAAAAAGGGTTAGTAATACCACTGTACAAAGGTAACAGAAAATCAAAGAACTCCCTCGAAAGTTACAGGCCAATTACTTTACTACCTGTTATCTACAAAACCTTTGAGAAAATTATTCATGAACGTTTGGTAACTTGGCTCAAAGATACTAATTCTAGTATACCCAGTTCACGACAACATGGTTACCAAACAGGTTTAGGCTGCACAACAGCGAGTTTTGTGCTGTTGCAGTCAGTACAGTATAATGTAAACATGGGTTCACGGGTTTTTGCTGCTTTTCTTGATACAAAAAAGGCATTTGATACCGTGTGGCACAAAGGACTGCTTTTTAAATTATTCATGTTGGGAATTACGGGTAAATCCCTTTTGATGTCTTTTAACATGTATACAAATTTACAGAGTAAAGTTCTTGTCAATGGACAATTTTCAGATTGGTTCTCAATTGGCCAAGGAGTGAGACAAGGGGGTGTTTTGTCAACCTTGATGTACACAATATTTATAAATAACTTGCTGCTACAGTTAGAAAATAGTGGATTTGGAGCAAAGATTGGATCCTTAGCTGTGGGAAATCCAACCATAGCTGATGATGTTTCACTTTTGGCTATATATCCTAGCAATCTACAAAAGCTGTTAGATATAGCATACGACTACAGTAATAAGTGGCGATTCGAGCTTAGTGTCACGAAATGGTATCTTGGCCCGTCATGTTTGCCGGTTACTGATTCGGCAACACACCTGGGTCACCGGATTAGCTCAAAGCTGACGTCGCATGACGCCATACTCGATGCATGCAAGAAAGGAAAAAACAAATTTCACGGTCTGTTTGGTATTGGCACTAAACCGAATGGTTTAAATCCTTTGGTTGCTGCAAATGTAATTAAAAAGGTAATTTTCTCTTCAGTGTTTTATGGAAGTGAATTATGGTGTAACATTTCAAAGAGTGACCTCGCTTTATTGGATAAAACTCTGAGGTATTTTGCCAAACATTTACAAAGTTTTCCAACACATACAAGATCAGACATCGCCCTGGGAATGCTAGGATGGACATCAGCGCAGTCCGAAATTGATAGAAGAAAATTGATGTTTTTACACAGATTGTGTTTGATGCCTAACAATGTACATACCAAACGTGTGTTTAACGTTGCGTTGTTTCACTTCATTTTGAGCGGATGCATGTCAAGCTACGGGTTAATTTCAAATTTATATTATACCTCAAAGAAGTTTGACTTGCTCGGGTATCTAACTGATTATTTGCATCATTCTGAAATTCCAGATAAACAAAATTGGAAAGAAATTGTAAGGTCAAAAATTGTTGGTGATGAAAATAGCCTCTGGAAAGTTCGTATGTCTAATCAAGCAGATTTTGATTGATTCTCTTCGACACACGAATACTTACGACCTGCCTCAGTGTGGCAGTCGGCTAAAACCAGACAACACACTAAGGTATTTTCATATGTAGCTAGACTATTGGCTGCTGTTCCTCAAACACAGCTTGATATGTGTATTAGATGTGGGAATGTTTATATGACTTGTTACTTCATTGTTGTGTTAGTTGTCCTTATACGTCGAATTTTAGAAACTCTTTCTGGGATTTCCATACTGATAAATTTCCACTCAGCCTGCATATTACGTTATTTAATGCAGAAGATGAGCTGCAACTACAGTATCTTCTAGGTAAAAGGTTACCATCAGGTGTAATCGACAAAGAAAACTCCAAGCTATTCGTCCTGTATGCAGCATACTTTGTCATGCAGTGTGCAGCTATCTTCTGCAAATAAGATACTGAAACTTGCAACTTATGCAGTTGACGAACACTTTGTTGACTGATATAGTGTAAGAGTTTGTATTCTAATATATATTTTTTAATACTTATTTATTGATTGTATTCAGATGATTTATTCTTATATCGTGTAATCTTCCATTAAAGGAAATAAAGATGATGAATAAATGTTTGGTTTTAATGGATTACTGAAGTTAAATGGCTGTTTTGCAAGGCTAGCACAAACCTCTAGAAATAAAATCGCACATTTCTAACCAAACAATAGGTTGTCAAATGCATTCTGTCAATACTGTTATCATGCTGACTATTTATTTCAGCAAGGGCCAATATATATATATATATATATATATATATATATATATATATATATATATATATATATATATATATATATATATATATATATAGTAATGTAAGAATGAAAGATTGTGTACAATACTTACAATGTTCTCTGAGTTGTATCCATTCACCACTGTTTTAAGCCGAGAATTCGCTGCTTAATATTTCTTTGTTTGTTGAGTTGGATGTCCTGCATTATTTACGATCACTGATTCCTCCAATCAATGGTTGGTGTCGTTGTTATGGGGTTTAACGCCAATTTTCAGCACAATTTAGGCTATACATGGAATGCAGTATAATTGGTGGAGGAAGAACCCGGGAAAAGCACGGAAAGAACCATCGACCCACGAGAAGCTACTGGCAAGCCTTCTCACGTACCCAAACAGGGCGAGCCTGAGACTCGAACCCATGCAGGCAGCGGTGAGATGGCAGTGATCCGTAAGGGTGAGCACTTTAGAACACTCGGGGCCCATCCTCCAAGCGTAGCGTCTTCACTAATGCTGATATTGTAGGGTGTATTTTGTTGATGACATTATTAAATGGGTTACGTCATCCTTCTAATTAACGGGAAGCTCGCCAGTTATTATGTACTTTTGAGAAAGTAAGTAGTTCAGGTGAAGTTGTTTTAAAACACGCACAGTGGAGAGAATGTTGGCATACCTCTATGCTACTTTGGAGTAATGTGTCTGACATTTCTTTGGATACTGTACTTGTGGAAATTGTACATGATCTAAGCACACTGCTAACTAAAATTACTGTTCTCTTGTGCTAAAAAAAATCAGCCTGAAATTAGTCTAAAGTACACTATCTTTAGCACCTATTAAAAAAGGAATTTTTTTGCCAGACTAGATAATACCAGCTTATGAAACTGCAATGAATGAAATTACCAAATATATAAAATGTAAAAAAACGTTATCAGCTCTTTTTTGTTTACAATTTACCTCTGAACTCCAGGAAGTGAAAATGACCAAGTGGAGCAAGCATCTTTTTGCAAGATGCACATCTAGAGTATGGCCAAGCTGTATTCTCTATAACCCATATTACACCCATTAGTCATACACCAAAGTAAGGGAATTAAAGGTTCTTTGAACAATACCCAACATATACAATGGCTTTTTTTAAAAATAGCCAGTATAATCAGTGAGAAAACCTAGGTAAATTCCTTTTCTTTAACATTTTAAAGCTAAATACGAAACTGTAGAGCGCCACCTGAATCTGTCGATCGTGGCAGATCTTCCTTAACACGGTGATACTGCAACTTTGGAAAACGATCTTCGGAAAACGTTCACGAGAACCTATGCTAATAATTCATATATATATATATATATATATATATATATATATATATATATATATATATATATATATATATATATATATATATATATCATATATATATATATATATATATATATATATATATATATATATATATATATATATATATATATCCTTAGACCAGTCCCCCCCCCCGGACGCCGCCACAGTGTGGAGAAAGAGAGTGAGAGAACACGTGGATGATTAGACAGAGCGTTGACCTTTTAAAAGCGGACATTATGCTGGAACTACCGATGAATGGTGATGCTGAAGAGTGGTTTCGTCTCAATTCATCACCTAATAGAAGGAGAATTCATAAAAATAATTTTAAAAAAAAACAATCTAACTAAAACAGTATCTTACAAACACAACCATATATATTTTATTCCTATTAATAATTGTACAGAGCAACAACAAAAAAAACAGTAACTATGTCTACCACGCTAGACTTAAATCTGTTCTAAGAGTTGCATTCAATATGTGTTTGAAAAAGCTATTAAAATTTGCAGTTGGTCCATCGCCAACAATGGACAGGGAAGAATTACAAAGCTTATTATATTTACACTCAGTCAATTTATAATCGACTACCGTATCATACTGAAGTTTTACCTGTCAAAACCGTTCACACCGTGCAATCGAGTTTAAAATCAAACAGAATACGGGGACTTTGAGTCTGTCATCCTCCATGGTAGATTTTTCTCTGCATAACTAATAATCTGCCTTGCGAATAAAATACAATTAAACAGTTTACCACACAACATTAAGCTCTGGTATTACTGTTGCATACATCATGCTTTTAAACAAGCTATTGCATATTGCATTTGATAAACCACCAACAATGGATATTGAAGTGGTTTTCCATTTGATCATTCCAGTTTATTTTGCCCTTTTCGAAATAGACTACCTGGTAGCCAATGGACATTTAACAGACAAAATTGTTACACAATATATATTATAGTTAGGTAAATAGCATTAGAGAAAAGTGAAACAACACAACATCTTCGAGAAGTTATGGCGAAAACAAATGATTTGGTCAATGGAATCGAACACTACGAAGGCATGAAAAAGTGCTACAAATCTATGTCAAAGCTTGTAAATCGTTAGAGGCAAGTATGAAGGCAGTTTCAGCTGATGATTGGGTTATCTGGAATAGCTACTGGTATAGTCGTTCGAAAAACCTTCACATGATTTAGCAGGACAGTAAAAGGAATCCTGTCAAAGCTTTGAATAAACAATTTACCCGCTTAAAGGTTATGAAACATAATGAGAATAGTATCATCAGCCGTCGAGAAATAGAACAGTTTCGATGAAATCGTTAGCAAAGGTATCAGTGATAATTTAATACGGATGACATCATTTTCATCGTCAACGGGTACACATTGTATGAAGAAATGACCCACTCAATCAGGAAAGAATGAAGGTAAAACAATTTAAAAGAAACACCACTAGATAAATGATCGGGTTAAATCAAGAACGTTATAATACAATTGAGTCACTTCCTGGAAAGGAAATCTATTTTTGCTCTTCCACTATATAATGATAATTGCGGACTATCCATATCGTGATAGATTTTGTTGTTCTGTTTGTTATACATTGTTTCGGATGATTTCAAACATAACCTCTTCCACCATGTCAATTACACGAATGAACTAAGGGCAGTCTTAATTCCTTTATTTTGGTGCTTATTTCAACTTGGAAATGTTAATGAAAGCCAATGAATGATTACCAATGGTGTCAATGATAAAAATATTGATGCCGAATGTTCGAAACAAAGCATACAATTTTACAATCACTTATACCTTATACATACCGAGCCACACTTCTAAACTTCTAGGATCCAATAGCCAGATAACCATACAATTACAATGGTCAACAGTGAAATCATTACTGACTTGAAACGGCCCTAATCTGTAGTATTTTGGTGTGCCGAACACGAATATAACCGTGAAAAATTTGTATTGGCTCTCGTTTTGAAGATATTCATATACCTCATTTTCTATGTTTCACTGTGTAAATTTCTCCAGTAGGACTGCAGCAACATCCGGAATAATGATGTAACATTGCATAATACCATCATGCTCACATCATCCACAGTTGATTGCATCATTTTCTGATGCAATGCAATACTAATGCCATGCGGCTGCTGAAGTAAGTTGACGTCAGCAGTGTACTATACATGTGTAGGCCTATTATACTAATGCCAGGCGGCTGCTGAAGCTGACGTAAGCAGTGTACTATATAAAGCCCAATCAGATAGGTTCAGCATTTAAAATATTTTAGACGTTGTGCGAGACAGTTCAAGCTACTGTTACATAAAACTTATTATTTTATCCATTTACGTACAATAAAGAACAGTAATGCCTCGAAAGTGTGTTAATACCGCGGACAATTTTTGCTATATTTGTGGGGAAGTGACATTTGCCAACCAGAAGAAAAGTATCAATTCTCAAGTGAAGAAGGCATATCATCTTTACTTCGGATGCAAGGTTGGTGACCAAGACAAGCCTTGGGCTCCGCATATATGCTGTGCTACATGTACAACACAGCTTTCACAGTGGTTGAATTGCAAAAGGTCATCAATGCCGTTTGCAGTCCCAATGGTGTGGAGAGAGCCAAGCAACCACCTAAATGACTGTTACTTCTGCTTGGTTCCTCCTCTTTCCGGCGGAATAACGAAGCGAAAGAAGTCGAGAATAGTCTACCCAAACATTCCGTCTGCATTGAGACCAGTTCCACATGGTGAGGGACTTCCTATTCCAGAACCTCCAGCAGAATATTCTCTTGATTCATCTGACGAAGACAAAGGTGAGTCGACCTGTTCTTCTCCTGGTCCATCAGCATGCAGTGATCCAGATTTTCACTGTGGTGCATCATCAACCCCACACAGAATAACACAGGAAGAACTAAATGACCTGATTCGTGATTTGGACTTATCAAAGAACAAGGCAGAATTGCTAGGATCAAGACTCCAACAATGGAATCTTCTAGAAGAAGATGTCACAATTACTGCATATCGAAAGCGCCACCAGCAATTGGAGCCTTTCTTCAGAAAGGAAAGTAATCTGATATTCTGTTCCGATATTGAGGGCCTCATGAATGCTTTAAAAATCACTCATGACCCACAAGAATGGAGACTATTTGTGGACTCTTCGAAACTGAGTCTCAAGGCTGTGCTTTTGCACAATGGAAACATTCTTCCATCTATTCCAGTAGTGTATGCTGTCCACATGAAAGAGACATACGATAACTTAAGGCAGCTACTGAATTCCATTGAGTATAACAAGTACAGCTGGCACCTCTGTGGTGATTTGAAGGTAGTTGCCCTTTTAATGGGACTGCAGCAAGGATATACAAAATACATGTGTTTCTTATGCGAGTGGGATAGCCGAGCAAGGGAAATGCACTACATGAGGAAGGAATGGACTCACAGGCAGAATGTAGCCATTGGAGAGAAGAATATCCAACACCCAGCTCTGGTTGAGGCTCAGAAAATCTTGCTACCACCCCTTCACATCAAACTAGGTTTGATGAAGAACTTCGTGAAAGCCATTGACCGGACTTTGCCAGCATTCCGATACCTGCATGAAAAATTCCCTCGACTCAGCGAAGCAAAGATTAAAGAGGGAGTTTTTGTGGGTCCTCAGATTCGAGAGCTTTTCAAAGATGACCGGTTCAACAACTTGCTGGAAGGTGACGCGAAACAAGCATGGAATGCTTTTCGCCTAGTTTCTACAAACTTCCTTGGAAATGTTAGGGCAGAAAACTATAAGGAACTAGTAGAAGACATGTTGATGAAGTATAAGAAACTTGGCTGCAATTTGTCTCTAAAGATTCACTTCCTTCATTCCCATTTGGATTTCTTTCCTAGCAACTGTGGTATTGTTAGTGATGAACACGGCGAACGTTTTCATCAAGATATCGCAACAATGGAACAAAGATACCAGGGAAAATGGTCCACTACAATGCTGGCTGACTACTGCTGGACACTCCTCAGAGATGCTCCCGAACAGCTGTACAAGAGACAGGCGAAGAAATCTAAGATGTAGTCAATGACTTGATTTTTTATAGGTAGGCTATTACAGTTGACCTTTTACTATTGGAATGCATTTCGTTATGTAAACATTAATTTCTTGCAGATTACAAAAAAACTAGAGCCAATTTTGCAATTTGACTGTCATATTCGTGTTCAGCACATAAAAATTGATAAGAATTGACTAATTTTATTTCAGTAACATGACTTTTGTAAAAATTTGTTGTCCAGTGTTATCTACTGAATCCGATGAAGTCCGTGTTGTTTTGAAATACAAAATTCTTGGTTTTCCTGGACTATGCGATGGAAATGACAACGAGAGATGATTTTAAATGTCTCAGGAAAGTTATGGCACTTTGCAGTTTCAATTTAGACTGTTATAGAGAGCATTGAATAACTAAATCAAACAGACCGATCAAGAGATTAGAACTCTCTAATGAATGATTTAACATGCAAACTAATGGCCTGAATGACAAGATCACAGCTAACGTTAATAACTTGTCAGAAAAAGAATTATTTAGCAGTGATAACAAAAACAGAAGAAAAAAAAACTCATTGTCAAAGAAAGTACGATTAGATCAACGAGAAAAGCCTACAGTTAAGCAATTTTGTATTTGATTCATGAAACCGATACAATACAATACAAGATGTTTCATTCACAGAAATTTGCAACATTACACGCTGAAATTGAACAATCGAAACTGATGTAAATGAGTATGTCCATAGGGAAATGATCGTTAGTTTAGGTGTTGGGTAAGATATAACTGATGAAATAGACCAACGTATGAAGGGAAATTATCATTAGGTGTTGGGTAAGGTATAACTGATGAAATAGACCATCGCATGAAGGAAAATTATCATTAGTTTAGGTGTTGGGTAAGGTATAACTGATGAAATAGACCAACGCATGAAGGAAAATTATCATTATTTTAGGTGTTGGGTAAGGTATAACTGATGAAATAGACCAACGCATGAAGGAAAATGATCATTAGTTTAGTTGCTGGGTAAAGCATACTTGATTAAATAGATCAACGTATGAAGGGAAATGATTAGTGTAGGTGTTGGGTAAGATATCATTAATAAAACTGACCAACTTTTGAAGGCAAATGATCATTAGTTTAGATGTTGGGTAAGGCATAATTGATGAAATAGACCAACATATGATGGGAAATGATCATTAGTTTAGGTGTTGGGTAAGGTAGCGTTGATGAAATAGACCAACGTATGAAGGGAAATAAATGATCATTAGTTTAGGTGTTGGGTAAGGCATAATTGATGAAATAGACCAACGTCTGAAGGGAACTGATCGTTAGTTTAGGTGTTTGTTAAGGCATAATTGATGAAATAGACCAACTTATCAATGCAAGTGATCATTAGTTTGGGTGTTTGGCAGGGCATGAATGGAAATGATAATTAGTTTAGGTGTTAGCTAAGGGTACGAAAGCTCAGCCCAAATCTAATGGCTGTAACTTGCAGTTCTTGTGTCACAGTTGCCATGAAAGTTAAAGGAGATGCAAACCATATCATACGGCAACGATATTTTCAAGTTTAACGACTAAATTATTGTCACTACAAATAAAAATTTGTGAATACCTGATTCACTGAGGAGAAAAATATGGAGCAATGTACCACGATTGACAAATTGTGAAGTTGAGATCAGGAGTTAATAATCTGCAAAATCATGTTACTAAAGATATACAGGATTAGGATACCACTTGACTTTTAAATACTAACAGATCACTGTCAAGCTGTACAGGATTGGGATACAAACAGATCACTGTCAAGATGTACAGGATTGGGAAACAAACAGATCACTGTCAAGATGTACGGGATTAGGATACCACATGACTTAGATATACTAGCAGATCATTGCCAACTGGAGTCGTGCGCTCCTCCACAGGATTTAAGATTTAACATTACACTCGCCAAAGCAATTGAGTAATCGAGAATGCTACTTGGACTAATGACTGGAAACAGATTCCTCAGTCGGTGAATAACAAGTACATAACTGGAATAGCTTTCGTTTACTACTAAATAACGGAATATCAAAGACAAAGTAACTAATACACCTTTAACTACTCGTTATTCTCTTAGACTGACTTTGAAAGTTGTTTTGATACTGTTAAAAAAAATGTCCGAAAGAAGAACAGCTCGGCAATAGAAAAGATCTTTGCGACTACAGAAGATATACCAAGCATGGTTTATTCCCATGGCTTTCCGTTGAAGCAACAGCGACTAAGAATTCTTGACTCAGAAACAGAATCAACGCATGTATGACCAATTATGATTCTGATATCCAATGCAATGAGTTTGAGAAATACGATAACAGACTAGATGGTTAGTGTTCTTAAGTTAGCCAATGTACAACAAGCATCCAGTTTCAAAGTATTATAGATCATAGATGCACACAAATTTCTCTTTATTTCGTTTCAGACGGTCAGTGTAACATTCAAGGAATCATATAAAATCCATTCTATTTTAGATATGTAGACATGTATATGGTTCTGAAACAACCACAGAACATGATCATTTGTGGAGTGACTAATTGCACTTAATCTGAGAGACGGAATATTTTTTTATAATCACATCGTTATTTTCCGTCCATATTTCTGTACAACAAAACATACGATAGAAAGCAAAGGTTCCAAAATAAAATTGACTGTGATCGACCCAGACGATAAATTAGACAAATGTTTAGAGTTATTAATTAATATTTACCAAAGAACCAATACTCTGGTTTCCAATTAATGACAGTGGAATCTTGACGATGTAAACAAAAAATAAACGCATTTAACAAGAATTAGCTTTCTGTATGATGGTACAGAAGTACAACTCTGCAATAAAAGATTTCAGGATGATAAAAATGTCTTTCCTCTAACATTTAAGTTCTCTAGCAAGATTAAAACGTTTTTGTATTTCCATGTTAGTATCTTAACACAGTTCTGCTCTGATTAAAAATAGACTTCGCCAGAAACGTTTGCAAAAATGACATGGCCATGATATGTAAATTTCGTAACAAATTGTAAAACGTCTTCATTCAATACAAACTGGAATGTCAAAACCTTTAGATCTAAATAACATACATACCGTTTTATTAGCATTATACATTAATCATTTTCAAAAGCATACTTCTCACAGACGGTCGGTTAACAATTTGTGCAATGATCTTAGATAAGGGCAGATACGGACAAATCAGCCTATACAACATGATTCATATAGACAATCAACATTCGATTTACATTGTCTCCGATTCAGATCACCAAGTTAAATGTGAAAGAAACAATGAGACAGAGCAACCGGATCGAATCAAAATTACGTTATTCAAATTTGAACACTGTTCCTACATGATCGAGACATGGGGAGCACACAACTTGACGGGACTGATAATAAACAAGTTTCCACTGCCGGTCCGTGTTTGTACAAATATCTTTCACTCAAATACATCTGTAATGGCTTCCGCCAGTACATAGTCATACTTTGATTGTTAAACGTAAAAAGTATCCTTTTGAAGTAAATTGCCTGCACCGCTGGAACACGATATTGGTTAGTTGGCATTACATACTAAGGGAGGCAACTCATGAAATCCAATAATGTTGCTTGGCCAAAGCACTAAACTATCTGTTCGATCCGCCAAGGTGTAGATAGGGTTATCGTATCAGAACCTTGAATAGCGAAGCTGTATAACTGGCACGAACTACAGTATAATCAAAACTGACAGTTCGTTTCAGTTATAAACCGGAACATGTATTAATGATTTTGAGGCGTCATTGGTCAAACCGGAAAGACGTTTTTGTCCGGATTCATGGTTAATAAGACTCTTGTAGCTTAAGCAACAAAGTTGTACTGTCAGCAAGACAACTTTTAGGGTAATTCCAGGTTAAAAAAGTCATCTTCGATAGATGTTCAAATACAGGTAAGTTGTAAACTTTAGAAATAAATATTGTTTTTTATTTATAACAAAAAAAAATATTTATTTCTTGGGGAAAAAAGACACAACTAAAAACATTGGGGTGGGTGTAGTTTCCCGACATTGGTGAAGATTATGGAATATTTATCTTAGTATAACAAAGACATCAAAAAACGCACAGTTATACACTATATACACTATAACGTGTTGGGGTGGAATCCCCTAAAAATGAGCGCGATACAACCGTTTCCTTGAGTAGTTGTTTGTTTGCTTGGGGTTTCCTTTTTCTTTCTTCTTTTTTAAACATTTAGATCAGGGATGCACAACCCCGGCAAGCGAACGTGTTCTGTCCGGCCCTCAGGGCAAATTAAAACAACACAGAAATCTGGCCCGTGAACGGCAATTATATCAAAGAAATGAGTGTTTGCGGCCCTCGAGTGGCCTTAGAAAATGCAGTCTGGCCCTTGGCCCAAAAAGATTGTGCACCTCTGATTTAGCTGGTCAAAATTGTATCCTGGCAACAATTGAAATGCTGTAATATATGGGAGTATCCTCAATTAGTTACACTTAGTTTTGATTTATTTTAATATTACCTGCGAATAAGCACTCCCTGCCGCCATTTACTATTTTCTAATGACAAATATTTTCATATGCCAAAAAATCTTCTAATATCATCAGAGACATCTATGACATATGAGGAAATCTCCATAGGTATTGTTATTTCTCAGTCTGCTGTGAGGGAACTAATATAGCAAAGTTTATTTATCAGTGCTAAGTTCGAAAGATGAGGCCTAGAGCTCTGATTTATAATTTTGCTACCCATAACATAAACATACAAACAGAAGGATCGACAAATTAATAAATAAATGTAAAAAATACAAATAATCAACCAAAGCAGAAACACAATGAAGAAAATATGTGTGCTGACAAACAACCAAACAATAATACCAGAATCCAGGAAAGTCACAACTGTTACCTGTTCCTATTGTTACGACATTATGGTCTTAAACGTAGTAACAGAAGAAGCAAAACCAACAAGTTTAGTAAATTTCAAAAAAATAATTTATTTTCATAGAATACAAAGTGAAAATTTAAAAGGAATTTACAGTATATAGTGTTCTGAAGGAATTCCATTTATGTTACAAAATGAATTCCAATCTTGAAAGAACTGATGAACCAATAGTCTTTAATGTGCCTAATGTATCAATAGTTTTCATGTGTCACAATAATATAATCCAGAATGTCCTTGAATGAGTCCTCAAAAGTCCCAGGGCAGTAATTTAGTCCGAAGGTTAATAAGCACTTTGTAATTCCAATGAACAATTTTGCAAACAAATGATTCCTCCTAAATTATATCCAAACACAACAGTAAATACTTTTACAGACTGAAATTTAAGGAGGGATTAATAATCTTGTTGATCTCAACCTAAAATACTACTACACTTGACTTGACTATGTCGCAATAATATTTTCTGAAGAAAGAAAAATCAACAACTAATCTTAATGGAAAATTGCCACAAACTGTAAGCAAATTAATTTCCCGAACCTTCTAAGGTTATAATCAAGACTAGGTCTTGGACTGGAAACCAAGTAAAAATCTATTTATTACTTACAAGCAAGTCAAATAGAATGTACGCGCCTAATCCCTATCCTCGACCATAGACAAAGGTCCATCACACACACGCACACACACTATATATATATATATATATATATATATATATATATATATATATATATATATATATATATATATATATATATATATATATATATATATATATATATATATATATATATATATATATATATATATATATTGTAGCAACTCATCCAGTGGATGTATGTCGTATCATTACTTGCATTTCAGTGCAATCACAACTAATTTATTGTGATTGTTTCCTGTGTAAGAAAAATAAATAATTTCTTGTCACTTTATTTCCAATGATTTTTGTCCTTAGGTATAAGTGTGAGTAGTGAATGGGGGCACTTTAGCCTCAATGGGAATTAGCATTAAAAACACCCCTGGGTCACTTTAGCCTCAATGGGAAATTTAACATTACGAAAACACCTGGGTCACTTTAGCCTCAAGGGAATTTAACATGTGAAAATTTTTTGGGTCTGTTGGGCTTCAAGGGGAATTTAAGATGGGAAAATATTTTTGGGTCTGTTGAGCCTCAAGGGGAATTGAACATGGAAAATAATCTTGGGTCTGTTGAGCTTCAAGGGGAATTGAACATAGGGAATAAATCGTGGGACTGTCTAGGGACAAGGGGAATTGAACAGGGGATTTTTTTAAAAATAAAAAAAATGGGGTAGGCAATTGAAAGTCTATCTCTTTTCGAGAGAGGTGGGTGGCCCTGAAAAGGTCCTTTGGGTTCATATATGCCCTTAACATAAAGGGCATCTGTGACTTCTTCTTGTCCTTAGGCTTCGTCTCATTGTAGGACCGTAAATCAGAACTCTTTTGAGGCATCCTTGCCTCTCCACGTAAATCCTACGTATCCATAGGTTGCTGGCGGTCCTATGGACAACTGTCCATTCGGATCGGACACACATTGGTATGTCCGTCCTGAACATCATTGTTGACACAAGGGTGGAAGATTCAACGTCAGTCCACATGCTGAGGCGACGAGAACAGGTAAATCAATGCAGTGAACTGCGTTTATTTCTAGGAAGAGGAAGGATTGAAACGGATTGAGTTCATTGACCAATCCAAACACGCGTTACAAAATTCAGTCAGCTCGCATCCAATCCGAAGAGAACAGTCTGTGACGTCACGTGGTCTATATAGATTCGCTAGCGCCTGTGTGCAGTCAATCTATGCGACAGTTATTCAACATGACAGAAACTCAGAAAACGATCAATTGGGGTGCACCAGCAGTGGAGACCACCCAAGGGAACCCGGACAGGTAAATTGGGATTTTGTGGATTTTCTTACCTCGCAAGAATTTGTTCCGGAACCTTCGTCACCTTCTTCATTACCGCACGTGGAGAATTTTAGACAGAGACAGAAAGAAGAATTGGAGAAATTTATACAACGACAAAAGGAAGCGGAACAAGCTTTTCTTTTACAGAAACAACAGCAAGAAGAGGTAAGAAAAAAAAACAAGAAGAAGAAGCAGCAAAGAAACAAGAGGGTGAAAATCAAACGGTCACGGTACTGTTAGACATTTTAGCGGAGTTAAGAAGTCTGAAACAAATGTATCAGACTTCTTTATCACGACCGACGAGAATACGACCTTCCCGAGCTAAACACGCCAACCCTGTGACTAAGCCTACCGTACCACCCTTAGTGATTTCAACCCAATCATCATCATCAGAAGTAGGCCTCGGCCGTGGCAAAGGCTTAAGGCAGTTAAAGTTGATTGCTTAAACTCACCCCTACACCAAAAACCAAATGCCCTTTTCAGGGCCACCCACTTATCTCGAAAAGAGATAGACTTTCAATTGCCAATAACTCAAAAAAAACCCCAACAAAAACCCCATTTTACCCCTATAGTACGTGTATATGAGTGCATGAGTGTAGCTTCTTATTTAAAATCAAGGGTCCCCGAGTGGCCGAGTGGTCTAAAGCGCTCACTGTTCCGGATCACTGCCATCTCACCTCTGTCTGCGTGGGTTCGAGTCCAAGGCTCGGCTAGCGTGGGTACGTGGGAAAGCCTGCCATTAGCTTCTCGTGGGTCGGTGGTTCTTCCCTGGGTTTTCCAGGGTTCTTCCTCCACCAGTTATACTGGCCGCCATGTATAGCCTATCATGTGCTGAAAAATGGCGTTAAACCCTAGATCAACAACAACAACAAAAAATTTAAAATCAAAACTCAAAGACACTTACCTTTTATACCTAATTTATTCTTTTATAAATAGTTACAATCCAATTCACAATTCACAACAGAGCACTTTAAAAAGTACATTCACTTCTTCTGTCTCACTGTTTAGTCTCTGTTTTTTTAAATTTCTTCACCGTCACAGTCTTTTCCTCCTCTTCCTCCTCACTTTCTTCCCTTCTTCTTTTCTTCTCCTGTTTCTATTTCTTCACCTGTCTGCTATCTTCCTCCTCTTCTTCTTCCTCTGAAGAATCCCTCTCTTCTTCTGACTCCTCTTGTTTCTTTTTTGGGCAATCTGGAGACCAATGTCCTTTTTCTTGACAATAATAACAGGTATCTTGACTTTTGTCTCTTTTAACCCCTGTTTTTCTTTTTTGACGGTCTGGACACTCTGAAGACCAATGCCCTTTCTTCTGACAGATACAGCAAGTATCTTCACTTTTATCTCGAAAAGAAGGAGAGTAGTCCGAAGGCTGGTCTGAAGAAAATTTTCTAATGACCCCTCGCAAAGCTCTGATGAAACGTTCGATTTGGCTAGTCTCTTCCATCGTTGTGCTCGGTTAGAGAGTGAAATGAATAGTGAAAGGACAAGACACACACCCTTTTATATACGCTGGTCTGCCATGACTATAAATTAGTCCATGCTGTTTAAATTTTAGTCATTTGACGTTTTTCACTCAAGATGAAACGATCCTATTCATTTGAGAAGAAAGAAGAAAGTAAGAGGCAGAAACGTGATCTATCGCCTCGTACCAGAACTGAAGTCTTGGCACAAATTCATGCCAGGGATTTTGAAGAGGACATGAGTGAACCAGAATCCGAACCCTCTAAACAAAGTTCACCACCCTTAGTCAACCCTGAAAAGTACTATTCCATTCTAGAGACGGAAAAGCGCTCCTCTAGAAAATTTAGAACCTCGGCTTACAAATACTCACTGAAGTTTAAAGATTTCAAGGCTGAAGTACCGTTAGAGAAAGCAGAAGGGTTCATCACTGATTCTTTGCTCACCGCACTCAAGCGACAATGTCAACCCAAAGAAGACGATCGCTTGAGACTCTCCATACAACACGACGGTTTGAAATCCCCTGTTTGGATCGAGTTTAGCAGACCCGCAGAATTGACTGCTTCCAAAGTCATGGACAAGATTCAACACGTGCAACAATCTAATGACCAGTTTGACATCACTGATGGAAAAGCCACACTGGACATGACCCACGTCTCTCCTCCTCAAGGGACCGGACAATGCAATAAGGTGTTATTGGTGAACGACCTTCGCAGCACCAAAAAGAGTCTCGTCCAAATTCACAATTCTCAAGACCAGATGTGTTTAGCCCGAGCCATCGTGGTGGGACGAACCTATGCCAACAAGAACGACACGACAGAATGGAAAAGAGCCAGGAAAACTATTCGCAATCGGACCGAGCCAAACAACAAAACGAAGCAGAACTCCTGTTGCAACAAGCCGCACTGTCCAAAGACACACCCTGTGGCATTCCTGAAATGCAAAAATTGCAAGATGTCCTAGCTCCATTCTACACCTTGAAAGTGCACCCTCAAGAAGTGCGCGGACCTCTGTTGTTTCGAGGGAAAGATTTTAAGGACGGAAAATACATTCATGTCTATTATCACGATGACCATTTCGATACCATTACCAGTATCACTGCATTCCTGGGATACAGTTATTACTGTGAGAAATGTGACCATGGTTATAATAATCGAGAGCAACACAAACATTGCGGATTGAAATGCTCAGGATGTTTGGCCTCTCCACCCTGTCTGAGCGAAGGACAAGAAAGAGTACATTGTCCTGCTTGTCTGCGCACGTTTGTCAGCCCTGCCTGTTACCAACAACATCTGAAGACGCAAGGTTGACAGCAGAAATGTGCTTGTCAACTCCTGAGATTGTGCCTTACGTGTGGACAAGGCCTATGTACCAACATTGCCAAGACACACGTATATTCAGGAAAGAAAAAATGTCACATTTGTCACCACATCGTGGACTTGGAACACGAATGCTACGTGCAAAAATACCAGCCCCCACCAGAGAAAGAGGACGGTCACAAGAAGAAAGGCAATTTCATCTTTTTTGATTTCGAATGCAAGCAAGAGACCGGTATTCACATTCCTAATTTCTGCGTGGCTCATCGAGCGTGCGAGAAGTGCATTCAAGAACCTATCTTCAGTCATTGCCCACACTGCAGCAAGATTCCTGGAGGACGTAAAAAAATCTTTCGGGGACCGAACACGCTAGCCGATTTCGCTCGATGGGTCTTAGACCCCATCGACAAGACGTGGAGCCAAGAGGACATCGAAAGTTACGGAGATTGTCATCGTCATGCCACGGTGATGGCTCACAATTTCTCCGGATACGATGGACAGTTTCTTTTGAGGTACTATACGGAACATGGCACCGAACGTCCTAAAGTGACTTTGAACCAAGCCAAAATCATTTTCATGCAAGTGGGACAAGTACGGTTTAAAGATCCGATAAGTTACTTGGCCATGCCTTTGAGTCGAATGCCTAAAACGTTTGGAATGACAGAAATGGCTAAAGGGTACTTTCCACACTTTTTCAATACGGAAGCCAATCAACACGCCATTCAACCCCATTTGCCTGAGGCTCATTATTACGACCCCGACAACATGGGTACCGAACAACGAGAAGCTTTCTACGCTTGGTACCAGGCCCACGCCTCCGACCCTTTCGACTTTCAGGAAGAAATGCTAAAGTATTGTCGTTCCGACGTGGACATGTTACGACGTTGCTGTGGAAAATTTCGAGAACTGTTCATGGAACACAGAGAGGTCGATCCTTTGAAGGAAGCTTGCACAATTGCCAAAGCGTGTTCCTTAGTGTACCGCCAACGATTCATGCCTGAAAACACCGTATCTGTCATCAGTCCTCAAACGACCAACTATGTCAAACGTCAATGTTCGGTCAAAGCCCTACGCTGGTTACATTACTTGTGCGACAAGGAAGACAAGTGGATTCAGCATGCCCGCAACGGAGGGGGCGAAAAGACCATTCGGTCGATGGCTGGGACTTAGAAAACCCCAAGATCGTGTACGAGTTTAACGGTTGCTTATTTCACGGATGTCCCGTCTGTTATTCTGACCGTGGAACTAAAAATCAGTTTTTACAACGAACCATGGAAGACTTGTACCAGGCCACTTGTCAGCGACGCCTAAAGTTAGAACAGGAAGTATACCAAGTGGTGGAAATGTGGGAACACGAATACGATCACTGTTTGAATACTGATCCCGAATTTAAACGCCTCGTGGAAAGTTACCAGTTCATGGACCCCCTGTACCCAAGGGATAGTTTGTACGGAGGAAGGACCAATGCCACCTGTTTGCAGTACCAAGCCGACGAAGAGAAAGGAGAAGAAATCAAATACTTGGACGTGTGTTCGCTGTATCCCTACGTATGCAAATATTGTCGCTTTCCTGCAAGGCACCCACAATTGTTCACGGAACACATCGACCTGAAAAACATTCGACAATACGAAGGCTTGATCAAGTGCAAAGTTTTGCCTCCCAATGACTTGTACCATCCCGTCTTACCTCACCATTGCCAAGGCAAACTGATGTTTCCTTTGTGCCGTACTTGTGCCGAAACGTGCAACCAAGATCAACCTTGTCAGCACACCCAGGAAGAACGGGCTTTGACGGGAACCTGGGTCAGCGTAGAATTGTTCAAAGCTCTGGACATGGGATATCAACTGTTAGAAGTGTACGAAATTTGTCACTTTCCCAAGCCACAACAATACCACAAAGGTGACCCCACGCATAAAGGCATTTTCGCAGACTACGTGGATGCCTTTTTGAAACTGAAACAAGAAGCCAGTGGCTATCCGTCCTGGTGTCACACTTCCGAAGACCAAATACAATTCAAAGAGAAATACTATGAACAAGAAGGCATCTCTTTAGACCACATCGAGAAAAACGAAGGCAGGCGATCGTTTGCCAAAGTGATGTTAAATTGCTTGTGGGGTAAAATGGCACAACGACCGTGTTTACCCAAGACGGAGTATTTGACAGAACCTTCCCGCTACTTTCAGATGATTCACGACAAAACCAAATTCATGAAACACGTGGACGTCGTTCGCGAGGATTTGATCTTTGTCAATTACGAAGAAGATCTGGACTTTGTACAAGACGACCCTTTTGGAAATGTCATCATTGCGGCTTACGTGACAGCTCATGCTCGCTTAAAATTGTACGAAGCTTTAGAACTGTTAGGGGAACGCGTCCTGTACTTTGACACGGACAGTTGCATTTACATCCATCACCCGAGTCAACAGCACCCTGACATCGAAGGAGACCGTTTAGGAGCCTGGACAGACGAGCATCCCGACGACAAGATTCTAAGTTTCGTCAGTGGCAGTCCAAAAAATTACGGCTACGAATACCGGGACCCACAAGGAGAAGTGGACACGAAGTAAAGTGAAAGGATTGACTCTGAATTATCGTACCAGTCGTGTGGTCAACTTTGGGGTATTGAAAGAAGCATTGCAATCTGGAGAGGATGAACACTTTAAAGTGACCACCTATCAACCCAACAAGATTGTACGTTTACCCACTCACCACATCGTCAGTCGACCCTTGGAAAAAGGTCTATCAAATCGTGTACCAGAAGCGAGTGCGACTTCCCAATCATTTCACCTTGCCGTATGGACACGCCAGTATTGGTCTGTATATAAAAAGGAACCCTAGGCAAGATCGATAGTTCATTGTGACTACCAAGACCAAGTGAACAAGATGAATACTTTCAGAGAAACACAAAACAAGTTTAGAAAGGCACAATTAAAGTTTGGGGCTTCTGAAGTGGAATGCGATTGTGAGCCTTGCGATGGGAACGATGCTGTACGCTGTGACCTTAGTGATGCCGTAAAGCATCATGGGAACTTTGTTCTCACTACCCCTATCATGGAAAGTGATGCTGTGCGTGTCAAAACTGAGGGATGCGAAAGCGATGCCGCTCGTCCTCTTGGACACTTTACTGGGTTTCGTTTTAAAGGTGGATGTTCACCTTCACGTTTACCCCCCTACGGATTTCATCCAGCCCTGAGCAAACTCCTGTCCATGTCACCCAACCCTCATCGAAACGAACCTGTGAAAGACGAATATTCGTTCCCTATACGTTTGTCGGAATACTGCGACTTTGAAAATCGTCTTCAATCGTTCAAAGGAAAATGGCCTAAGTATTTGGGAGGACCGACCCCCGAAGAATTAGCCAGAGCCAGATTGTTCTACTTGGGCGAAGGAGATAAAGTCAAGTGCTTCAGTTGCGGTGTGTCACTTCACCACTGGGAACCACAAGATTCGGCCTACGTAGAACATGCTCGATGGTCACCGAATTGTCATTACTTACCCTTAGTGGGACCGAGACATTGAAGTAACTTACCATAATCTGTTTATGGATACTTTACAAGAGAACATTCGCACTTTGCCTGTGGAGTTGAGAGAAAGGATTTACCGAGAGCTGGTCAAAATACAAGTGAAACGTAAAGAACAATTGCATCCGTTACGTCACCCGATGTTTAATCACTGGTACCTGAATGATAGAAAAGGACTGATTCAATTGAAAGTGTTCCATTGGACAGACATTGATCAACAACCCCCTGGTTTTAAAAAGGATTGGTTTGCTACTGATGATTCTATCTACTACAATGTAAACTTACTGCATCGAATTCCAGAGGAAGAGTTAACGAATTACCGACATCTTTTACACGATGTCAACTTAGTGAAAGAGGAAACTTCTGAACGAATTGTAATGTGTAAATTAGTGACTAAACGATTTAAATTTGGCACTGAAGTAAAACCATGTCTGTGCAAACGGTACATTTCTTGTGTTAGAAAGAGGATTTAGTATGACCTATTCATGGATACTTTGCTAGAGAACATTCGTGCTTTGCCTGTGGAGTTGAGAGAACGCATTTATCGAGAGCTGGTCAAAATACAAGTCAAACGTAAAGAACAGTTGCATCCGTTACGTCACCAGATCTTTAACCACTGGTACCTGAATGGTATAAGAGAACTGATTCGTCAGAAATTGTTTCAGTGGTCAGACGTTGTTCAATACTTCCAGGACCCCGATGATCCACGTGTTCATCATTTTGGTTACTTCGAGATTCACCTAGTGCAACGCATTGAGGAAGACAAGTTAAAGGATTACCAACATATTTTACGTGGAATCTACTTAGCGGAAGAGGAAACTTCTAAATAAACTCTGACGTTTCGGTTACAGTATGCAAGATTTAGATTCCCACTGGAGAACGAAGATCTCTGGCTAGAAAGTACGTGTATTGTTTCCGAAACAAAGAATAAAAACAGGCTGCCATGCCACGACTTATGTCACATGTAATTGAACAGATTCCGTGGAAGGTACTCAATGACCATATTCAAACCGTGGATCATTACCATCAATTATTACAAGAACTGTATCCATTCAGTTTGGGTCGGCAAGTGGTGTGTGTCTTAGTGACTTGTTTTCTGGGATTTCGTTTACCACCGATTCCTTGTGGACTCTTTACGAACAGTACTTACCACCCCAACGGCCTTAAATGGTCACGAAAGACTCCTTTTGCTCAAAGCCTTACGTTTTCATCTGGATACTTCTCGACCTCAACAGGAAAAAAAGATTTGTCAACTTTTAGCTACCGAAGACGTGTATGACGATGTGTGTGTAGCTTGTGACTTACACCCCCATTGGACAGATGTCCGTGACTGGAAAAAGGGGGTTTTCAGGCTTGGACCCAAGAAGTGGCCCAGTATGCACGAGAGTTGTTCAAGGAAAAAAGTCACTTTTCAACCTGTGTTAGTGACACTACCAGAAGAACCCGTCACCCAGGACAGGACTATCGTGGACATCCCTGAAAGACCCTTTCGGGAGGACACACTTGTGTGACCTTACCCCCTATAGAACTGGTCAGAACATTACCCAACACATGTTGTACAGACACTTGTTTTTATTCCACGTTGATGGTTATCGTGTGCCTTTTATCGTTGTACTTAAGCCTTTGGCTTTTATGTATTTTTGTCTTTCGTATTCATGTTTAAAACATTCAATAAATGTGTCCTGAAAAAAGTATATACACTCTTATCTTGTTTGTTTTCGTGTCACAAGTGACATTCCTCACACTATGGCTACCTCTGCTGTCTCTGCTCCCTCTTCCTCCACTGTCAAAGTCATCGACGAACACTTAGATCGTGCCAGTTGGGAGGCTTTGTACCTTCGCCATCCCTTTAACATGCTCATTGCTGAACCTAGCGGTTCAGGCAAAACCGAATTCGTCAAACGCTTGATCGAACATAAACATCATTTGATCGATCGACCACCTCAACGCATCGTGTTGTGTTACAAAGAGTGGCAATCGGCGTACAGCCTCTTGCGAGAAAGTCAAGGCGATTCCATCGTGTTTGTGGAAGGCATTCCTAAAGAAGACGACGGCATCGTCTCTGACTCCCGTCAAACCCATTTGGTCATTTTTGACGACATGTTAGGAGAAGACGAAGAAGAAATTAAACTGTGGTTCACGCGCAAAGGGCATCATCGTAATGCCAGTGTCGTTTACATTACTCAAAATTTGTTTCAACAAAGTAAAGCCCATCGCACCATCAGTCTCAATGCACATTACGTGGTCTTGTTTAAAAGCCCTCGAGATAAATCGCAAGTGCAAGTCTTAGCCAAACAGTTAGGGACACCTTGGCTGACTCAGGCGTACGACGATGCCACTCAAACTCCACACGCCTATTTACTTGTCGATTTGAAACCTACGACCCCCGATAATTTGCGATTTCGTACCCACTTGTTTCACCACTGGTGCCAAGACGGAGGGCCTGTCCTGTACACGTCTTCGTCCTCGACTTAACTTCATTCCACAAAAAAATCTATAAAAACCTCAGACACTTTTCATCTGTCTCACACACATTTTGAACATGATGTCCCTTCAGTCGCATCTTCCCGTCAAATTGATTCGTGCCTTGTATGGCGTCAGTCGAGAAAAAAATCCACAAATACGAGCTTGTGTCTTAGAAGCTAGTCTCAAAGAAGTCTTACGATGGTTCACGGTGACGGCACGTCAATTACTACAAGGGATCATTCAGATTCCTCATCAAACCAAACGCTTTTTTGATCGAAACATAGTCGCTTTGACCCAACTGGCCGATCCTCGCATCGACACTCAAACCAAAAAATAAATCATTTTGAAACCTGGAGGGAGCGGTACTCTAGGAGGGGTCATCATTCGCTCTCTCTTAAGATGGGATCCTAATGCCCCCAAAATTCTCCCCAAGAAAAAAGTCAAACGAATCTCCAAGAAGAAGAAAAAGACCAGGTCCCCAAGAAGACCCGTGTATCCAAGAACTTCTCCAGTGGCGGGACCCTTCTCTTACCAGACACCACCCCGGAAAAAGAAAAGAAGTCCCCAGAAAAAGAAACAGAGAAAAAGCCCCCAGTAAAAGAGAAGTCCACAGAAGAAAACTAGTCGCAAGAGAGGCACTTCGGCCAGGACGCAACCTTACACTCCCAAAGCACGACCTGCCACGGCGGTGACCGCGTCTCCGATAGCCTCAGGTTCATTCACTTCTCCGTTGATGTCACCAAGAACTGAAGAGTACTTGGAGACGTTGATCACACCAAGAACTTCTCCGTTGATGACCCCAAGAAATTCTCCAGTGGCAGGACCCTCCAATTTAGTGGCAGTGGCCGCTGCTCACAAAGTACCTTCTCCCAAAATCAAAGTCCAAGAAAGATCGGGCATGTTACAAAGTTTACTGGATTTGTCCAAGCAAGAACTGGCTCGATTTAGTCTGTTACGTACCCCTGCACCACGTGTCATGCCTGTCCTGAAGTTAATACGACGTAAAGACAATCAGTGGCGACGCGTTCCAGTATAAAAAAGGTGTGTGACCGAGTAAGGGTATCAGTGTTTTGGTGCTCCTGAAGATGTCACCCTCCAGAAAACATCCCTCTTCTAAACAACCCCAAGGAAAGAAAAGGAAAGGACTGCCTCCTCGTTTAGTCAAACATGGGGACATGTTATCTGTCCTGTCCAAAGCTTCTTCACCCCTACGAAAGAAACTCATTCAATCACCTTCCAAAGAGGTCATCGATACCGTGTGCGAATGTTATTTGAACGTGTTGAAAGGCACGATCCCTTTGCCCAAACACCAGAAACAATGCTTAGGCAAACATCGTCATGTTCTTCGCCAAATGGTTCAAAAAAGAATTCCCCTTGGCCAAAAGAAGAAGATGTTGGTCCAACGTGGAGGCATTTTACCCTTCTTGCTAGGTCCCTTACTGAAAGGAGTCTTGGGAACCATGTTGGAAGGACTGGTGGGAGGAAGATAAAATGGCCCTCTGAAGTCCCAAGATCTCAGAATCGACCCTTGACAACCCCATGGAAGGACGAAAACTAGCTTTAGTGCCTTACAAACGATGGATGGAATACCATCGTTGGCAAGAACAATGCACCCCGCATTTACCTCCTAATCCCCATTTGAGCTAGATGTCCCAGTTACAACACGAACTGCAGTCCTTGATGGATCGCCAAGATTTGTCCGAAACAGAAAAATCCCAAAAGTACGCTCAACTCTTGCAACGACTGCAACTCTTTCACCAGAAAGCTTTAGACATAACAGCTCTACCCACTCTTAAAGATTTTAAGACCTTGATGAAAAGTCCAGCACCATCACCAGTACCACCACGACTACCAGTGACCAAGACAGAAAAAGGAGAAGAAGAGGAAGGGTTTCAGACTCCACCAGAAAAAGTACGCAAGTTAACAACACCACCTACCTCCAGAATTGGATGGATTAAAAAGATGATGATCACCCCTTCTTCATCACAAGAGAAAAAGAAAGTGAAGACAGAAGTGAAACAAGAACCGATATCCCCTGTTCCGACATCCTCCTCTTCGACACCTATTGCCGGTCGCACACGCAAAGCATTGCAATCCAAGAAAGTACCCCAAGAGAAAAAGAGTAGCATCTTCCAAGAGTGGGTGCCTTATTAACACACAAACCAACAAATGGAAAAAGTGTTAGCCAGCATTTACTACGATCCCTCCCATCCTGCAGGTTACACAGGAGTTCAAAAATTGTATCGTACTGCCAAACGCGACTGAAAAGTCTCCGTTTACCCCAAGTGCAACGATGGTTTCAAGAACAAGCTACCTGCACTTTACACAAACCCATTCGACGCAAGTTTTCCAGAAGTCGCACCCGAGTGGAAGGCATCGATCATCAATGGCAAGCCGATTTAGCCGAATCTCTCATTTGGCCAGCTACAATCGCGGCTACAAATATTTGTTTTGTGTCATCGTCGTCTTTTCCAAATTTGCCGGGGTCGTGCCCTTGACTTCCAAATCGAGCAGCGAGTTAGTGCGAGCCCTGCAACGGGTGTTGAAACAAAGCGGTCGTCACCCTCTTCGATGGCAAACGGACAAAGGTACCGAATTTCTGAACCAAGCTTTCCAAAAAGAATTAAAGAAACGTGACATTCATATTTTTACCACCGAGAATCCCGAAACCAAAGCCCGCATCGTGGAACGTTTTCAACGCACTTTGAAAGAACGCATGTGGAGATATTTTACGCATCACCACACTCTGAAGTACATCGACATCTTACCGCACCTGGTGCAAGCGTACAACCAATCTTACCATCGAAGCATCGGACGTGCCCCGGAAGAAGTGACTCCCGACAACGAAGTGTTGGTGTTTGAGCGCCTGTTTGGTACGTCCCCGACGAGGGCTGTCCCCAAGAAAAGTGGAGTGTTGGACGTAGGAGATTGGGTGCGCATTGGCAAAACCAAACGCACTTTCGACAAAGGTTACTTACCTAACTGGACGACCGAATTGTTTCGCGTCACTGGACGAGTGCATGTCCGTCATCCTGCCGTCGATAAATTGGAAGACATGAACGGAGAAGTAGTCAAAGGAACGTTTTATTTGCCCGAGTTACAACGTGTCACCAAAAAAGAAGACGACGTGTATGACATCGAAAGCATTCTCGAACGCAGAACCCGTAAAGTGGGCAAACGACGTGTCAAAGAAGTCAAAGTACGTTGGAAAGGATATCCACCCAGTTTTGATTCTTGGATCGACGCTTCGCAAGTCATCGACTATAAAAAGAAGTGACCATCATGCCCTTTCACACAGACGCAGCTACGTCGACCACTCCTTCACCCAGTTCTTCTCTGCAAGATTTACAAAAACAACCTTTGTGGGTGTGGTGTGGAGAACGTGTGCCTAAAACGCAAATCGTCTTTTTCTGCCAAATCTTCGTGGTGTCATCGGGGCAGCCATTGCCAATTTGAGTTTGCAACAAGGAGACAAACAATTGTGGACCATTTTATTGAGCAGTTGCATCGGTTACCTGCTTCCCAATCCCTCCCTGAAATTCTCCTCGAACGGGAACAACGGGAACCTTGTGTCCAGTGCCAGTGTCAGTCACCACTCCAACAGCAACAACAACAACCCTATTTTGAGCGGAGACACGCCTCTGACGTCCAGTAACCCTTCGGACAGCCACAGAACTCTGGAATTATGAGTCACCAAAACCAATTTTACTTAACCTTACCCAGTGACAGTTCCATGGAGGTGTTTCCCAAGAACACGTTGTGCTCTTACACGGCCAAATTACCTCAGACCATCCCATTAGATCACGAAGCCCATTGGGAAGTGGCTTTAGTAGAAATCATTCACCCGACCCAAGTCCTCAATGTCCTTCCCAATCAAAATTCTTTTGATGTGGAAGTTTATTACGAGCAAATGCAACTGTACTTGGATACCCATGGCAAATATAACATCAAAACACCTAGCACACAAAATCAAAAGTACACCACCTATCACTTGTTCGTTCTCCCAGGCTATTATTTTAGTGGTCAACATTTGGTCAGCACCATAGCCTCCAGGTTTAATGTCGTGTTTCTGAAAGATTTGGAAAGTGTCAAAAAAGTGTCACCATGGAATACCACAAAGCAGCTCGTCGCTTTTTGATGAAATTTGACGGGAGTAAAATCCTGTCCATTTTATTTTGTCCTGAATTGTTTGACATGTTGGGCGGAGACATGGACATGAGAATGGTCATGCTCAAGAAAAACGAATTACCAATCATTTACGACAACGAGTCTTTTAGCAAGTTATTTCGTGCCCCGGTAGAACTGAACCAAGGACTGAATTTGATGTTTGTATACTCCGATGTGGTGGAGTACAACGTGGTGGGACACACCGTTACTGCGTGTCATTCCTTTCAAAGTGGATTCTGCCACGGTCACTGACGAGGAAGGTGGAAACACTTACGACGTTCACCGCGAATTTGTACATCCTCACTATTTGCCTGTCAGCAAGTCGTATTTGGACACGGTCAACATTACTATAAAAGGAGATGTGGGACAAAATATTTCATTCACCAAAGGAAAAGTCACGGTGAAACTCCAGTTTCGAAAACGGTTCTCTCACGACTCGTAAGTCATGTATCCAGTGTACCGGGGGGTTGCTCGACAGCGAGGACACGGTTTAGGAGATATGTTAAAATCGGCCTTTCGTTCGGTGGCCCCGGTGTTGAAACCGATGGTGACACGCGGTTTGCACGCCTTGGAAGATGCTGCACTGACACAAGTCAAAGAATTTCTCCAAAATGTCATCATCGACGAACAAAATCCTAAAGAAGCCTTCATGAGGGCAGGCAAAAATGTCTTGCTGCAAACGGGCAAAGACCTTTTGGGCCGACGAGAAACACCTATAAATGCTCTGCACGCTACCGAGTCAGGCATTCAGCAAGGACAAGGCAGAAAGAGACGACGAAGAAAACACCCTTTCACCAGACTTCACACGTCAAAAGCTAGAAAGGCAAAGAAAAGAAGAACCGTCCGAGACTTAGACGTTTTCGATTATTGAGACACAGAGAAAAATGATGCACCGAGAGTCTTGCGCTTGTTCCAAGTCGGAACTGGATCTGTTTGCCATGCCACCCACCATGATGACCATGCAAGAATCCCAGTGGATGGAATTTCACCCCGTCTCCTCTTTGACGGATTCCGCTCCCATCGAGTTTGAAATCAAAGGTCAGCCCGAAGATTACATCGATCTGAATAGCAGTTACTTGTATTTGAAAGTGAAAGTGATCAAAACGGACAACACCAATCCAGGAGGCGATGCTAGAGTAGCTCCTGTCAACAATTTCATGCATTCCTTGTTCAGCGAAGTGGACTTGTACTTGAATAACAAACTGGTCAGCAGCAGCATGGATACTTACCCATATCGAGCCTACCTGGAAAATCTCTTGACGTACGGAAAAGAAGCCAAGAATACTCATGTGGATGCTTGCGTGGTATGGAAACCTGACACGGTAGGTGTGGCCACGTTTAGCGACACAGTCCTGACAGAAGATGGCAATCCTCACAATGTGGGGTTTAACGACCGTCGTAAGAAAATTCTACAAGGGCGAAGTTTAGAACTGATGGATCGTTTGCATTTGGACATGCGGTTACAAGAAAAGTATTTGCTGAACGGGGTGGATATCCGTCTGAGACTGAATCGTAGCAGTGCCGCTTTCCATTTGATGGCCCATGCCAATGAATACAAAACTATCATTCAAGAAGCCCGACTTTACGTGCGTCGTGTGGAAGTGTTACCTAAAGTGGGAAACGACGTCAGTCAGACGTTGAGCAGAACGACCGCCAAGTATCCGATACGACGCGTAGAAGTGAAAACGTTCACTATTCCCGCTGGACAGCGTTCTATGATCGAAGATCATCTGTTCCAAGGACAGTTACCCAAACGTTTGATCGTTGGTATCGTCAGGAATTCAGCCTTCAACGGAACCCACGATCAAAATCCTTTGAGTTTCAACATTACAATGTGTCCAAGATCGAAGTCAGTCGCGACGGCAAGACCTTGTGTACCCGACCCTTTGAGCCCAACTTTGGTGTCGCGAAGAATTATTTGAGATCGTACTTGTCCCTGTACGAAGCCACGGGACAGTTAGGAACCAACACCAGTCACGGTATTTCGTACGACGATTATGCAGGAGGCTATGCTTTGTGGGGTTTTGATTTCACTCCAGACCAAGGCAGCGACGAGGGACATTTCCACCCTGTAAAATCGGGTCAGATTCGTGTGGAACTTCAGTTTGAAAATCCACCTCCAGATCACACAGTGAACGTCCTCCTGTATGCTGAATTTGACAATACCATAGAAATCAACAGTTTGAGAGAAGTCATTCTAGACTATTAGAAGCCATGGAAGACTGTTATCCCTCTTTACCTAGTGGAGAAACTTTGGAGATGGAATGTGAGGAGACCGGGGAAGAAGAAGAAGAAGAATCCCAAGACGAAGAAGTTATCATGATGAAGTCAAGATGGCCAGAACAAGAATCCCATTTAGTTTCCTGTTTTGCTACATTCCTGGCAGATATAATGAAAGAATTGATCAAGGAAGAGTGCTATGGATGTCACAACGATCATCCCAGTCAAATTCAACACGACAAATGTTTGATGTTGAGTCAAGAAGAAAAATTGGACGAATATCTGAACAAAGCTTGGGATCACATCGAGATAGAATTCGTGTTGAACGAGTGGTATAAAAGCTTGGATAAACATTCTTCTCCTCCATTAACGTCTCTAGAGTGCCGTCGCATCGAATCTCTCTTGGACCAGAGTAAGAAGTCGGATATAAACGCCTTTTACTTGTCAGACATTTTCAAGCAAAAAGTCAGGATTTAACTGATCACTTATCATTACCTGTGAAGAAAAAAACCCACACAAAACATGGATACCTGGGAACTTTATTACCTTTTGAACTACAGTTCGTACACGGCTTCTTGGAATCCTGTCGTCTGTGCTAAAGATGAACTCCCTCATCGCAAACCTCAAGACCATCTAGTTTATGTGATCAACACGGACGACAGTCATCTCCCAGGAACGCACTGGGTAGCGTCTACTTTCCTCAAGAAGGATGTGTGGAATATTTCGATTCGTACGGATTGCCCCCTTTGGAAGACAATATCATTGACTTTATGAGAAGAAATGCTCAGACCACCCGATTCAATAATGTGAAATTACAAGGCACAGATTCCTTGGTGTGTGGACAGTACTGTGTGTATTTTCTGCATCATCGCAGCCTGGGCTATTCCTTAGAACATTTAGTGACTCATTTTGATCCTCGCTCTTCTTCTAGAAACGATGTGAAAGTAGATCAATGGTTTTGTGACCATTATGCTTATCTTTTATCTCAAGCTAGGAAACGTAGTGTCCATCAATGACCTAATGATTTCCAACAGTTGAAATCACAATTTCATTCACAACGTTGTCAGCCCTGTTTAAAGTAGAGTGTTAATTGAAAAAATGTTTGTGATTAGAAAAAATGTTTGATGTTATATTGTTGGATTATTGTTAAATGTTATAGTTGTTTGTTAGTGTTAAGTGATTTTTGAATAAAAAATATTGTGTTTTAAAAAAATGCCTTTGTCTTTTGTTTGGCTATAGGAATCTTGATTCATGCTCTTTGACTTCTTACTATCCCTCTCATGACACTCATTGAACGTTGCGGCTCGAAAACCGTGGAGGGATGTTTTCCTTCACGTCCGCGCTTTGACTTTAAAGCCGGGGTAGCCTCCAGTCTAACCATCCATTGTCGACTCATCCTCCTACGAAGATGTGCTCCAAACTAGCTAAGCTAAACGAAGCCTACGTGAATTTGCATAGAGTCAGACACAGTCTGATACCGAAGCCAGAAGAGATAGAGAATGTGAGAATCTTCAAAGACACTGAAGACCTGATAGAAGAGCTCTTCAGAGAAGAAGTGAACAGGGAGAAAGAAGAATGGACAGAGAAGTACAGACTTCAGAAACAGCAGAGAGAGCAGCAACAGCAGCAACAACAGCAGCAACAGAAACCTGAACCTGACAGAGGCTTTGTCGATTGTCGTATCGACACCAAAGAGTTCTTCTTCTCTTTCCGAAGAAGCAGACCTATCGTCAGAAAGTCTATCATCAGAGGACGTCGCATTCTTAGAAACTAAAAGATCGCCCTAGCTTCAACTTCACATAAGCAAACAAACAGCCCTTTTCAGGGCTACCCAATACTCTAGAAAAGAAGTAGTAATCCTTTTGCCAATGTGTGTATGTAGAGTAGCGTGAATATAAACAATGACTCTTTTGTGGTGTGAGTGTATGTGTTTGTGTATATGACTGTGTGTTTGTAAGTGCTCACGTACGTTTGTGTGGATAGTAGATTATGATCATGTTTTTCTGTTTGCTTGACGTGTGGGGAGAGTAGATTTGGGGTTTGATTGGATTGCTTTGCGTATATTATTGGTTTAATAAAATTTTTTAGAATAGTGATGGGTAGTATAAAAATGTGAGTGTTTCTTTTAGGTCCGCGTGTTGTTTGGTTGTGATCTAGATAAGATCAAGTTTGTTTTAGGGGGATGTTTTCCATCACGTCCGCGCTTTTGGTATAAATTAAAAATCGCTCGGCAGTCTAGCTACCCTTGTTGATTGGTCAACACTTGAGAATAAGCAGAAGGCTAGCAAAACTGTTGCAACTTCATGTGCACCTGGAATATGCCAGGAACATACTAAATGAACTGGCCGCGGAAGCCATTGTAGAAGAGGGAAGGATGAAAGAGGAGGACAGAAGAAACAAAGAAGAGGAGGAGAGAAGAAAAAAAGAAGAGGAGGAAAAGGAGAGAGGAATGGCTGTACCATAACCACAAGAAGAAAATTTCAGAATCCCAGAGACAGAAAATTGGGATTCTGAAGCCACTTATCCCGCCTCTGCTCTCCCCCAAAAAAGAGTGAAAAGAGACTGGGGAAGAAGATGTGTGTGTGGTGCCAGGCCTGGAAGGTGCCATCATTAACCAGGTGCCATGGAGTTAAAGAGAAAACAGCCCTTTTCAGGGCTAACCAAACCTTTAGAAAAGAAATAGTAATCGATTTGCCAATGTGTGTAGGTAGAGTAGTGTGAATATAAACACTGACTCTTTTTTCCTTGTGTGTGTGTGTGTGTGTGTGTTTGTTTGTAAGCGCTCACGTACGTTTGTGTGGATAGTAGATTTGGGGTTTCATTTTAATGCTTTGCGTGTGTGGATAGTAGATTTGGGGTTTGTTTATTGCTGCTTCACGTATGTGAATAGTAGATCATATGAAATGAGAAAAGTAGGGGGATGTTTTCCTTCACGTACGCGCGTTGTTTGGTTATGATCTAGGTAATATAAATTTTGTCTTGGGGATGTTTTCCATCACGTCCGCGCTTTTCGTATAAGAACCCACAGTATTCGTCGTTCAAACCATTCTACAGAGAATAAAAAGATGGCTTCAAACCAACTTGATAAAATGAAAACATTGCAAGACGTCATGGACAATTTGGGTATGATGGAGCAAATGTTAGTGAGGCTAAACGAGGATCACTATTCTTATAGTCCCCATCGAGTGAAGATGGAGATCAACAATTTAAGAAAAGTAAAGGACATGATCAGTGCTCTGATGAAAGAAATAAAGGAGGAGAAGGAGGATGAACAGGAAAGGATAAGGATGAGAGAATGGAACTAAAAAATTGAAAAAGAAGAAGAAAATGAGAAGAGGAAGAAAGAAGAGGGGGAGAAGCAGAAAGAAGAGAAAAAGGAGGAAGAAAAGAAAGAAAAGAAGAGAAAAAGTGTAGGACAGAAAATAAGAATCTAGTGGAGAAATAGAAGAAATTAGAAGAAGAAATCCAAAGGCCCTTTTCAGGGCCACCCACATCTCTCGAAAAGAGATAGACTTTCAATTGCCTACCCCATTTTTTTTATTTTTAAAAATCCCCTGTTCAATTCCCCTTATCCCTAGACAGTCCCACGATTTATTCCCTATGTTCAATTCCCCTTGAAGCTCAACAGACCCAAGATTATTTTCCATGTTCAATTCCCCTTGAGGCTCAACAGACCCAAAAAATTTTCCCATGTTAAATTCCCCTTGAGGCTCAACAGACCCAAAAAATTTTCCCATGTTAAATTCCCTTGAGGCTAAAGTGACCCAGGTGTTTTCGTAATGTTAAATTTCCCATTAAGGCTAAAGTAACCCAGGGGTGTTTTTAATGCTAATTCCCATTGAGGCTAAAGTGCCCCCATTCACTACTAGTGTGACTTTTCATTCGTAACTTTTATTTAACTGTGACTTTTATCCTCTTTTCACATTCATATGCATACATGCATCCATGCCTGTCTAAGCAATTACCTACCTACGTACATACCTAACTGCCTGCATTACATTACATACATGCATACATGCATACATACTGTAACATATTGGGGGTATGGGCTAACTTGTGTAAATGTAATAATAAATTTAAAGAATATTCAAAGTCATTTTCATTTTGACTATGAAATTGTGATAACATGATTAATGCAAGAAATATGACTAAAACATGAATGTATGTGTTTGATTACGTGTAACATATGCAATACACAAATGCTATAATATTCTAGCCTTCATTACCTTAACATAATCATTCAGCAAGAAACGGACGACTCACGGAGTAAGTATTTCGAAAGTTAGCCCTAAATTCCTAGTGTGGAGATATCTGCTTATTTATGAGGCACAATATTATTTTTTTATTTAGCTTGAATCAATAGCGGTGAATTGAATTTGTTTGCACTGAATTGATTCATATTCTTGTACTATATCTATGTAATTCCAGTCTATTTTTGAGAATAAAGAAATTAAAATTTGTAGACTTGTCTTATTTGTATAAGTATATATGAGCTTTTTAATGTCATCCAATAAAGTTGTAATTATAACTACCTCAATACAGTGTTCATTTTATTTCGTGGAGAGATGTTGATAGAGGCGCTAATGTTGACAACTATCTGCCGAATTTCGAATTTCGCTCCTATTTATACTCCTCAGAAAATAGTCATGTGATGTAAATTTAACCAATCATTGCGTGTCTGGGACGCCGAACAGGTCTGATGGTGAGAACAGATACTCAACAAACAGCGACACAAACTGAGGGTTAATATACACTTTAACTATCATCACTTGTCCGATTACACTCTGTCATTAGCAAATATATATACATTACGTATTATGTTGAGTCCGTCAAAAACGTCAACGTACTTGAAGTCGTAACCAAGACAGTTAAGCTTGGGTTCTTCGTACACAAGTACCGATGAATGCTGATAACATTAAACATATATTGACCGGCATAAAAATGAAAAATACACTATTAAATATTCAAACCATACTTATACTTGTATAAAAGAAGGCCAGCATTTACAATCAACAAGTAAAATTTAATAAAAAATGTGAACTTGACAAATTTACTGTGTGGAACCGATCATGTGATCTAGTGTCGGTCATCTTGCCTACAGGCGTATTTTCGTGACATCAGCTGTTGGAGTCATGGAGCTTAGTGCTTTTCAAAAAAATGATGATTTGGATGGGAATTTAAGTGCGATAAACATATTTCTGGGTGTGACAAATTCATATAAAATAAGATTCCAGAAGAGTTTATGAGTATTAAACGATGTGCGAGGTGGAATTCGATTAAATTTGATACCACATGACCGGCAATCACACTTGACATACAACATGAACGGTTTAATACAGATATCAAGCTAAGTCGCGATCTATGCAATTCTAATACATTATAATGTTTAAATTCATTCTTTCAGCAGTTTATATATTCATTGACATGAACAACATGTTAAATTTATGACGTGGAAAACCACCCTCCCCATCCACCATATAAAAGCTTTAGAGCCCCCAGGCCTATTACAATACATACATACATACATACATACATACATACATACATACATACATACATACATAGTGTGATTTAGATTTTTTAAACGTAGCTTTAACAATTTTCCAGTCATATCGCTACGATGTCTGCAGTGTAACATTTTATAGTGATGTCTAGCACTGGGACATCATGCCGCAGACATGTACCTATCATGATGTCCCACCCAGTCACATTAGCCTGACACCAGGCCGACCAGTGGTAACACTAACCTCTTAATGCTGAGCGCCAAGTGAGGCAGCTGTTAGTACCATTTTTATAAGTCTTTGATATGACTTGACCGGGTTTCGAACCCACGACCTCCCGTATCTGGGGCGGACGCTCTAACCACCAGGCCACCGGAGTGGTTACATACATACATACATACATACATACTCGCTAAATCAATATGCGCATTTACACAAACACAAGCAGAAACTTAGCTGGATATGCTAGAAAATCGAGAATGGAGTTCACAATGGGGCAGCATCTTTGTTGGCTTAATGTCTAAAACCAGTCTAAATACGGTAACCCGAGTGAAAATCTTCAATGTCCGTTTTCCATGTTGTTTGCGAAAATCAATCTTGGTGACACAGGAGCGATTCACGCCGACATTTGCAAATACGCTCTGAGAAAGACAAATCAATTTTTAATGAATGTAGGTCATGCTGATAACAAAAATCCTAAATATGTTAATGGTGTGTTGAAATCGCACGAGAAATATTAGACTCGTGTTTAAAAGCTATACAGATATAAATGACCTTAATGCATGTTCTTCAGTTAATGTATGCATCCGGCATCCATATCGGTTCACTCAATGTATAAATATTAGATAAAGTGCTATTTTAGTAGTTCCAATACAAAATAAATGTTTTTTCTACCTTATAACACTGACTGCATATAAATTTGTGTGATTTATTTGATAACCTGTACCAAATGTAAAAAGGAATATATTGGGCAATATTTCAACCAGTTTATAAGAGACTGAATAATTATCACTTTTATATAAATAAAAAAACATTGTATGATGCTTAGTTCTCCTCTAACATTTCAATACATTTTAATACAAATAACCATTCTTGACGTGATTTTTTTCTCTCATGCCAAATGACATTAAGCATTGAGAGATGACTAGACTTTTTAAAGAAAGTTACTGGTTTCATAGGTTAGATACTTTGTATCCCAATGGCCTTAATACCAAGGCATTGCATAAAATTGTATAAAATTTTAATAAAATAATTTATGTGCTGTTTATCCTTTTTAAATGTATGTAAATTGTATACATGACTGTTTGTCTCTACATTATTATTTCACTGATTCAGTTTTCATTAAAGATTCCTGCATCCTTTTGATCCTGTTAAATATAAAATTGTTATAATGATGCATATCATTTATGACGTTATGTCAGTGACGTAATTGTTACTTTAAATATAAAGAATTCGTCCATTTGTTCAAAACATGATGTGCCTGAAGAAGCATATGTAAATGCGAAATTAGTTGCACATATTTATTGGCGTTTGTGGTTTTTTTTTTTGTTTTTTTTTTGTATTTTAAAGTATATATATATCATTTTTATTATATCTTCCTATGTCCTGTTTATTTATGTATGTTTGTCTGTTTATTCATCTACAGGGCTGTATGTCATCCAACAATCCATTTTCTTAAATTTATTAATTTGATCTATATTTATATTTTCTATCTTTGTCTTTCCGGCTTTCTGTTTACATCAGCTAGTAAATATTTCAAATATCTATTTAGATCTTTAAAAAAATTAGCAATGTTGGGTTAATCCTAAGAGCTGATCGCTAGGTTGTAGTTTATAGATCACCACACTAAAAATAAATTTTAAAAAATATAAAAATTAGACGTATCTTTAATTGGTCAAGTTTGACAGGAACAATAATAAAATCTATCTCTGTCGCACACGCACGAGAGAGAGAGAGAGAGAGAGAGAGAGAGAGAGAGAGAGAGAGAGAGGGTGGGGGGATTTGTACGTAGCTGGTGCGTGAATAACCAGCAATAGGTAGAATGAAGAGTTGCACCATTACAGGGTTACCGGCCCTGTCGCTAAGGGCGCAGAAGACTTCACCTACCCGAGAACTTTTGTGTCGACTGTTTCAATTTAATAACAGGTATAAAGTGCTGTTCCCCTGGGAAGCCGTCCGTTTGTTTGCTTTTCACGCAAACAGCGACATACGTTGTTTGCAACAGATTCGTTGTGTGAATGTTATAAGTAACAGCTTTTGTTCAGATGTGTCCTTATAGAAGTTGTAACTGCTGAAAGTACAAGGTGAGTAACTTATAGTAGGTTAGATCTTTTATGTTTTCACAATACTCACGGTAGGTACTGTATTCGTGCCTATCGACATAATACTGTTTGTTTTTACGTTCCCTTGATTTGGCTAAAGATATTGGTACCTAGTATATCCATGCACACGAGATTAATGCAGAACGGTAGGTAAACAAATTTCATTACCTCTCTATATGTGATTCCAGTGTACTGAATATGATAAGAACTAATTGCTACTCTTTGATTTTATTTCTTTCTCATCGAATGAAAGGTTTGAAATGAATTGAAGATCAAAATTATTGCGCATGACCCATTTCTTTTCTACTCGTGTGCACACATAAACACACGCATTAATTAGTAGCTGGACTGGTATGTGGATAGAAAGACACACGAATGGGCAAAAATGCATATACATGGGTAGTAAGTAAAAAGTAAATAGATAAACATATGTTCAACTCTAAGAGAATTAAAAGCTGTGCAGTTCTCTCTCTCTCTCTCTCTCTCTCTCAAATTATAGAGATGTGTGCTTTATTTTATTCATGTTGCTTGATTTTCCATTCAGTGAACAACACGAAAAGTATCCTGCAGCACTTTCTGACAAATAATATGCCCAGAGTCAAGAAGCTATCAAAATACTATCTCCGAAGTTTATTGAGTTACTAAGTGATAGCAATATTTCCCAAAATAAACTTAATTATATAAATATTTTAATGAAAGAGAATTATTACATAGTAAAGAATAAAGTTTTAAAGATTTTTGTCGCATTTTGTCTTCAGAAACCTACTGGATCTAAGCTGGGCTACACGGTGGTTTTTCTTATAGACCGGTGGAATACAATCTGGGTTTAGATTCTAAATACACAACGGAGAAAGGTTTGTGCTTTTAATTGTCCGATTCCAGATGCAGAAATAATATTTTACATGATTCCAGGAAGGAATTTCAAAAACGACTAGATCAATATTATTTAATTAGTACTCGGTTTGAATTTAAACAGCTATGCGCTATCTTATCTAAACGATTGTGTGATACTTTAGTGTCATCGATTGATTGTAATTATGGCCGGAGCGTCAAACAAGAGACGCTGATTTTAATACAGTGGCACTGGGTTTGATTATCTATCAAATAAATGCAGGTTTTAAGTTTTATCTTAAACACCACAATTGCACATCGTGGAATTTTCAATTGCTGGTGCTGTTTGTGAGAAATGTATATGTCCATCACGTGACTGACATACTTGTTAACTATGCAACTGCGACATGAGCTCAGAATCGACTTAACAACTGAGCCAGTCTTACATGTAAATTGTCATTCCACCCCACCTCCAACATGCTTCTATTTTTAATAGTGTTAAATTATATGAATGATGTTGTTGTTGTTGTTGTTGTGGGGTTTAACGCCATATTTCAGCACACGATAGGCTACGCATGGCGGCCAGTATTAATGGTGGAGGAAGAAGCCGGGAAAACCCCGGGAAGAACCACCGACCCACGAGAAGCTACTGGCAAGCTTTCTCACATACCCACATTGGCTGAATCCTAGACTCGAACCCACGCAGGGAGAGGTGAGATGGCAGTGATTCGTAACGGAGAGCGCTTTAGACCACTCGGCCACTCGGGGCCCCTGTTATGAATGAATGAATGAATGAATACCTTCTTAGCTAAAATCTGTGTTGTAATTTTGTATTTGTAGTAATTGTAAGGGAGAGGACTCGAATGTTGCAATAACGTTAATTTCCAGTTTATACATGCACAATCAACTGTTTGAATAGAATATATTTTTTAATACATTCTTCGTATTAATGTTGACTTTAACATTTTTACTCTGGTGTTTGCGATTCGCTAGAATCATTTGGAGGAACAAAAAGCGAGGATGTTGAGGGTTAATGAGATAAAAGTGGAAAATGAAATCATAACAAAAACAAAAATTCAGGAAACGGGATGGGGATATTCTTTTTTTAGGTAAGTGATTAGATATGTAGGTAATGATATAATGTCTTTTGAACCAAACGTATAGAAAGTTTAGTGGATAGGAGCTTATTACCTTTCACTTTCCACGCGTCATTCTGATCCAACCTTTTTCTTTAAACCAAACAATGCTGTTGCTTTCTGTCTATATTCCTTTTGGAGATAAGTCACGGAATGATGTCGAAAAGCGGGATCGTCTGTATGACAAGAGATTGGATGGATTAACTGTTGACATATAAATCTGAAGGAAAAAATATATCGTCTCATAGTACAAGATTAGCTCCCGATTATCGGTAGAAAGGGGCTCACTCTGAGTTTCTAATGATAAGTCTTTGAAAAAGATTAAGATTCCGGTCGTGGAAAGATAAAGACTTCAGGAGATGTTACTAATCAGTATACATTTTGGAAGTTTTCGGCAATTCTTTACAAACAAGCAAACTAACAGAAAATGTTTAAAAAAAGATAATTTGGAAGGAGTTGCTATGCTGCATAATAAAAACGTTATTGTATATAATGGAAAATAAAGTTTCATACCCCGTGAAAAAATATATTAAAATACTTTTTTAGGTTTACTTAATATGTTCCCGGCTTGTTGAACAAACTATGATAGCTGGCTGACTCATTTATACTAATATAAACATATATGATTAAACGTACATAAATATATGTGTTCAATAACTATTTTCGATTTTAATGTATGAATACTGCATAAGTCGTTTAGAAGTGCAATGCTACCCATGCATTTGCAATTGATTATTTGATTTTTCAGCCAATAAGCTATTACTCAAATGGTACATCTGAATATTTTATTCAATATCTTGTAAGAAAACTACATCTATTTCTCACTTACTTACTTCCTTTTTGAAAGGGATGATAAGAAAGACTGTTGATTCACGTCGGGTTTAGATCTCAAATCTTCCAAGACAATAGAGAATAATGAAGATTCATCTGTATTCTAATATCCTTGTCTGCCTATACATCCATTGATATGTATGTCTACCTTTCTGAATGCCTTCTATCTATCTATCTATCTATCTATCTATCTATCTATCTATCTATCTGTCTGTCTGTCTGTCTGTCTGTCTGTCATTTGCAGAGAAAATAGTCAAACTCTATAAATAAAAATATTACATCATTGGTAAATGTTAGGATTTTATTGCTTATTTTGCGCAGTTTTTCAGAGGATTTGTTGCTTGAAACGGTTAAATAATAAGTCCTTGTACTGTTGTACGAGTCTCTTTGTTTTCTAAACGGAAAATGTATCTACAAGACAGAAATACGTGTACAGTTTTAAAATACATATTCGAAGACCTTTCGCAACCAAAGCCGCGGACCTGAAGGAAAACAACATCTGAAATGTACATGTTTGCAGCCCTAAAGAAAGCGACATTCTGACCTAGTATATTAGTACCGGGATTACAGTAGCCGTGTCCAACTTGACAGAAACCTGGCAAAGATCCGTTTTGGCGTTAAGACCATGTAACAGAGAGGTTTGAAGTATGACTAAAGGAAGCATTGTGTTTTGCTGGGAGTTCATATGATATTCCGAAACAATGATGAACCAAGAATTATATAGCATGTGGTAATCGCGTATGTTTTATTGAGCTATTGTAACGATGAATGCAAAACAATTATCTAAAGAAAGACGCTAGCTGAACAAAATTAATCATTCTATATAGAATTCCTTGATTTATATTCATGGATAAATACATTGCTGATATATGGATTCAGTTCACTGTAAATATATAATACAGGTAGGTATTTATTTATTTGACATTTCATTTCAAGATATTTAGAGTTTGCTCGGTTTGTTGTTCTACGGCATTGCTAGACAAGAAGGTTGTTTAGTGCCCAGGTAATTGGAGTAAAATGCCTTGTCCATGGACACACCATGGTAGACAACCACAGACAACCATTTATTTGGCTCAGTTTCTTGTTTTACGACACAGCAACACAACATGGCAGTTTAGTGCTAAGTCAGTTGTGTAAAGTACCTTGTTCAAAGATGCACCTTGGTAGCTGACCCAAACTGATTCGATGGTAGGAGTCGAACCAGCGCTCTTTTTGTCGCAAATCGGTCTCGCTAATCATTCCGATTCTGCGACTGTTGAATAGATGTTTCGGTGGATACATATAATAATAAATACTTACATGCATACACACATTCTTGCATGGCACTAGGACAGCTTGCAGAAAAGGTGAGTCTGTCCGGACAAAAGGGTCATTATGCATTAAAAATATGGAAGCAAAGTTTAAATTTGTTTGATCATGTTGCTAGTTTGATTCACACACAAAATGAGTTTCCGCTGGAAGCTAATTCAAATTATATAGGATGTGATGGCTACTAAGAAAACACGTTCAAGTAAATATACATAATACCATTTCCATCTGTGTAATATAAAGTGGATTGTTGTTTTGGAGAAAGCACAGCTCACTCAAGTATGCCTTATGAAGGACGAGTAGAATTCAGAAAGTATCATTCATTCGATATCATTATCCGACACTCGAGTAGACTTCAAAAAGTATCATTCAATCGATAGCATTATCCGACACTCGATACCAGAGTAATCAATAGACTTTGTTATAACACATGACACATGCCACCGCATGGATTTGTAAGCTATTATTACACACATTGTAGGTCTATACACTAGTATATCTAATGCTGGCATGTGCGTGTCTTCATACCTTTTACCTCCCCCACCCGCCTCACACACACACACACACACACACACACACACATATATATATATATATATATATATATATATATATATATATATATATATATATATATATATATATATATATATATATATACAAACGCACATAAAATGTACACATACGTGAAGATTATATTTTACTTGACATTTACTTGACCAAAATATTACTGATGCATCTGATGATTCTTGCAGTTCTAAATACGTGTGTTCGAATAAATTGTGCAATCTTCGTATTAGAGGATGAATTTCATTGTTTTACAAATTAACAATGTCGTAAGATCCTCCTTTCTATATGGCATTTTGTTCTAAGCAAATCTCCCCTGAGCTTTTTCTAGTTCAGGATGGTTTTTCATTAAAAATTAAATTAGTACAAGAGGTTTTGATCCATTATCAAACAAAAATACTTATGCAAACGCCTTTTTTCAATAATCAACCTATTAAAACCTCTTATTTGTACCTCTTGAAATAGTAAAACCTCTTAGTACCTCTCTTGACAGTAAAACCTCCATCTTAGTATCTCTCGTGACAGGAAAACCTCTTCTTAGTATCTCGCGTGATGTTAAAGCCTCTTATCAGGACCTATCATAATAGTGAAACCTCTTATTAAAAGAAACTATAGTAATAGCGTTTTGTATTGTTTTTTAATCAAGTTTTACGTAGATTCCTTACTGCATGGAGCTTTATTAGAACATAATTTTATATTAGTCTTAAAAGGAAAACTTTCTCCCGCTTTGAAATAACTTTGAAGCTCTCAGGTATTATCTGCATAATACGTGTCGCAAAGTACGTGACCGACTCGAGAGCTTAATTTTTTTAATGACAGTATTTGACAAAGGAAGCGGGATGAAACACTATATAATATTTTGTGTTAGTGGACTAGTGCAAATAAATCTGACTTGACTTGCACAAAGACGTTTTCTCAAAGATCAGAGCATAATACCGTTTTTTATTATGGGAGATAGATCTTCAGTTTAAATAAAAAAGATAGTTATACCGTTTGCACAAAGGATCCTTTTCTTTTGTTACCGGTAATACGCATACTATTACACCCCTATTTCTTTGTATAGCTTCAACTGGTTCCCCGGGTGGTCTAGTGGTCTGAAGCGCTCGCCTTTACAAACCACAGCCATCTCATTTCTGTCCTCTTGGATTTGAGTCTCGGCTCGGCCGATGTGGGTACGTTAGAAAGCTTGCCAGTATGCCAGTAACTTCCCGTGGATCGTTGATTCTTACCGGGGTTCTTCCGGGTCCTTTCTGCACTAGTTATACTGGCCGACATGTATAACCTATCTTGCGTAGAGTAATGGTGGTACAACCCAAAACAAAAACATAGCTTTTCTCTCTCTCTCTCTCTCTCTCTCTCTCTCTCTCTCTCCATGGAATGACGGCTTTTATTGTCACTTTCTGCACGTTATTGGCTATATCATGCCGAGGACATCGGCGGGGCAGGCCCTAGTCCTGACCAGATTGGGCCCGTTCGTATGTATTTAGCAACTTTAAAGGTACATCAGCATAATTCTGGCTATCTATACTGCCTAGTAAAGGATAATTAACAACAATGGCAAATTCAAGCAAGTTTCCACAATTTTTAGAAGGTCAAACCGCTCCAAAATAAAATTCAACCTTCTCAGAAGGACAAAGATTTAAAGGTAAAAATGATGATGATGATGATGATGAGAGAGAGAGAGAGAGAGAGAGAGAGAGAGAGAGAGAGAGAGCAAAGTAAGTATATATAACGGCAACCTTCCCCAAAACTTCAAGACCCTTACAGCTGAAACATCATAGCAGGATGCATCTCAGAGCAAATATGTAAACTCTATTTACGACACGCACTGCATTTTTGCTCCTTTAAGGTAACAAAACGTGTTTCTGCATGTTCTATTGTTGTCTTAGCGCAATGCAGTTGATAAAAAAATATTTTTTTTTACAATAACAGCAAAAAAGCTGTAGAATTTATTTTCACGGTGTGCTGGTCTTACGAAAGTGTAACATAGGTTTTTTTTCGGTTGAACAAAAGAAAGAAGGCCGACACAGGGGGGTGGCATCTTTCATCTATAGTTTATGTCTCACTGGACAGTTTATCTGTTGAATTTTTATCCGACAATGACCTATTGCAGAAAAATGAGAATAATATTACACTGAAGATACAAATAAAAACAAACCATTGATTTTTGTTGAAAGCATACATGTGAGATTTTGACTGCGGCAATCAAGTTAATTCCTGATGCAATTGATGGCTTATACATTGAACCAACACTGCCCACCAACCCCTAAATTTTACATTCATTTTTGACAGCAAAGAGCTATTCTGAATATTTTCTTGTGACAAGTTAGCTAAAAGAATCAATATGTGTATTATGCATGAATAAAGTTCACTAGTACTATAATAAATTAACATACTTTTCATCACCCCTCAACCATCTACATTTTTAGACATTTACCTCTGTAGCAGACACACGTCAATATGTAAGCCAAGTTAGCTGCTCATTTACAGCATAAGTTACGCATGCTCGTCTAACTGTGACAGGCAGTCACCAACAAGCCAACCTATTCCCCAAGCCTAACTCAAAGTAAATCTAAACCACATTACAGATTTAGCTTCTGTGTGAATTTATAAATGCTAGGCTTGCGATTATTAAATTCATGCCTTCTACCTTAAAAATTAGGGAGGTGTCAAAATACGAAACTATCCAGTGAGACCTTATGTACTGAAGCAGGATTGGCGGATAATAAGTCCACACAACGTCTTATTCGTGTGGTTTTGAGAACTACTGAATGTGATTAAGTGTAATGAATAATAGCTGTGCACATTTTGTTTCTTTGTTCATCACACGCAAATAGTTTGTTTGCAGACAAGTTGTGACTGACGGTAATGTACAGACGACCTATGAAAAATTTGGAAATTATTTTATCTTAGACCAAATAAATGACATTCAAAACCCGTATAGACTGTACTTTACCACATCTTATAGGTATTTGGATCGTAATAGCGATAGACTTGAAAGGTAATGTACATTGTAATTTCCATTTTATAAAATGAAGTGGGTAACAATGGCCGTATTAATCGGCACTTTATACTAGTCTTAGATTACATTACTATCGGAATATAGAGCCCAAAGTTATCAATTTGGTGTGGGTGAGATATTTTCTTTGCATAAAAGATCAAAACTGAGCAAATAAAAGTTTTCAATTGAAAGAAATCCGAGACAAAAATTGGCAATCCTGTGGCATTTCTACATGAAAAGAGTTAATGAGTGACATACTGGTGCAATTTCATTTCGAATTGGCTGCTACCTTAATACTGGCCATGTTGTTTTGCTTGTCATCGGTAATAAATTTAAGGGCACACTAGTTAACAAATTTATGTGATCATGTTATTAGAGACAGAGATATCTTTAGAAGAATACGGTTTTAGATCGGTATCAGAACATGCGATTTCAGACTTGCATCGCGCGGACATACATACTCTCTCTCTCTACACACACAATTTGTTTCTCGCCTGGACAACTTTTAAAGCTGTAGTAATATAACGTCACTTGCAAATATGTTTCGAGTTTTCGAATGATGCTGACGTAATTTTGGTGATGTAAATTAAGATGCCAGCAATTCTTTCAATAAAGATTCTTTGTATATTTTTTACAGGGTATAGTTTTACTTCCTTTCTTACAATCGATTACTAAAACATGATATGTTGAGTGACTCTAGCTTTAAGACAGTCTTATTAAGGGATGGACTGGAAGGAGGGGTTTATTAATGGAGGGGTTGGGAGGAAGATTGTTTTAACACAGTGTTATGAATATTTATATTTTCCGTAACTCCTGGTACATGATTTTATCTAGTTTTTATAATTTGTATTCATGGCTGTAAATTGTACAGAATATCTTAAGTTCGTTTCGTTTACGTAACCTGAGACTGATATTACACAGGATTTAAGTAGATGCTTACGTATGTGTTGACAATTAATAATAATAACATTAATAATAAGACTTAATGGCGCCTTTGAATTAATTTCTCATTGACGGATGGGATTTCAATGTTTCTTGAAGAATTCAGTAACTTCCCATTGGTTGGACTAGGTCACATGAATAGGAAAGTTCGATGCAGAATGAGTAGTGTGATCTGTCACGTGAGGTATATTGTGAAATAAGAGTCGTAATATTAGGTTATATAAGGAGAGAACTGATGAAACAGATTCATTCAGATTTGGAGTCATTCTTATTTACTGTGTTCCTGTGGTAAGTCTGCAGGCGTGTTTATGTTGTACTTATATGTTATTCGAGAGGAAAAATATATGTTTGAACTCATCAGAGGAAATATAAAGTGCTCATTATTTGGACTTTACAATAATATTATTCTGGAACTGTTGTGAATTATTAGAAGGAGTTCTGAACGACGCCATATTGACAACGCCACGATTCTTGGCAAACCAGTACATTTCCGGTTGTTTAATTTAAACAGACCTTTTTATTCATTTAGGACTTAGAACTTTATCAGGATGATTCTGGAACCACATCATAATACCGTAAGTTCCTCTCGCATTTTCATGTATGACTTTGATGATTAAATTCTTGTTAAGTTTTACAAAACGTGTTGACCACTGCGGTGTCCTAGTGGTTAGAGCGTCCGCCTCGGATGCGGGAGGTCGTGGGTTCGATCCCCAGTCGAGTCATACCAAAGGCTTATAAAAATGGTACTAACAGCTGCCTCGCTTGGCGCTCAGCATTAAGAGTTAGTGTTAGGACTGGTCGGCCTGGTGTCAGGATAATGTGACTGGGTGTGACATCATGCTACATATCTGCGGCATGATGCCCCAGTGCTAGACATCACTATAAACTGTTACACTGCAGACATCGTAGCGATGTGACTGAAAAATTGTTAAAGCTACGTTAAAAATCCAAATCACACACACACCCATACGCCCCCCCCCCCACCTCACACACAACTTGTTAGTTTTGCTTCTTTCTGTTACCTAGTTTGTGACCATATAGTCATAACACACAGTCTAATTAATGGAGGGGCTGGAAGGAAGATGGCCTTATTAATGGAGGGACTGGGAGAAAAATGATTTTAACATAGTATTATCAATGGTGGGATTGGGAGGAAGATGCATGGACGAGTGGATGGGCGCACAATCCAAATTATTATATACAAATATATTGACATTTATGCATGTACTTATTTATGTTTGTAAAGATATTTTGATATTTTACTTTAATTACAATAATGACATTTTACAAGGTTTTATACAACAACCGGGACGTTTCCTTGTGAGCCTATACTAAGTAAAATGGAACACCATATATTAATCCAATAAAACAGCCTATACTGAGTAAAATGGAACACCATCTATTAATCCAATAAAATAGCCTATACTGAGTAAAATGGAACACCATCTATTAATCCAATAAAACAGCCTATACTAAGTAAAATGGAACACCACCTATTAATCCAATAAAACAGCCTATACTGAGTAAAATGGAACACCATCTATTAATCCAATAAAACAGCCTATACTAAGTAAAATGGAACACCATCTATTAATCCAATAAAACAGCCTCCAGACATGTATTGGTATTGATTGTTGGTGGCAGCTGTTCATAAAATGTTGAAATCATTACAGACAAGTCTGTCGGCAACACGTCAGCACACATACCTACCATTTTTACACAGTTATTTGTCGCACATGTTGATTAGTAACAACAATTTACACCATGGCACCACGTAATAGAAATGGTCTTGTCGTGCTAGTTTTAACGTTATGCAGCGATCGGCTATAACATGATGTCATGTAATATAAATGTTCTAACGTGCAGTGTTGAATGTTATGTCACGACGGGTTATACCATGATACCATAAAAATAGAAATATTTTTTATCGTGCAGTGTTTAAAGTTATGCCACGAAGGGTTATAATGTGATACAATTGAAACAATTTTTATTGTGCAATGTTTAGCGTTATGCCACTCATGGAGAAACTCTTTTTACTCTTGTAATTTGTGTATGTTTATTTGGCACCCCAAGAAGATAGTTCTAAGTAAAATATTTATTGATGTTATTAGCAGTTAGATCTGTTGCCACGAAGAAAAAAATATAGCTCAGTATGTGTGTACCCAGGGGCCTACCAAAAGTATTTGGCACCCGGTGCGGATCCTTCCTCTGGCACTCCCACAAATAAGTTTAAAATGTCAACACAGAAAAATATATTATGTTCGCAAGCAGATTTTTAAACAGTACGGTGCTGTCATATCAAATTTGAAATAACTTTTACTTTGGCAAATTTTTCACTTGGTTTGAAAACTTGTACTGGTATTTCAACTCTCCCGATGTCATCCTCCCCCTTTTTGGCTGTCATCCGGGGCGGACCGTCCCCCTCGCAACCCCATTAGTACGTCACTGTGTGTATCTTTGCCCCATCATCCCCGTGATAATTTTCACAGAACAGAAGAAGTAAAAATATCAGTCAATCTCCCTGTCTTTATCCCCCTCTCTATCTTTCTCTCAAGAAATGGTTAACTGCTGTCATTGTGTAAAGACTATCACCGTCCACGCACGTAAGAATACTAGAGAAATCATGAGCAGACGATTGCTGGTTCATGTCACCTTATATTCAAACCCAACAGAGGAAAATATATAGTTCATATCATTGTAGTTTAATACAGTTCTGTATTTACACACAATCGTGTAAATGGTTACAAAGTGTAGTATATATCAGCAAGGACTTGCTATACAGCGACTTCCACGCAGAGAAAACACGTGGATTATGGTTTATGGTTTTTCGTAGGGGCAAACAAAATACCTTTGATGTGTCGATACAGACGTATGTACTCACTGAGTGAAGCCATTTAATGTTGTTTTTCCGTCACACACACACACACACACACACACACATATATAGGGGGGTGTTGGGGGTGTATAAAACGGCTTTTTGTTAGACACGATATTTGGACATAAACTCTTTTGAAACGCACTGTAGGACATGCTACGTTGAGCATCGTGTTCAAAATTGTTTCACAAAAATGCTGTTGAGGGTGTAAAAGATGATTGGGTATAATTTTTTCCTGAATTGCAAATGCCCATATTATTTGAACGTCGAAGGTTATAAGTTGTTTGTTCTGACACAATGGGAGTGAGTTATTATATAACGGTCTTTGAATATCAAGCGAACTGATCCATTTTTTTTATACCATCTTTATCGAGCTAGGACTATTTAGACTTTCTTTAAAACTAAACATTCCACACAAACATTTTTATGATATGGCGGCATGCTATTTAAGTTTCAGTATAGTGTTTATAAAGCATGACATATGTTAGCCATATTGGAATTAAGTGGATATAGGTCGATATTGGAATTACGTGGATGTAGGTCGATAGCGTACTTCAAGATTTATATACCATTTTTTCCTTTAAAATAGTACTTAGCATAATAGTTTGAATTTTTTAAAATATATATTCATATTTTCATGATTTCCTTCACAATTAAATTTATATGCGTATGCATGGCTATGCAAAATGTACTGAGCCACAATAGATTGTTTCTTGCAAATACGATTGGTACATAAGCACGATAATGATGGTACATATGCAAGACCAAAGGACTAAGATAAGGCTAGGATTTAAGTTGAATGTATAATGAATGTTACAGAATTAGTCCAAATGCATGATGAAGTCAATCCTTTTTATTTACATGCTTGTTTATTATTTTATGTATTGTATTAGGCTCATGTTATGTATATCTATATTGTGTTTTTAACTTTTGCCCGTGACTGTAGATTGTAAGGGTCATTTTGTAAGCAACATATTACATAGCTTACGTTTGTAAATATTGTGGATAGAAGCTTAAGATAATATTTGCAAACTTGTTTACTTGGATTTTAGTTCAGGAGACTGATTTTTCCTTTGGAAATTCCTGATCTACTTGATATTTGTCATGTTCTTTACTAAACTTTAAGTAAAAGACCTGACTATGTTTGCAACTTCTTCTTAGACTTTTGACCCTCATCCTGGTTTGTATACAAAGGTAGTGATAAACAGAATTATTCATTCCTATTTTAAGACCTGTCTGTTTGAACCAATTTTGTTTTTAAAATTTGCATTCAGGCATGCTTTGAGAGGATTTATTTTTTAAAATTATTTATTGGAACTACAAATTGTTCATATACATTTGGACTAAATCATTATTGTGGGATTATTGTGAATTAATTCAAGGATATTCTGGACTGTTGACATAGTAGCACATTCAATGTTACTGGTTCAGACAGACAGATCTTACAATATTTAGAGATAAGCTTGACACCACAATTTCAATTGACTCGTCGTCACCATACAGTTGGGAAACAGAATTTGAGCGGCAACCATTAGCAGCATTTGAACCTGTCTCTATGGATTTCGTACGTACAATCCTGATGAAGAGTGCACCAAATTCATGTGAACTTGATCCAATTCCAACATCATTGCTGCTTGAGTGCTTAGATCCAGTATTGCCTTCACTAACTGATGTTATTAATACCTCTCTCCCATCTGGGGAATTCCCATCATTTTTCAAAACTGCCATTGTAAAGCCTCTAGACCATAACGATTTAAAGAACTACCGCCCAGTTTATAATCTCCCTTTCATATAAAAAATCTTAGAAAAGGTTGTTCTATCCCAGCTTGTATCTCATCTAAATTCAAAGAGTCTTTTTAACAATGTACAATCTGCATATCGCCCTTGCCACAGTACTGAAACTACTCTTCTGAAAGTAGTTAATGACATTCTCTCTGCGTTGGACAGCGGAAAGATTACAGTCCTCACCCTCTTTGATTTGTCTGCAGCATTTGACACAATAGACCATGATATATTACTTCACCATCTCCAGCATGTATTTGGCATTCATGATACAGCCTTACTGTGGTTCAAGTCCTACTTGGTCAACAGGACACAAATTGTATCTGCAAATGGAATACACTCCAGCCCATTTGATCTATGTTGTGGTGTTCCACAGGGGTCTGTTCTTGGACCTATTCTCTTCATTCTGTGCACTCAGTCGCTCTCAAGTGTCATAGATCATCATCCAGTGTCTCACCAACTGTATGCCTATGACACCCAAATATACAAATCTAGCCAACCAACTGAAGTTGATGCTATCATCCAAGGTGTAGAGAGGTGCATTTCTGATGTGAAATCATGGATGACTTGTAACAAGCTGCAGATGAATGATGATAAAACTGAGGCCATTCTGATCACAACACAAAGACTTTCTCATTCACACCCTTTACCTCAAACAATAAATGTCAGCAACACCAACATTAAAGTCACAAAATCAGGACGAAATCTAGGTGTTACTCTGGACAGTACACTCACATTGCACCAACATGTCATGAACATATGCAAGGCTGCATATCTTGAGCTGAGACGCATCAGCTCAATTCACAAATATCTTTCAGTTGATGATACTAAAACACTTGTGTGTTCATTAGTACTTTCAAGACTGGACTATTGTAACTCAATTTTGTCTGGTTCATCTCAATATTTACTCCAGAAACTTCAAAAAGTTCAAAACACAGCTGCTCGGATCATACTTAGAGTACCACGATCAGAGCACACCTCCCCGCTGATCTGTACCCTACACTAGCTGTCCATTCGATTCAGAATCAAACACAAAATTTGTTCTCTGTGCTACGTTTCACTGTCGGACTATAGTCCAGCATACCTATCCGACCTCACCCATGTATACACACAAGCAAGATACTTACGCTCCTCTTCTGACAATCGTATACTCATTATTCCCACCATGAAAACAAAGTCATATGGACAGCATTCTTTTGCATACCAGGGCCCAGCAACGTGGAATGAATTGCCCACTGAACTTCGACACAAAGACACAGTGATCACATTCAAGAGGCTCTCAAAACTCACTTTTTTCGATTGCAAGAACAAACTTAAAGACCTAATAATGTTTCCTACCTGAAATATTCTCAGCATGTTTTTTTAATTTTTTAAAAATGTTTGTCTAATTTCATGGTGTTTATTTTTGTAATAATATTATTATATGTTTTTTATCTTATAGGTGTTGTCTAATGTTGTAAAGCGCTTAGAGCTTCTAAAGATTAGGAGCTATACAAAGTCCTCATCATTATTATTATTATTACTGACACCAGCAAATTCAATACTGGATATCATTCGGAACAATCTAAAGTTTTGGAATCGTGATAAAACTTGTAGAACTTTTTTTCAGATTTAAGTCACAATACTGTAAGATCTTGTTAAATTTTCACTTGTTATTATTAAGGAACTACATTATTATTGATTTTTAATAAATTTGTTGGTTTCGTTTTTTCGTATACATGGTTTAAGACCATAAAGTTATAAAAGTCTTGTCTGCACACACCTGGTACTATATTACAATACTATCTTATATACAGCCACTGTCCATCGTGTGTATAGAATATTACAATTTACGTCGTTTTACTTTACATATTTTTCAGACTGTGTAAAAACATAGTGCTATGAGTAAGAAAAAGGATGAGGATCAGCCGCCCCCGGCAATGGGCCCTGGGAGCAAAATTTCCGCTCTTTCTGCGCCCCTTAGACGATTCATTAAAAAGGAGGGAAAGAATGTTATTTTGAATTTCTCAACCGCAAGCATGAAGTCCTTGCCGCTTGAAATTTGGAAAAATGAGGAAATCATGCAAAATGCGACTCAGCTTCTAGCGGAGAACAATAGACTGAAGAAATTCCCAAAGTCAGTTTCAGACTTAGAAGTCTTGGAATTATTGACTCTTCAAAATAATGTGCTATCGTCATTGCCTGGTAGCGTGGGGAAAATGAAAAAGTTGCATACGATTCACGCAGAGTGTAATTCTCTTAAGAGTCTTCCAGCCACTCTAAACAAAGCTCCAGAACTGAAGTTCGTGTACGCATCTAAGAACAAAATTAAATCCCTTCCAAAGACAATAAGTAAATCAGCATCACTTGAGTTGCTCGACGTTTCATACAATGTTATAAAGTCCGTGAAAAAGAATGTGTACGAACTGAAAGCAAGGCTTAATCTGCAAGGGAACCGTCTCGTAGAATTACCAGATGCTAATGTCAAAGGTCCAGCATTAAGATGGCTTGATGTCTCACATAATCAAATTTCAGCGATACCGGATAACATCAACAACGTTATGACTCTAACACATCTCGATTTGTCATACAACGAGCTGGAAGACCTTCCGCGGGAACTAGGACTTTTGAAATATCTTCATTATCTAAACGTGTCCCATAACAAGATTGCATCATTTCCAGATGAGATGTGTACACTGGAATACGCTCTGACATTCCTCCATGCCAGCGGGAACCAAATCAAGGCACTTCCGAAAGATATTCATAAGCTCCATCGTCTTCAGGTTCTTGAGGCAGGGGACAACGCTATAGAAACTCTCCCACAAGACTTCTACGAACTCAAAGCGCTGAAGACGCTCGACCTGTCGGGAAATAAACTCCAGAGTGCTCAAGGTATCAGCAAGTTGAAGACAGTGGAGAGTCTTAGCCTTGCCAGAAACGCGCTTCAAGATCTTCCTGAGGAGATCTCTCAGCTGAAATCTCTAGTGTCCCTTGATGTGTCGGGAAACCAGATTAAATATATTCCCGAATCAATCGGCAAGATCACCACTTTAAAGAAATTATTGGTGGCAAACAACAAGATCAGTCAAATACCAGATGCCCTTGGGTTAGAACAACTTCTGCATGTACTGGATGTGTCGGGAAACAGAATCCAGGGTCTTCCACAGGACTTAAAAAGACTTCGTAGTTTGGAGTCTCTGTCCATCGCACGCAATCAGGTTTCTGCCATACCCAAGTCTTTGGAGTCTTTGCGGTTTTTACTCCATCTGGATGTATCAGGCAATACTCTGACGGACTTCATCATACCAAAATCTCTGACTTCCATTAATGTGTCCGACAATCCCATCTATCTCCCATCCGCAGACCCGAAGTCGATACTCTGTGTTCTAGGAGAGAAAGAGTATGCTGCGAAGATGGTATTTCTTGATGCTTCGAAAACCAAGCTGGATGAAATTCCTCCTCAAATGTGTAGGATGAAGCTCCTAAAAACCCTTCACCTATCTCACAACCATCTGAAATCCATATCCGAAGAGTTTTGCAAACTTAGAATGCTGGAAGAGTTAGATCTCAGCGACAACGATATCCCAAGTCTTCCAGACGCCATCAGCAACCTTACCAATCTAAAGAGACTCGACGTGTCACAAAACAGGATTGCCGAGTTCCCAACCGGGTTGACCAAGCTTCACCAGCTGGAAACTCTGAACATCTCCTTCAATAACCTCGTTGAACTCCCAGAGAACTTTGGCGAGCTGAATAAATTGATCCATCTCAATCTGTCCAACAATGAGCTTATGACCTTACCGGAGGACAGATGGGATGTATTAGCGTCCATGACGGAGCTGAATGTGTGTAAAAATCACATCAACACCGTCCCAATGGATTTGCCGTACCTTTACAGGATCAGAATCCTTCGAGCTGCGAGTAACGATCTAACGTCAATCCCTGGTGATATAGTGAAGATGACCAGTTTGGAAATTCTTGATCTATCTGACAATCTCCTAGAAATCCTTCCAGAGAGTCTATGCAAACTTTCAGCGCTCCTGGAGCTCAACGTTTCAGACAACAAAATCAAGCAGTTCCCTAGTAAGATGGAACAGTTACGCCAGCGTGCCAACGTGAACATGGAAGGACAATCGTCGTACAAACAACGTGAGCCTCCAGACTTCCTTCAAACCGGAGAAGCCCAGACTGACCATGGGTCGCCTAAGTCATCGAAAAAAAGCGAACATAAAGCAGAGTAATCATTGACACATCTGGTGTAGCATAGTTCGAAGAAGAATTTTCATGAAAAGTGTCGCTGTGCTGAATATACAGTTAAATTTCGATAGGTATTCTCTGGACGACAGCGAATACAAATGGAGATTAGGGTTAATTGTTGCTTTTATCTCAGAGACATGAGCACGAGGGTTCTATATTTTAAAGTGGAAATAACCACCGAAATAAAAGAATATAGACTTGAAGTGAGTAAGATGGTATAATTTTTAGACCATAAAACTAATCGGCAACAGTGCACAATTTCGAAACTGAAAGTAAACAGGTACATTTTCATGTAAGATACTTGAATGTACAATACTATCTGAAGATAACGGCCATGCTTGTCTTAAAACAAAGGATAACACGAGAGAAGAACACAAAACACACACATAATCTATCTTATATCTAAAGCGTTGTATTTTTAAAAGTCCTGAAATGTAATCGGCGATATGTAGAAAATCTCCTAAGTTTCACAGCTTGTAAAGATACGTGGAAGAACACAGTTCTACCTCTGTGTCCTTCTTGTTCGTGGCTACATACTGCCATTACATTCTATACGGCAACCTATCCAATGCGATTTCCGCTCATTCGCTCGTTTTAAAGTTTCTGCTGAAAAAGTCCAGGAACACTCATTTTGCGTTACATTACCAAAGATGCAGAAACTGAAAATGGGATTCCACATCTGGTTTAAAGGATTATAAGAATTACTAGGCAGACTGAAACAAGTATGGCTGCGGGAAAATTGTTAGTAATACTAATTTTATGATTGCTAAACATGGTTAAGTTGTTGATTCAAGAAGTGCAATTTTTGTCATTACATTCAGGTTCTGTGTATACTTGTAAGAAACTCGTACAAGAACGGATGGTTCATTCTACGTTAAAATAAAATAATAAATATCACACGAAAATAAACGTGGGAAGCGCGTGACTTTCGCTTTCTAGAACGAGTTTGAAAGTCAAACTGTAGAGTTACTCGTCTTTATAAAATCAGATATACTATTGCTGTGACGGAAAAACAAAATAAAGAAACATAAACGGTCTATACCGTACTAACTCATTTTCAGTGTTGCACTTAAGATCCCAAAGGTAGGGGGCACTGTGTCCCTTACCCTCATTTTTTTTTTGTAAAGAAAACAATAGTACATAATACACTAATACTACTATGCAAACGAGGTATTCTTGTTTGTTTTGACAGTTACGCCATCTTAACATTGTTGTTTGCACTGTATCATCATATTTTTCTTAGACACTTACATTATTGCAATGAAGTTTTATTATTTGGTCATTCAGCTCAGGACAATATTAACATATTTAATATCTGTCTAACCAGATATGAGCGGCACAATGGAATTTTCCATCCTGGTCGTGGTCTCATTTAACTTCCGTATACGCTCATTATCTACCCGTATTTATTGTAATAAATACTAATGTGTTCTGAACTACCCTTTTTTCCCCAAACTAACGGATCATGAATTAAATGACAAATTGCATATTTGCATAAATGTCGTCTCTTTGTGATTATTTAAACTACATAATAAACGAAACCTTCTTCACAGTAGAGGTGCCTTTACGTTATACTAACGGCAGCCAAATTATTTACTTTGCTACTCGATCGATTACCATAAACCTTAAATATCTTCATTGCCAGATATGTTGTTGTAAAGTAGATATTCTTTGCCAAGTTAGGTTTTATCATTTTTTGTGACTATGGTCATTGTAAGCGTTAACAAAGACATGGATAGATATCCACCAAAGAAAAACTGTAGGTGTGCTTTTTAGATGGTTTTTTTTTTGGACGAAAAATCGAACCGGGGGTAGCAATGGAGGTGGGGCGCACAGGGGCACTATTTGTTGAAATCAGGACAAAAATTGAGCCCGCGCTCAATGTGCAGCACTGGTAACCTGTTTTCATCATTTATTTTTTTTTTTAGATGTAGTACACGGTGTATTTCTATCAAAGATTATGGTATAAGGTAACAAATATGTGATTATATGTACTTTAAGCATGTTAAATTTTATGTATTCCATTTTGTAATCTATTAAATAATTTTTCCCCAGTTTTGTTTTCATGATACGGTCAAATAAAATGTATAAATTTAACACTACAAAACAAAAGAGGATTCTATAGAAGTCTCTCTACTGACTGCTGTTTTGATAACACATAATTAGCAGCAAGCAGCAATCACCCTGTAATGCATCTAAATCGACTGGAAACACTCTTCCGGTAACGAAGTCTTAGTATGACGTCTATGGACCTGCTGTTAAATACATCTGTTAAGTGGAGACAAAGGATTCTAGTGTATGAAAGGTATATTGTGAAAACGTTCGATTATTTAATTCTTGGGCCCTAGGTTAGATGGTTCCTTGGAGAGCTCATTTTTTCAGCCTTTTAAAAAGATACTGTCACCACCTGTGCAATTATGAGAACTCTCTCTCTCTCTCTCTCTCTCTCTCAGTAAGTTAAAGGTAATTATATATAGAGTTAATTACAGTGTTAGAGTTACACCTAGATAACTTACTTGTCAGAGTTACGTGCCTTGAACCAATGTTGGTCTTGGTTTTTATACATGACATTGTTGTCATATAAGGAAGCTCGACAGATTTTGTGGCTAAAATAAATTGTAAATTAACGAGAAGCAACAATCATTTTTTTAAAAAAACAACCCGAAAATCTCATTACTATTGTTTTTTTTTTTGATGAATCAGTATCTAACGCAGAGTGGTCCAAGTACAGGCCAGACGGCCAAATGTGACCCGCTGGTCATTTTGTTTTGTGCGGCCCGCGCTCATACAAAAAGTCAGTTCTATAATTATAGTATGATTGCTATTATATATATATATATAGTCTTGACATATACCATGTGACGCCAACAAAAATTACCCGGTACATATTTGGTCCATGAGGCCCACGTTTTGGAAGATGTTGGACAAACATGGTTTAGTACTATGATGTCCATTTTGTGTGAGAACAAATATAAGTGCGTTAGTTAACATATTAGCAATGACATGCTAGTCTTTCTAAAACGTTTCAAATACAAAAGTGAAACTTTCAAATAAAATTTGGGAGATATTTGAAGATAGAGATGTGCGCCAGCTGTTTTGCTTTATAATATTCGCTGTACCATTTCCCTCAGTATTGGTAAAATCTAGACAGTGGTCAATCTGGTCTGAGAGAAAGAAGCGAGATAATCAGCTGAGAGAGAGAGAGAGAGAGAGAGATTTAACGTAGCTTTAACAATTTTTCAGTCATATCGCTACGATGTCTGCAGTGTGGCAGTTTAAAGTGATGTCTAGCAATGGGGCATCATGCCGCAGACATGTAGCATGATGTCCCACCCAGTCACATTATCCTGACACCAGGTCGACCAGTCCTAACACTAACCTATTAATGCTGAGCGCCAAGCGAGGCAGCTAATAGTACCATTTTTGTAAGTCTTTGGTATGACTCGGCCAGGGATCGAACCCATGACCTCCCGCATCCGAGGCGGACGCTCTAACCACTGGGCCACCGGAGCGGTTAGGGAGAGAGAGAGAGAGAGAATATGGGGTGGGGTGGGGGTAGGTGCTGGTATGGATAACTTGCGGGCTCATTACCTACGAAATCATAAAAGGAGCCATTTGAACATAAACAATAAGCCACAAAATTATAGAGAATGTTGCAGTTTTGGCACGCTTATAATTATTCATGTCTTTCTGGCATGAACAATTCCTTGAGGTTTGTGCTATAAATCAGAGCAAGAATATTTTTTAAAGCTATCTGAAAGCCGTGATAATAAAAAAAAAAAAAATTCAAGACAATGCCCCAGACCGAACCACAAAAATCAAAGACACCCCACCTCCCAACGAATATCAAGGGTCAGTCCCCTACAACAATCTATGGCACTTTTAGTGTTGATCGATACTTTGGCGACACACAAAATAAAATAGATCTACAGTCACAGAACACGTCAGCAGAGCAATCAACACGCTTCATTTTATAAAAAGATTTAACTGAATACAGAAGAGCCTGGTGTTCCAGCGTATGATGCGACAGTATGTCCGTGTCTATAATGATCGCAGTTAACCGAGTTTTACTCAGGAGTTCATATAGTACTTGGACAGATCATAGATTCGATAAACGATTAGCCATTCTTCTTGAAAGGATTGTTGTTGTTGTTGTAGGGTTTAACGCCATTTTTCAGCACTTGATAGGCTATACATGGCGGCAGTACCGGATTTACCATGGTGCTTAGGTGTGCTTAAGCACAGGGCCCCGTTGGCCAATGGGCCACATCTTCCCGGCCAAAAAGAAAACAAACAATTACGATGAATTTTTCAAATGTTTTTCAAAAGTCAAAACGTCCAAATGTTTTTCCTAAAAGTTATAAAAGTGAAATTGGTCTGTAGTGTTTGGATCCAGTACTACCTGTGGCGGGTTTTCTGAGTGGTCTGATTAATTCCGGCTGAACCTGGCGTGGTGTCTTTGTGATTTTGTATTGCTTCTTGTATATCAGATGTAGTGATTGGGTCTGTTAGTATTGTCTGTGTTGTGTGCTGAGGATAGTTGATTTATATGTTTGGTTATGTAATGTTGTTCTTGTGTGAAGTATAGCCGGAGTAGATAGTTGTTTATAGAAATCTGCTAGTAAGTTGGCTTTTTGCTGCGAAGTATATGCGGTATGATTTATGAATCTGATTGTTATGTTGTATAGGAATGTTTGTGTGTGTCATTGTTTTTCATTGAGTGATGATATTAAAGTGGTGCCAAAATTTTCTAGTGTATTTTTTGTAAGTTCAGTCTAGTTTGTTGCATGTTTTTATCCAACCGTCTGTTTTAATTTTTGATATTATATTGTTAATTTCTTTTGTTAATTTATTACATATTGATTTTAAATTTGCATTATTCAGTTCCCAGAATCGAATCCAAACAACTGATATTACTGCTCCAGTTCTTTAATCCTAACAATGAGTAGACGATATGAAAGTGGTGCAAGTAAAAGAAAACTCCAAAAAGAACAAAAAGATGTAGTCAAACATTTAAAGCCAATCACATCATTTGACTTTGCATACCCGGGACAAACAAGTTCAACAGCAGATACAGAAGATTCAGATGCGTTACTTGGCATCCAGGAACATTTTTTAGTAACTCCAAGTACCAGTGGCACTCAGGAACCTTCGTTAGTAACTCCAGGTATCAGTGGCACCCAGGAACATTTGTCAGTAACTCCAAGTACAAGTAGATCCACAGACACGGAAGCTTCAGTTTCCCCCAACAAAGGTACAGAAGCTAGTGTTGGCTCTTCTACTGATTTCATTGTCAAGAATGATATAGGTTTAACGACCACATTGAGCAATGAAGAAATTTCATACTGGATTGAGAAAGGCCTTTTGGAACGTTAACACTGGGATAGACTTTTCACAACTTCGAAGCGAACCTACAAAAACCAAACTCGTTCATGCTCAAGAAGTGTATTCTTCTCCACTAAAATAAATGGAGAAATCTACCCTCGGGAATGGCTAGTATATTCTCCAACAGAAGGAAAAGTCTACTGTTTTGTGTGCAAACGTTTCTCAAAATTCTCTAAGAATGTTTCTTCAACTACAGCTCTAGCTTCTTCCGGATTTGATAACTGGTCTCATCCTCAAATTATTAAGAGCTATGAAAATTAAAAAAGTCATATGGATTCTATGTTGACCTACTTAACAAGAAAACGTGGTCAGACGTTTACAGCAAAACTTGATGAGCAAGCCAAAGCAGAACAGGAATACTGGAGGCATGTACTTCAACGAGTGATGGCAGTGATTTGTCTGTTGGCAGAACGTGGATTGGCCTTTAGAGATGATGAAACCTTCGGCTCACCAAACAACGGAAACTTTCTCGGTTTGCTGGAATTTATTGCCAAATTTGATCCCTTCTTATGTACCCACATAAACCAGTATGGAAATAAAGGATCTGGCCATCCATCATACCTATCCAAAACCATATGTGAAGAAGTTATCCAGCTAATGGCTAAAAAGTTCTTGACGAAATAGTGAAAGAAATCAAAGAAGCAGGGTATTTTAGTGTATCGGTCGATGCAACACCGGATGTTTCCAATGTTGATCAACTCACTGTAATTGTTAGATATGTTTCTCCCCTTGATGGAATACCAGTTGAACGATTTTTGACAATTATTGAACTGAAGAATCACACAGCTGAAGGAATGGCTGAATTGATACTGAACTTCTTTGAAGAACTTGAAATTGATTTCAGTAAATGCAGGGGTCAATCATATGACACTGCATCTAACATGGCTGGAAAGTATAATGGCGTTCAACAGAAAATTCTGGAAAGAATAAGTTTGCAAAATTTATTCCCTGTGCTGGACATTCCTTAAATCTGGTTGGAAGAGCTGCATTTGACTCTTGCCTGGATGCACTGAATTTCTTTGGCGTGGTCAATGAACTTTATTGCTTTTTCTCAGCCTGTACAAGACGGTGGGCAGTGCTGAAAAACTTCTTGCCACCACAGTCAAATGTTCTGCAACATTTATCTGACACAAGATGGGAGGCCCATGCCAGCCATCAGTGAAAGTTATGCTCACATTCGTGAAGCACTCAGTCACATCCATGATGATGACACTGAAAAGGGTGATACTAGACGACAAGCTCAAAATATGTTGCAGAAAATGGAAGAATTTTAATTTGTGTTCATGCTTCATCTATGGACAGGTTTGCTTGAGCAGTTTCACAAAGTAAGTAATGCCCTTCAAAGTACACATATTTCATTGACCACGTGTGCAAACCTATACAGTTCACTCCTGCAATTTGTTTCCAACACGCGGGAAAACTTTGATGAGATTGAGGAGCAAGAAAAACTATTCTACCTGATGTAGAGTACAGAACTCTCCAAAGAAGGCGTAGAGTACGAAAACGACAACACAATGATGGCAGTGCAACTGAAGCCTTGGATGAAATTGAAATTCCTCTAAGAGATAAGTTAAGGATACATTCATTTATCCCTGTAATTGATGCTCTTCGCTCAAATTTAGAAAGAAGAGGTATTGTGTATAGGAGTGTTGCTGACAATTTCTCGTTTTTAATTGATATACAAGCAACGAGGGAACAGATTCTCCATGGTGTCAAGAGACTAGAACAAGAATATCCAAAGGATGTTACCGAGGGAACAAATTCTCCATTGTGTCAAAAGACTAGAACAAGAATATCCAAAGGATGTTACCGAGGGAACAGATTCTCCATGGTGTCAAAGGACTAGAACAAGAATATCCAAAGGATGTTACCGAGGGAACAGATTCTCCATGGTGTCAAGAGACTAGAACAAGAATATCCAAAGGATGTTACCGAGGGAACAGATTCTCCATGGTGTCAAAAGACTAGAACAAGAATATCCAAAGGATGTTACCGAGGGAACAGATTCTCCATGGTGTCAAAAGACTAGAACAAGAATATCCAAAGGATGTTACCGAGGGAACAGATTCTCCATGGTGTCAAGAGACTAGAACAAGAATATCCAAAGGATGTTACCGAGGGAACAGATTCTCCATGGTGTCAAGAGACTAAAACAAGAATATCCAAAGGATGTTACCTAGGGAACAGATTCTCCATAGTGTCAAGAGACTAAAACAAGAATATCCAAAGGATGTTACCGAGGGAACAGATTCTCCATGGTGTCAAGAGACTAGAACAAGAATATCCAAAGGATGTTACTGAGGGAACAGATTCTCCATGGTGTCAAGAGACTAAAACAAGAATATCCAAAGGATGTTACCTAGGGAACAGATTCTCCATAGTGTCAAGAGACTAAAACAAGAATATCCAAAGGATGTTACCGAGGGAACAGATTCTCCATGGTGTCAAGAGACTAGAACAAGAATATCCAAAGGATGTTGATCTCAGTCTTGTTGATGAACTTGACTTTCCACTTGTATGTCAAACAGACTCATGCAGATAAAGAATGTTTCAGCCACCAAGACATGTACCAGATAATAAAACAGGAGAAAATTCAGGCTGCTTTCCCAAATGTGGAAACAATTTTTAGATTGTTCCTGTGTTTGATGGTCACTAACTGTTCTGGAGAGAGATCATTTTCTAGGCTGAAAAGGATCAAAAGTGACCTTCGTTCAACAATGTCACAAGAGCGGCTGTCTGGTCTGAGTATTCTCTGTACAGAGAATGATAAACTGCGACTTATTGATTTTGATGAAATCATTGATGAGTTTGCAGTCAGGAAAGCTCGAAGGAAGATGTTATGACATTAAATAGCCTACTGTAAAAATGTAAACAGGCCTTAACAGGGTAATACAAAAACATGGCAATTTGATTATTTTACTGTTCTGTGTAAACAGTAAACTTCTTCATCAATCATCATTGTAAAAATAATGATTGATCAGGTAATACGTTTTATTTTAACTACTCCTAAACTTTCTGTGTATGTATGCCTGACTACCTGTGTAGGCCTACCGGGCTTACCTCTTTCAGGGCCCAAGTAAGGGGCCTCATAACTAACTAGCACGGGGCCCCATTTGTCCTAAATCCGGTACTGCATGGCGGCCAATATTAATGGTGGAGGAATAACCCGGGAAAACTCCAGAAAGAACCACCGACCCACGAGAAGATACTGGCAAGCTTTTTCACATACCCACATTGGCTGAATCCGAGACTCGAACCCACGCAGAAAAAGGTGAGGTGGCAGTGATCCGTAACGGAGAGCGCATTAGACCACTCGACCACTCGGGACCCTCTTGAAAGGAAAAACAAATGCTTCAAAGTCGTTTTTGGTGACAAGTCTTAAAAATAAAAAGCGAGGTAAGTACACCGAAATGTTGTGAAAGAAATACAAAATAGCAAGAGATAAGCACAAACATGAAGGCTCATACAGCGAGATAAAGAAATATAAAAACTCCATCACTCAGTAGGACATCAGGAAAGAACAGTTTGTTTTTACCGCAGATGTCAGGGAAGATATCGTGTCCAGTATTTTAATGCGATGCATGCATGTATCACATGAACGAAAGAATGTCAGCCGATCACGACTGTGATTTCTCTCTCTCTCTCTCTCTCTCTCTCTCTCTGCGCGAGTTTTATTAGCCATGACGTTGAACATAAGATGTACAACAAATGACTGCTGAGGAACACACATTTCAGGTTTATATGAGTCAATGACCTGTTTGTGGTGGTGTATCAAGAATAATCATAACAGTTTATATATCTTGTCATCGAGGGACCGCATGATAAACATTCTGTCATGGCAATGTAATCCCCGCAGGTGGGATCGTGCAGTACAAGTTTGTTTCGCCATGCAAAACTGAACATTGACCTTTTCTTTCTACTGACCCAGGACACATAGGTACATTTCTCATTGTGGGGTGTGTGTGTTTGTGTGTGTGTGTGTGAGAGAGAGAGAGAGAGAGAGAGAGAGAGAGAGAGAGAAAAGACTCAGGAATGTAGTTAAGCATTATATTTGGTACGTTTTTAATGCTCTCTTTGAAACTAAAAGAGACAAATTCATTATAGAAATGTTAATATGGGAATGATAAATTATGGCAGTTTTAGTTAGCGAATTAATTTAGGTCCTGCTATCGTGCAGGCCCCCCTTTCCGATATATAATATATACTTCTCAGGCCCCTCCATTATATTGGCCTTAGCCCCTTCATAACCTTGATCAGGCTCTACGGTGTGTGTGTGTGTGTGTGTGATTTGGATATTTAACGTAGCTTTAACAATTTTTCAGTCATATCACTACGATGTCTGCAGTGTGGCAGTTTATAGTGATGTCAGGCACTGATGCATCATGATACGGACATGTAGCATGATGTCCCACCCAATCACATTATACTGATACCAGACCGACCAAGCGAAATCAAGTTGGTTACTTATTCCTTATTCAATAAGGAATAAGTAACCAGTTACCGATTCAATAAGGAATAAGTAACCAGTTACTTATTCCCGATTCAAATATTTTCACATACATTTTAATACTTATTCCTTATTCAGACGGTTTTTTAATTTTTTTATTCATTATTCCCAATTCAGTGTGTAATTGGTTACCACTTAGTTAATGCAGATGAAAACATTTTAGGGCATGAAGTGGTGTAATTCTAACCCGATTGGAGAGTGCTATATGAAGCTAAATATAGACAGGTCACTGACTACATGTAGGAATCGTTTAGGATATTAATAGGAATACGTGTCAAGTGATTTGATATAGGATTAATTAGTTGTGTTAGGCATTTGGGTCGTGTCTTGTGTTGCATAGCGTTAAGTATTAGTATTCGGGTTCGAAAAGCTTACTAATTTACTCAAGTAAAAGGGAAACCACAAAAAAACCATACAAGTGTGAACTTGGAGATTTCTCGTGTGTGGTCGTCATGTCCTTAGAGGAGAACTATGTGGAATATTTACGAGTTTAAGAAGCCTTCAGTTGACTTGAATATTGTCTTGAAGTCCTTGGAACTGGGGAACTTAGCATACTTGTAACCGATTTCCAGAAATTGGGGTTATAAAGGTGAGTGGAGGGCAGGTAAAGCACATGACGCAAGAAGAAATCTTACTTATACAGTCTGATCGTTTTGTATCATCTTTAAAGAGAGTTGACGAGGACCCTTCATGAGATGTTATCTCTAGAAGATAGTGTAGTAACGAAAGAAGTCCTGAGAAATTTCGTTGAGCCGATTTCGAGAAATCAGCTAGATGACGGAGGTCTCGTACGACACATAGTAAGATTATGACATAGAACCATCTTTGACATTTTATCTCTAGGGGATATAAATCCGTCCACAAAAATGTCCTAACGAATTTCGTAGAGAGGAAACAGCATAATAAGGGACGCCCTATGGGTATCTGGTATTACCCCACCCCCGAAAAAACCCAACAAAAACAACACGCAGATATTAATATACTGCATCGATAGTTTGTACTAATTTAACACCTGCTAAGAGGATTTTGATTTCAACGTTTCCTGCATATTATCTAACTAGGTACACGTTCTAAAAGCTTTTTCTTTTTATATAAAAAAAATCGTCGAGACGACTACGAGAAATCTACTGCTTGACGAAAGTCAGTAAGACACATGCCGTGAGAACATTATATCTTTATACCGTTTTGACATGGAACCTTCTTTTATATTCTCTAGGGGATAGATTCAACTCTCGAACGAAGTCCTGGTGAATTTCGTCGATAGCAAACCGCGATATAAGGTGCGTCCGACGTGTACCAGGTATGAAAAACACGCACAGATTAATAGACTGAATCAAAGAGTTTGTACTAACTGAACTTCTGATTAGAGGATTTTGATCTCAACGCCTGTTGAACAGTACGAAAGTAGTGATCCGTCCTAACAGCATGAAAATTAGAAAGAAAAAAAAAACTTTTCCAGCCTATTTCTAGAACATCGCGGCTAGATAAAGCAATCAGAACTCTTTAGATGCTGTAAGATTATATCTTACGTTTCCATTTGAGCCATTACGTCCCCTCGTAGGTTTTTACATGGTCCCTTCTTTGATATTTTAATCCTAGGGTATAAAGTTCACTAACCAAGGACGTCCTGACATTTCGTCGAGAGAAAACAGCGAAATAAGGGCGCACCATGGTGTAACAAGATAACCGGGTGGGATTTTCGGATTCACAACAGAACACTTTTGACGATGATATAACTACAAGGTTTAATAATGGATGACTTGCATGAGCAATTAATTAATAATTATGAATATGTGCGTGTATATATAATCCGAATATTGGATTTAATTAACATAAGAACGCACAGACTTGATGAAAAATAAAAAATAATTTAGCAAATACAAAGACAAGAGGTGAATGGTTCACAACGATTTGGCAATGAAACGATGGATATAGTTTACTCAGCTAGTAAACGATGTAAAATTTTACTCAAGTAGTAAAATGTATTCACTCGGGTAGCGAAATTATGGTGATAAAAAAGAGGGACAGATATACAACTTATCTGTACAGTCCCGAAAGATACGCTTTGTTTTACGAACCCCAAAATTAGCCAACGTCTAACAAATTACATGTATGGAGACACTCCGTCATCAGTACACTTTGTTTCAGCTCCACGGCTGCTACAGTTCAGCTTCACAGCTGCTACCGACTCTGGACACTCGGAACACTTCGAAACACTCTGAACATTAGACCCTCCGGACATTAGACATTCCGGACATGCCGGACATCCCGGACATTAGACACTCCGGTCACCCCGGACACAGACACTCCGGTCACTCCAGACACAGATACTCTGGTCACAGAGAGAGACACACAGACACTCCGGTCACATGCACAGACACGACACTTCGGTCACAGACGTTCCAGTCACAGACAGCTGAAAATATATCCAATACCGTATACTATACATGACACGGGCATAATAACGTAATGACGTTATACACGGTAAGTTATATAGATTACATTATCAGCACAATAATTACAAAATGACAGGTTAAAAATAAAACTAATCTTGCTCGATAAGAATCGTACTATATTAAACAGTTTTTTTTGAGAAAATGTAGCTTTTCATTACTAATATAAATCCCTTGTTAAGTAGAAAACGAGAATAGAAATATGTGCATTATGGGAGCAGGACACTACCCCCCTGTAACTACCCCCCTGCCCCATTACCCCCCATCAATTACCCCCCTCCCCCGGTATATTACCCCCCTGCCATTACCCCCCATCAATTACCCCCCCCCCGCATATTACCCCCTGCCATTAGCATCATTTAGACATACAGATACAAAATCGAACTAAAGCAAATAACGACGAATTTTAATTAAAGTGTACACAAACACAATCTGATAATCCGTGCTCAATCTATACTATTGTTTTGTCTTCAGCTCACTGAATAAAATTCGAGCAGAAATGGTTTCTAATTAAGTGTACACAAACACAATCTGATTAGAGTATTGGCTTCACAACAATAAAAATGATTTTAGCAGTTTAATATATATACGTTCTTAAAAATATATATCACTAGAAATATTTTTACCATGGATACAGTTCAGAGTATACGTGGAGAGCAAGCATTCCTGAACGTGATAATTTCTCAGCAACTTGGAGGACATCCAGCGGAACCAACTCGAAAAAAATATCGCGACTGCAATGCTCGGATTATGAACATTGTTAATGACTTTGCTAATAGAGATCACTTAGAATACTTACGAGGGATTGCACATAACATTCAGCTGTAATCTTATAAATATAACATTTTATATTAATATAATATTATGACATGATGATTTTACTATTTAATATTCCAGGACAAGTATATGTTTTCAAGGATGAGATTCATTTACTAAGATAAAAATTTAAAATAAATTCTTTTGAAATTTATTTTAATTTATTATTTACTCTTGGGGTATAACAGTTATATGGGGGGGTGGGGTAATGGCAGGGGGGTAATATACGGGGGGGGGGGGTAATTGATAGGGTGGTAATGGCAGGGGGCAGATGCAGGGGGGTAATATACCGGGGGGTAATTTCCTAGACCCGTGCATTATACTGCGTAAACCAAAGCTACATAGCAAAGATTAAAAAATAAACGTGGTAGTACAGTAGTTATAGGTTATAAGCTTGAAATTAATACACTTACATACCTCGACAGCTGAAGATGTGCAAGTTTTTGAAGCAGACTGCCGGCTGACAAGACTATTCCGTATTGTACAGAAACTTACGTACGGTGAAGTATTTATACATAAACATAGTCTGTGCATTATATGCATTGGTTCGTCCCATTGAGAGCACTTCGCACGTGCGGCATGGGATGAACCGAACTCACTATTTCGAAATACAACACAATATACATAAATCATCCTCGGGTATCGTTGTAACAAAAAACGAAACCCGAGTACATGTATTCAATAAATAAAAGAATTTAATTCCGTGACAATACTTCTCACCTAAAAAAAATGGTAACACTTTTAGAAAAATCACGGAATGTGAACATAAACAATTGTTAAAACTTCCAATTTGAATACTGAACGAAAATGATCTGCTAATTACACCTTACTTAAAAAATCAGCACCCACATTTTCCGATCCTCGAATCGCTTCGATCCGGAAATTATACGATTGCAAAGACAACGCCCAAAGCACCAATCTTGCATTGGTGACCTTTACTTTGTTCAAGTATAAGAGCGACTGATGGTCCGTTTGTAAGGTAAACTCTCTCCCGAAAAGGTACGTATGGAATTTTCCTATCCCCTATACTAAGGCTAGGCACTCCTTCTCAATCACGGAGTAGTTTTGCTCCCTAGGGAGCAATTTCCTGCTTGCATAAGCAATGGGCAATTTATCCCCTCTTGCTCCTTAGCAAAACAGCCCCAAGACCCGTATCGGACGCATTAGTCCTCAGCACAAACGTTTTGTTCAATTCTGGTAACTTTAAGATTGGTGCACTTACCAGTTTCAGTTTTAAAGCATTAAATGCTTTTTCCTGGCACACCCCCAAGGGAACTTTATTCGGTTGCCTTTTCCTAGTCAAATCTGTTAATGGGCTGGCAATAGCCGCAAAATTGGGGACACATTTCCTGTAAAACCCAATCAAACCTAGGAAAGATCGTACTTGTTTTTTAGTTTCTGGTCTAGGTGTATTTTTGATTGCTCCTATTTTATCTGGGTGAGGTTTCAACTGACCGAATCCACGCACGAGATGTTCCAGATACTCTAGGCTAAAATACCCTATACTACATTTGGTGGGCTTAGCTGTAAGATTTGCAGTGTGAAGTCTATCGAACAGATCCCGTAATACCTTAACATGTTCATACATGGGTATGTGTATAAGCAAAGATATCATCTACAAAACTGTCGACGTTTCCCATACCGTTTAACAGTTTGCGCATGAGACGAACGCATGACGCACCGGCGTTGACTAAACCGAAAGGCATAACTTTAAATTGATAAAGACCTTTCGGATTCGCGAATGCCGTTAATTCGCGGGCATTACAGCGATTGGTATCTGCCAATATCCCTTGGTAAGGTCTAATTTGGGAATGTATTTACGACCTGCCAAGTTCGAAAAAAATCTTTCCATATCTGGCATTGGTTCTGCGTCGAACACGGTGATTTTGTTCTATTGCCGAAATTCAGTGCAGAAACGGTTATTCCCGTCTTTCTTTCTGACTAACACAACAGGGGACGAGTACGGAGAACTGGAAGGTTCGATCACTTCCTTGTCTAACATTTTCCCCACTTCTTCGTTGATTGTCTCCCGCGCATTAAAGGGTATTGGATATTCTTTAATCCTGATCGGCTCAGAGGTATTCAACTTGATCTCGTGTTGAATCAATCCAGTACGGCCCGGTTTGTCCGTAAACACGTCAGGGTATTGGGACAAAACCTCCAATATCTGTGTATGCTGACCCACTGATAAATTCGGGCATACATTGATCTGGTCAATACCTTCTTTCCCTACGTCAGTGGGGTATTCAAGGGGCATTTCTGTACTGGAGACGATTCCGATTCGTCACACGACTTATTCTGTATCACCGCTATGCATAGTACATTCAAGACCCCTTTATCTATTGTTTGTCTAGGTCTTTCTAGGTAGAGTTTAAGCATATTGGCGTGAAATATATTGGACTTACCCTCCACGTCAATGATTTAGTCCATTTTGCCTTTCACCTGTTTGAATTCCATTGGAATAGCAGCTTATTTTTATTTGTTGGGAGAAGCACGAACACTTGATTGCCTACATCAAACGTTTTACTCCGCGTTCCTTGGTTGTAGTACTTCGCGTACCTACGACTAGATTTCGCGAGTTTGTCTTGCGTCATACGACTTCTTCGTTCGCGACTTCGTTTGACCACAGTTCGCGTAAAATGCGCATAGGACCACGAACTGTCCTACCGTACAATAGTTCAAACGCGGAGAAGCCAAAGCTTTTATGAGGAACCTCACGATACGCGAACAGAATTGCGTTCAGATACCTATCCCAATCCTTAGGTCTTTCCGCATACATATTACTACTAATAATAATGATAAGGACTTTGTATAGCGCCTAATCTTTACAACATTAGACAACACCTACAAGATAAAAAAACATATATAATGATAACATTACGAACACAAACACCATGAAATTAAAAAACAGAGAAGAAACAAAAACATGCTGAGTTTATTTAAGGTAGGAAACATTATTAGGTCTTTAAGTTTTTTTCCGTCGCAACATTTGCTTCAACGTCCCGTTGAATTTCTCGACCAACCCATTGCACATATGGTGGTAGGGTGTCGTGCGCAACTGTTTAAGGGACAACAACCTTCTAATTTCTGCCATGAGATCTGAGGTGAATTGAGCTCCACAATCCGTAAGAACCTCTTCGGGCACTCCGACCCTGCTGAACATGTCATCGAGCTCTTCGGATACACGTTCGGTTTCAATCGATGGCAAAGCTATGGCTTCGGGGTATCTGGTAGCGCAATCTACCAGCGTCAAGATGTGTCGGTTTTTCCGATTTGTATTTGGACATATAGGTCCCACAATGTCAACGGCCACTCTTTTAAACGGAGTATCTATCAATGGCATTTGACTTAACGGTACTCTAGTTAGCCTGCCCTTAGAGACAGTTTTCTGACAAACTTCGCACAAGCGACATAACCTCGCTACGTCGCTATTGACACCAGACCAATACAATTCTCTTAATACCCTCTCTGTTGTTTTCTTCATGCCTAAATGACCCGCCATACTCGACTCCTGCGTGACCTCGAGTACATGCGACCTGGATTTATGGGGGACCACTAGTTGCAAGAACTTCCTATCAAGTGTAGAGTATTCCCTATACATTAAACATTTTCGAGTAAGGAATTTAGAGGAACGCCCGTTCTTACACTTCCTCAGGGTACCCGATAATGCTTTCTTCGCGTTTGCACGTAGAGACGCGTCACATTTTTGCTCATTCTGAAATCTTCGCGGCAGATATCTGTAATGGCTTCCGGTAATTTTAATTTACGTAAAGGTTTGTTATCTTCCTTTACCTGAACCCTAGCTTACAAAGCTTGGATGGTCGGGAATCGGAAGTCTGACAGGTCGGAAGCCTAGATCCTTGTACATTGCCAATCGTAAGTTCATAGATCGGAATGGCTATGCACAATGCTTCCACGTTGTTGCTCTCTCTCTCTCTCTCTCTCTCTCTCTCTCTCATATTGTAACTGCATTTGTTCTTTCTTGTAGCTGCATTTGTCCTTCTTTCTCTTTTCCCCGTTTGTATTTGCGTTTGTTTTTGTCTTTCTTCTTTCTGAAGCTCCAGCTTCCTCAACTCCAATTCCATATTGTACTTTAGTTCTAATTCCTTCACTTTTATTTCAGAGTCAGATACAGACTTACTGATCGAAAGCAAAGCATTTTTATCCAAAAAATTCTTTTCTGCCAAAAGCTGAACCAAAATCTTTCTTATTTCTTGTTTCGTTAAGGAAGCCTTTACCTCAGAAATATCGTATTTTCTGGAAAGTTGAATCAATTCATCTTATTTAAAAAGATCTTATTGTTCCTGGGTAGGATTTGAAAAAAAACGATTTCCACTTTTGTTGACATTGTAGAAAATGTTGGTCAATTTCACTAAGACTTCAAAAACATAGGGAATTCAAATAAAAAGACAACAAAGTTTTCTAAAATATCTTAGCCAAAATTCAAAATCCCGGATGAGCCCCCAATTCTTATGTTACATGTTTAGGCTCGAATAAACAGCATCGCAAGAAAGAATGAAAACAACAAACTTTGAAAAATTTAACAAATAATTTATTTCCCTGGGAAAATGCTGTAAAAATAAAAGAATAAGAACTTACGGTTTTAAGAATCAAAGCCAAAAAACAAACTCCAAGAATAATCCACGAATAAAAGTTTAGAAGTCGTAATAATAAAATGTTTTGATGATTTCAAGTTCGAGTCCCGACGAAGAATCCAAGATGGAAGGCGATGACGTATGCTGTATCCTGTTCAATGTTGTTGTCTACAGTTCCTTGTAGAAACACAAGAAATAATCCTCCGGTTTTTGAAAACCCAAAATTATTTTAACGAAATGTCTTATTTCAAGAATTCTGTATAAATACAACAAATATTTCCAGGGAAACGAATTAATCTTTTAGAATCCAAATAATCTGAAGAAAAATTAACATATAATTAAAAAACTGGCTACAACAGAAGGAAACGACTTGACATCAAGCGTTTTTAAGCCCAGACTGTGAGATCGATCTCTAAACATCACTATTTAATCTAAGTAATGCGCAATTTCGGAAATGTCTAATTGCAAAATAGAGGATCACGTGATCATGTTTATATATAAAATATCACGTAGCCCCTGTATCCTTATTACTCCGAGAATAAAAGTTGTTTACTTCACTAAAAGCTATTTGCAAGTCGAGGGTCATATATCCAAAACAGCCACGGTCTCAACCTTATTATTCCCACAGTAAAAGTAAATAAAAAATAACTTGTTCGCGTGACTGTTACTAATTTTGAATTAAGGTCAAGAAACAGGTCAGCTTTATGTTTACAAAAATGAAGAGTCAGGGTCAAATTATTTTCTGGAAAAAATACTGTTTCCTAGTAAACGAAACTACATTATTTTGACATATAATGACATTAAAAAATAAAAAGATTTTAAAGCTGACAAATAAATAAGATATAAATTAAGTCAAATATAAACAACAGTGCTCCAACAGTGGGAAAATGTTATAGAAAAGTAGTCGAGCCGATTCCGAGAAACGTTTGGCTGTATAACGGATTTGGGTACACTGCCTGCCATAAGCAAATTATATTTTACGTATACAGTTGGGACATTACGTTCACTCTTTGAAGAGTTTTTAAAGGGACCCTTCCTTACCATTTTATCTCTGTTGGATAGAGGCAACCTAAGAAGGACATCCTGACGAATTTCGTCGATAAAAATCAGCGAAATTAGCGGGTTCCTATGGTTATTGGGTATGAAAACTCACGCACAATGTGGACAGATTCGTTAAATATTTTTAATATTTAAACCCCTTCTAAAAGGAATTTGATTTCTACGCATCTTCAGCTATATCTAACCCGGTATCGTTTCCAACATGAGGAAAAGTTTTAAAAAGTCGACAGCCGAGTTTGAGATTTTCTCGGTTAGAAAAAGAAGTTCGGTATCACACATGTACCAACTTATGCTATAAGATTTTACATTACGTATACAACTGGGAAATTATGTACCCCCATTATAGAGATTTGACATGGACCCTTCATTGATATTTTATCTCTAGGAAATAGAGTCCACCTACAAAGGAAGTCCTGACGAATTTCGTGAAGACGAAATGGCAAAATAACGGGCGCCTTAGGGGGTACCGGGTATTAATAACACGCAAATGTGTATAAACTGTATCTATAGTTTGTACTTATGGGACCCTTACTTGATTTCAACGCCTCTTATACTGTTTCGAAATAAGACCCCTTTCTAACAGCAGAAAAAGTGTAAAGAAAATTAGTCAAGCAGATTTCGAGAAACTAAAGAAAGGAAATCGAGCAGATCACAAGCCGTTAAGATTATATACATGTGGGCCACATTACATCTACTCTTTACACAGTCTTGACATGAACCCTCCATGGATATTTTATCTCTAGGAGATCGAGTCCACCTACGAAGGAAGTCCTGACGAATTTCGTGGAGATGAAACTGCGAATGAAGGGGCGCCTTAGGATGTACCATCTGTGAAAAACATTCAAAATGTGGATCAAATTGAGCTAAAACTTGATCTAACTATAAAATGACTTAGAGGACTTTGATTTCATCTAGCCTGGAATCAGTTCCCACAGTAGGAAAAGTTTGTAGAGAATTTGTCGCATACAACACATACCGTTGGAAGATTTTATTCGATGTATACAGTTGAGACATTACGTCGTACCCTATTTACAATGGAGAAAGTCTACCTACCAAGGAAGTCCTAATAAATTTCGTGAAGAGGAATTGATGAAATAAGGATCATCTTGCGGATGCAAGTATGAGAAACACGCATCAATTGTATCAATATATGTTTACTAACTGAACTTCTACTTACAAACTATTTATTTCAACGTCTCTTCAGGAATGCCTTGCGATGTATGCGTTCCAACTGTAAGAAAGGTCTGATTAATATTTATTGAACCGATTTCACGAAATTGTCCGCTAGATCAAAGGGTTGGATACAATACATTTATTAAGAAGATTTTTTAAATAAATTTTTTACATAGACACTTCTTTGACACTTATTCTCTATGGGTCAGCGTCGACCCACGACGAATTTGTTTGAGAGGAATCAGCGAATTAAGGGGCACCCTGTGAGTACCTGGTTTGAAAAACACGCTCAGTGTACATCTAATACAGGGATCTCAAACTCTAACCACCATGATGGCCGCATTAGGGGATTTTTGATGGCCCAAGGGCCGCACCATTTTTGTTATCTCTCATGACACCTTGTCACACCAATCATTTTGCGGGGCACAGGATACGGCCTTGCGGGTCGCGTGTTTGACAACCCTGATCTAATATATCTATAGTTTGTAGTAATTTGACGACTACTTAGGGGATTTTGATTTCAACGCCTCTTGGACAGTATCTAGCTCGGGATCTGTTCCAACAGTAGGAAAACATAAAATTAATTTGTCGAGCCGCTGTCAAGAAATTCTCGGCTAGAGAAATGTGGCCGGTACAGCACATGCCGTTAGAATGTCTTATTTTACGTATCAAGTTGGGCCCTTACGTCCCCTCTTTAAGCATCTTTGACCTGGGCCCTTCTTTGACACACACGCACATAGATAGATAGATAGATAGATAGATGTAGAATCGACCCACGAAGTATGCATTAACAAATTTCTTCGAGGCGAATCAGAGAAATAAGAGGCGCTTTTTCGGTACTAAAGATGAAACACCCACCTTGAGCATAGATTATCTCAATACTGTACTAATTGTACCCTTACTTAGAGGATTTTGGTTTGGGTGTCTGTTGGACAGTATCTAGTTAGGGACCTATTTCAACAGTAGAAAACATTTAAATGAGAATTTTCGAGCTGATTACGATAAATAAGGAGTTCATTGTTGTTGTTGGCATCGTTAGTCTCGAGAGACGATGGAACTGCGACCATGAGAGATGTCCAGGTTGGTGGTTGTGCAGCGTCTGATGTGGCTAAGTAGTCCAATGCGGGATTGGCAGTCCCTGCTGCACTTGAAGGTTGCGTCTGGTGTTGGTTGGAGCTGCTTCTTCTTCCTCTGTGATCGTCTTTTATCAGCTAGCAGGCGCTGCTTTCCTCTCCGGCTTTCATACCAGTGATCAGAGCATGTCGCCAGCTTGATCTGTCTAGAGCGAGCTCTTCCCAGGTGTTGACATCGATATCAAGGGCTTTCGTGTTATGCTTACAGACATGCTTGAAGCGGCGATGTGGCCGTCCAATCGACCTTTTGCTAGAGGCGAGTTCCGAATAAAGAATGTCTTTGGTGATCCGTCTGTCATCCGTCCGACGTATTAGCACAGCCATCTAATGCGGCGTTGGCAGAGGAGTGTGATCATGCTGAGAATCTTGGCACGCTCGAGCACCTCGTTGTTTGTTACTCGATCGCTCCAGGTGATCCCAAGTATGCGTCGGAGGCATCGCATGTGAAAGGCGCTCAGTCTTTTCTCTTGTGAGGCGTACAGAGTCCAGGTTTCACTGAGGTACATGAGAGTGCTTAGCACGCACGCACGGTACACGGTGATCTTAGTGTTCATGGTCAGCATGCTGTTGTTCTACACTCTCTGCGACAACCTGGAGCGAGAGGCTGTTGGTGATGATAGAGCAGAGGTACATGAACTGACTCACCACCTCAAGTTTGTAGTTGTTGATGATGATGCTGGGGGGGGGGGGGTCAGCGTCCTGAACCATCACGTTTGTTTCCTTTAGGTCTATGGTTAACCCAAACTCATCGCATGCTTTAGCAAAGCGGGTCATCAGGTGCTGAAGCTCAGCTTCTGTGTGGGTGGCTAGAGCAGCATCGTCTAATAAGAGTATGTCCCTGATGGTTACTTCACGTACTTTGCTCTTTGCCTTCAGTCGTACAAGGTTGAACAATCTGCCGTCTGATCGTGTGTGCAGGTAAATCCGTTCTGTGGACGTCCCAAGGGCGTGCTTGGGCAGAACTGCGAAGAAGATGCCGAAGAGCGTGGGGGCAAGGACACAGCCCTGCTTAACTCCACTGCGGATGTCTAAGGGGTCGGATGTTGAGCCATCATACTGCACTGTGCCTTTCATGTCATCGTGGAAGGACTGAATCATGCTTAGCAGCTTTGGAGGGCAACCAATTCTCGCCAGGATTGTGAAGAGTCCGTCTATAAAGGCCATGAAGAGGGGTCTGTGTTGTTCTCTGCATTTTTTCTGCAGTAGCCTGACAGAGAAGATCATGTAGATTGTGGACCTCTCTGCGCGGAATCCGCACTGTGACTCTAGGTAAACTTTGTCAGCAAGCGTCTGCAGTCTGTTCAGGATGACGCGTGCGAAAACTTTACCCACGATGTTGAGAAGTGATATGTCGCTGTAGTTGTTGCAGTCGCTTCTGTCGCCCTTGTTCTTGTACAGGGTTATGATGTTAGCGTCTCAAATGTCCTGAGGCACTGCATCTTCGTCCCAGCACTGGCAGAGGAGGAGGTCGTGCAGGTGTGTGAGCAGCACGCTACATCCACACTTGATGAGTTCTGCTGTGATTTCATCCTTCCCTGGGGCTTTACCTAGGAACAGTTTCTCTAAGGTCTTCTTTAGTTCGTCTACAGATGGTTTCTTGTCCAGAGGGACATTTTCAATGGCGTTGAGGGCATCATTGGTTACGTGGTTCTTTTTGGAGTACAGTTCGGAGTAGTAATCCACCCAACGCTCCATCTGCTTGCCATTGTTGTGGATGATACCGCCTGTGGCAGACTTCAGTGGTGCTGTCAGTTTCTTCGTGGGACCCATTGCTTTCTTTATGCCATCGTACATGCCTCTGATGTTTCCAATATATGCTGCTGACTGGATACTCTGACAGAGCTGAAGCCAATATTCAATGGCACACTGCCGTGCTAATCTCTGCACTTTGCTTCTGGTAGACCTGTTTGCCTGCAGTCTCTTCTGGCAGGGGGATCGCTTGTACTGCAGGTGAGCACTGCGACGCTCTTCTATGGCTGGCATGAGTGTGGCAGAGTTAGCCTCAACCAGTCATTGTTCTTTGATTTCTTCTTACCAAAGATCCGTGTGGCTGTGATGTATACAGTCTCTCTGATGTGATCCCATTTTTGTTTGGTACTGCCTTGGGGGGTTCTGAGTCAAACGTCTTGGAAAGAGCATAGGTGAATTCCTCAGCCTTGTCTGGATTTGATGTCTTGCTGACATCAATGCTTCGTTGACCCTCTTGCCTAGAGCGGTGGATCTTCTTTGGCTGAAGCTTCATTTTGCAGCACACCAGGGAGTGGTCGGTGTCGCAGTCAGCACTGTGGAAGGTACGGGTAAGAAGCACACCCTCCATGGCTGACCGTCTTGTAATGATCAAGTCCAGCTGGTGCCAGTGTTTAGACCGGGGATGCCTCCAAGACACTTTGTGCTGTGGCTTTGTCTGAAAGAATGAATTGGTGATGCTGAGTTCGTGGGATGAGCACATCTCTAGAAGGCGGTGCCCTTTCTCATTCATCTTCCCAACGCCAAACTTGCCAAGACAGGAAGGCGAAGAGTCATGATCGGCACCCACCCTACCATTGAAGTCGCTCAGCAAAATCAAGTTCTCTTCCTTGGGAATTTTGTCGATGAGCGAGTTTAACTCATCATAAAACTCATCCTTGGTATCTGTGGAGGATCTTGGTGTGGGAGCGTAAACGCTGATCAGGTTGACAGGCCCATTTGTGGTGTGGAGGCGGAGGGATAGCAGTCTTACATTTTCTTGTTGGCAGGGTTCTATCATCCACAGCAGAGGGTTCCTGACAGCGAATCCAACACCAAACTCTCTGGCTTCATCTGCGCTCTTTCCTTGCCAGAAGAATGTGTAGTTCTTTTCTCTGAGGGACCCAAAATCTGGTAGTCGTGCCTCCTGTAGTGAGGCAATGTTGACCTGGAGCCTTGCAAGTTCGTCGTTGATGACTTAAGTCTTACGAACATCACTGATTGTCTGGAGATCATCTGAAAGCCCAGTGAGCATCGTCCGGACATTCCAGGTATCTTGCTTGAGAACTGAAGTCTTCTTTTTTATTTTTATTTTGTTATTTCTTGGTGCAATAGTTGCAGTCCGCTTGTCAGGTACTCGCGTACCTTAAGCCTTACGCATCCAGCAAGGCATGCAAACTGTGGCGGGACGGCACCTTATTGGCTGGGGGCTGCCCAGTTTGAGGCGGGCGGTAGCTGTCCAGTAAAACATGTTGGTCTCTCCCACCGTCAGAAGCAACCCCTTGCTGTGGAGCGAAGTTGAAGTGTTCTCTCCAGGGCGGAAGCCTGGGGAGGGTGATATGGAGAATCAACTGTTGCCCATGCAGCTGATCCCCCCTCTCCACGCAGCTGATGAATGCAAGGGAAAGGACAAGCCGATACGTCATGGCACCAGCTGCGTCGCAGGAGTTGCCGAGATGACACTGAAATCAATACCAAGTCGCCTTAGGGACTCCGTCTCTGGATTTTCTGTTGGGGTTACTCCCTTAGCCTTTCCCATGAGAGGGTATAGTCGCAAGGCAGCGAAGATTTGAAATCGGAGTTTACCTTCTCCTAGATGGGCGACCACCCAAGTTTAACGAGCCCCATCTGCCCGAAGCATCTGGTTTTGAGGCGCTAGAAGTTCGCCTGTCATCCCTTCTCCAGTCAGTTTAAACAGGTTCCGCCACTCGTGAAGGCCTGGAGCTGGATTTGGTTGTCAGAGGCTCTATCAGATGCAAGCCATTGGGAGATTTCTAAAGGAAGTGGATGCTTATCTCCCACATCCGCCCCCTGCGATGACAACTCTTCAAACCCAAGGAGCTCATTATACGATCGTTATAACGATGACCACTAGGATATTGCCTCTTCTATCCTTATCTAGATCCTACGTTTATCGCCTAAATGACCCCGTGATCGATCTTTCTTTTGAAAGATTTTACATATGGATATGTTTGACTCCTACAAGATATATTAACTGCATTAATCGAGAACAAAGTGATTACTGGGAAAGTCGTTATGGATACCACAGCAGTGGAGTGTTACAGCCCTTAAGCAGATTTTAGTAACACTTTTCGAAAAAGGTGTTTGATTAAATCGAATATATATACATAGTCCGATTAATACCTCTTTACAGAGTTTTACATTGGCCATTCTTGAGTTTTTATGTCTGATAATATGTAGAAACCACGAAATAAATCTTGACAAAGTGAGAGAAATCACTGAAATGGGGGGTGGGGGTGGTTTCTGGGTATCGGATATGAAAAACACGTTCTATGGCTGTCGATTGTATGAATATTTTGTGCCTACAAATACTGTACAGCGAGAAGTTTGATATCAGCGCCTCTTGGAGAATTTCTGTCTATGGATCTGCTCCATCACTTGAAAAATTAATTGAAAATTTATGGGGCCGATTTCTAGAGATATGGATTTCAATATATGTTATGTATAACAAAGAACAAATGGAGATCACAACTTCAGTCCTTCTTTTGCGGTGGAGAACTAAAGACTATTTTTCAATCTACCGCAGCAAAACTGATTTGACGTCCACCCATGACACATACGTGCATGAGATGCCCAACAAAAAGAAATTTTGAAGTCCTCATCCTCTAACATATGGAGAAACTCGCAACCTAGAAAATTGGCCACGGATATTCGCATACGGGTGTCCAACAAAGCAAACTTCCTTGCCGTCTTAAATCACAAAGAAGTTGGTATCTTTTTCGATTTCCAAATTTGCTTGTCTCACGTCATTGGCTATTGCTGCCAGGGAGGCGGTGACCGCGGTGTAATTAGCTACAATCATGTCCACCACTAGACGTTTTAGCTGGTGTGGCCCTAAAGTTCATCAACCACCTGGGGAGACGGCGAGCTCCATCACCAGCTTTAAACGGCTCCGAAACTCCCATCCGGAAAACACCTATCCGGCCACTTCGTTAGTAACGAACTGGAATATCTGCCATGCTGAGGTGTACAAAGGTCGGCACTGTCAACCTTGTCAACTCGCAAAATTGCGTGACATAAAGGATGGTTATGGATCTTAGGGATATTCGCTTACCACCGCCTTGCCCGCGGTGTCGGCTACTACACCTTGTTCAGAAAATTCTGAAGGGCCGATAAGGATAGCAAATGCGCTCGATAACGACCTGAAGTCAGGTGCGCTGATGACGACGGATTTGTTTCTGCGAGGCTGTTTATTGACACAGGTCGGATTAAGGAATGTAGGCCATTCCGGTGACCAGCTTCAACGCCACGAGAGATACACACAACGACCTCCTAAGCGCATTGGCGAACATAAACCAGTACGTGAGAAATGTCGAGCTACTGAATTGCAAAAAAAATGACGACGTCATATACCTGAATGACATTACGTGTTCACTATCACCGCCGCTTGACCAAAATTATCTGACGTAACTTTATTCAACGCAACTGAGGATTAACGAAATAGTTTAGCCACGACAATATAACGTGGGGACACAATGGCTCACATGTATATTATCTTACGGCAGGTGATCTGCTCGACTTCCTTTATTTGGTCGCGAGTTTCTCGAAATCGGCTTGACGAATTTTCTTTAAATTTTTTCTGCTGTTAGAAAAGGGCCTTATTTCGAAACAGTATAAGCGGCATTGAAATCAAAATTCTCTAAGTAAGGTTCCCATGAGTACAAACTATTGATACCGTTTATTAATATTTGCTTGTTTTTCATACCTGGTACCCCCTATGGCGCCCCTTATTTTGCTGTTTTCGCGAAAACTTCACAGCTGCACTGTTTCTACTGATTCCATTTCCGCAAAGTATCGATAGTTTTTCACGCAATGAAAATATACAACTCAATCACCTAGACAGGGAACTATTTTACCTGCGCCTCCTCAGGCCTGTCAAATTAATCTTTTAGGCCACATTTCACCTGTAACATTCCACCATGTCTACCATTTTAACATCAACACAAGACGTCTCCAGACAACGGAACAGTCCCCTCTGAATATCTCTATTGCACAATTTGCATGTCATCCATCACGAATACTGCACATGCACTCATATGGTTAGGTTTTAATAGGGACTACTCATCTCAGGGACACTTATGGTACTCTGGCCTGCACTCACTTTCAAATATAACCATCCATCCTGGAATCTCATCAACACTGCAGTCTGTGATGTTTTGCCCTAGCAATTGGCTAATTGGTCGGGCTGAGGACACCGACTTCCCAAAATCAACTATGTTATCACTTAAATCTATGAAATCCTTAACATTCAGAGCAAATTGCTGATGCTCAATTTATTACATTATCAAGGAAAGGTCTGTGTAAAAACTGTATCTGGAGGAGACGTATTAGCTCAAATGTAAGCGTAATTAAAGGATTTACGTCATGTGTTGTGCTAACTTTATCTAGCCGAGAATTTATCGAAATTGGCTCGACGTGTTTTCTTCCGCTTTTTCTTTCTGTTATTTACATAATATCCAAGAGGCGTTGTAATCAAAATGTTATTAGTAGAGGTTCAGTTAGCACAAATGTTTGATACAATCTATGAATATTTTAGTGTTTTTTATACCTGGTACCCATCGTTGTTTCCTATCGACGATATTCGTCAGGACTTCCTTCGTGGGTGGACTCGCACAGAGATAAAATATCAAGGAAGGTCCATTGTCAGAACTCTCTAAAGAGGAGACGTAGAGGCCCGCCCAACTATATACGTAAGGTATAATATTCTGATCGCATGTGTTGTCCTCGATCTGTTTTATTTAACCACGAATTCGTTGAAATCGTCTCGACTAATTTTCTTTAGAATCTATTGTACAATAATAAATGTCAATGTCGTTTTATTGGTGTACTGTAGGAACCAGATATGGACTGAAGAGGTAATCTGCTAATGGACTTTGTTACAACTATCATATATTCATCTCCGGATTCCAAAAATCGGGTCGACGAATTTTCTTTAAACTTTTCGTACAGTTGGAAGAGATCCCTAACTAGATATTCTCAGAGAGGCGTTGAAATCGATATATTCTAGTTAGGGGTTCAATAATAACAATCTTTTCAATCGATCCAGATTGTGCGCCTTTTTCATACCCGGTGCCCATAGGTTGTCCCCTTTTTTTGCTGATTTCTCTCGATTAGATTCATCAGGACTTATTTCGTGGTTGGACAAAATGTCAGTGAAAAGTCCATGTCAAAACTCTTTCAAGAGGAGACGTATTAGTCCACTTGTATAATTAAGATATTATATGCTTGCCGCATATGGGGACGTCCATCAATTATGCCAACAATTTTTAGGCAATTTTTTACCCCCTCCCCTTGTCAACAACTGTCAAACTTTCAGTGACCCCCCTAATAAAAGTCTACCCCCCCACACACACACACAAACTAACAATATTTTATACGGCTGGCTTTTATGCTAAAATTAGAATTATGGAAATTAAAAGGTCTACAAATAAATTTTAATACATTTTTTATACTTGTTTAACAGATTTCAAATTGACTATAACACTTTGAATTCATGAAAAAATCGAGAGTTTATATTCTAGCTTCTATCATCTTCCCATAGGGAAGCCAAATGTTCCTCAATTGTTATAATGGGCATAGTGGCTGATTTTTTGTAAAAAATAACATTGTTGACGTCAATTTATCTTGAATTCCCCCCTACCCCATGTCAACAATAGTCAAACTTCTTCAAAACCCCTCCCCCTATTTTGTTGACATAATTAATGGACGACCCTATGCTGTACCCACCCACGCAATTTATGTAGCTCCAATTTCTGGAAATAGGTTAAACAAATTCTTTCAATGACTTTGGCTTATGTTGGAACAGATTCCTGAATAGAAACTGTTCACCAGAAGTTGCAATCGAAATCGTTTAGGTACGGGTTTAATTCGCAATAAGTATTATTAGATTTGCCTCACACAAAGCGTGTTTCATACACCTACCCGTATGTTTGTTTACCCAGTTCCAAGGACTTCAAGATAACATTCGATGTCAACTGAGGGCTTCCTAATCCCGTAGATACTTGAAATAATTCGTCTCTAAGCACATTATGACCACATAAGAGAAATCTCCAATTTCACACTTGTAAGGTTTTTGTAGTTTCACGTTTACTTGAGCCATTAGTAAGCTTTCGAACACAAATACTAATATTTCGCGCCATGCAAAACAGGACGCGACCCCAACATCTAAAACAACTAATTAATCCTATTTCAAATTAGTACTTATGTATACCTATCAATATCTTAACCCCTTCCTCCACATAGTCCGTGATTTGTCTCTAGTCAGCTATATATATAGCTGGCACCAAAGAACACTCTTATTTCTCTAACTGGGTTAGAATAACAATAATGCATGCCTGAAGGGCTTTTAATCTTCAAGAAGTTATATCCAATTAGTTATGGAACTATAAAAAAAACAATGAATACCCAGCTGGATGTGAATAAGGAATCAGTAACCAAATGTATTTATAAATAGTTGAATCGGGAATAAGTAACTGGTTACTTATTCCTTATTCAATCGGTAACTGGTTACTTATTCCTTATTGAATCGGGAATAAGGAATAAGTAACCAACTTGACGTCAATGACCGACCAGTCCTTACAATAACCTCTTAATGCTGGGAGCCAAGCGAGGCAGCTGTTAGTATCATGACACACACGTGATCAAATAAATATTAATACAAAGTCTTCAAGAGACAAAGAAACCAAAGAGGAATCATTGTATATATGGAGGGGTATTACCACCATAATTATATGCGTGTATTTCCCAATCTTCCTTGATGCATTATTGTAAATGGCTGCTTGCGTGTGCTACTTTCATAATTCTATCAACGTATATTGTATTTTCATTGATGCAGATTGGGCATGTCACTTTGCAAGTGTTACTTTCCTTCTGCATTATTGTAAATGACTGCTTGCATTCATAATTCTAGTCATGAATTTCTTATTTTTCATTGATACAAGCTGTAAATGGTTGCTTGCAAGTTTTTCGATCTACTTTCCTTCTGCGTCATTGTATCTTGCGATTTGCCAACTACTGACTTGATTCTGTAGTTTGTCGTAAGACAAACGCTATGTAAGTTATTATAAGTTTTGTATATTCTGTTTATAAACTTTACAATTACATCATTCAAACTGCTTTTTTCATACAGATCTGGTCTTGCAACAATGTAGATACTAAGTTTTATCAGTATCGTCTTTGTTGTCCAACTCGTGTCGCCATCTGTTGTCATAATGGCATACTAGAGATTAGCATGGCATTATGACAACAGACGGCGCTCTAAATTTCTAAAGTTTTTTTCCAGAGAACGACAAAATAATCATCCTTGGAGATTTCAGTGCCAGAGTGGGCCGAAACTCAGAAGCCTGGAAAGCCGTCCTTGGCAAACATGGCGTGGGTGGCTGCAATGACAATGGGCGCCTGCTTCTTGAATTATGCGCAGAATTACAACTCACCATCTCAAACACCGTATTTCAGCAGAAAGACAGCCTGAAAACTACCTGGATGCATCCTGTATCAAAACACTGGCACCTAATCGATTACATCATTGTACGCCAGAGGGACTTAAAAGATGTCCTTCATACCAGAGTGATGTCCAGTGCAGAGTGCCACACAGACCATCATCTTGTCCGATGCAAGCTCGACTTCCACTTCAAGCCCAGGCCCAGACAACAAGGAGGTACCCCAAAAAGGAAGCTCCAGTTCAAAAACCTGTTGTCCAAAGACATCAAGGCAGATTTTCAAGAGTACCTGCATTCTAGACTTGAAGAACTTCATTTTCCACCAGATCTACCTCCGGAAGATATGTGGAATCACATGAAGGCTGCCATTCTGCAAACCTCAGAAGAAATCCTTGGATTCACCACTAAGAAAAACAAAGACTGGTTTGATGAAAACAACCAAGAAATCCAAGAACTGCTTGCCAAAAAGAGATCAGCGTACCAAGCCCATCTCGCACAACCATCCTGTCCACAGAAGAAAGCAGCCTTCCTCCTTATCTGCAGCTCCCTCCAGTGAAGTCTCCGAGACATACAAAATCAATGGTGGACAAAGCTTGCAGAAAGAACCCAGCTGTACGCTGACACTGGTGACTACATGGGGTTCTATGAAGCGCTGAAATTAGTGTATGGTCCTTCCTTACAATACAGAGCCCCCTACGGAGTTCAGATGGCCAACTCACTGACAGGGAATCTATGCTGAACCGTTCGTCAGAGCACTTCCACACCCTCCTCAGCACTAGCCGTACAGTTCACGAGGCAGCTATTGATCGCATCCCACAACAGCCACCTAAGATGGAACGTGATGAGGCACCACACTGCAGGAGATTGTAAAAGCCATACAACAGCTGAAGACAGGAAAGGCTGCAGGAAAAGATGGTATCCCACCGGAGTTATGGAATAGAGGAGGCCTAGCACTGCACACCAAATTCCACGAGTTCTTCGTTAACTGCTGGAAGCGAGCGAAACTTCCACAAGACCTCCGAGATGCAGTCATCATGACCTTGTACAAAAACAAGGAGGGAAAGTCTGAATGTTCAAACTACCTTGGGATAACTCTGCTCTCCATTGCAGGCAAAATCCTTGCTAGAGTGTTGCTAAACAGACTGGTGCCCACCATTGCAGAAGAACATGCTCCAGAGAGTCAATGTGGCTTCAGAGCCAATAGGGGCACAACTGACATGGTGTTCGTCCTGAGACAGATCCAGGAAAAATGCCGAGAACAAAACAAAATACTGTACATCACATTTGTGGACCTGACGAAGGCATTTGATACGGTGAGCAGAACTGGACTGTGGAAAATCCTTGAAAAGCTTGACTGTCTTCCTAATTTCCTTACCATGGTCACCCAACTACATGAAGACCAGCTTGGTCAGGTCAGAAACAATAACAACCTGTCACAGACCTTCCTCATTGCAAATGGTGTGAAACAGGGCTGCGTTGTAGCCCCCACACTGTTCTCAATCTTCTTCAACATGATGCTCCAAAAAGCAACAGAAGAGCTTGATGACGAAGATGGCATCTATATCCGATTTCGGACTGATGGCAACCTCTTCAACTTAAGGCGACTTCATGCCCACGCCAAGACCTTGGAAAAACTGATTAGAGAACTTCTCTTTGCAGACGACGCCGCCCTTGCTGCCCACACGGAAGCTGCCTTACAGCGCGTAATATCCTGCTTTGCAGAAGCTTGCCAGCTCCTTGGTCTTGAGGTCAACCTAAAGAAAACTGAGGTACTTCACCAGCCTGCTCCCAAGGAAGCGTACCGACCACCAAACATCTTCACTGACCAGACAGAGCTGATAATAGTCCACAAGGTCACCTACCTGGGCTGTGTGATATCCTCTGATGCCAAGATTAACAAAGAAATAGACAACATACTGGCCAAGGCAAACAGCGTTTTCGGCAGACTCTATAAACTAGTCTGGCACAACGCCAGTCTCAAGAGAGATACAAAGATCAGCGTCTACAGAGCTGTCGTACTGACCACTCTCCTATATGGCGCCGAATATTGGAGAAATCAAAAACAGAACAAACCTGCACAAAGAAACGAGAAGAGGAGAGCATGCTTTGTATGTAATTCACCAGATCACGTCTTCAAAAATTATCCCACGTTCACCCAATGTAAAAATCGTACTGCCCCTAGATATGACGATGGAACATGTTCAAGACACTTGCAGATGCAAATCTAAAGCAAAAGCGATCCAAATGCATATTTTTCCAGAGGCAAATAAAATTCCTTTGCCAAGGTGTGTCAACTGATCCCTAGAAGATTCTTTCCATGAAAGACTAGCTTGTCCTAAGAAATGCAAAGAAAGTCCGTAGTTTCATAGGAATATGTTAACATTACTGGTGCTCTTTGAAGGAAGTTGCTCATATCGCAAGACAACTCCATAAAGCATGTGAAAAGGCGCTCACATCATTTGGACTGAAGGGTGTCAATCAGCATTTGATAATCTAAAACAAGACCTGATCTCCTCACCGTCGCTGGCCTGTCCCATCCCTGGCATATGAAACATAATGGGCACAGACGCAAGTGATAAAGCTGTGGGCACAGTGCCCTCACAAATGCATGAAGGTGCAGAATGTGCCATCGCATACATGAGTAAAGCTATGAACATCCATGAACAGTCCTAATGTGCTACAATAAAGGAACTTGTGGCCGTTTCACAGCATTGAAAGGTTTCTCCCCTATCTATATGGACAAAAACATTTTCTCAGAACGTACAATTCTGCAATGAGTTGGTTAAGAAACATTAAGAAACCATCTGGCCAAATTGCCAGGAGGCTTCAAGAGCCTGACACGTACAATTTCAGGTACTGCGTAGGGCTGGACGACAACACTCAAATGCTGATGCTTTGTCCATAAAACCATTCCGTGCTTGTCAGAAACAAAAAGTTATCTTAAATGTAATAATGACGAAGACTGTGAAGCTCCACAATTTTCAGACTAAAGCAGCCATGTCGATTCAGTAAGGGTGCCTTCGGAGCCAAAGTGTCCAAGGCAATGAACTAGCACAAAGTCAAGTAGTATGTGAAGGTTGAACGCCGGATATCGTATACAATCTTCAATTAGAAGATCAAGACATTTATATCATAATTGGTATTGAGGAAGAGTCTGGAAGACCAAAGTGGGTTGCTATATCTGATAAAACATCAACACTATAAACACTGTGGCGAAATGGGACAGATTAAGAGTCATTGATCGCATTTGTTTGAAAATGACGAGAATCAAACCCACTCTGCAATAGGTAGTTCCAAATAAACGAAGGCTAGTATGTCCTAAATACTTTCATGATGTATCAACTGCAGGTCATTTAGGTGCTAACAAGACCCTATAACGAATAAAGCGGTCCTTTTACTGGCCAGATGTAAAAAGAGTTTATCATTGAATACTGTCACACATGAGATAAATAAGCAGCTAGAAAGCCATCCAGAAAAGATCAATATGGCTCCTTTAGGATAATACATAGCGACAAATGGAAAAGGTTGCTCTAGATGTATTTCGACCCTACATCTGAGTGAAAATGGCAAAAGGTTTATCTTGGTTGCTTGTGACTAGTTTACCAAGTGGAGTGAGGCTTTACCCATTCCAGACCAAGAGTCCAGCACCAGTATTAAAACATTTGTACATGAATTTGTATGTCGTTTTGATATACGATTACAGATCTTGATAAATCATGGACAAAACTTACAGTCAAAAAATATTTCAAGAAATGAGTGATGTTCTGAAATTAAATCAAACAAGAACTACTAGTATAGGACTATATACCAATAGAAATGAGTGATGTTCTGAAATTAAATCAAACAAGAACTACTAGTATAGGACTATATACCAATGGAACAGTTGAATTTTAATAGGACCCTATAAGAAATGCTGACCATGTTTGCTGGAAAGAATCACAAGCACTAGATACTTACATGTCCCAAGTCATGATGGCCTATCGAGCTTTGATAAACTCCAAAACTGGAAAAACTCCAAATATGATTATGTTGGGAAGAAATATCACCTTACTAAGGGAAGCATTTGTAGGGAGGCCATACCCATCCCAATTCAGAGGTGATGAAGTCAACCCAGACAAATGCCTGAGCAACATGGAGAATATCCATACAATTGCTCGACAATATCTTCGAAAGAATTCTGATTACCAGAAAAGGCATTTTAATTTGCGTGCCAAGAAACGTTCCTTTACAGTCGGACAATCAGTTTGGGTCTACGATGCATCCAGAAGAGTTGGTTGTATGCCTTAAACTTACCTCAAAATGGAAAGACCCATTTGTTGTTGTCAAGAGGATTGACGCTGTTACTTACCTTATTAATAGATCACAAAACCATCTTGCCAAAGTATTCCATATTAATAAACTACTGCCTTACCGGGTAGAAACCCACCCGCTTGGTTTACAAGAGACGAGTAAACCTTCTAAGTCATTTTGCACATGATAGTTTTGAACATTTTAATTCTTCATAAAGATGCTTTAAACAAAGTGTTACTTTACCATAAGTATTCGATGTATTGTATGTGTTACCTGTCCTTTTATTATAGGAGTATTTGAACCTTTAGTGATAATCTTCAAGGAATAGTGTACGTCTCCAATGAAAATTGTTAAGTAGTATAGTAAGCCTTTATTGATAAATGGCAATCCAGAATGGGCAATGCCAGTATCTTTAATAGTGGAGAGAAGCGGACCAAACCTAGATATATTAATTTGTCTAAGCTACGTAATTCGGACAGAAGGTGATCCAGGATGGACCATGTCAAGGCAAAAGTGAATCCTGTAGGATAAGATTGTGCCGAGCTGGCATGATCAACCATGTCCTCGTTCATTTTTTTAGAGTAAAATGAGTTGAAAAGATCGTACAAGATAATCGTTGTTTGGCCATGACTAATGAGAAACAAGGGTCTTAACACAGACTACCTGTCTGAGTATACCACTGATCTGTCAGGAACTAATTATCTGAGCATATTCCATATCAGCTGAGTTGATATGGAAGGAATCAGAAATACATCCCATTGTTACATTCATGTCCCATGTAGAACCTTATTAATCGTTCCCCCTCCCTTCCAGGTCTATGATTGATATAGATATGCCCTATGCCCGATAAGAGCGGAATTTCAGCAACCTAAATTGAATAATTTTTGTGTCTTTAAAGAAGGGTGGAGACTTGGTGGCTATGTAACAAAACATTTCACAGCAAGAAAGAGCTGAAAAAAGCATGGTTCCTGCACCATATGGCCTACTCGTGGTTATATGTTCATGGTACTATCATGAAGAACGGACAAACGCGTCCTTGACCTCAAAGTCATTGTAAGAGGCATACTCTGCACAGTATTAATGCAGTGCCTGAAGCGTTCTTCAATGAGAATACTGTTTTTGTTATCAATATATCCACACAACTACAAGTGTCTTGTAAGATCCACCAGCTGGCATGATCCATTAGCCATAACATACAGAGTTGTAGTGCTGGAGTGGACCAGGAAAATAGCTTGATCTATCAGAAGCAAGGGTGAGTGGCTGCAGGTCAAGGAAGCAGAGGGCGATAACTTACAGCCCAATTGACAAGGCAGGACTGGCGGATCAATGCCATGACTCGACTGTGCCACCCCCTTCTCCGAGTCTCATTTGCAGCCAGAATATGACGGTGATGATGCCAGTATTATCGCGAGTGCATGCCAAGACTCGCCGAACATATAATTGTAAAAATACCTGATGACTCCGTCAACGAAACAGACACTGAAGTCAATGAAATAATAGCGAGCATTGAAACGATACAAAAGTTTATCAGTTAGACAATAATTTCCTTATATATAAGTACATCAACTGTGATTTGTCTAATGCTACTCGCGCTAGAGCGGAAGATATAAATGACAATTCCGTAAGAAAAGAGCTGGCATGTAATGTTGTGACTTTATCAAGAGGAGCCACTGTTGGCTGTAAAGCAACCAAAAAAATCGTTGCCGTACCGAACATGTCATTACCTACGCTACAGCAAAAGCACGACAGTTAAAAGTACCTGAGTTTGAGATACATAAACGCTGTGGTGGTTCACAGGAATTTTCGGGCCAGGTAAAGATGCGGTAAAATTGGTTTCAAATATGCTACAGCTTAAGGGTATCTCGGCTGTTAAGATGGAAATTATTCTCCATGTGTATTTGATTATGCCACTTAACGATGCGATTAAAGTAACAGATCCGCATATTCATATCGGTGTCCATTTAACGGTCAAGATAATGATGTCCTTAATGATGAAATAGACAAAGCTTTTGTAATGACGTTGGAAAAATTCATCATTGCAAGATCAGGATGGACTGTAGACAGATGTTCGGCTGTATATTTCCCTGTCAAGTCCTATTTATGAGTCGAGTTACATTTCAAAACCTGCATGTGTTCCGCGGTGAGCTGTACAAATGCTGACAATCGATGTTTTGAAATGGGCTGTCTTGTTTGTGTTGCATCCTGAAAGCAACAATCAGGACCAGTCTCGAAAATTCAAACCACACCTGGGTTAACTTAAGTTTGGTAACTTTCCATTCATACTTACTTAATCTGTCAGTTTAAGCGACTTAATCCTGGCATAGCTATTAATTAATTAATTGTGAATCAATAAATTTCAACAAATAATATACAAAAACATCAAGTTGCTATACACTGACGCAGACTCGTTGAAGATGTAATTACATGCAATTAGGCGTACTCGTACATGGAAGAGGTTTCGCTGCTAAATGAGTTTGACACAAGCACGTATATGAAAGACACCCCATTGTTTAACAACGAACATATTTGTTTTTTGTAAGTTCAAAAGATGAGCGCTCGAGTAATCCTATCGAGGAATACGTTGGACTCGGCTCCAGAATATATTCGATCGTTGTTGGTAGCTCCAAAAACATGAAGAAGGCAATAAGAGTTTCTCGAGTGATTGTGGAATAGGATCGTCGGCACGACCTGTGTGTTGAATATATATGGATACAATTCGAAGCTACTCCAGGTACTGTTTACAATATGTACCGGACGTAGTTGCCTCAGACTGTGATTTACCCTACTGCAGGGTTGCAATGATGGTGTGGTATGATGCAATGTAGTGTGAAGACGTACCTTTCAAGTGAAGCAATATAACCACCAAGCCAGAACAACCACATTTGCTCGTTGTTCACCGAACAGAAATGGCCAGACTGGGAAATCTCAGATGGGAGGGACTATGTCTTTCGTCAACCAGAATAGAGGCGCTACAAGGCTTGTTCACGGAAATCATATTATCACGACCTTGCAAGAATACAGACAGTAATGGAAGATTTCTCTTCTCTCCATCATTTTGAACCATTCGTCTTTCTGTCAGTCTCGAGCTCAGTCACAAATCTGGTTCTAAGGATGATGCTGATAACTACCGACCAATCTCAATACTAACAAACATATCAAAATTAATTGAAAAAGATATCCATGACTCATTCATGTCATATTTAACCAAACACTTGCTATTACACCCTAATCAATCAGGCTTTAGACAGAAACATTTCTGTGAGACTGCCTTGATCTCTCTAACTTATAAATGACTTCAAGCACTTGACCAAGGTAGAATAATAGGATCTGTATTTGTAGATTTCAGGAAAGCTTTTGACATGGTGGATCATGAAATCCTTTTGAAGAAACTGAAAATCTACCAGTGTGAAGAAAGAACAATTAGATGGTTTACTTCTTACTCAAGTGAGAGAACACAACATGTTTACGTAAATAATGTTCTGTCTGAACCTTAAACAATTAGATATGGAGTACCACAAGGCTCAATTCTAGGTCCATTACTATTCATTTTATTTATTAATGACCAACCACTTTTACTAAGAGACTCAATATCATCTACAGATCTCTATGCAGATGCCACAACATTGTCAGACATACAAAACACAAAGCATGAACTCGAAATTTCTTTACAGAATGCCCTAAACAACTGAAAAACTGGTGCATATGCAATGGCATGGTGGCAAATACTGGTAAAACTAAAATATTACTTATCTCAACACGGCAAAGAAGGACAAATCTTGATAGTGATGAACTATGTCTGACATGGAAGGATACAAATTGCAAATGGTCTGTCATGATAGACTACTTGGTGTTCTGGTAGATAATAACCTATCATGGACTGAACATATCAAACACATCAGTAAAAAAAATTCAATTCAAGTTTATGGCTTCTCAGTAGGATAAGACATTTTCTCCCTGAAAGGCACAGAAAACTATTTTATAACAGTTACATACAACCCTATTTAGACTACTGTAATACAGTATGGGGTAATTCAAATGATAAAAAACATAGCAAAGCTGGCACATCCTCAAAAAAGAGCATTTGGGCTAATATCAATCCAGGAAGAAAGCAAGGAAAATTTAGCTGGTAGGTTAAAAATATTACCTATTAAAGACCGAATCTGTTTTGAGAAAAGCCAAATTAATGTACAGGATATCTCATAATAGTGCTCCTGAATATTTACAATCACTATTCCAGTATAGGTTACCTGGTAATACTCCTCACCTGCGATCCATGTCTACCAAACAGTATACAATTCCCAAACCAAATAACTCCCTTGAAGTTTGTTCGCTCATTATTTTTCTGTCTAACTGCCTAACCATTTGTTTTGACTGGATAGTAGTAAGACTAAAGGACTTCCGACAAAACATTTCACACAACGTCCACAGTATGTTTGAGAAGCTGTTCTAAAAGATGACGGACTGCACTCACTTAATTTTTCTACTCTGTATTTTTTGATATCCCGGTTTACCGTCTTTTGTCAAAGCTGTTATGTAAAAATTGTTGCTAGTCTCGATTTTCCGCAAACCTCGATTTTCCTAGAATGTCAAATTTGTTCCAAAGTGGGAAACAAATCAAGAGGGCGCTATACTTCTTATGAAAACTATGATAATAGTACTTTATTTCTCATGCTTTTGGGGCAACAGACATGGAAACCAAATATCTCCATATTTTTTTAAATCTATGCATTTTGTCAGTATTATTTTGTTTTAAAAAAAGAACAGTTAGAATATATATTATATCAGTTATGGGAAGAAAACATATTCTTTCACATTTTGCAGATTATACATCTTTGAGCTTTGAAATCTCTTAAATCTTTCATTGATGTATTAAACATATTTGCATGGATTTCGGACCTGAAACCTAACATTGCTAAAACAAGGTTAGTCTGGATAAGAAGCGGGAAGTAGAGAGCGGAAACTTTCGATCATAGGGTGATAATGCAATTCAATTTACCTATTAGTTTCAAGGTTTTCAGTCGACTTAAACAAAATGGCGCAGATACCGTTTTGAAAATAATACCTATTATAAGTACGTTTTTGACAAAATGGGCAAAAAGAATACACTAACCCTATGACAAATATAATAAAGTAACAATTTATAAACTTATGTGAGGTTAATGAGGACAAATCATGTTGGATTTAAACGAGATTAAAAACTGGAAAAGAAAACAAAAGTTGCGAATCAACATGAAATATATGTTTTGGTGTAATGATTTATTGCTTTGGAAACCTTTCTTAGATAAAATGTACCTTGAAGATGAGACGATTTTTATGACAAGAAATATGTGGATGAACTCATTAACAAACGAAAAAAAAGTACAGTACCAGTAATGTATACGAATAAAATTGAACGTAATGGGTTGATACTAGGGAAGTTTTATTGGATTTAAAAGCTTTAAAGCATAGTACGGTATTAACATAAAATTTTCTTGCCTTTTTCAGACCGTTTAGAAAATATAGTTTAAAACTGGAAACACGCACAAATGACAGATTGTATCACTAACAAATATACTTTTTTCACAGTACAAAAAATGGTTGTAAAGATTCGTTTGGATGTGTAAGGCAATACTCTGGCGGACTTCATCATACCAAAGTCACTAACTTCCATTAATGTTTCAGACAATCTATCTCCCGTCCGCAGACGCGAAGTCGATTCTCTATGTGTGTGTGTGTGAGAGAGAGAGCTTATGCTGTGAAATGTTATTCAGCAACCTTAAGATACTGAATGTTTTGTAAATAAATTTGTTTTCTCTTTTTCCAATTTCATTTGTTCTTTCTTTCTCCAATTTCATTCGTTCTTTCTCTTTCTGCAATTGCAACTGCATTTGTTTTTCTTCTTTATCCTGCTGAAGTTCCAGCTTTCTCAACTCCACTTCCATCTTGTATTTTTAATTATAATTCCTTTACATTTATGTCAGAGTCTAATACAGACTTACTGATCGAAACCAAATCACTTTTATCCAAAACATTCTTTTCTACAAAGTACTGGACCACAATATATTATATTTCTTGCTTCGTTTACCTCAGAAAGATACTATTTTATGGCAAGTTGAATTAATTCATCTTTTTTTTAAAAAAAAGGTCTAATTGGTCATGGGCAGGACTTGAAAGAAAGATTTCCAGTTTCGATGATATTTTAGAAAAAGCTTGCCGATTTCACTTAAGATTTCAAAAACATGGAGAATTCAAATTTTAAAAAAGGGTTCTGAAATATTTTAGCCAAAATTAAAATACCCCGGATGAGCCCTTTAATTCTTATGCTACGTGCGTAGGCTCTAATAAACAGTAACAAAAGAAGAGTGAAAACAACAAGCTTTGAAAAATTTAACAAATGATTTATTCCACTGGAAAAAGAATGTAAAAAAAAATAATAAAAATTAACGGTTTTAAGAATCAAATCCAAAAATAATCTACGAATTAAATTTAAGAAGTCCTAGTAATGAAATGTTCTAATGTAATTTGAGTTCGAGTCCCGACGAAAATTCCAAAATGGAAGGCGATAACGTATACTGTTCTTTGTTATTCCACAGACAATAATATTCTTGTGTTTGATTTTCCGAATAAAATTTAAAGAAATATCTTTGTCCAAGAATCCTGTATGAGCACTCAAATATTTCCAGGAAAAAGAATTAATCTTGCAAGATCGAAATAATTTGAATAAAAATTAAAATGTAACTCCAAAACTGGTCATAAACAAACACTTTTCTAGTGCCCAAGGTAAAAGTCTGAACTGAGAAATATCTCTCTAAACATCATTATTAAATCTAAATACTGCTCAATTTCGGAAAACCCAGAATTGTGATAGTCTGTTTACATATCTAAAATTACGTACTCCGTATAAAAAGACCTTGATAAAAACCAATCATTTTACTCCGAGAATAAACTAAAAATATAAAGTTGTTTACTTGTCTCAGTGATTTCTGAATCTAGGTCAGAAACTAAGTCAAAAATAGAAGCAATGTGTTCTATTATTAGGTGTTTATGGAAAAGGGTCCTGTCAAAATGAATTTTCTGAAGAAAAAAAACGCCAAATCAAGTAAACAAGATTACATTATTTTGACATAATTTAACAAAAATTAAAACTTACAAACAGACAATTCAATTAAATCAAAATATAAATTAAATCAAATATACGTAAAACACTGGTAGTGCACATGTATACTCAACGCAGATAAGTAGGCATTTGCACGACTGGATTGCATCGTCGGGATTTTAAGAAGGTAAAGGTAATCAAGAAAGATAAAAATGGAGTGCATCTCATAAAATTCATATTTACATATGCATGTTGTACTGTTTCCGACTTTCTTACACAACTTTAGTGGGATAGTAAATATCACACAATCTAATGAAACGTGAGACATGTGGATCTTATGAGTAACATTGTCATGTTCATCCGACTTTAGGAATCACCAATGAAATCACAGCTTTCAAATTCCTGAACGTGAAAATCATAATTATTTCTGGAACATATCATTACTGACAATAATTCTTTCCAACATGATAGATTACTGAAGAGATGAGGGCAGGAATTCCTTATATCATGAACTTTTATCGGTGTCTGCCTCGTATCCATTGTTTCAGAGCTCTCAGTTTTGATCAGATTGAGAAAGGAAGGACATATATAAACTGTGGTTGCTCCTCCCCCTCCCCCCCCCCAAAAAAAACATCTATTGGACAGTATTTAAATATATGAATTTGATTTTGGCTTTTCCCCCTTCCCCAAACTGCTGCTTACGCCCATGATTAATTAAAATAGTCCCCAAAAATCGATTTCCCCCATTGCTACATTTTATCAATAGCTCTTTGACCTTTCAAAAGAACGAAATGTACCATTTTTTTTGAGTCATTTAGACGAAACCATGATTATAAGATTTTACCTTGGTCAGCATGGCAATGCAGAGACCCCGAGTGGTCTAAAGCGTTCACCGTTACGGATCACTTCTATCTCACCTCTGACTGCGTGGGTTCGAGTCTCGGATTCAGCCAATGTAGGTATGTGAGAAAGCATGCCAGTAGCTTCTCGTGGGTCGGTGGTTCTTTCCAGGGTTTTCCCGGGTTCTTCCTCCACCATTAATACTGGCCGCCATGTATAGCCTATCATGTGCTGAAAAATGGCGTTAAACCCCACAACAACAACAATATGGCAATGCAGAATGTCTTTTGAAATTATACAGAGTAAAATACCACAATAATAAACATACAAAATGTCTTATGAAATTTTGAGCACGAATCAGATACTTCATTTATCGAGTTTTTTCCCTTGTCAGTCGTAAAAAGCATCTCATATAAAGAAATAAATATATATTAAAACAAAAACGCAAGGCAAAGAGTAACAATTTATTAGTTTCTAAACTGTATGCATACAAGAAAATGAGGTATCTAATGTTGTTGAATAAGCGCGTTACAAACAACAATTGGGAGACAAAATGCAGCCTGCCTTCGTTAGGCACAGATAAGCAATAACAAAATGATATTCCAGGAAGCGAATTTAAAACTATTTATTTATAATAAGTCTTAGAACCAGCCAATATTATCTAATTGTAAATAACTACAGTATCCATAATTCATGCACGAGGTAGAAGAGGTTTCAAAGGCACAGCATGTGCAGTTTGGACGCGAACTAAATTTTTTAATTGAAAAGTAATACAGTATTTGCGTATCAGCTAAATCTGGTTTTGGAACGCATCTTACTATTTCTGTCACTACCACAGTAACAAGATATATAGCAATCCATGGTAACAATGACTGGAGAAAGGTATTATTGACCGGTTCTTCAACTTTACTGACTGGCACGCGGATGATTCTAGAGGCATTAAGGTGATCTGTGTCACATTATCCCATATCTTTATTTTCTATGAAAACTGGCAAAACTTTCAACGCTACAGAGAAACTTAAACTTGCACAAAAACATGTACATGTATAAAATACAGAAATATATGTATTCTGTAAAATATGCAGAAAATATATGTGTATTTTTGTTTCTATATACAGCGACAAACATGATCTTTTCACAATGATATAAACAATTTCTATTGCAGTACACATGCTTGGGAAAAATTTTTTTTTTAAACAAGCAAATCTTGAGAATTTAAAAGTTACAAATTGAGACGCACTACAATCTTAATGTCAAAACTTGTGGATATCAATTTTCACAGGATTTGCTCTCAAACTGATTGCAAGAATAGCAGCAAGACAACAAAGGAGTTTCAATCAGTACAATATATAATGTGTCTCTATCGATTTCTTGTTTTATTTAAAACAAAAAGCTTGCAGACATGCGTGAGACGTTATGTCAAGAAAATATGTACTTACATTCATCACAAATGTTTCCCTCAAACACTACGTACAGGTGTTGCTGAGCAGAAGAATGTATCATAAAACATCAACATAACAAAAAGCATGAATAAAAGTACTGAAGATGCATCTAAATGTGAGAAAAAAGAAGAAAATTTGTAAAATTACATGGAATTCTTTGGTGTAACTGAGGTAGCTATTGGAATCATTGTCGGAACTTGTATATTGTAAACAGTATGAAAGTGTAATCCAGCTGAAAACATGAATTCTACCATTTTGGAGATGTACTTTATAGAGGATTATACAATAACACACGATGAATGTGCCAGTACAAAATCTACTAACCATTAGTCAGCCTTTAACGTGAGATCTTGAGTATGGCAAACTTCCTTTGGGAATAACCATATAACTACAGACTATTCGTACTCACGCCTTTTGAGAGAGAGAGAGAGAGAGAGAGAGAGAGGGAATTAAAACCAGTCGATAATGACCTAAAAACAAACTTGATTTCCTGACAATTAGTCCAGTCAGACATTTCTCCCTAGCAAACCCTATCATACATTTATGTTGTAATCGTGACATCTATATCAATCTTTATAAGATCGTTCCTTTTTTAATTTTACAAAAAGATTTGTAAGTTGTCCGATGAACAACACAATCATGCGCGACTTAAACAAGGGCTTAATTTCTTTCTTGTTTGGTCACAATTCAGTTAATGGATAAATTGGATATCGTCTATCCGCGTGCGTTTTGATCCTCTGGTTTGGTCCGTACTAAACTCGGAATTCTTTTGCCTTTTTATTACAATAATGACCCCCACAATCCCTCCTCCCACCCCACCCCCGCCATTAATAACCGTTTATAACGTCCTGTACGGGCACATTTTCAAGCCGGAAGATTACATCTATGCATTGATAATATTTTGAGTATGTATCCGGTTCCCAGACTCCGTAATGCGTACAGCAAACCTCCATGACGTAATGTAAAAGGAAATAATACCGGTCAACATTTAGAAGCTAAAACTGTTTTGAACAACACATAAGCTAGGCTGGTGAGGTTACGGGACCACTCATTAACAAATGCACGCAGTGGCGATGTTTTTTCCGTAATACTGGGGACGGTAAAACAGCAAACGTTTGAATCGGAATTCACACCACCTGCATGCATCTGTCTTAAAAAGAAAAACTAAACTTCTACAATTGCGCAGACTATGCCAGCCTACAAGTATAAAGTACTTGTGAAAACTACGTGTATCTATACGAATATGAACCGTCCGATTTCAACACGAAAAACCCACCTGCGCAAAAACTAAATGTTAGTAAGAGATGTCCAAAATGACAAGGGCTCCAATGTCTGTCATCTTTTTGTCCTAGCTGATACCACTGGCGAAAAATCCCACCTTAATGTCACTATTCATCTGTTCCCCGCGCGACACGTGATAAATGCCACCTGTCACTTTCCTAGCAAAAACATGCTACAAATGTCAATTGTCACTTTCCAAGCAAAAACAAATTTGCGACATTTTTTGATAGGCATCTACACAGTAGCCTTTATTCCCCTCCCATGTGTGTTTGTGTGCGTGCTGAATGTATGGACAAACTAAGCTGTCGAAGAAAATTCGTTATTCACATTCGAAATTAGGAAGGAATTGTTAATTTTGTTTATTTTCATTAGGAACCAGCATTTTAAGCAAACTGACTTTTATAGACGTGCGTCTCGAGCGCCAAGTTTAATTTCCTCTACATGATGTTGCCTAGCTACGATGTCGTAGCCTCAACTTGATTTTGTTGTGGTTGAGGCTACGAACTGATTCCATATCATGTAATGGAGCAAAAAATATCATCGCTAAAGTCAGAAAAACAAACAGTGTAGAAATCAACTACATAAGTATAATCATGTTGTGAAAGAAGTTTGGCTTATTTTGAATTTGTTAAGCCCTTATACGATAAAATAAATTGGCATGGTTCCTCTAACCTTATACTGTCCGCCATGACAGATAACGCGAGACTCTCGCCGTGACCCCTTTTCTACGTAAGGCTTGCCAGACCATATTTTGGATATTCTACGCTATATTAGTATCAATCAAGTGCGAATAATCGCTTCTTGGTGAATTTCAAAGTTGCCGATAAACCGTATTTACTTTTAATGCGCAGAATTTCTGACCCAAACGGCGCCAAATTTTTACTACGATTTGTTTACATTTCCAAATAAGGCGTCAGTGTCCTTATATGGCACACAAACAAACTAGGCTGAGAACGAAGTAATCATTATTTGAAATAATATGGCGGACGATCTAAACGAAAATATCGGCTAGAAAAGGTAAACGAGATTTTTCAACTATTTCTACAATGATTTTCGATATTTCCGGTATTAAATAAGAGGACTATTCAATTTATTGGATTATATACAAGGAATATGTTTAAAGTGTTATTATTAGGCTAAGAGAGCGCCGAGTGTGATTCACACCCGGCTTGCTCCATTAACACGTATATGCTCATGTTAGTACCCTGTCCACGAGGTACGAGTAAGGGTACTAATATTAGTACTAGATGTTGCCTATAATGTGTTAAAAAATACCGTTGAAAACTACTTAAATTATAATCTGTTCCCCAAATAGAAATGTTTTATGTAACCAATTTCTGTAACTCGTCACTTGCTCCAGTGTCTGGTCCGAGAATCATTTGGAAACCAAATCAAAGCCCAAACGCCCATCAACCATTTAATGTAGCTTAAACTGAACTGAAAATGTGTAACAACTACATGGTTTTGCGTCTAAGACACTATTTTAGACAATTTTTTTCACACGATGTCGCCTCAAGTTTATGACCAATATCCAAATAAAATGATAGCAAGTTTGCTACATGAAAATAAACTGAAGTATCCACGGCCTACGGTTCGTAATGAAAGTGACCCAATTTACCGATGTTACTGTCCCTGCGTTCGATGACCCCACTTCACTCTAGTACATACATCACCAGGGCAAGCCCTAACCTAACAGAACACAACAGCAATATAAAAAAAACCTACTGGTACTGATTTATAGTAAGCATTGGGCTATCTTTTTTTCTCCCTCTCTCATGTGCACAGTCATCGTGAACAATCGTGTGAACAAAGATGTGCCGTCGCATGATACCAGGTACGCAATGGTCTACAATCAAGATAAACATTGATCTATCGCCACGTTACACGACGGCAGATCTGCCTGTACGCTGTTTTAAGCTGGATCTGCGAAATACACGGGTAAAAACAGTAATGTACAGATGGCCTAAATGGCAATACTATACAAGCATACAAGTGAAATCGAACTGCAAACAACAAAGACCCCTGATTTGGATCTATCCTGTTTGGTGTTGTATTAAAAAATTACGCAAGCATACACGGCACTGAGGATTGTAGAATTATTTAAGAAATGAACTTTATATTTTACACGATTCGTGAAGCTTGAAAATGGACTACAAAGGCCGTTCTTACCTACAGCATGTAATCGATTTTCAATTTTCTCGTACCTTCATGAATCATGTAAAATATGAAAGTTCAATTCTTAACAACATAATAACGAATCCAAGAAATAAAGAACACCAATATGTTTAAGTAATTGTTTACAAAAGTCAAAGTACACAGGAATGGAGCATGACTAAAGTAGTTCTTTCTCAAGCTGTGAACTAATAAAATGGCTTTCTGCACTACTTGATGTGATTAGACCAATCTTAGTAAAAATCTGTACTTGTTTTTCCCCAGAGCATTGCTTAGATTCTTTACTACTGACTGGATTCCTTAGACTCTAAATGCTTTATATTTACTTGCTCAGGCTGATACTATTACTTCCACAACTTCCATACATTTTATCTAATCTTATTTTAAAATAATTTACATTCTTCATTTCGAGTTAATCTGATAGGTTTAAATTTTTTCTAGACAAATGCATTTTTGTAAATGGTTCTCGGTGAAATGGATCCCAATAATTAAACTAAAAAAATATTCATGCACAAAAAGACTGAATTTGAAAAAACTTGCAGACGACAAAGGTGAAATTTTCCAAGGAATATCAACCCTAAAACGAACATAAATACATATATTTACCCTAAAAATTGCAAATGATGAATTTGGGGTACGTATGCTAGGTATTTAAAGCCACCATCCCCAACCAATAGAATAAAACTAACACAATTGCCTTCAACTCACAATGGATATAACTATTATGTACAATCTCTTCACTTACATTATATTTATACACACCAATAACAACTCCCAACAAATATTACTTGTGAAATTAGTTAACAACTCTTCACAAACCAAATGCTATATATAGTACACGAAATTGGACTGTATAAGTTAAAATGTGAAGAAAACTGTTCAAATCGCATATCATCCGTGTGCCAACCATTACAACGTGTTACACACTACAAGTCGCTCCCCATTTCAATATATTAGAGATCATTACTGAACATAAAGTTTTTGACGAGTCACGGTTGGTTTGTTACAAGTCTAGTCCCATAATATTCTTTACTATTTTTTTTTACAATAGCGCTGTTAACAAATTATTGGCTTTAGCATGCCAAAGATATGGGACACACTGAGGCACTTGACCGAAGTTAAAATAGCAACACACTGAGCAACTACTGCCCAGCAGCATAGTAGAAAGGTCAAGGCCTTTTTTGTCCTGGACTCTTTGCTACTATATCTAATAGACAAAAGGACACATAAATGACTTAATATTTGAAGGTAAAGATAGCCTGAATCAAACATTAAATATGGTGGTGGTAGGGAGAATAGAAGATCTAATATGATGGATACTAGACTTTGTTATAATAAATTAATGTGAATCTCAAAGCAACAATGGTTAAATGCCAATAAAATGACTATAATGATAAAACAGGAATATGATAATTCTCTAGCAGAAAATGTTACATGTTTATAAAATTATCTGTATGATTTCCATTAAAGCAAATTACTGTCATTTCACTAACTTGAATTTCTTATCTTCACCCAGTAGTTTGTCATGACCTATACTGTACAAAATAGGGGCCATTTTGTAGTGTGTACACGCCTTGTTTTAAAAATCATCACATCAGGAAGTCCAGTTGTAAGATCAGTTTTATGAGGTAGATGTGTTAGTAAAATAATGGATATAAAGAATCATATCAACAATGAGGTTAGAAAAATAGCAGATATCTCTAAAACAAAATGTCACAGAAAGCATACTAAAATATACATAATACAATACACAATTGTAACTACACAATCTCCACTATGAATAAATCATGTGTATTCAGATATCATCTTGGACAGTAATATAACAATGGGAAAGCTATTCTGACACTTTGTTAACTACTCTAACATGGTTCATTTTAAATGTAACAAGCTTAACTTTAATCTGTCTTGTTTCCTCCAATAATAAAGTTTTGCAAACTTAATCAACAGTCTGAGTTTTTAACAAATATTGCTTCAAATTACAACAAACTTGATGTACTACATTTATCTTATTACAAGTCCATGCCATGCTTGATGATAGCCCATCAGCAGGTTTAGGATCTGTTAGGCCAACATTTACGTATGAAAGCCTTATTTAGTGACAAGCCCACCATAACTTTTAATCCCATTTACAAGACATCCCTGTATCAACCCACAAGTCTGTAAGAGTTTTCCCCTTAGAAATACTTTCATTAATGGTGCTGTCAAAAAAAATTGCAAACTTGTATGCCTATTACAGGTGATTTGCAGTTTTCTTACTTACCATGCAGACTGTCTGCTCTTTCTGATCTAAAAGCTGACCGATTTAATGTCTCAGACTCCTAGAACTACTTGTATTCTAAAAATGCACAAAACAACCCATTTTCTTGACAAAATATCTTTCATTCCAAAAACAAACAAAAATCTTAATTTCTCAATCACTTCCATGTTAGATAGTCTCCTTGTATTCATATATCTTTCACTACACAACGTCCAATTCATTCTTTAATCATTATTTTCTCCTTTCTTTTAAAATTAAGGACTAGCAAATCAAAAAGACTATTTTCTGAGCACCAAATTGTATGTACTAGTAAAGTTGTCAACCAATCTTAAGCACTTCTTATGCAAATTGAAAGTAATGGAAAATTATATTAGTTACACAGGAAAGACACAGAATATTCAGTAACAATAATAAGTTTCAAAGAATGTCTAAATAATTATTAATACAAGATAATAAAAAAAAAGAAATAAAGAGGGGATAAATAATTATTTGTAAAGTATTTGCACAAACAAGAGACAAACTGGCCTTCATCAATCCCATGATACAGACAAGAATACCGTCTGCTTGTGCATCTCCCAACTGTGTACACTGTAGACCTAACACTGCTGTAAGATAACATGCTGATAAGCCTGAGTTTAAACTGTGTACACTGTAGACCCAACGCTGCTGTAAGAAAACATGCAGTGATGCTGATAAGCAAGAGTTTTAATTGTGTTGACTGGCCAAAATCAGTACAGACCTTGATCCACCAGTGCATTAGCTGATGGCAGACTGGCGCCTTTTTGTAGATGACTCGGGCTTATATGTGGAATAAATATGGTGCCTCTTTCCAGCACTGTTGTTTAGAGGCCACTTGAGTGATACACCTCCCACATTCTTTTGATCAATAAAGACAAAGCAAATTTCCTTGGAGCATCTACAGATTCACTGTCTAGCCTAACTGAAAGTCAACTCCAACAGCAACTAGGAACAAATTAGATAATTGAATTGTTTCTTCTCAGAACAGATAAGCCAAGCAGTTAAGTATTTTATTCAACAGTCAAGTATCAGTCTTTTCTTTTCTTCCTTTCCTACATATATGATTTGTAAAACCATTTCCATATTTGTGGTTTTCTTGTCATTTATAACAAAGGAAATTTGGAGAATTTATTTCGAGGTTAAGGACATACTTTTGTATTGTCTGCAATATTTCATTACTTTCTTGTACTTTGTACAATGTCAGTTTACAGAAATTAGTTTCATACTTCCAATTATCATAGAGTGCAGAACTTGGAAAATGTGACATACGGATAACTGATCATAAGTATTTTCACCTGTAATTATTCATATAATGAAAAATTACAGCAAATGTCATCCATAGTGTATTACCATCTCACCTTTTGGGGAGAAAAATACAATTTAGATGCTGTTATTGGCAGTGGCATCAATTCAAAATTGACAAGCCAAAGGTTTTTTCTGTTGTTGTAAGAATATAACAAAGTAGCAAATGAAAGATTTTCAAGCATATCTTTTTCTCTGATTTAATATTAATATTGAATAACCATATCTATTTTCATTATTTAATCTATTTTCTTTATTTATTACGACAGAGAAGTTGTGATCACATAATTTTTTTTTAAAGGTTCAATGTTTGCTATAGTACATAGCACCACAATGCACTCGGGTAACAAGTGATTTTTCATCATGCTGTAATACTCATGTCATTGTGATTTGTGCAATTAAGAGGATTTTACAAAAGCAGGAAACCATAATGTTAACATTGCCATATCTCCTTCCTTATGCTTTTTGAGACAATATATGATACTGGAATTTAACATCACTGGCATTTAACATCCAAGTTAAACAAATAAACTGTTAAAAAAGGATATTTTTTGGTGATCCAATATATAAGTATTAAAAGTACCAAAATCTACTTTAAGCTACATGACTTTCTGTAGTGTGAGTCCGTGCTTCCAGTTTCTGGTACTGTAATTTCACCTCTGGACTAGCATTTTCAAAACCCTACAGTGAGCTCTGAATGCAGAATGATTGATTGTTGTGGGTTTAACACCATTTTTCAGCACATGATAGTCAGCCAGTATATCTGGTGAAGGAGGAACTTCATAAAAACCCTGGGAAGAACTACCAACACAAAGGATGCCAGCATATCTGGCAAAGGAAGAACTTCATAAAAACCCTGGGAAGACCTACCAACACAAAGGAAGCTAACAGCAAGTCTTCTTATAGACCCATGTTGGCTGAAGCAGAGATTGAACCTATCTGGAAAGTGGTGAGACATCAGCGATCTGCAATGGTGAGCACCTTAGACTATTCAGCCACAGAATAACTGAAGGAAAACCATGTACATTAGAAAATCACAGTGACAAAATGTCTTACTTGTTGAGCTTTATTTACACAATATGCAGAAACAATTCGTTAAAATGAAATGGTATACACCAAAAAACCTTAATCATAATGACCATGGTAATGTACTAGTCATCTGTACTTACCTCACCAATTTTACCATGCAATTGTGTAGTGAAGTACTTGGTATCTTTTGGTGATTTTACTCTCTGGTCAACTAGAACAATTTTTCTTGACAGTTGAAAGGCAAAATAGTTTTAAGAAATGTCTATGGTTTCACTTCCATTAAAAGCCTCTTCTCAGTATTCCAGGTGTTTGAAATAGAAAATGACTAGTGTCAAATCAGAATTCCAAGGCACAAACAATGGTTACACACCTAAAATAAATGTTTTAGAACTTCTTTCTTAGTTAAATCTCTCATTTGTTAATCAGATTTTTGAAATGGTAACCTTTAAGTTTCCTTTGAATATCGAAATCTTTTACACCCAAGTCATTCCTTACTTGTAAAGAAACTCAGTCAGATGCTTCAGACTTGAAAGATACAATAGTAATTTGTGATTATACAAAGAAATAAGGAATAAGCTACACATAACGAAACAGGTTGCTGTCAAACAGGGACAAGTGCATTTAACTTTCCAGGTGACAAAACTACAGGTACATGTATATAACTCAGGCAGTGCATAAATTTTAGTTTTAAGAGATGTGAAAAAACAGACATACGTAAGATTAAACCAAAAAATATGACGTGCTTATAATTAAATGAACAGCATAATAACAGCCTTTACAAAATAAAATCATCCAAAAACTCATCAGCACTGTATGAAAACTTTAAACACTGCAAAGAATCAAAATTTTTATTTAGAAACTTGCCAGCATTGTAAGTAACTTTTACTCATTTTGCATCAGTTTTATTCATCCTATACTTTTAAAATATGCTGAGCTTATAATTGAACTCATCCAATCAGACGAGCATCTTTACACTGTTATTTGCCCTACCACACCCACCACTTGTAAATATGATTTTTAGCCCTGCAAAGACTGCTGTGAAAATCACCACATTATTTACTTAAGAATTTCCTTGCACTCACCATCAAATCAATGTCAAACTTGATTTGGAATATACATATGTACAATGAGTTGAGAACTCAAAGAGTAATTGTGGAAGTCAATCTTTTACTGAGGCTGAGATTAAAATGGCATTTATATTCCATAATGGACTTGAGAAGTGTGTTCAAGGTACACAATACATTCATCCTTTATTAATATTTTAAAAAAGCAGCACCAGCCAGTCTTTTCTTTTTGGTTAATTACGAGAGAATTATTCTTATGGCACTGTCATTGGCAGGATTTCATAAAAAGATAAATAGAAGTTCTTAAGACATGAAGAATTCAACTGTACAGTCCTCCTAAATATTAATTCCCCTACTTTTTGTCCTTTTGTTTTCTTTTTAACAATATCTGTCCCTAGCACTGTATGAACTATCGGAACAAAATATACGGAAACTTCAAACTTCAAATTTGTAAATGTTTTGAAGAAGAAATCTGCCAATGTTTACAGTTTTCATACATATATGTTTCATTTATCCTTATATCTTGACACATTGGCATCCATTAACTTACCACCGGGAAACATCATCCGCTTCAAAAGCTATCAGTTAATGGCTAAAAGGGGAGATTACTCTAATAATACAGGACTGAAGTGATTATGTGCTTTAAATTACAAAGTTACAAAGCCACAAAACTATATATATATATATATATATATATATATATATATATATATATATATATATATATATATATATATATATATATTGTGTGAGGGGACTTTTTGTTATATGATGAATGGTGCTAAAACATTACAATGGCAGTTAAAATTCTTATGCGGTTCTTCCAATAAAACTTTACTGTTGAGACAAAAGCAATTAAACAAATTTAAATGGCACAAATATTAATGTTCAGTGAGAATGAGTGAACAATACTTAACACTGAAATGGCACTTTCTCAGAGTATTTTAACACATGCAAAAATAGTGTATTTAATCTTCCTATACTATAAGAGCATCCTCCCCTATTGCAAGTTAAACTGCATGTAAATTAGCCATGGACCTAAAGCTCAAAAAAAATGAATGATGGAAAACATGATTTGTCATGGTTGAATTTTCAGCTCGAGTTACATGAAGTCAGTATTTTAAATGGAAAATGAATGATGTAATTTAATAAAGAATGATTCAAATCAAGAACCTGATTAATAAAATGTATCCAAAGTGTAAAGTGCATAAGTTTGAATTAATTACCACAAAAATTAACACGAATCAAATGCAATTAATGTATGTTATTAAAAGACTGACAACTTTCAAAGTAGATTTACTGTCCAGGTAGATACACTTTCAATGTAGCTTTACTGTCCAGGTAGATACACTTTCAATGTAGCTTTACTGTCCAGGTAGATACACTTTCAATGTAGCTTTACTGTCCAGGTAGATACACTTTCAATGTAGCTTTAATGTCCAGGTAGATACACTTTCAATGTAGCTTTACTGTCCAGGTAGATACACTTTCAATGTAGCTTTACTGTCCAGGTAGATACACTTTCAATGTAGCTTTAATGTCCAGGTAGATACACTTTCAATGTAGCTTTACTGTCCAGGTAGATACACTTTCAATGTAGCTTTAATGTCCAGGTAGATACACTTTCAATGTAGCTTTACTGTCCAGGTAGATATACTTTCAATGTAGGCTTGATTTTAAATAAAGATACTGGCACATATTTGATAAAGGAATACAGCTATAAACAGGGCTCTGAAATGAAAATGCCCAAATCCTTATTTAAATACTGTCTGAACCACAATATATTAGTTACCCACCTCCCTCATTTGAATGGATCTTATAATTATGACAAGAAATAAATATCCAGAAATCTAGAATAAAATAAATGTTATGGGAATATAAAGTAGTTGAGTTTCAGGTCCTTGATTTGATGAAGCCAATGTTATAGATAGATGATTGAAAAAAGTTATCACAAAGAAACACTGACACACAAGCTAACATATATCACACAAGCTAACATACACAAGCTAACATATATCACAATATACTGATTAAAATCATGAACAGTTTCTGTCGTCATGATCCACTTCTGAATGATAAACATTTAAACAAATGTCTGTGGCCTCACAACCAGCTAGCATACATACATACAGGCATACACAATGAGCTGAAACGAATACCAATTATTTTCCATTTGAATATTTATTGCATGGATTCATCATATAGAATTTGATTATTCAAAGATGCTAAAAAAGCTATCAAGTTATCATTTTCTTTCTGTTTTGTTGATTATCTAACTGGGTATTTATTTACAACTCCCCACTCCCGACTGAAAACAATGAATTTTGACACCTGAATTAAATTATATTTTTGTTATTTAAAAAAACTTTCTTTTGGTTTCAAATTAAAAAAATCAAATAAATGTAGATTTCATTTCCCATTTATCTTGAAACTCAGTATGATCAAAATCCTTAAGATGAAATATTAAAGAAAAGTTTCTTGAAGGGACTTATTCTGTTGGACAAAAAGAATTTCTTGGAATTCAAGATAAGCCTATTTCTTCTTTTTAATTGCTATGTCTTGAAACCATCTCAGAATTTCTTGAGCTACAAGATTTTCAAGTTAGCTGCTGTGTCAGCTATACCGGATATAAGATTGGCATCATTTCATGTAGGACAAACTCGACACCAGTAGAAGACTTTTGGTGATAGCCATACTGAATGTCTGCAGGGAGCCATTTTCTTTAGGGCTTAAAAGACATGCTAAGGGTCAACATAAACATACATAGCAATAACAAGTTTCAATGTAGCTGCCATGGTGGCCATAATGGTTCACATTTTTATTCAGGACCAATCAGAACGACACCATTATCATTCAGGACCAATCAGAACGACACCATTATCATTCAGGACCAATCAGAACGACACCATTATCATTTAGGACCAATCAGAACGACACCATTATCATTTAGGACCAATCAGAACGACATCATTATCATTTAGGACAATCAGAACGACACCATTATCATTTAGGACCAAACAGACATCATAAGAAGTCTTGTGGTGAAAACCTTGTGCTGGTCTGTCATCCATTCAGGAGGAATAGTTGAGTTTCCAGATGGTTGCTGTGGTGACCCATACCAGATGTCTGAGTGGCAGCATTATCATTCAGAAGCATCTAGTCCTTGGGGTTAGTATGAGTGTAAAGTTTCATTGCAGCCTCCTTAGTAGATTAAGAGAAACAGCAATATAACAAAAGCTTGCATTAATGGACAGATAGATGATAGATGCATGACATATGGGCAGCAGGCCATCCCACAAGTTTATCTGGTCTATGCAATACAGTAGTAATAAATTCAAGAGAAAGTAATCTTTCACAATGAAAAATTGAACAAATCAACAATTGGTGTACACAGTCAACAAGCTAACTACAGAAGCATTTAATCAGTAGTGCTCACATTCACAGTTAAGTAACTTTCCTGAGAGGATATCTGCTGACTCTCATGTGACCCCTATTCTACACTGTTTTTTGTGTCAGGTAACAAATAGGCCACTTTCAATTCCGACTGGTTTTTAAGGGCTGACACTATTCCAGTCCGAGGTAAACAATAATCACCAGTTTTAAGTACTCACATTACTGTGTGACATAAACTAAGTGTCCTCCCAAAACTGGATCAATGTGGATAAGCAACAGAGAAACTTCATTTCAAAGTGGCTATTAAATTACCAGTAAACTTCTTACACAAGGGAAAAAGTCTAGAATAATTCATGTAAAAACAGACCTTAAATGACCAGTAAAGTTCCTAAATATAATAGAAAAAGTTCAGAATATCTCTGTCATGCTGATATAGGAACAGCTCAACATACTTATGGTACAGATAAAATAGCATGGAAAAGATGAAGGGTCAGATTTTGATCCATGCAAGTAGGCTGGAAGAAGTCGAGTGGACATTATCAACAGTTTTAAAATTGCTACCAACTGAAAGATGCATTTATAGTTACTGCAGGGTTTTAGGTGATGCAACACACTAGGTAAGCAAACAAATATTCAAACACCCATTTTCTATTTGCAAGAAAGTATTTGGACTCAAATATTCAGTTATTCATTTCAGCTCCATACTTAGCATAGAAAAACGAGGAAAATAAATGTCATGGTATACTGAAATGCATTCAAGATGTCTACTGAGGTAGTTTTAAAAGTATTTCAATATTATTTCTTGACCTGATTATATGCAATTATAATTTTTTAAAATATATGTGAAAAATAAGACCTAAAAAACTATCATGTGAAAATTCTCGTAAGAAGTGTGGTAAAAGATATGTAAAGCTTACAAATGACAATAATAAATCTAACTCTACTAAGAATAGCTATACCTAGGCTACTGTAGTATATGTTTGTCATAGAATACATGATCAATACAAATATATACTATCTTTGGTATGTATACAATGTATATGCAACAATTTATTTACAAACAAGCAAAGCCAACAATGCCTAATGAATGAGAAACGGAAAATAATTAAAACTGGCGATCAGGTTTTTTTTAAATCACAATAGTGCACTTATCTTTGGAAGAATATGAAATCAAGTTTCAAGGACTATCTTGCAACAGTTTTTAAAAGATGCACTTTGCCTTTCCAACTATAATTTGCTATCCACACATATGGGAATAATCCAAACAAATATGTGGCACTATTCAACAAACCATATATTCATGGAACTTTTTGGTGTCCAGGGTCATCTTATATCAGGTTCTACTTTTGGTCATTATGAGTTGATGAGATATTCTGACAAAAATCAGAGTGGAGATTTTTCAAATACACTGGAATAATATCAAGTTGTTTTGTAGTTTCCAAGGAATTCTAGATTAAGGAATTGTAACAATATATTCATTACAGGCAACAAATAAAGGTGAGCATGTAACATTACAATTCTTGGATAAATGACGATGTTATAACTGCAAAAGTAAAAACACATGTCCACTTACTCAAGTGTCAAAGACACAAAGCAACTCTATCATTACGAATTGTACAAAATATACACAGCATCACACTAATTAAGATACATAACCATTACTATGTACATTGAGGTAGTTCATACATGGGGGCTACATAAGTGAAAGCCCCACATGTTCTCCACATTACAAAAAGCAACCCAAAAAATAATGAAAAAATAGTATGTAATTCAACTCCCTGATATTATTTATTAATACATAATAGTAATAATGTAACTTGATCTTTAATGAAAAATATGTATACCAATAAACTCCCATCTGGGAACTTTTCATGCTATCAACAGAGGGCAGATCACAAAGGATCATGCAAAATTGTCTAATTCAGCAATTAACCCAAAATAATTTGTTTCCACCTGTTCTATAAATAAACCAAGATATGGAGTCCAATTTCATTTCACCAATTACACTATAAGAATACCACTGCCAATGATTTTACAGAAAAAAATAAAAACCCGACATCCAGTACAGTTTATAAAAGTTTTAATTTGTCCAGGCATTGTGGTGGGAGTGGAGATGATTAAAAAAGGTCCATCCACAAATCTTGATGGAGATACAGTGACTTCAAGCCGAGAACAGCTTTGCATGCCATGCTTTTTCACACTCGCATCTGCCAATCACTACAAAGTTGAGGTGGGGTCAACAGAATCGGGCATGAAACCCAGCAAACACAACTAACTAGTTTTGCTGAGCATAAGAGATCACATGATGGGTCACTTAGGTATTTATGACCTTACAAATTAACGGATGCAGGTAATTTCCATTCCCCAACCCCTTAAATACTATATATCAGAACCCTAGTAAATATATTTATCATCAAATTAGTAAGAATATTAAGTCTCTGATTGTTAAAAAATCATATATTTTGAATAAAAATTGCAACAATCAGTCTTCAAGAAAAAACTAAAATGCAGATTGAAGGAAGCCCAATGAAACTGAAGTCAACGGTACACTTTTTATCTTTATAATTAATGTCTTAGCTGTGTGTGTGTGTGTGTGTGTGTTAAGACAGGAGAGTTTGAACAGTAGCCAAAAAGTGTGCTGTAAAACACCAAGTTATACCAAAGGCAAATGTTTATTATTTTAAATTAACCATGGTTATTTTACAAAACAAAATCTCATTGGATTACTGATATGTAACAATGGGATAAAATTATACCCTTTAAGAGACTCTAACAGATGTGCAAGTCAGTGTGCTAGTTAGTTTAGATTTCTCTGAATAAAGTAAAAACATAAAATTCCGATATGTATTAGTAGTATCTACTTTCTACACGACATAAAACTGTTAAGTGACACTACTGATATTGAATTAGGAATGCACATAAATTTCTGATGTGAGGCTGTCTACTGTAATCAATCATAGCAAAGAATATAGGGTGCACAAGCTTTCTGTTTTGTCGGCATTACTATACAGCAACAATTACATCATTACAGCTAACCCCCAGAATGCGAGATAGTTGTGTTCCCAAGAGTTGTTGTTTAACTTTAAACTTATGGTTTCACAGCCTCTAATTTTTTGTGAAAAATACCCAATTCAATTAACTTTAATACCATTTTAGCCATTTATGAATCCTATTATTCTGTTTTTAAAAATAATTTAACTATTTTTTAGTCTTCACTAAAAATTAAATTAAAAAAAATTCATATGAAATTGCATGAAATCAAAATATACACAAGTCAATACAAGTTGCCCGAGATCTGTATTTTTTTAGCAATGGCACTGGTGGTATTAACCAATGTTAGATAATATTTTACTGTTTTTAATACTCATCAAGAAATGTTCAAGAGATGCTGCAAATCAGTTCCATGAAAGCTTTGTCCTTATTCTTTTATTTCATTTCATTCGTAGAATAAAATTTCTAAACAAACTGTCTAAAAAACATGTAGTTGCACAAGATGAGTAACTTTTTCTTCAAGACTTTTTAATAGGTTACCATCTATTGTGAGCTACAATAAAACAATGCATGCATACACAAACATACTGGACCTTCCAAAGACACCTGAATAAATTCTTAATGTTAAAAACCAAAACTGCTGTTAATATTTATGCAATAAAGATATCCTTAAATTATTTTCAAGTAGACATATTTTTCAATGCTGATCAAGTGACATAAAAAGATGTTGTACATCTCCCTGAATGTTAAAATACATAACCATAACAAGTTGCTTGTAAAACACACATGTATGAATGCTGACATAAATAACATTAACTTTATTGTGGTTTGAATAGACCAATGTAGAACATGGTATCACTGTTCATACCACAAGTTGATTCACATCCATCTAAACATCCATCCTACCCAACATTCTCTAATTTTCCCATCCTAATTTGTTTTATTTGTTATGCAATAAATTCATGGCAATCATATATTTTTTTCTGATTTTTGGCAGTGATAACAGTTTTCAAATCAAGATTTTTCGAAGTCAGCAGAATTTCAAACTCTTGTCACTGTGGGTCAAATTTTGGGGTCCAAGTTGTAAGTGGTTTAGACTTTACAGAGAAAATACTTTAAAACAGCACTGAGCTTCGAGTGATGCTGAGTATTCAAGTGAATGATTTCTGAATTAAAGATGTTTTACTACATAAAGAATGAACTTTAAGCCAACGAACATTAAGGTTAACAATTTTACCTATGATTCTTGGTAAAAATTAATTCCAAGGAACCCAGTATCTCACCTGCATCCATATAACTGGCACTGTAACACCTGTTTAAGACTTTAAAAAACCTTGTACACTGTTAATGCTTATGATGTTGCTGCCACTGTCACAAAATGTTACCATTACATCTCTCAATGCTCATTCTCATTAGGCAAAATAAGCCAACAAAGTCAAATGCATGTAACATTACTGACAAAACAGTTTTCATTCTCCATCATCAAAATTTTACATTGCCAACAGTTTCAATGAGGTAGGAAAATGAATCATTCGTGTTAATAAAGAATGAATTTTAGATAAGCTACCTTGTTAGAATTATGTATAGAAGTTAAATTAGCAGAAACAAATCTTTCTTCAATATGGCACACAAGTGAACGATTTCGCTGGATACCAAATAAAATCTGAATGCAAATGTTGCATGATTAGCATTATGGTTATTCATGCATGATCAGCATTATGGTTATTCATTGCATGATTAGCATTATGGTTATTCATGCAAATCTTGCATGATTAGCGTTATGGTTACTCATGCAAATCTTGCATGATTAGCATTATGGTTATTCATGCAAATTTTCATCCATTGGGTTATTTTAAACCATAAACAGATGGAATTCAACTCCCAAAAATCACAGAAGTAAAAAACAAAACACCTTTATATAAGCCGATTTTCGCCAAGGTTGTTTTTTTCCTTCAAAAATTGCATGCAACAATCATCCTGATATGTCAAACATTTTGAACTTTAAAGTCCAACCAATCAAAAGCCATGTTACAAAAATCTCATCACAAGCCTCTCAGGCTGATATCTCAAGTCATATTATCACTATCACACATTTATATCAATGAATATTTCACATAATTCCCATGAACACACATAAATATTGAGCACTAAATGCAGCTGTTTCTTAACTGAACTGAAAGCAAGTAACAGAATCCTGAATTTAAATGCAGAAATTAAGAAGCAAAAAATATTATGTTTTAAAAGTATTATGGCACCATTGTAGCCCTGTATAGCTACCTGATGAGACTTTTGGTGATAATGGAGTCAATGGTTTATAAATGGGTGTAGAAATAAAGCACCTTTTGAAGACTAACGGGTGCAGAGTAAACTAAAAGAAAATGAAACGCAAGCTGACATTGTCGAACAAGAAAAAGACTGCTTTGTACCCTGTTCAGATTTGAACACATTTAACTTTTTTCATTTAACTGCTCCATAATAGTATTCTTTCTTGACACTATAATATAAAATACTTTCATGGCATCAAAAGTAAGAAACACAACTTTCTCCTATCTTTATTTTGGATGAAACATTAGTCAAAAATTTTAAATACTGACCAAAACATGCATAAGATCTTTTTAACCACTTTAAATTCCTAAGAACCAAGAAAAAATGTCACATCAAAATTATGTCAACATTTTGGTTATGAGCTGATAATATGATAAAACATATGTATTGTACCAAAATTAGCTTTAAATTCTGTGCTATAATCTGTAAAGATTTCTGTTTGATGCTTGTACCAAAATTAGCTTTAAATTCTGTGCTATAATCTGTAAAGATTTCTGTTTGATTAGCTTTAAATTCAGTGCTATAATCTGTAAAGATTTCTGTTTGATGATTGTACCAAAATCAGCTTTAAACTGAGTGCTATAATCTGTAAAGATTTCTGTTTGATGATTGTACCAAAATTAGCTTTAAATTATGTGCTATAATCTGTAAATATTTCTGTTTGATGCTTGTTTCAAAATTAGCAAGGAGATTCTGGTTGACTAAACAATGATTCGCTATATTTTTTCTTAGCTGAAATGTTAAATACTGTATTTTAAAAAAAGAAGGCATATTACAAACCGATGAGTGATTCTTCAGTCAATAATATGCAGAGATAATGAAAAAAATTGTTGTAGATAAATATACATCTATTATGAAAATAAAGCAGCCCATTTAAACAAATCTTCTTTGCAGAAGTTAACAGGAACACATTTTTAGACAAAAATATTGCAACTAGTCAAGTTTTAAAACAATCAATACAACAAAATCTTACATCATGAACCACATATAAAATGCTGTCTACCACTTCAAAATTGATATATGACTACATTTTAAAATAGCAGAAATTGGGACACTGTGTCATAATACATAAATTTTTACCTAGAGTATCTTCAAATTTGGACTTTTACCTTCATTATCTGCAACATACATATATATATATATATATATATATATATATATATATTACAGACTTTTTAATGCTAGCAGAATTGATTTAAATGAATAAATTAAAAGAGGTTTTAAAATAACTATGTTTTTGAAAGACATCCGGAATGATTAATATTATCCCATTATCGAGTTTTAATTTCACCAAAACATATTCATTCTTTTCTGTTCATGTGCTTATCTTGTAATAATTTCACTCTAACTAACTACCAAGATTTAAGTGCATGTGCTCATAACTCTATACAATAAACAATTGCATTTTGAATAATTTTAAAAAGATACTCATAAAACATTTGACAAAAACTAATTTTTAAAAAAGGAATTACTAATAATTAAATAAAGAAAACCTTATTTTACTCATCCATCAGAACAAACACCTCAAACATACTAAAATACAATTTAAAAAAAACTTGTTTTGATTTTCCATGGAGCCATCATGGCAAAACATCAAGTGGAAAGTTTTCTGTACAAGGATGCTGAAATTGATTTTCTTTCTTTTCTTTTTTTTTTACTGCTTTCTCAGCCTCTGTTACCACTAAAAATGTTGAAATTGGTCTCCTCTTTTTCAGGTTTAACTTTTCAATAGTTTGCAAACCAACGAAGCCATCTTCATGCAAATGACATAAAAAGGGATCCAATAACCAAAACATTTCCAAAATGAAACTGAAAGCAGGCAGACACTATTGATGATCCAGAGTCTTTTGATTATCAAACAAAATTCCAAACCTTTCTCTGACAAGTTAGAAATAATTAATACAATTCCACATGATGAATTCTTCCGGTAATTTTACTGCCAGATATTGCACTCTTTGATTGTCACACAGGCAGTGGCTGAAAAAAAATAAGTTATAGAAGAAATAAATATTCAGCAGTTACAAATAAGCTATATTCCTTTGACATAATTACTATGAAATCATTAACGATGAAATACAGATCATCATGTCTTCTTACATCAAATGCAAATAAAAGCATGGGTTACAACAAAGAAATAAATACTACTGAAAGCATGACCCTACAAAGCATGACCCTACTTAACATTTTAATGATCATTCAATATATTACATCCCAAGATTTTTGGGGTGTTCAATTTTGTCTTCTTTTCCCAGACCTACCCCAAGGTTTTCAAAAGGGGAAGTTTACGTCCACATTTCTGCAAAAAACTTTAATATAAAAAATTAACATATGACATAACTGCATATTAATAAATTTTCATATCTGAATGTCTAGGACCAGAAGATTAGGGTAATTCTGGAAAAAGGGACCTTCACTGCCTAGAACTATGTCAATTTATAATTAACTTCTCATAAGCTTTAAAGTTATTCTTTTAAACATTTCCTTATGGAATAGTAGAACACTGCATCTGCAGACTCTTCCAAGGACATGAAATATTTTGCATCGACACAGTGGAGGTATAATTAATCAACATGTCTGAGAGATTTTTATATGGTCAACATTTAGATATATAACATTTGGATTAAAAAAGGTTATACTGTGCAAATTTCACCAATACACTAGAATATCAATAATCTTGAAGCCAACTTCTGGATTCTTCCCTAATTTGGATTCCCACAATGTGTCTCCAACATGTAAATTCCCAAATGATTACAATACACTAACTCAATGGACCATTTTTCTGGACAAATTCTTTGTCCCTCTTGGTCCAAATAATTGGCATTTTACTATATGAAACAAAAAATACAACAGTCCTTACATGAGATAGCTGGCTATTGATCCCCAAGGCAGCTCTCCTTAAACGGTTGGTAGTTGGGGATGGTGTGTGGGTACTTGACATGCCAGACAATATGGAACATAAACTCAATGCGGTCCTGACATTGTTTCAGACAGGAGGGGCAGCGAAAAGGGTCGTCTTCTTCCATTGGTGAGTGGAGGCTCTGGTGTAGATGAAACATGGTGTAATCATTGAAAATTATATTGCAGTGCAGACAATGGTGTATTCCTTCATCTGCCACAGGGTTTGCTGATGTAGTAGTTACATCTCGCTTTTCTTCATACTCTGATTCTGAGTCTAAGCTTTTGGACATGATAGATGAGTTACCTCCCTTCCATTCTCCATCTTCTGAGTCAATACTGCTGGAAGATTTATTCATGCTGAGATCGATGACGCTGTCTGAGGAGTTTGGTGCATACTGGAAAGCCATAGAGTGGTTCTGAGCACGAGTCAGGTTAGCAGGTGAGGTCTGCCCATTGTGACATTCAAAGCCCTTACAGTAACGAGGCGGACCGTGAAGATCATTCTCATTTACTTCAGGAGATCCCCTGGCAATGCCACTGCCATTCTGTAATCCAAAGGTGTGTGACACTGGGCGAGGTGGTGGGGACTGGATTATGCTAGAACTCGCATGAGATGTTGGCGAGTATCGAGACTGCTCTGGACTTTGATGAAATCTTTCTTCTTGTCTGGAGGAGATAGTTAGGGATCCATGTTGAGCCTGCCTCTGTTGATCATGAGATTCTCCTGGTGAGGTAGGTGGAGTAACCTACAAAAAGAAAGAACTCGTGAAGAAGCCATATACTGCAGCTCACTCATATTCATTCCATAAACAGCCATTCAAAAGTATTCATAAGAAAGTAATCTGATAAATATGTTCTGTGCAAAAAGACTTAAGTAACATAAAATGCAAAAAATGATACATGCGTATCAATCATTTTTAATTGTTTTCTTCTCCAAGTTTCACATCTCAAATGCAAGTTGAGAATGACATTAGAAAGGTCCTACTTGATCAGAATGTTAGTCTTCATTAACATGAGCAACACAGGCAGTATCAGGAATCAAGCTAGACTTTAATTTTAGGAAGAAGTGTCTTCTTTTGGACAAAACAGGGACAAGTGAAAGCTGAACTGGGAGAAGTGGGAGCAAAGCAAGAAATGCAATATATATGTACATGTTTTTCTTAGTATGGATATTTGCATTAAACACTGGCTTGAAGCAATACTTTTTTTGAGTAGAAACTTTTCAGAGTTGTTTGTATATCATAAACGCATTTGGTACATGCATAAAAATTATCATATTCATATGCAGTGTATTTCTGCCATCTGACTTTAAAAGAGAACAGTAGAAGCTATACATTATATTGAATTTTAACTGAGTCACTAGATTACAGTATTGCAATTTCAAGTAGGTAAAACTGCTACTAAAAGTACCCTTAATCAATAAAAAAATTTTTTACTTTATTAAAGTTCACCATAAAATGGCACTTGAAAAGATTTCTAAGGATGTTTGAAATAACCTATGTACCATGTAAATGAAGGCAAATGCATGCATCTTCAGATCATACTGTAGGAATTTTCTTAATTTAATTTTCTAGCTTTGTTACATTAGATAACTGACAGTACTGCAAAGGTAAGGTTTTATTAATTGTCAACATACCTACATTTTTCTTCTTTGTACTTTTACAAAAAAAGAGTGAAGTCAGAAAACAAGTCTGACCGTGCAAGTGAACTAAACAACATAGCATTGTTTCATACATTTCTTACTTACAAAATTGCATTTTAAAGCTAAATCTTCATTAACAATATATTTAGATTTTGATTTCTATGAACATTTTCTTTTACTGAATATATATGCTCAATAGTTTACAACAGTCATACCTCCCAGACTGAGCTATGCCAACCATTATTTCCACAGATCAGGTTCACTTCAGGTTTGAAACTGATTTTATGAAAAAACTAAATTAATGTAGACTATATATTGCAGTTAAAATATACAAATCACTGATTCTATTTCTTAAAACACAAATTTCAACATACTATTGTTTAAGTTTCAAAAACACAAAGTTTGTATGGTTTTATCATCAAAGGATAACTTTTGGAAATCGGGCTATGACAGTTGCTAATCTTTTACAGAAAGAGTCAACGGTTAGTCAGCTATATCCAAACAATTGCCTGTGAATGTGCAAGAGTTTGTTTGTCAGTGCAAAGATATCGACACCAGCTATCTGATGGCTTGATGCCTGCATTTCAGCTTGAGCTACAACATGGAGTAACCTGGCTAAGGTAAGGGAGCTACAACACTAGGAGTAACCTGGCTAAGGTGAGGGAGCATCTAAAGAACTAGTCACTCAATGTCCTCCTAAATACTCACAGGGTTAAGTCATTTTTGCTTTCCTAACAGAAGGTGGCAAAGTTTACAATTTTCTGGTCACTTAGTCCCCCACTTCGCCTGGTAGGGTGACAATTATGTTCAAGTTTATCAAGCTGTTCTGGCTTTGTGTGACTGCTCCTCTAATTTGTATCTTTGTATCTTATTTTATATACACTTTACAGAATTTATATCATTGTATCTTATTTTATATACACTCTACAGAGTTTGTATCGTATCTTATTTTATATACTTTACAAAATATGTATCATTGTATCTTATTTTATATACACTTTACAGAGTTCGTATCATTGTATCTTATTTTATATACTTTACAGAAGATGTATCATTGTATCTCATTTTATATACACTTTACAGAATTTGTATTGTATCTAATTTTATATACATTTTACAGAATTTGTTATCAATGTATCTTATTTTATATACACTTTATAGAATTTGTATCGTATCTTATTTTATATACTTTACAGAATTTGTTATCATTGTATCTTATTTTATATACACTTTACAGAATTTGTATCATTGTATCTTATTTTATATACACTTTACAGAATTTATATCACATCTTATTTTATATACACTTTACAGAATTTGTATCTTTCTCTTATCTTGCCATACTTTATGTCTGCATTTATTTAGAAGGATTATTATCTTCTTAAAGTTTTACTGAAATTCAAAAGTTTTAAAATATTATTTTTAGTTGGTACCATATAGTTATTATTGTATTGTTAAACAACAATAATTTATATTCTCTATGCAGGTAGAGTAATATGACATTTGAAAAAATGTCACTAACATGGTATATATATGCTGTACAATAGGGCCTTCTCATTATTGTTCTGATTAGCCAGCTCGAATTCATGATACATGGCAATGTCAATGCAACAATGTAGCAAAAAATGTTAAAATTTTGAAAATAATACATGGCTATAATGTTAGAATTTGTAAATGGAGAAAGGCTAAAGTCCAGCTATCAGCTGTTCATAAGATCATCAATCATGGTTATGATGTTACAAAGGAACAAAGGAATTGTACTATAAGAGATGGAAGCCATCATAATTATCTGAATTGTTTATCCACAAGCTTTTCAAAGAAAGGATGGGGATTATGCTATCCTGCCTATTCAGATGTACTGAGGAATGTATGAGTAGAGCTCCTTCAACACCATCTGAGTTAGAGATTCAAATACTGGACATGATCCTCCTTTAATTGGTATACATGGAATTCAGGTTACAATATCATCTATGGAAATGTGACCTTTGCCTCCACCCTCCTTCAGTGGGGTGGGGTACATTTAGAATTTTCAAATGTAAAATAGTAACATATGGAAGTCAGATCAATTAACAGACAACTAAATGGCCAGAAAAACATAGACTGACAGATGGCTGATACCCTTCACAACATTTGCAGAAATGAACAATTATAATTAAGTACATCAAGATAGTTTATTTCCACATGAAAAAACATCTGAACCTCCTGCATGGTATGGTTTTTAACCCAAAATATTGCTTGTCTCCCATCACTCACTGAAATCTCCAACATCTGCCAAATTTATAGTGAGAAATTGAATTTCTTCCTTTTTGGTTCCAGTCTAGTATATTTACAGTAATACTACCTTTTTGGTTCCAGTCTAGTATATTTACAGTAATACTACCTGTGATCAGGTGCCTGAAAACTAGCATATGCAGGGCAAAACAATGTAGCTGATAATTTCATCATCACCCTTCAATCCTGTCATCTTGGTCAGCTGACTTAATGGTTTGAAGCTTGTTATGGAAAGTATACTATGTGACAGGGGTCATGTACCAGGCGATTAAGTCACCTTAAAAATATAAACTTCCCCTTCTTCTGTTAGGAAAGTGAAAACAACTTCACCCAGTGTAAACTGATTTTCTTTTAAGTACATTAAGTGACCATAGTTTTTTTTTAGATGCTCCATCACATTAGCCAGGTTAGTTCCAGTGTTGTGTTGTAGTTTTGGCTGACTGACCATAAACCCTTTCCGGAGTAAGTTAGCAACTATCACTGCCAGATTTCCACAAGTTATCCTCTAATGATAAAAACAAACTTGTGTTTTGAAACTTAAACAACAGCATGTAAACAGAAATTGCATTTTCAGAACAGATTCTGTGAAATGAATATTTTTACTGCTGCATGTACATCTTTTTCTTCCTAAAATCTGTTTGAAACTAAATGAATATGTCATGTGGAAATAATGGTAGACATTGCTGTATCTGGGAGGTACAACTTTATTAGATTGTTTTCATAAACCATTGGGCAAATATATTCAGGAAAATATACAGAAAGCAGAGTCTAAATACTATGTTATTCAAGATTTAACTTTAAAATGCAATTATGAAGGTCAGAAACACGTGACAATGCTATGTTATGGAATTTGAGAAATACTATGAGGTCAGTTTTTTTCTTCTGAATTCATTCATTTTTGTGTAAATACGACGCAAAAAAGCAGCAAAGCAAATACTACTTAACTAATCAATAACATTACTACTAGAACAAAGACAAATAATAAAACATTACATTTGCAATCCTATCAATAGACTGTTGTAGCAAAGCTAGAAAGTGAGTGACTATATAAGGAAAACCCCTCTTTGTATAAATAGAGGCACTCACATGTTGGATGTCTTAATTGATTTGGAAAAGATTTAGTTCATTCATATATCGACTTAAATGCTTCAGTGTGTCATCTATGAATAGTTGCATAAATATTTATTAGTAACAAAGAAATTAGGATGGACTGAAGACAAGTGTGCATTTGCTCTCATGCACATGGTAAACAGGGTTCTCAATAGATTTCCAAACTGAAGTCAGTTGACCCTTGACCCCAAAATCTCGGGAGTCAATTCTTTTGGACAGGTATGACCTGTGCTAACTCGTTATTGGTGGAAACAAAATAATGTTTAAGATTTCTTGTCTCGTGCTGAATAATGAGAAATATCTGAACAGTATTTTGTAAGAAATATATGATCTCATTTTTGCAAAAGTGTTTCTCTAATTATGTGTTACTGTGTGGATATTTTGTATATAAAACATTCAGAGGATTATTTTTAACTTTATTATTTTTTCAACTTTTCAACATTTTCAGTTATCAACTACTCAAATCATTTTATATGCAAACATATACCCATACAAGTATAAAGTTTATATATTATTCAAATATCAAGAATGTACATAACAGAATTGTCAGTTCACTTTTCGACTTGTCCTTAGATTTTCTAATAAAGATTTTCTCTACTTCTCCACAGAGCTGACATTATCTTTCTGTTTCTTTGGAGTCTCAGGGTCAGAAAATTCATCACCACCAGGTCATTTCCGAGACAGAGACAGAAAATATTCTCCTTTGCGCCATTGTGATTGAAAGTTCAGATGTATGCACTTAGTGTTATGTCTGATCAATTTTTTTCTGAATGTCCATTAATTAAAATGTATGAGGTTTTAAACATTTTGCAGATTTAAGCAAATAATTGGCAATAAAACACAATCCCATGCCAAAAACTAGCTTAGTGAGAAGCCATATATTCCCGTTTTATCTAACTGATTATAATTTAAACTGCCATCAAACAAATGCAGATATTTTATCATAAAGGAATCCAGTGAAGTCATAAATGATTCAGAACTTTAAAACATCCAGCTGAATGAAGCAACTTGGTCCACTTCTATTGAGAACCAGCTTCGCAAGCTGCCATAACGATACGCTCCAGCTGATTATAATTTGATGTTAAACATACCAATACTGATATCTGATCAAAAAGCAGTGCATTCATATCATAGTTGTTTCCTCTTCCTCTATCATAAACTTCAAATGTAATCTCAAAACAATCCAACCTACATCATTTGAATCTAAGCCTGGCTTCAGTGAACTGTTAGCTCCACCCATTTCATGTATATCATCTTCCATTAGTGCGATATCATTGGTCATCAAGGTCTAAACTAGGCATTTTACTATCTTGCAATTACCATATGTAATCTAGCTACTCGGTTAAAATTCATTACAATATATAGCTTCCATTGTTCTCTTTAAAACTCATATGGCCAAAATATACTGCATATGAATATGATAATTTTCATACACATGCTAAATGTGTTTAAAATATACATATACAGTGCAACCCCGCTATAACGCGCCCCATTATAATGCGAATTCAGATATAATGCAGTTGTGGCATGGCTCCCGAAATTTCATATATTCATTTGCACATGAAAAAATATTTTTGGTCAAAGTACATGAAATAGTGAATAACAAATTTATTATCATTATGGGGAAGAGATCGCATATGAATTCGAATTTAATATGATTGTGGCGTGGTAACTGAAATTTTAAATACATGTATGTGTATATTTCTCGTACTGGGACAAATATTTTTTTTAAGTACAAGAAATAGTGTGTAAAACGTTTATTATCATTTTTGGGAAGAGTTCGCGTATGACTTTTAATATAACACGATCGTGGCGTAGCTTCTAAAATTTAACAATATCACCAGGTTCTTGGAGTGTTATGCCAAAATAAACACTATCAAACATGTTACCAGTAAATAATGTCCGCTTTATTAGCTGGAAATTGAAATGGCATGAAATTGTACATGCGTTCAGCTTAAATTTTTTAATTAATAAAAGTGACTCGTGATCATTGCAGGCCTACTGCACTTAGTTCTCGGGTTTTACATGTGTATGGGGTTTACTTATGAATTTGTTATTAATTTCCTTTTTATAAAAATATTTTACCGTTATGGTAACGCAAGATTACAAACGCAATTCGTTTTCTGCACTTTGTACACAGAAAATATATCATTTTGGGGAAGAGATCGTGTATCAATTCGAATATAATACAATATATATCATGATTGTGGCGTGGTTCCTTAAAATTTAAATACATGTACGTATATTTTTCTCGTCCCCGGAAAAATACTTTTTAAAAGTATGAGAAATAGTGTGTAAAACATTTATTATCATTTTGGGGAAGAGTCTGAGTTTGAATTCAAATATAAATATGATCGTGGCTTGGCTTATGAAATTTAACAATTTCACCAGGTTCTTGAAATGTTATGCCAAAATAAACATTATCGGAAATGTTACTTGTTACTGATCCATGAGTAAAGACAGTAAGTCATCTTTGTGATTGTCTTCAATTAATTCTGTATACCATCGTTGCTCAAACAATAGCCGACGTGTTTTTTTAACTGCATAAACAAACAAGCAGCAGACAATGCGGTGGTTGATAAAAGATTCTCACAATTTAATAAACATAAAAAAACGAACACCGCCAACATGTTTGATGGGCTTGGCAGTGTTATTAGACGCAATCAGTTGACCAGTTAATAATGTCCGCTTTATTAGCTGGAGATTGAAAGGGTATGAAAATGTACATGTGTTCAGCTTTACATTTTGCTCGTGACCATTGCAGGCCTACTGCACTTAGTTCTTGGGTTTTACATGGGTATAGTGTTTGTTTATGAACTCGTTATTAATTTCCTATTTTTTATAAAAATATTTTACCGTTATGGAAAAGCAAGTTCACAAACGCAAATCGTTCTCTGCACTTTGCACCATGATTAGTATAGTAGTTTTCACACGTTTCTTTCGATATTCACAAAATCTGAAGTAAAAGTTACATGCATGCTGAAAGCATGTGTTGATTTGTAATTATTCTTGTTGTAGTCGTTCAAACGAATAAGCGTACAAGCTTTAATTATTGGAAATTTGCAATGGATAAATGTACACAGAAATGCATATGAGAAAATTTTAGCAGTATGAAATTTGTACAGACACCATTCATAGACCCTGGAATGCAATGAACCATACACGTGCTTCGTCTTTCTTAACCTAATTTTGCTGTTAATTTTTCCCACTGAATTCAGACACATAATGATGTGTGACAAAATGATTGAATAGTTTAAATATGTATGCAATTTTTGCAATGGAATTACGTGTTTTATGGATTAATTTCAAGCCCAGACGGTACAATATCAGACGGCAAGTAAACGGAGTTAATACTCTGTTCATGCTATATATTAGACGTTTAATTCAGATACAATGATCAGGGGAAAAAATATTGAATACTGTAAATATGTGTGCAATTTTTCAATGGAATTACATGCATTATAGATGAACTGAATGCCACAATAGTAAACGGTGTTGATACCCTATTCATCATATACCGTAGGCATGAATACACGTATATGTGCCAATGCGTTGTTCTCTGAAAAAAGTAAAATACTGTAAAACGCGACCCCGATATTAATGTGATCCAATTATGTGGACCCCAATTATCGCGTTATAGTGGGGTTCCAATGTAAAACAAATGGGTTGATGAGTACTTAAAACCAATGGGTCAACGGTCCTTCCTGGGGTTTTCCTGGTTTTTTCCTCTACCAGTTATACTGGCTGCCATGTATAGCCTATCTTGTACTGAAAAATGTTGTTAAACCCCATAAATACAACAATAAAAAATAGGTATTAAATGGAAATATGCATACTGAGAAACAGAAGGCATCACACAAATAAAATAACGAAGACACACATAAACTTATGTATGCATACATTGCATTTCTTGCTTTGCACCTACTTCTCTGTTTTGTCCAAAAGGAGAGGTCACTTCTCCCTAAAATTCATGTTTAGCTTAACCTCCGATGTGAGAATTCTGAAAGAATCTGACTTTAATTGATGACATAAACTTTACTTTAAATCTCACTGCAAGGTATGATCTGAGTCAGTGCATATAGTTGTTGAGATGGATTAGTCTATAATATGTCTCACCTGGACAGGATTAAAGATGCTATGTTCCGAATCAGTGCATATAGTTATTGAGATGGATTAGTCTATACTATGTCTCACCTGGACAGGATTAAAGATGCTATGTTCCGAATCAGTGAATACAGTTGTTGGGATGGATTAGTCTATACTATGTCTCACCTGGACAGGATTAAAGATGCTATGTTCCGAATCAGTGCATACAGTTGTTGAGATGGATTAGTCTATACTATGTCTCACCTGGACAGGATTAAAGATGCTATGTTCCGAATCAGTGCATACAGTTGTTGAGATGGATTAGTCTATACTATGTCTCACCTGGACAGGATTAAAGATGCTATGTTCCGAATCAGTGAATACAGTTGTTGAGATGGATTAGTCTATACTATGTCTCACCTGGACAGGATTAAAGATGCTATGTTCCAAATCAGTGAATACAGTTGTTGAGATGGATTAGTCTATAATATGTCTCACCTGGACAGGATTAAAGATGCTATGTTCCAAATCATTGAATACAGTTGTTGAGATGGATTAGTCTATACTATGTCTCACCTGGACAGGATTAAAGATGCTATGTTCCAAATCAGTGAATACAGTTGTTGAGATGGATTAGACTATACTATGTCTCACCTGGACAGGATTAAAGATGCTACTGAGTCATTGAGATGGAAATGGGAATTTCACTGCTTGCAATCAAGGGACCTGAATATACATTTCTGAAGAGCTGATTTTTTGCAGTATTAAATCATAACTGAAACCTTGGCAACACATTAAGAAATAAATACAACTGAGCAAGTTTTGTGAACTGAAATTTGTATTGTAGTTTTATCTTTTAATTTAGTTGCTGTGTAATTTCATCATAAACTTCATATTTTCTCTTGTGCTCAAACATGTAAGGTGTCCTTCAACCATCACAATGATGCAATTGTTTCCATGAGAATCTAAGTGTTTTAATCTCCAACTTGTGGAATTGTTGGATGCATTTTTACAATGAATAAAGTGTTTATTGGTCTTCTGTATCAAATCAAGTAAAGGAGGAACAATAAAGTTAGAAACTATACAAATTCTACCTCTGTAACAGTTAGCAATCACGGCTGTGTCAAGTCAACTTACGTCAATTAACTAATCAAACAAACAGAACAGTGCTAAGTACATCAACATAAACAAGTAGTTTATCATATTCTTTTGCAAATTTAATCAACAATAACAAAGGAACGATGAGAAAGGTGCACGAAAAGCTTAGTTTGACTGATAGGATTCATTATTTCAGGATGAGCAGAGACTTTGCTATAACTTGCAATGAAATCATAGCAAAAATACTTTACTAATATAATGACAAATGTAAACAATAGTCTCTCAAAGAGACTGATGTTCGGCTGGGTGAAAAGAATTTCCAGGAATTCAAAATAAGACCATTTCTTCCTTTTGAACTGCTGAGTGTGGAAAACATCTATGACATTCTTCAGCAATAACAAGATTTTCAAAATTATTCAGTGATAACAAGAGTTTCAACATTTGCTACTACTGTGGTACACATATTGGATCTCAGCTTGATACCATTTTCATTCATAAAAAAAGTAGACAACATTATAAGTCATTTGGTGAAAACTGCATATCATAATGATTATCCATTTAGGGTGAGTAGTCACAATAAGATTTTTAAGACAGTCCTTGTGGCAGCCATATTGGATGCACAACTGGCACCAATGTCACTTAGGACCAAGATATCATAAGAAGTATACTGGCGCAAACTCTATGCTGATATAGCCACTCATTTGGAGAGGAGTAGAGTTTAAGATATTACTTTTCATTCAGGAGTAGCATTAACAAGATTTTCAAAATGGCTGATGCGGTGGCCATATTGGATGTCAGACCGACCATTTTCATTTAAGACAAACTGGATAAGATAAGAGTTCTCATGCAACTCCCATATAATTGACTTTCTAATCAAGCACAGTTGTGACAAGATTTTAAAGATGGATGCCACAGATGCCACAATGGATTTCAGATTGACACCATATTTAACCAGCTAGACATCATAAGAAGTAATTTAGTCAGCACTGTGTTATGACCATCCATTTAGGAGTAAGAATAACAAGATTTTCAATGGCTGCGTTTTCTTTTAGCACTAACCAGATATCACAAAAGTCATCTGACATGACCATCCATTCAGGAGGAGTAGCAATTTCAAGATGGCTGCTATATAAGTCATATTGGATGTCTAGGCAGCACCAACTAGACCATGAATATGCGTGTAAAGTTTCATGGTAATCTAGCAAGTAATTTAGATAGAGCTATATAAAAAATAGTTTCAATATTGTTTCTGTAAATAAAGTTGCCCTTTTCTTCAAATGAAGACTTGTTGACTTAATAATCAACAGTATCGCTGGAATGTATCCACAATCATATGCAAAAAGCATTCACATCATAGAAAATGTTTGTAGTGAAACAAGTTGGCATAGTACCTTAAACAATCTTTGAGAGATTAGATATACTGAAAATACATGTAGAGGTAATTTAAATAGAAAAGTGAAGAACTTTGTAAAGGCTGTTTTACTGACCATTATTCCCAACCTGAATATCATAAGTTTCAAACCACTTAATCTTGCCCACCCACCCCACCCCTGTCAGTGTCCATCCCTTTCATAATTTTTCAGAGATTCCTCAATAATTTACACCCTCACTACTGCCACTATTTTTTTGACTCCAGTTATCAAGGGAGAGGCGTGTATACATAAAGTCAAAGAAGTGCTGAAACCTGTACTTAGAGCACATTCTTCTGAACCCCGTTTTTCTCTGGTAAATAAATTATAAACATTCTTCCCAAGACAATGGAGAAATGACTAGAATATATGACTCATATGTCCAACAGTAATACTGCAATAATCTGATTATTTTGTCCCTTTTGCTAATTCTGCTACACTTCTCGTGGGTCGGTGGTTCTTCCCGGGTTTTCCAGGGTTCTTCCTCCACCAATTATACTGGCCGCCATATATAGCCTATCTTGTGCTGAAAAATGGCGTTAAACCCTACAACAACAACAACAACAATAATTCTGCTACAAATAGTCAACAATCACAAAGACCTAGAATAAAAAAGTCAAATTTGAAACTACAAATATATTTGGGACACACACACACAGAAGCAAACATCTTATTATAGCCAATTACTGAGGTTTAATTCATTTCATGGTTATGAATTTCCATAATTTAAAAATAAAATAAAAGGGGGCATTTTTATGGGTACTGAAATTCAATACAGTATGTAATTACACTAATTCAATAAGGTATGTAATTACACTAATTCAATAAGGTATGTAATTACATTAATTCAATAAGGTATGTAATTACATTAATTCAATAAGTTATGTAATTACACTAATTCAATAAGGTATGTAATTACATTAATTCAATAAGGTATGTAATTACACTAATTCAATAAGGTATGTAATTACATTAATTTAATAAGGTATGTAATTACATTAATTCAATAATTACACTAATTCAGTTCTACAAATATTGAAAATAAATAATAAAAGAACAATAGTATGCCCACAAAGATGGTGATTTTGAATGGAGGTCAAAACAATCGCCAGTACATTATCAGCACATTTCACAGACTGGTTAAGAGAAGTCATTCACATCAAGTACTCCACAATACCAAACTGTATCAAGTATATCTATATAGTCATTCACTGACAAGTCCATAGTGTGACTTCCAACTAACATGGCATTAACACTAATTTACAGAATAGTCTAGAAACAATTTGATTGAATTTTCCAATTAGACATGACTCACATCTAGGGAATTTCAGAGTATTCTATAGTTCCTTAGGTGAAGTCAAATACTTGGATTTATACACACTACTGAACTGGATTATTGAGGACACATTCAAGGACATTTAGGATTATTTGGAATTCATTTCACATTACTTTTAAGTGTTTCTTACAAATTTATACTTTGTAACTAAGAAAAATAAATAACTTGCTGATTTTACTTACAATTGTTGGTTTGACTTTTTTATTATTTAAAAACCCAACTTATTTTAAGACCTAGACATAACATGATGATGTCATTATTCCAAATGTGTAGCAAATATGTGACCCACTGCCTTGCTCAATGCAATCAGCAGACAGTGCAATATCTAATGTGTGGAATTACTTCTTTGTGCCTGCCTTTTGAACTGGCAGTAAAGACAGTACATATACTAGAAAGACAAAGAGTTCATCCAAGGGACTGTTATTCTACTGCCAGAGAGAATTTGTAGGAATTCATGACAATAGCTTTTCTGATTTTTAACTGCAGAATGTTTAAACTATCTCTGACATTCCTGAGTGACAAGTCTGGCAGTCATACTGGACAAAACACTGGCATGATTTTCATTTAGAAAAAATTGTGCATGATTAAAAAGACATTTGGCAAAAACCAAATGATGATATGCCCATTCATTCAGGAGAATAATAATATATGAGATTTTCAACATGTTCTATCATAAGCACAGCTGCCAACCTTCCAGGCTCACAATTAGTGAAAACTGGGATAAAAAGTCATGAATTTGGACATGAATTCGTGAAAAATACCATGACAATAACTCCATCCACTCTGACCACCCCATCCACTCCAACCGTCAATACTACACTATATCAAGTTCGCAAAATAAAATAAAATACTACATATATAAAGAGATAGTTATTTATCAAGACATGATACTCTGGCAAACTTGAACTTCCTCAACTGCTTGATTGTAAATTTGTTTTCTAAACAGTTCCGACTTCTTGCCTGATGGTTGATCTTGGGGACTAAAATTGCTGACAAATTTTTTGCAGCTAAGGAGGCCCTAAAGACTGCCTTATTTTTCCTCACCATAGAAAATACTCTTTCGCTGTCACTTTTGCTGTGAGGAATGCACAGGATCTGCAGCATTTTTGGTTCTTCCACAGGATGATTTGGAAGCGATTTTCAAGTCCGGGAATATTTGTCAGAACAAATGTTTAGCATGGTCTCCAGCTGATAAAGGTAGATTGTGTTCGACAAGAAAACTCACAGATAATGCTTCAGCGTTGGTAGCCTGCAGATCTTCTGCCAACGGTTTAAAATATTCCAGAGCTGAAATCTGCGAATTCTTAATTTTCCCAACTTCTACATGTTTTCTACAACCGACATTCTTCCTCACATCGTCTCTGCGATGGCACACTGAGTGCAAAAAGCATGAATGAATGTCAATGTTTAACGGCAGAATGCACGACCAATTTTTTATATATTCTAAATTAAACTTCACTTTTTGAGTAATACATTTCTTTTTCCTTGGTGGTGAAGACATTTTCAACATCTTGCATGCGATGCTGAATGGTAACTCAAATCAGTGTTTTGACGCATGCGCGGAGCAAATTTCCGGTTAGGCTCCAGTTTCTCTCAAAACCATTTGTAAAACTACTCTTATACATATAGATTAAAATAGGCTAAAATGCTTGCTACTGGGCCAACTGTACTAATCGGCTGTAGATCTACCAATATCGGCACCAGCAGTACCGGACCATTTTGGCAACAGCAAATATCATGACTAGCGCTTAACAGGAAATGGGTTATTTTATTGAAGATTTAAAATAATTGAAGATTGGAATATTCGTGAATTTTTGACTTACGGCGTGAATCTGTGAATTGCTGAAAAAGTCGTGAAATTCACACCAAATTCATGAGGGTTGGCAGCTATGTATAAGTCCAAAAGTATAGAGTGGCCTGAATGAATTCCAACTCGGAATGTACTGATGTACCAATAGCCTCGGATGTTATGGTGTGTTAAATCTTGATGTAACACAATGGCATTATCCAGAATGTCTTTAAATGAATACACTATAAAAATTGATTTATTCTAAAAGTATCAATGAGCACTTTGTGCGAGTGTATGATTCGGATTTTTAATATAGCTTTAAAAAAATTTCAGCCATATCAATACGATGTCTGCATTGTGGCAGTTTAAAGTGATGTCTAGCACTGGGGTATCATGCTGCAGACATGTAGCACAATGGCCCACCCAGTCATATTATCCTGACACCAGGCTAACCAGTCCTAACACTAACCTCTTAATGCTGAGCGCCAAGCACAGCAGTTGTTAGTACCATTTTTATGAGTCTTTGGTATGACTCTGCCAAGGATTGAACTCACAACTGCCTGCATCCAAGGCGGACACTCTAACCACTAGGCCATCAGAGCAGTTTTTGAGCACTTTGTAACTCCAATGAATAATTTAAATATATCCTCAAAATATAACAACTGAACACAAGTAAAATACTCATTCCATTAGACAGATATTAAATTAGGAATAAATAATTCTGATGTAAATAACTTCATATATATTCTCTCACCTGACTATCAAATTGATAAACATGTCAGGTATTTTCAACTTTAGCAAACTACACCACTTCCTCGATAACTCGCACCCTGATAACTCGCGAACCATCATAACGCGGTATCAGGCATGGATTCCATTTTTTTAAACCCGAAAATACCCCAAAAATGTATCCCTATTTGTTGTTGAACTTGAAGAAAATCGCGATCAAAATTGGTAACGGAAACTTTGATGTATCGCTCGTTTTATCATTGAAAACGGTAGATAGGACCTGGAAAATTTAATCAACACTACGAAATATCAAATTTAGAAATAGCTCATAAATTTTTTTACATTTTCTTTCCAAACGACATTCTTAGTACACCACAATTAACGATATGTAAGGAAATTTTGATCAATGAAAATGTCACTTACGCCGAGTGGAGGCAGTTCTTCAATAAATAAATACAAATTTTAAAAAAAAATTATCAATTGAAATTTGTGTTCTAGTTCCATCATTTTCTTTTAAGTGTAATCGTCATAAATGCAATGTGTCCTCTTGTAATTAAACGTAAATGTGTCAATCTACCGTAACAGCTATGTCTACGAGTATTTCTCTGAGAACCTAATTTAGTACCGACCATGTTTTGATTACTGACTTGCGGAAGTATTTGTTGTATTGTTGCACTGAATTAAAAGCTGGTCTCCTTTGTATTATCATGTTAATTATGTCTTTTGAATAAAAAAAGGAGGTGGAATAAAAGAAAAGTTAAAAGGCACACAAATCTGACTAACTTAAAATCTAGCGGCCTCGGTTTTATGTCGGGTGAACTGACTTCATTTGATCAATCGAACACTGTAATAAACGTTACTGTGTATGTAACAGAAACTACCTTAAATTAACAGACTATTTCATAACTGTGATCAACGATAACAAGGCAACTAAGTGAAATGAATACTTCATAAAATATTGAGCTTGATTTCACAGATACGGACCATTGTGGGCAAGCGAGTTTCAGAGAATTCTTGAACTGGCATTTAGAGATATCCTCAAGGATGATAAGAGATTTCATTATTACTTCAACTGAAATCATGACATTAACATTGTACTAATTGAACAATAAAAAATTGAGTTTCAATGATGACGTGTTTCGAAATAAATGTCATGTTTTTGAAAAAAGAAATCTTGTTTGGTGGTGTATCAACAGTTAGTCTAGTTCCCAAATTATGGACAACCGATTTGGCAAGATACTATTAAACACCACTATGGGAACCAGACTCATCAAGAAAACAAAAAGCAATGACGTAATACACAGATTTTTCGCGTACACGTGATGGTTGTTCAAACCAGACGGAATGATCTTTCATATGTTGGATATTTTAAAGAAATGTTATTTAAACAGAATAACGAACAACTTCATTAGAAAAAGCGCATTATTGAAAATTATTAAAAACGTGATAGTAAAATGAGGATTCAGTCATTAAACAGCCCAGTTCCCTAATGCCGCCCCCCCCACCCCCGTTTTTCTCGATGTCAAAGTGATTTTAAAAAAAAAATTGGAGGTCCCTCAGTAACTCGCGCCTCACTTATAGTGCGGTCTATGTTTGTGGACCCCGTTGTGTGCAAGTTATCGACGGAAATGTGTACCTGGCAAAGATCATGTAGACCATATTTTTATCCACAGTGAAAAGCAATGTCAATGAACTAAATCCAAGCAAGCATGTTTAAGACAAATGACATCAGTCAGATAGGCCCAAACTCCTACTCTCAATTATGGACAAAGGTCAATCACACAATATAAATGAAATATACATAACACAGGCATGATTTTCATTTAGGACCAACTATATATAATAATATTAAAATCTCATGTTGATATGACATTCCATTCAGGTGGAGTAGCAACATCAAGGTTTTTCAAAATGGTATTAAGTAATGGTAGCTACATCTGATCAATACCATTTTCATTTAGCGACAACTAGACTTCATAAAAAGGCTTCTGGTTAAAACCCACTGCTGATATGGCTTTCCATCTTGGATGAGTAGCTATAGGATTTTAAATCTGGAACTGTAGCAGCCATACTGGATAACAGATTGGCACAAATTGTTTTAAAGCCAATTAGACAAGATATGATGGCTTTTGAAAACTGCCATCCACACAATCCCAATAGGACTTTCCATCTATTAAAAGTAGCAATATCGAGTGGTGGCTATAATGGATGTTAGATCAGCACCAATTTCATTTAGGACCAACAGACATCATAAGAACTCATTCAAGGGAGAAAATCCATTATGAACAGCAACCATTTCATTTAAGGACCAACTAGACATACATAAAAATGTTTCTGGAGAAACCCAACACAACTTTCCACTTCCACTTAAGAAGAAGTACTGATTAATAAGATTTTCAAAATGTCTGCCACAGAGGAAATTTTCATTACAGACCAACATCATAAAATTCATTTAATGAAATACATCATGTTGATACATAAACCCATTTGGAAGTGACAGATTTTCAATATGGCAGCTATACTGGAGATCCAAGCTGAACCATTTTTGTTTAGGACCAGACATTTTCTCCTTATACAACTCCATTTAAATATGACTTTCTATTTAAGAGGAGGAGCAATAACAAGATTTTCCAGATGGCTGCCATACCTCAGACCATCACTTAAATTAGGACCAACCAGACAACAAATGAAGTCTTTTAATGAAACCACCATGTGACATGACCTGTGAGTGATAACATGATTTTCAAAATGGCCACTGTGGTGGCTATATAGGATTTCCAAGCATTTTAATTAAGACCCAATTAGACACAACAAAGCTTATGGTGAGAACCACATGTCAATATGACTTTCAATGAGGATGAAAGCAATAACAACATTTTCAAGATGGTTGCAAGAGAAGCAAAACAGGACAATAGACTGAAACTTACTTCATTTCTGACCATCTAGACCCTATTTTGATGAGTACCAATACAAAGTTTCATGATGACTGCTGTGGTGGCCATACTGGATGGCTTAGCAGAACCAATTTCATTTAGGACCAACTAGACATTGTAAGATGATGTTATGGTAGCTGTGCTTGATGTCTGAATAGCACCATTTTTTCAAGTAGAGCCAACTAGACCTTAGAATAAAAGTTTCATGACAAACCTCCAAGAGTTTCATCAGAGGAGCAATAACATCTGCTAAGGAAAGGACACTGGACATTGGCCATCCCAACAGCCCTCAGTAACAAGCTGCAATTTTGATAGGATACATACTAAAATGTAGTCCTATTTGGTCTAAATCTGACATATTGTTTCAGGAAAACACTTAAAAATTGTCAAAGCTAATTGAAACATGAAGTGTTATATTATACAGCTTATCACAACTATAAAAATTGAATCAGTAGACATATATACCTGCTCCAGTTTAAACCGTTTATTATTATTGGTTTCTGGAGACAGTGGTTTTGGGGTGGAAGGCTGAACATTCGATGTGATGCCACGTGTTGAGGTAGATACAGTTAAATCTGCAGAGTCTGGCACAGACATAGTTGAAGGACCATGGGGATGCTCATGGAAATATCGAGCCTGTGTTACAGCTGCATTCTGCATGATGCTCTCATATGTTAGTGCATGCTGAAGGAGTGCCCTCTGTTGGAGGGCAAAAGCCTGATATGCTGCTAAGTTGACATGGCCAGCAGGTCGAGGGTTTGGTACCTTGGAACTGTACAGCTTTCCACGCATATGGACATTTCTCTCATGTCGTCGAAGATCGTTCGATTGTGTGAAGCATCTGCAAGAGATTAATTCCTATATTAATTGACTAGAATTGTTTTTCTTATTTAAAAAACAATTATATAAATTTTAGTATAAATACTGTAATGGTCATCTCTAGGGCATAACCGATTAGCATTTTTCTACTGATTTCCGATTCCGGATTTTGGGCATGAAATTTTTCCGATTCCGGATACGATTCAATTAATCGGAAATGCTAAATTAAAAGGTTTTTCAAATTAACTTTTTAAACCGTGTTACACACGTTTTGCATATCACACCGATGTCACAAGGGGAAGGATATGGCAGGACTATAGCAAAATGCAACGAAGTTCAAAGCCACAAAGAATCCATGAAATTTTTTATTTTTTTGCCAGTTCCGACCCATTCTTTGTTCAACAATTAGTTGATCTTGCCACCAGGCTTTTATTTTCCCGCCTTAATCATTTATGTCGGCAAGCGGCCAGTTCCATCCTGTACTTTATTCAACAATTAGTTGATCTTGCCGCCATGCTTTAATGTCGCGGTCAAATAAAAATAAAACTGGCTTTTGTTTGGTCCTATAAAGTTGGCCTCTTGCGGAATCATTTTCTTTTAATACCTCATTAACATGTGTCAATGTATTCAATACTATGCCTTCATTATTGAGGATGTTGACATAAACGGGTAGGACTGTATTATATATTTTAATAAATTTAAATCTTTCGGTCTAACTCAAGTATTATCGTTTCACCCCGTTGTGTTGACCATATTGGACTTTTCTGACTTCTTATTTAACTTTATTAACGCACTATCGAATGACACGCAGTGTTAGACACGGTGCTATAGAAATTCAACTTTATTATTTTTATTATCCGAACCGGTCGTTCCTGCCTTGTCCGACTCCGATTAATCGGAAGTTCATACTATCCGGTGGAATCCGATTTCCGGATCAAAAGTCAGTTATGCCCTAGTCATCTCCCTTCAATTGATTGAATATCTGACAACTAATGCATGCATGTATTGAATTTAAAAATGCAGTTTTAAATAAATTCCCACTGAAAATATATCTTACACGTGCATGCCAACCACCACCCCACCAGGTATAAGTATAATTATTGCTATTATAAGTGGCAAAAGAGAGCAATTTAGGCATTAAATATGTTATCTATATATACTACATGCCAGAATTACAACATGTATGAAAAAGATGATACATTCATACAACTAATCTGGTCTGGCAGCAAAGGGAAAAATCATAGTTGCCATCCCCCTCCCCCCCCCCCCGTACAAAACTACTGATTCTTGGGAACAAATACTGATTTTTAAAACTTAATGCACATGTAACTATTTACACCATCTATAACCATCAGTAAAGTAGGACAGTACCTTATTTAATTATTTAATGTTAAAGATACGTGTGTTGCACTCTCGCACATTCTGAACAGACACGCTGTTCCATTCGGGTGCCCATTTAGAGGGTGTAAGAGTGAAACACACACTCAGACACAGGCTGTTTATAGAAGCCTTTCATTGACGATATGAATTCTATGATTTTCTTAGTAACTTTTTTCGTTCTAACACAAGAATAATCTTGTTCAATTTTACTGTCTGGAAAACGTGTGAAATAAATCGGCAGCTGAAAGTAACTGAAAGAAGAAAGTTCATTTCTAAAAGAAATTTAATAAACCGAACTTCAACTGAATTACATCAAGGTTCTCTCTGGTATTTATATACATCATAAGTTCATGCTGATTTGTTGATGAAGAAACAGCAAGCTGATGTTTATTAGCTTTATCAAGCTCTTTTATGTCATGGGAACCTCCACACCAATAGAGAAATCACAATTTGCAAAACGTGAAGTTTTCTCCTTTATTGGATGGTTTCACAAATCTAAACAAAATGGCATAATTGTCCTTCCAGTTCTGTTTTCTTGTTTTTCCTGGAGAAAATTCTGAATATTCTACTTTTCTTTTCGACGTGATTAGAAATTGAATTTTACAAAGATGAGATACAGTGATAACCACAACTGTTTGCGCAATCCAATATGTGGTTAAAGACTGGCATGGTAATCTCAATTTCGAATGAAAGAATCATATTTCAGAACTCTATTCCTATAAAGATGCAATACATTTCTATCAAAATGGAATTGAGTGTCCATTCTAAGCAGAAAATTGCAAGGAAATTTTCAACGAAGTTTTTAAAAATTAAAATACAATTTTTAAGAAGAAAAAAGCACACACATACTCGGGTCCAAAAGATGGGACAAATACGGGTAAAATGGGACCCTTGGCAACTATGCAAAATCCATATGGATTAGAACCAGAAAACAAACAGAAAATATACTGAAAAATTATTTATATTCAACACTCACTTCAACTAGGCTACATGCGTAACTTTTACTGAATAATCATAAGCTGGAATTCTGCAAGGATGATGGTCATGTACTTGGAGTGTTGTTATCACATTACTCTCATATTTTTCTTTTAAAGTTTGTAAAGCAGTGTTGATTTGTCACTTTTTCTGATCTTACATGTTTTGAAGTTTGAAAAGATCCATCTGCTTTAATATTTTCCATCATATAATATCCACAACTCACATCATAAAGCATTTAACTTGACATCTGGTGCATCTTCATTAGAAATATAGACTACTTCACTAACTGACTAGCTTATCAATAAAATGAATCTGTTAAGTAAAGTTCACTTTTGAAGAAACCAGTCTCATCTCTTGGAAATGGGTCATATACAGTTGCTTTAAATAGGAAATAATGCATGTATTCTTATGTTATTGTTATGCAGCAGTCACCTTTTTAAGACTGTTGTCAAATGTATATCAGTGAATTAAAGAGATGATAATACAATGATAAAAATGACTTATTATTGCTTTATTTTATTTTTATGTAGCAAAAATGCGTAATCCATAGGAAGTCTCACAGAAAACATCATTTGGTGGAAAAAAGCATAATGATTATGGCAAAAGTGTAATGGTTGGCATGTATGCTTACATATATTTCCTAACTTTTACAAGATGCTTTTTCAACCTCTCTGTTGACAAGCATCTTTCAAAATTCAAACATTTTAGAGATACAATATATGTACAAAGAATGTTGTCAAATGTATATCAGTGAATTAAAGAGATGATAATACAATGATAAAAACGACTTGTTATTGCTTTATTTTATTTTTATGTAGCAAAAATGCGTAATCCATAGGAAGTCTCACAGAAAACATCATTTGGTGGAAAAAAGCATAATGATTATGGCAAAAGTGTAATGGTTGGCATGTATGCTTACATATATTTCCTAACTTTTACAAGATGCTTTTTCAACCTCTCTGTTGACAAGTATCTTTCAAAATTCAAACATTTTAGAGATACAATATATGTACAATTTTTTTATTATAAAATAGAACGAAGTCCAATTCTATTCTTTTTCATATTAAATATGGGGCAAGTAACATGGAAGTTTTTAAACTGTCCAACAAAGAATTAGCAGCTATGAATTAAAAAAAACCAATTGTTGTTCTACTTTTACAATAATATAGTAAAGTAGGACACAAATCTGAATACCTGCATAACTGTCTGGATTTAAATTATTGGTTTTTACTTACCTGTGACAAATTTTACACTTGTAGGGCCGCTCTCCAGTATGAACCCTCTCATGGACTTTAAGATTTGATGACCAGAGAAACGATTTGCCACATGTGTTACACACATAGGGTCTGTCTGCCCTATGTAGCTGTTCATGCTTCCTTAGAGTTGCGATCTCTCTAAATGACCTCTGACAAACTTCGCATCGAAATGGGCGCTGGGTAGTGGTTGCTGGCAGACGTATACATTTTTGGCCATCTTTCATGTCTGTGTCCATTGTCTGAAAAGAAGGAATGACTTGTCAGGTAATCAGAAAGAAGTCTCAAAAACGTGTAGACAGACATAAAGATATACAAGTACATTAACATTTGGTATGATAATACAATGTACAGATTGCTCAACAGGTCATAATAATAAAATGTACAAATTACCCAAAAGGTCATACACTATATATTCAATTCCTGACATGTGTGATCCCTTACTGGATCCAGTGCACTTAACCCTTTAAGCCCTGATCCCGCCTGTAGTCGTGATCCAGTTTCTGCATTCAATGGCCGATCCCGCCTGTACTCGTGATTTTTTTACTGCATTCAATGGCCGATCCCATCTCCAGGCGTGATGAATGTGTGTTAGATTCAACGTCTCTAATTGGTTACAAACGTTGTTTATCCAAGAAGTAAACAACTATTAAACCAATCAGAAATGATTTTACTTTCATCTGTGGAAATTTGAATTGTTCAGAAGCCAAGGGTTACCGCTTGAGAGCAGTTTAACGCGGTCTGTTCATGAAAAGTCGAAACTGATGGCAGACGTAAGAGCAATTTTTGATGATGATGAGAGCGAAAATGAGGAGTTTCTTGGGTTTGATCTCGAAAATATTGAGCAAGCAGAGGAACGTTATGCTCGGCAGTTGGATATTTTGCGAAATGTAGATTTAGAATCGGATATAGAAATTTCTGAGATTGAATCGTCAGAAGAGGAGGATGCTTATAGCGATGATGATATATTTCTTGCTGATCTAGCAAATTGGAACGATCATCTTCGACCTGTCCAAATTGTTGATTTTATTGGGCCAAATCCCGGACCTACAACAAAAATGGACAAGGAAAAAAGAGAAATTGATTTTTTTCATTTGTTATTTTCAGAGGAACTGTACTCCGACATTGCAAATGAAACTAATGCATATGCCCAAAAATGCATATTAGTGTCACCAAACAAAACGTGGTATAGCAACAACACCAGGCGAGATAAAAGCTTTGATTGGGGCTCATGTTGTTATGGGAGTTCTTCCAGCACCAGCCCAAGATATGTATTGGTTTAAGGATAAACTTTTCCATCCTTCCTGCATTGAACTGAAATTTAGTCATACAAGATTTGAAAATCTGCAAAAATATTTTCATGTGACTGACACCAGCAACAACCCACCACGAAGAGCACCTGGTTACGACAAACTGGCCCATGTTCGACCAATATTGGAGCGTATTCGCAAAACATGTGCTAGAGAATACAACCCACATCGTGAGGTGTCCATTGATGAAGCTATGATTGGATTTTCAGGACGACTGGGATTTAAGCAGTATGTTCCTTTAAAACCGACCAAGAGAGGCATCAAAGTATGGGTTTGAGCGGATCCTCATAATGGTTATGTTGGGGACTTTCAGGTTTACACTGGAAAGAATGACAACAATCCAGAATTGAATCTTGGACAAAGGGTTGTTCTTGATTTGATGGAGCCTTTGTTTCATCTTGGACACCATGTCTACATTGACAGTTTTTTTACATCTCCAGACCTATTTCTTGAGCTTCGACAAAAAGGTACGTATGGCTGCGGAACAGTTCGATCAAATCGAAAGGGTCTTCCATCTGGATTACACAAAATAAAGCTGAAGGAGCAGGGCCAAAGCATAATCAAACAGAAAGGAGACATGACAGTTACAGTTTGGCGTGACAAGAAGAATATCACTATACTGTGTACCAACTGTGACGGCGAGGCCACATCTGTTAGTCGGAAGCAGAAAGATGGTTCCATCAAGGATATTCCATGTCCACTCCCAGTCAAACTGTACAACATGTACATGAATGGAGTAGACCATGCGGATCAAATGCGAGCAACTTACAACACTGGTAGAAAGTCCATGAAATGGTGGAAGTATCTGTTTTTCTTCCTTTTTGACACTTCAATAGTAAATTCATATTTGCTGATGAAAGAATCAGGAAACCATAATATCGTCACTAAAAACAACAAGGAAAGAGCTAGAACCCAGTTGGATTTTAGAATGAATCTGGCACATCAACTACTTGGAGACTTTGTAGGTAAAAGGAAAAGGGAAGTATTAGTTCAATCCCCAATCCAGCAAGGTCAACACTGGCCAGTGGTCATGCCAAAGAAAAAAACCTGCAAAATGTGTACCCTTAACAAAATTCGATCTGAACCAACAACTGGATGTGAACAGTGCCAAATAAATTTATGTGCAAAATGTTTCAAACCATATCACAGTTTAAATTTTCCTGATTTATTTCAATGAAATTAAGGGCTGGTGACGTGATATTTCTAAAAATGTGGCACATAACTTTGTAAATAGTATATAAATAAGTTGTGAAAGACCTGGACAAATAGGAAAGAAATAATCACTGTGTAGACAAATTCATTGGGAATAATTTGTGAAAATTGTTTGGATTTTTATTCGATACAAGAAGAGAAATTAAGGTAAGAGTGAATACATGTGCATGATATTTACAAAAAATACATCACTGTGTAGACAAATTCATTTGGAATAATTGGTGAAAATTTCATGGATTTGGATTGGATAGAAGAAGAGAAATTAAGGTAAGAGTGAATGCATGTGCATGATGTTTACACAATTTTCCAAACAGGTAAAATCTCTCTGGGGCACAAGCAGCTAGACACAGCTTAGTGCTGCTAGGACATAGCAGCAGTGATACTGATAACAGGTCTGGGGCTGAATGAGTTAAAAGGACTGTTATTTACAATATGATTTGTATTCTTTATACACACACACACTGTTCATAATACCTCAGTAACATCTCAGTTTGAGCTGTAACAATAGATACACAAATTTGGAAATTAAGATTTTTATTTTGGTGACGACTTTCTTGCTGAGATACCGTATACTTGCATATAAGCCAACCCCCCCAAACTGAAAAGGTATAAACACTAAAAAGTGCACGACCCATGTATAAGCCAACCCATAACTCTGATACATCAGAAGATGCACGCTGTCAGTTCTAAATGCATTTATTTAGGAAAATTTATATATATAAAAGTACACATATACTTATCTCGGGCAGGATATCTATGATTATTAACAATAAATGGTAAAAAGTAATTTATTTCATTTTCTATTTTCTTACTGGTACTGCCTAATTTACATTTGTATATAATTTGATTGAACGATGACAAGAATTGAGCAATGATGCGCTGCTGTAACGCTACATCTCCCTTTTGACTCAATTATTGTTTGGTTATGCATCATTGCATTGGACATTTTATATCAGTGCAGCAGTAATTAGATTTTTATTTTGCCTTGGAATTGTAAATACCTAAATCATTAAAATTTGATCCCAGTATGACAACACAATGAATAACAATTTTGTTTGATTCAACACTCACAATTAGGCTACTGAGCTTATTTACTTAATGCCGCCACCGCATGTACATCGTAGGTTTGAACAAGTGCTCAATGAAATACATTCCGCTGAATGAAGTACATCCCTTAGAGTTGAGTCACTGGCACCACTTCACTAAATTTTAATATCTCCAAAGTACAATAATAAAGTTTCAGAAATAATCCTTCAAAAATTCACATAATACCATTACAGCAGAGTTGTAGTTTGCTTTGATGTAAGCGACCTTACACCATACCTGTCAACTCTCACGCCAGGAGAGAATAAAAACCTCCCGAATTTTGGGGTCACGCCGGGAGAGAATAAAAAAAACCCGAATTTTGGGGTCACTCCATGCCTATCTCCAGATTTAATAATATCTCCAGATTTGTGGAGAGAACTCCCAGTTATTACATTATGCCTTCAACTTTAATTTTTCCTAAAAGAGAAAAGCCTTACAAAACTAGATATATCATATGCAATCCATGGAAGCCATGTTCTGTTGTATCACCTGTGAATATAGTCCTATATATAAGACGTATCACATGTTCTTTGTCTTAGTGCTATGACCCTGATGCCAAAAACATAAATATCAGCATTGAGGTCTTACATATATGACGACTGTGAATATTATCGTGACCAAAATAATTACTTTACCAAAAAGAATTCGCTTCTTTACTAAACAGGATGTTAAGTTTAAACATCATTCACTTAAATTTATGATTTTTTTCCCCATCTACAACAATACAAAAGTCAGAAAATAAAGAACAAAAAAATAAACTACAACAATAAAATTGTTGGCAATTAATTTCAATCCAAAGAATGATCGCCGTGAATGCTGCAGCTCTATTCCCACCAAAGAAACTTAGATGCGTGAGCACCTGGCATTTTTATACCGTATATACAAACGTTAATTACCATGATTAAATTAAAAGGAGTGAAAATACATACCACATAGCTTATGTGTCATAAAAAAAATTAATTCAAAATATGCATTTTATAGTAGACAATACTAAATGCCTTACGAGTTGACAATAAGGGAATAAGGTCGGATATACAATGAGGGAAAATAGTTACCACATGTATGATACCGTGAGGCTGTCTATTTAGGTACTTTTAGTTCAACAAAATTGGCGATGAGGTGATGGCAGGACACGAACAGCAGCAATGCGTCTGTTATGAGGGCAAGATCCAAAAGTCAAATGGGCATACCTGATTAACCCTTTACCTCATAGAGCATAGTGACAAAGTGCAGCGTGCTATAAATAGAACACAGGTTACCTTGTCGACAGCATATGCAAAGGCCCGCCTGTGAACTGTTAAACAATGTAGTTTATGTTACATTTAACAACAATTTTAACCATTTTACAATTTTGGTACACATCTATTATATGTGGAAAAATTTAAGAGTAAAGTTTGATTGTTATAGCTGTGTAATTATTTTTCATGGAAGAATTTATTATGTGCTTTAAAATCTTGAGAGAACTCATTCACTGTCATGTCAGTGAGGCTGCATGACCAACTGTAGCTACCATTTCCTATACTCAAAAGCTACATGTTTTTCGTCTGCGTCTACATCAATAAGTCATCTAATTTGATAATTTATAAAAACTGATTGCTGCCTACGTCAATATCAGAGCCTTTACCTAAGTTATTGAATGAAATCCACGACCGCCATTTTGGAGAGTGGAGATTATCACCCAGTTACTTTAAATAGCAGATAACGACCAGTGCATAAACAGTGACCATGTGATCTGATGTAATTGTCATTTGCAGAAATGAATGTAGTACCTAATGGGGGTGGGGTCCCTGAAGGCAGCGCTACGAAAACCAACTCAAAATGGCTGATGTTTACAGCAGGCATCAAAAGGGGCTTCCATGCAAATGGAGTAGAGGCATCCAAAGACATTTGCATGAGGTAAAAGGGTTAAGGCCCCCAAGGTGGGGGTGGGGGGGGTGGGGGTGGGGCCACATCCCATATTGATTCATTGGGCTAATAGGAATGGAGGAAATACCAATCTGATCCCCTTGGCTAGTCTGAGCCCACTGGTTGGACTCCCAATGTTCATAACGAGGTGGTAGAGGATGGAGAAGGGGGAACTCAGTCTGAACCCTATCCTCATACCGTAAGGCCTTAGTATAGATGATCAAAGGATACAGGATCTTCAACTGATGCATCACTAAGGAAAGTCATAACCCTGTGGGAGGCAGCGACACACTGCTACACAGTAGAAATATCTCCTTAATAATGGGAGGTAGTGACACACTGGGAGAGGTAGTATTCCCTGTCAAAAGACCCCTTATTTTCAGAGAAGCCAGAAAATTCTGATGAAGAAGGAGAATGAAGCTTCTTCTTTCATTGATAATTGCAGCTCGACTCTGCAAGACTCTAGCTTTCTGCAGATCACGATTTACAAAATGTATAACTATATTTTTTGTGTACATTTGGAACATTTAATAGTCTGGACGAGTGTCCCAGGAAGTCTTCCTGTAGCCACACTTTCCTACAGACTATATTGACATTATTCCCTTATAAAGAAAATAAACTAAAATATTTATGTCATGTATTATATTCACCTTGTTTGTATGTACGGATACAAAGTACACCTCTGTCATCGCTACAGAGTAGTAAACAGTAGCATAAATTTACCCAGCTTTTTCTGTTTAATTGAGAGTTCTCAGTGGGATTTTGTAAAACAATTGTTATTGAAAAAACCAAGCATACATGTATACAAAAAGAATGTGAATTAAATTCAGCTCATTGAATTAACCATATATACCTATGGTGTCAATGTAAAGTAAAAAAAATATGCAGCGTCTAGGGAGCACACATTCATTATTCCTTGCATAAATGACTTACTGGTACCTAGATATTAAATAATTTTGATATTAAATGTATCCAACCCCTCTGGGTGTACAGGAAGTAAGCCCAAGTCCCTGGAGGCACCGAAAATGGAGGTAAAAGGGTACCATGTAATTATCTGGAAACAAAAGATAACATAACACCACTAGTGATAATTACTGTAGTGGCAAGGTATCAACTGCAGTTACAAAAACACTGCAATGGGCAAATTTTCTCTGGTCTTTGGCACACAGCATACCAAGGCCAAGCGAGTTGCACGAGGAATTGTGTCATAATGACAATTCATCACTCCAAGGGAAGATGTATGCACATAAATGGATGGTGTGTCTTTTTTTTGCATGAAAAAGAAAGCTAAAAAATAATCATTGATACGCTACTGCTACTATTAAAAATTCTATGCTATTATGATTATCCATTCAGTGATAAGTGATACCAAGATTTTTAAGATAGTCATCATGGCAGCCATACAGGCACCATTTTAATTTAAGCAACTAATCATAAGTCTTTGATCTTGGGTTGATATGACCATGCAATCAGAAAGAGTAGCAATAACAAGATTTTCATGATGGCTGCTGCGTGGCAGCTACAATAGATGTCAAATCAACATATTTAAGATGAACTGGGCACCATTAACAAATCTTTTGGTGAAAACCCAACATCAATACTTTCTATTCAAGTAGACAGATGATAGAAAGGTTTTTAAGATGGCTGTCATGGTGGCCATATTGGATGTCTGATCAAAACCATTTTATTTGGAACCAAATAGACATTGTCAGAAGTCTTTTATTGAAAAACTCATTTTGATATGACCACCCATGTAGAAGAACCAATATGATTTTCAAAGTAGTCACTATGGCAGTCACAAAGGACACCACACTGGTACCATTTTTATTTATCACCAACCAAAGAAATAATAAGTTTTAGTGAAAACCCAATGTTGATCTGACACTCCCTTCAGGAGGAGTATAGATAAGATTTTAAAATGGATGCCATGGTGGTCATATTGAACATTTACATTTATGACCAGCTAGATATGATAGTAAGTCTTTATGTGAAAAACTTGTCTTGCTATGACCTTCCATTCCGATGGAGTACTGATACACAGAATAATCACAATGTCTGGATGGTCCTAAATGAAAATGGTACTCTTTAAGCATTCAGAACAGTCATCTTGAAAATATTATTATAGTAATAACAAAATTGTGCAGATAGATGCACAGATACATGAAGTTTGATAGACAACAGACCATCCCATAATTCACTAACAATATAAAGTGACTATCTTGATACAAAAAGTATTTACAGTAACTGGCTGCACTACAGTGTACAAATGAAGTCCTCGTATTTCTGTAACACCAAACAGCAACAAAAAACACCTCTTTACAATGACCATCAAAAAACAACACTCTTTACAATGACCATCAAACAAGGGTATGATAATCCATTATTAACTCATTTAGCCCCAATCCTGCTTGCAGGCATGATCAGACTGTACCCTACTTCTGAGCTCTGTAGCGTCAAGGACATTTATGATACACCAAAGTGGTTGGTATTACAAAAATGCAGACAGATTAACTCTACAATGATACCAAATAATCAGGACTTTCTACTCGCATTACAAAATGCAGAGGCAAAAACATATTTTTAAGACCCGATACTGACATGTTCTTGCAGTCTGTAGCATATAATGCCACCTGCATAACCTGTACATTTTAAAAAGAACAGTGCCAGACTAAACGTTCATTTTGCTTAGAACAAACTGTAGTGTTAAATAAAAAAGGTCAATGTGTTTATCCATGCTAATGCAATGCAGTAGTTTATAGCAGTGTTGTTTAGAACAATCTGCATTTTACCTACAGACCCTACAAAGTGGTTGTGGTTGCAAAAATCTGTGGTCACAAGTCGTGTGTCAAATTGTATAGTCTGCCTACAAATCTTGATATGCAGACAGTCTATGACAATAGTGCATTGGTCCTGGATTCATCAGCTGAGAGAGAACCTCCATTTCCACCTTGTGAGTAGGGCTGTCAACGGGTACTCGGGTACCTGGGTACCCGACCATATTGAAAAACCCAGGTATAGAAATGTAAACACGGGCACCCGAAAAAAAATTCGCCACACTCGCCAACCACTTCACACAGGTGTGACAGCTATGGCTTTAATTAGATTACGGTGGGCGATCGGTGCAGTTCTGTCTGACCCACAGGTAACAGTCCGCAGCATCGCTTCTACATATGAAATGACGGACGAAAACTGGTCATTGGCTGAAGCTCTCATACCAATACTAAAACCTTTTAAGCAAGTTACTGTCATGTCATCTGGACAAAAGTACCCATCTATCTCGTCTGTGTATGTGCACTTGTACATAATAATGAAAAACATTTCCGATTTAAAACCAGATGACGCAGCTGCAATTAAAGAATGTAGGAAAGCAATCACAAATGAACTTCAAACCCGCTATTATCCTACTGGATACAGCGTGCTCAATGCAGCTAAGGCTGCAGTTGTCGATCCGCGTTATAAACTTTTAAAATTTTTTAAAGAAGCACCACGACAGGAGACGTACGCTGCTGTCAGACTGGAGTTGATGGCAGTAGTAATCCCGGATCCACTATCTGTGTCGCAAACTAATGATGCCATCACTGACAAAACGGATGAATCAGAATCGAAGAGACAGAAACTGGAAAATGTCGCAGAAAATAATATATTTGATGATCTCGCTTCTCTGTGTGCCGCAGATGACAACGCTTCATCAGTAGACGAATTGTCAACATATCTGTCGGAGATGCCACTTAATGTTAATGGTGACATTCTTCAGTATTGGAGAGACAATACACCACGTTATCCCAGGCTGGCTGCCCTTGCACGAAAGTATCTCTGTATT